>OX596028.1:27901618-29101618 GCA_951394125.1 Epistrophe eligans | reverse complement strand
TTCAAAAATATAAAATAATTTCTTTTAGTTTGTGGGTCGAATGCATGCTACTTTCTTTCTATTATCTGTTGTATGCCCCCACGTTTTTATCTAGGTTAACATTTTTGTATTATGGTTAAAATTTATTGGACTAGAGGAAATGTGTGTACATATATTTTTTTTAAATTGATTTCACTGAACTTGCAAACACCGATTAGTTGACATTTAAATAAATGTGTTGTTACCTATGGCCGTTTTCAAAAACATCAAATAAAAGTCCATTAGATCGTCAATTAATCTTCCTTTTTTGACGCTGATATTGCTATTGTCAAAAAAGCAATCGTTCTACTTGCACAAAATCTGTTTGATTAGCGTCAGTTAGGCTTGGCCGAATTAACTACACAACATTTTCTACATCATCAACTTCGCGTATTTAAGTAATTAAACAAAACGCCATATTTACAACAAATTATAAGGTCTGCTTTATAAAATGTAGAAAATCTAGAAAAAATAACAGAAATTCAATTAGAAAAACTCAAAATTCAAACTTCAAAGTGACAGCCGAAATATCATTTAACAATTGAAACTTCGTTTGCTACAATTTGTGCCATTAACTATATAAACTACGAAGCAAATAGGCGCGTTCAGAAAAAATGAGATCTCAGAGATTTTGCTCCTAAAAAAATGAGTAAGCAAATCCAAAATGTATTTTCTTCAGAGTTGTGACAGCAAAACTGAGAAACTTTGCTGAAGAAACCTGTTCCTGTAACCAAGATTGCTGAGATCTTCTCATGTAGTTTTTAAAAAATTTTTTCGTCAATTCGATTATTTTACGCCGATTATTTTACGCGGCGAATATTGTTATTGAACAAGGAACTTTAGCAAACTGCGTTATCGAAAATAATGGTTTTGCATAAATATTTTATTTCGGTTTTCAAACACATGACTTTTGCAGTTTGCGTTTAAGAACATCTTAAAATTGCATTTTTAACGAAATATAACATTTTCGAAAACGGCCTATTTTTGACCTATGTTTAAAATTAAAAGTTAGCTTAAAATCGATATGAGTCAAGCAGACATAAATGCAATTTGATAAAAATTTAAAAAAACAAGTTTCAGAAAATTTCGCCAAAGCTGAATTTTGGTGCAGAAGGAGAATTTTGTTTTTACGAAGTCTTAAAGACATCTCAAAAGTACCATATATGTACCTGAATTACTGCTATTGATTTTATGTGATTATAAAAGTTTCCAAGTTTGGAAGAAATGTCTAATGAATGGAATTCTACACATAAAATATTGTAACATTGATTTTTTTGGTAAAAGCAATGGGTTTTGGGAAGACTTTTGCCAAATTTTACAATATCAGTTGATTGTTTTAATGTTCATTTGCACGCATTATCTCCCAATTCACCTTAAATGGCTGAAAACAGTGGTGAAGCTAAAGCATTGCACATGTAGTTAAATGGTTTACACTTATACAGTGCTGCAAAAGGAAGCTGGAGCTGTATCAACACAAGTAGCTCCAGTAGAAGTTGACTCAATTTGAACTCTTGCTATCTAGAAAGCTATAATCTGCATTTCATGTGACATGACTTATGGGATCATAACACTGACAAGACCCCAATTTATTTCATTTTTATCATCTTACTTTTAACGCTTTTAGAGTTTTACTTCAAACCTAAAGGGCTCTGTAAACACTCTTACATGCTGGCTATTGAACTTGGTTCTAGTACTATATTTCAATGGATTATATTTGTCTACGGGCAGGTTTGAGTATCAATTTTGTGATGCCAGTGTGCCAAGGCCAACAAATCAAAAAATTTAGTTTTACCAAAATCAAAAGTTATTTGATGCCCTCACAAGATGAAGGGTACGTGATGATTGTGGTATCGCGTTCGAATGCTTATAAATAAAAAATATAAGTTTTCACGTGTAAAAACTGCTATGATACTCATTGACATGAATGACATTTCTGTCGCAATGATACTCATTGGTTTGAATGACATCCATGTCATGTGAAGAAGAATTGTTTGGTCTTATAGCGGTCTCAGCCCCATTAGCACCATATTTTCCACTATTTACAAAGCCTTTTTAAAATTTTACTGAACTTTGTATTATTGATCTCAGTTTTAAGCAACTATAGAGCTGAATTTCCCAGTGACAGGTTGTTTCAACAAAATATATTTAAAATATTTCTTCAGTTCATCGGGAGTTAAATTACCAAATTTTGTGGGTGATCTAACTTAAGATTTTAATTAATTAAAAACATTCTTCAGAAAATAACTCAAGTTCAACTCCTTACATTGAAAAACCTGAAAAAAAATAATGGTATTTGAAAAGGAAATTTAATTGGAATATCCTTTTAAAAAATACTAAAAATAAAATGGAAACTACGCCACAATAAAAATTTCCATCAAACCGCAATAGCGGCCATTCAGGTCAAACTGTTACGTTCCCTTACTTTTGCGCAATTTTAATTTTTTTAAGAGAATTTCAGCCTTGCTCTTAAAAATTTGACAGTTTGCTAGATTTAAAAAAAAAAACATTAAGGGACAGACCTATTGCATTTGTCGTCTTCACATACCCGACGAATTTCATTTTTATATCCCGTCATTAAACATTTTTACTTTTCACTGCTTCAATTGCTACAATTATTTTTTTTTTTCGCAGCTTTATACAAAAAAGACATGCTTGAAGAGTGCTTTTGACTTTTAGAAGAGAAATGCTTGAAAAAGTTTTTCTTCGTGCCCAGTTGAAATGACGGAGTTTAATCGGTAAGATCTCAGTAACATTTCAGAATTTTTAAAGGGTATCAAGTTTGACACTTGATATTCATATTTATTTAATTTTTTTTTATATGTGTTAGGTAAGGTTAGGTTGACGTGGCTGTCATCAATCTGTCATTGCTGACAGCCACCTAACCTAACACTTCCATCTGAAGTTAGTTCTCATTGTTATACCACACATAGGGAGACTTTCTCTCTACTCGGTGACCCCATTTAGAGCTCTTTAATATGTATGTGCCAGACTACTAATGTAATTCTAAGCAACAAAACTTTTAATGTATTGACTTAAGTTTTATCTATACAATCTCAAATTTTGAAAAATATTTCATATTCGTATTTTTTTTTTTTAGAAATGAAATTTAAAAAGCATCTGTTATCGTTATGAATTTCAAAAAATCTTAAAATTCAGTATAATACCAATTAAATTGGCGCCAACCATATGCACTTTGATTTTAGATTTTTGTCTTTTATACACGTGTAGTTTCTCTCATAATAAGACCATGAAAAGATGTCTTTAAAGTTTGAGAAAGATTCGACACAAAAATAGACCATCAGCCCCCGCAGTTAATTTAATTTCATTTGTGCTCATAAAATAATTACTCGATTATTTTTTTTTTTTTGTATTCATTTTTCTTTTTAAATATTTCTTCATCAGTGTTGATTTTTTAAAAGGAATAGATAAATGGAAATCTCATATAAATGGACGAAATGTATACAAGTTAGCACGTTTAAAATAAAACATTTTATGAAGCATCACATCAAGTAGGTAGCACCAAACTGTCCCTCTATGTATGTATATTGAACGACTGAAAATAAACTCAAATAAAGGAAAATAAATTATAAATCGCTACTCGGTCAGCTTTGACGTCATTCGACATTTTAAATAAAAATGAATCTTTATTTTTTCAATAAAACTAAAGATTCGCATCGTACGCCACCGTGCCGCCAACGTAAGACGCACACTGATTATAACAAACGGCGTTGGGGTTTCTAACTCTAACAAAATCCAAAATAGATTTTTCAACGTAGATATAATTTTTACACGCAACATGCGGCAGCAGCACAGTACAGTAGCTGGTGCAGCACTTTTTTTTATATACATACGTAGATATATTCTTTTCAACTGAGTGCAGAAGCGTTTATTTCGAAATATACACACAATATAATATATGAATGTTTTCATATGAAAACACTAATTTTTTATTGAGAACACGTCTGACGCACACGCTTAGGCCGCCGAACAACAATGATCTTTTTAAAATAAACTTACAAAAGACCTTTTGGGATAAATTTAGCCAAAACAAAAAAAACGCCTTCAGAAAGTTTGAGAAATTGGACGTAAATAAGAATTAGTTGTTTTTGTTTATTTTTTTTTATTTTCTTAAGCCTAATTAACGGTACTTACACAAATCTTTTTACAAATTTAATTCGTAAATTAAATGGAACATCATCGTCATCAAAAAGAAGAAAAATATGATTGATCAAAAACAAAACAAAAAAATAGCAGAAAAATTTTTAAGACTGGTCGCCGAACAGTCTGGACCTTATCCAAAAAGTATATTTTTTGTTTGAAATTGAGGGGAGCAACAAATTCATTTCAGTCGTGCGGTAGTATCTGAAGATAAAATTGGTTTGTTTTTCTTTTCTTTTGGTTTTATCATTATTTTTTTTTTATTCTTCGTATACTGGTATTAATAATTTTAATTCGAATTTGACAGCAAACGCTTCTTTAATGCCACATGCCAAACCAATTAAATTGGCTGTTGGCAAGCATTTCACTTAAGTCAACATCTTCAAACTTAAAAATTAAATTTATAATGCACTACCAAATCTTCATACAACAAACAGTCCCGCAAATTAAAAAGAAAAAAAAAAACAATTTGTCTTAATACATATGTCTACATATAGATAAAGTAGATTTTCAATTATGAAAAATTATAAATTTATTTGGCAGTAATTTTTTATAGAAAAAAAAACTCAATTATATAAAAAATTATTAAAAAAACGTCAGTTACAAAAAATAAATAAAAATAGGTTTTTAGCTCGAATTTAATGATTTTATTTTTTTAAATTTAGTTTATTTGGACTTTTTCAATGTCATGCCTTGAGGTACCGAAATATATATCGCAAGTGAAAAAAATATTCATGGAACATTTTTATTCAAAAACAATAAACAAAAAAATATGGATATCTGGCTTTGAAAAAAGGCTAAGTACTCATTTTTTTAATAATATTTGTTTTCCATTTTGTGTATATTTTTTAGAACATTGGCCCTATTTTCTGAAATGAGAGAAACAGACCGCTCTTTTCAAACAATTTCTACTTGCGATGGGATATTGATACTATATGGGTAATTCACTGCTAACTGTGATTCTTTATGTCTAGTGCTTTAATTGTAACTTAATGTAAAATCTTCTCATTAAATTCTGGTTTGATTTGGGAAATTGAGTTGGTACTTGAGATTATTTAAAAATTTGCTACACTTTCACCTCTACTTGAAAAAGTTTACTAAAAATGTCATTACCGTGGCAGGTCCATTCCTTGTTTTTTTTTTTAAATAAAAATACACCATCGAGTAAAAATGTTGTTCTCATAGGAATTTCAGTGCAAAGTTCTTTGATGAAAATTTAACAATATCAATTCAAAATATTTCAAATAATTTAGCCATCTTTTTTTTAGTTTGATGGTACTTTTGTGGTGGAATTTGAAAGAGACACTGTTTCTTTATTGTTTTCAATTTATTTTATTAATGTAATTGTGCCGTAAGTGTTTTTATTAAAAAAAAAAATGTGTCACAAAATTATTTATCAGTACCATTGTAGTATTATCCAAGCGTGTTATGATGTTTTCTTATAGGTGATGTTTAGAATACTGTATTTTTTCAAAAGTCATATAAGTTTAAATTATCTGCGAAATTATTTTTCTCAGAAGCGTTGAGGCATGAGGTTATATTAAAGCCTGAATGTCATAACCGTGTTTTATTAATTTATAATAATTGCACGCAATAGATCTAAAAATCTTGATAGTTTTTCTATTTAAACTGGTATCAATACTTCAGGCAGAATGAATAAAAACAAATTTATGTGAAGTAAACATTGAGTAATATTCAAATAAAGACTGCAATTTTTAAAAATAGATTTCAAAAACTGCCTTTCCAAGTTTAAAACGTCAAAACATAAAAAGGGAATTTAGAACCTCAAAATATTAAAAAAAAAAGGAGAAAGTATTAAAATTCAAAAAAAAATTAAAAAAACAGTGTCAATACCGTGTCTTCAAGATTTAGTACTTTAAACTATATTTTTTGTTTCTTAAAAGTTTTAGTAAAATGCTCTCAGAGATTTCATACCAACAAAATTAAAAAAAAATTCAATTAGTTTTAACTTTAGTCAAATTTTGTTTTAAAAAATCACAGTTGGCAGAGATCAAACATATGGCAAGTTTTGGATTCGGAGTCAGAAAAATCGAACTCGAAATTTTCTTCAAACTTTACATTACGATGGGTATTCGAATTCTGTTCGTCTGTATGACTGTCAGTTTTATACTTCATCCTAAACAGATGGGTCGATTTTTTAAAACTTGCATTATTTTTTAATAAATATATATATTTACTGAACATTTTTGAATAGTCTTATTTTTCTCAAGAATGGCTAAAGTTCTAAGAAAAACTCAGTTTAAATAGAAAATTTCCCAAAAAATGGTTACTAACCTTCTATAGAATAATTTTTTTTTCTCCATACGACTGATGTTTTATTGTTTATGGACAAAGTTTCAAAAAGTCTTAATAGTTATTGCGTATAAAAATTTTTGAAAACGACTTGATCATATTTTATGAAACTTCGCACCGATATATTTTTAAACATAATTTACTTTATTTGTAACAAAAAAAGAAACACTAAAAGGAGTCTGATGATCGGCCTGGCAGTCGTGAAATAGCTATAACTCCAGCCTATAAAAATCTTAGTAGTGGTAGCTAACCCAGGTGTTGTTGTTTCATTCAAATCTTCAAATATTATTCTTATAATCAAAATTAATGGTATCTTCCATACAACCTTATAAAACCTTATTTTTCTAATAAACGACTCCTACAATTTTGATTAAAATTTCTATGCATACCAATATTAGTACAACATACCCTATTACAGAAAAAAAAATTACATTAAATTAGTAACTTTCAAATACCATTATTTTGACTTAAGACTTTCTTATTATCTGTTCAACCGATTTTAATTAAATTGTTTACCTTCTAATAAGTTTAAATAGTATTGCATATCATTCCAAAAAAAAAAACTGTTATAAAAATTAATTCAAAATTATTTTTTTGAAAATTACATACATTGTCAAAAATGCAAATTTTTGCAATTAAAAATATTAAAAACTGGCCCATTGTGATTGAGTTCGAATTGTTATGACTTTCGATCTAAAGATAGCTTTGGTAAGTTTTATAAGTATTAAGTATTTTCAAGAGCATGGACAATTTTTAAACGTAAAAACCATTATTATGCTCTTTAATTTTTTTTAGCAAAATTGCACACGAAATCAAATGTATTTTAATGCAAAAACCTAGTCTTACTACTTTCCAATATTGCATTGCAATAATTAAAAAAAACAAAAATCAATTATGGACAGGGTTATTTAAAACCTTGAAACACAGGTTTTGAAATTTCCTAAAATAGACGTTAAACCATTTTGGTTCGGTATGGGTAAGCTTCTAAATTCTGAGAGTACATGACCTGGGCCTATTGTCAGTATTAGTTTGGACCATTAATTATGGAACACCTTGTATATAGGAATGGATATTATGTTGATTCAAGTTTTTTACTTTTAAACCACAGGAACTTACATACTACTTAGTTAAGTTTAAGTATTTGGGGTGTTAAAAAGGGGCCCATTCCTTAACTCTATCTAGAAACAAATAATAATTTTTACTGAAAATCAGTCGGAAGTAATTTCATTAACTATATTTCAACAAGAATTATTATTATATTTAATTTTTTTTGTAATATTTTTAATCATTCTCATACATAGACTTTTCGTTTAAATAAGTAAAAACAAGAAAGTAAAAATTAGTAAAAACTATTTAAGTTCTGTGGACAAAAATATAGCAGAAAAAGCATTGTTTTTTTTTTTAACAAACAAAAACCCCTGGATCACACCCAAAATTAAATTCTAATTTTAAAAATGACCAACCTCAAACTAATATAAGTCGAAGAAATTCGCACATAATCAATTCAAAAAATAAAAAAAAAAAAAAACAATAAAAATTGTATAGGTGCGAAAACAATTCTTGTTATATTTTTACTTTATAATAAGAAGAATACTATAGTGGATTTTCTTTAAAAATAGCCATTTTGTAATTATGATATTGTGCTGAATTTATTGCATAATTGCAGCAATAATATTTTCTCTTCCTTATTCGACATGGTTGAAGTGTCAATATAATAACTTTGTTTTGACATTTATATGTACATTTCAGATTGTTTTTTTGTCTGATAAAAATTAATAACAATTAAACAGTCAACCTTGGTAATTAAAAAAAAAAACCTGAATTTTATTGTAATTTTAAGATCAACAAAAAATTAAAAAAAAATTATTATATTCTCCTGAAAAATCTGCACATAAATGTAAACATCTTTTTATCAAATTTTTAATGTTCTCAATCCATTTTTAATCTAAATTTTATTCCCCCTAACTGCTCTGTTGCGTAAAGTCAATGACCGATTATTATATTAATTGAATTGTGTAAAAAAAAAAATAGAAATCAAAAGTTCATTCCAACGACCATACACACTTCACTGACATTGAAATAATATAAAAACGCGATTTTGATCTTGACATTGGATGTAGACTTTGAATTCGTCACTACATGGCAATGCGCCATAACAAAAGTGGAAAGTGGGTACACTTTAGCTTTAAGGAAAAAAAAAAAAAAAACCAACAAATTATAATGTGACTTGAAGTAACCTCCTCTTGATGTTAAGTACCCAATTTCTCAAGTTTGTTGAATGAATTATTATTGATTGTCTAAAGATCTGAGATGAATTTTTTTTTATTGATATTTTCAGACCAAAAACTTTCTCTTAACTGACACAAAAAAAACAAAAATTATTTCTAATTTTAAACAACAAACAAAAGCTCGAAAGCTAGGTATTGTTATTTATTTTATAATGAATTGCCGATCATACTATAGCTGGAAATTTCTGCATTTGGTGCTGTAATCATTTTATATACATATAATTATTCGTTGCAACGTAGTGCCGCCGAAACCTTGAAAATAGCCTAGTAAGATAATAATTTATAGAGTACTTTTCTTATCTTTAAATAAAAGTCTACACGAAATGAGACCAATGGGAAATTTGAACTTTGATCGAACAATGGTCATTATAAAATCTCATGAGACGCAGTAGACAGATAGACGTACGAAATAATCCATACACACATCGTTTATCTGGAAAATTCAGAAAAACATGTTCATTCTTTATACTCGTGTATTTGCATTCAGTTTAGTTTGATGGCGGCTTCGCATCTTTATTGAAATTAATTTTTCAAATTAATTGAAATTTCTTATTTAAAAGCTGACTTTTTTTTATAAAATTTGAAATTTAATCAAAATAGTTATATATAGAGTATTTTTATTATTTAGTATTTTATTATCTGATTCTGATCGACATTCAACATACAACATACAAATACAAAACAACTTGGTAGCCAGGTAAGGTAAAATACATGAAAAGTAAACAAACATTAAAAAATTGAAATCAAGATGTTGCCACAGTGATTCTGCTTTTTCTTACTCACGATCAGGGATGGGACTTTTTGAAAAAAATTCCGAAGTAGATTTGAAAAAAAGCGCAGTAGATTCATTTTTATCGCAGTAGATTTTTATATTTTTAAAATTTAAATAAATAAGTAACTTAATTTATTAAATCTTTAAAAAGATAACAAAAACGGAACAGAACAAAAATATATACATTTATATTTCATATATTCGTACACACCAGTCTTAAAATAATAAGCACAACTTAATTAAAATGGTCTATAAGACCTACAGAATCTATACGTTCCCAACAATCTTTTTCAATATCACCCATTTCCTTGCAGAGAATAATATTTTGCAATAATTGATACCATCTGTCAGCTGTAAACTGTCACTAGCCTTCAAAACATTCAGGTTTTTGTTAGTATGAGAATGACTGCATTCAGGAATAGAATCAAACAAATAATTGTTGGGTAACGTTTAAATATTGAATATTTTTTTCGTAAAACAAAAAGTGCAGTAGATTTTATTTAAAGGCAGTAGATCTATTGCAATTGCAGTAAAATCACAACCCTGCTCGCGATTGTCAACACAAGATATTATGTTCTAAATTACTAAACCAAGTTAAGGATTCGTTAAAAATCGAGATTTTAATCAAACGTTACATGACCTACCGATGATAAGCTAGATAAGATATTTTAAAAAGTGGGTCTCACAATTTTGTCCGACTGTCTGTCTATTCGGCCAAAAATTTGTTTCAAAGCATTTTTGGATATTCCTCTGAAATTATTTTTTTATTTTTTAGCGACAAAAACAACGGTATCTTTCATACAAATTTTAAGCAGTTTAAATACGGCTTCATGCATTTTTATTAAACAAAACAAAAATTAATTAAAATCGGTATAGGCTATACGTTTAATTTAAAAAATATTTCCAAAAAAATAGTTATTAATGGTACTTCCCATAGAACCATTTTGTTGACTTTCTTTCTTCTTGTTTTTTGAAAAAGAATCAAATAATTTTGATTAATTGTCTAATGGAAAATATTCATAGAATGTTGTAATAGCGAATTAAAAAAAAAAATGTATTTATTAAAAAAAGGTATCAAATTTTCCTTCTTTTAAAAACTCATTATTTGGAAATCGATTTTGGGGATTTTTTGTTAAACTTAGTAGCATGGCTTTAAATTGATTAATTGGGTCATCAGTCCCCGGTTATCATTGTCTTCAAAAATAATTATATTTGAATTTGATTGCTTGTATTCAAATAAAATGTGATTTAAATGTTTTGAAAATTTATTGTTTGTTCTATTTTATCCAATCATTTAATTTATTCGATTGAATAGAGAGGAAGCTTTAAGTATTCAATTTTTTTTAAAGCCTTAACACTCTAGTTATAAGATCTATATGTTGTCGTGGGTCAGGAATAGAACCATCATAATTCAACAAATTCGTTTTTGTAGTTGACAACACCATTTTGTGAAGAAAATCTTATTATAAAAGTTATTTGTTTTTTTGTTCGTATTCGAATAGAACCAGGTAAGCACAATCGTATTTTGGCCGGAGAATAACGAAAAATCATGAAAGTCCAAAAATACATACTTTCAGGGCTGGAATAGGCATCAACATCCATTAATTTGGATGGGAACTCTTTAAAATGTTTGTTTAATAATAAATAAAATGTATACAAAATGTTGAGAATAAGTTTTTTTAGAAATTTAAATAATCCTATTAATATTATAAATGTACAATTTTGTTTGTCTGTCTGTCTATTGTCTATTTGTTCCTTTTAATCTCTGAAATACTAAATTGAATAAAATGAAAATTAGTAGAGCGAGATAAAAGACGAATTTTTGTCCTAATTTCCAAAAAAAAAAAGTTAGTTTTTGAGAGGCTGTTTTTTTTTTTGTTTATCCAAATCATTCAAATCGTTCTTAAATAAATAAGTAAATAAATAAATATTTAATTGTCTGTCTGTTTCGGATGGAAAGGTTTGCTTTTTTTGCAATGCACTCGGGCGTATACGTACTTTTCGTATTTTATATGAAATATGGTGCAGCAATATGCCATAAAGGTTGGAACTTGGCTTATTTTTTTTAAATTGACATGAATTCAATCAATATATCCGAAGATATAGGTATAATGAAAATTGTACTCATTCTGTGTACTTATGATTATACTTAAGAAATTATGCTGCTTAAAAATATACACACATTTGAAAAAAAAAGATCAATAAAAATAAATATATTTCGACTGAAGTCACACACGAAAAATAATAACGGTTTGTAAAAAGTTATGCAAAGAATATTGTACCTACAAAATTTTATGAATTATTTTTAACAGATTTACTACCGTCATATTTAATTCTTCCGATTGAATACAAAATATAGTATTTATATTTTCATTCATCAAAAAATCAAAAGTAAGTCAATTATTATACATAATTTTAAGTTTCGTTAATTATTTCATACAATAAAACTCTTTGTATAAGATCATTAATGAGCGTACATCATCTAGCGTACATCTAGAAATTATTATAAATATGAAAAATGGAAGCATTAAACAAATGCGAAGCAAAGCAAGCAAAGGTGTGCTAGTATGAAATAAATTTAGTTTAACACATTTGTTGCCTAATTTTTGGGAATGATTTATAAAACATGTAAATTTCAGTTGCAATTTTTGTCAAATTTTTGTCCACTCCTTTTTAGAAAATCTTTCTAATCTCTTCTCTTCTTATTGACCTTATTGAGAAATCTTTATTTTATTAATATTTAACCTCGCCCAAATTAATTCCCGTATTTAAAAATTTAAAAAAAGAATATATACAAATAGATGTTATAAAGAAAAATTACTCCTTTAATATAACAACGAATTTTGAATTAACAAATTAATTCGGAAGCCTTAAAAACGTTTTTTGTTTTTTACTTTTACATTTAAATATCTGGAAAACCAGAGGCAGAGAAATTAATAAATTCTGAGACCGAATTCAATTTTAGGCCATCAAATGCCTTTGAAAAATTAGGTATAATCTGGTCTGAACAAACAAATAAAAGATTATATTTTATGACATCGCAATAGTTCACTCCCATGGGAGTCAACTTAACTCCTAATGCAAATTCACATTAATTAAAATGAATTATTGAACTAGTGAAAAAACCGTGTCATCCCAAACTTTTAATCATTGAAGGGCATTCAGCTCATTGCTCTCATATTACTCATTTTTCTTTAAGAGAAGAGATAGCATTGGACTTCGAATCCAGTATTGCGAGTTGAGTTCAATTTGCATTAATATTTTTTTGGTAAACAGTAAGATTTTATTTATATCTTTTTCCTTTATTTATAATATTATAAAAAATTAAGTTTGCTTACTTTAAATATGTACAATGTATATTGCATATTGTATAGATAACTGTTGCTTAAAGATTACGCACTGCTTTTTCGTATAGCACTTTATTTTTAAAAACCCTCAGTTGTCAGCTGTCAAGCGGCATTTTTTTCGTTGGTAACACCTTACGGTGTACAAATGGCTTAAAATTCAAATTTTTCGTGAATTTTAAGACACACTTAAAATTTCCTAGATATGCTTACAACATTTTAGGTGTAATTTTTATCATACATTCCTGTCTAGTTTTATTTTTAACCTAATTAAAATAATAAAATAAAATACTCGAATTTATTTGAACGCAAAGGAAAGAATATTATCATTATTGAAGCTTTGACTATGGCCCAATTTATTAAGTTAATTTATCTATAAGTATCGTGTAATAATTTCTCTCAACTTACGACATACATTTTTGGAGGTTTTATTTTTAATGACTATTATTGACTCTTTTTGTAAATGCTATCAACGCTATCAACCTACCAATAATAATGACCTTTTTTGTCTAATGTTTACCCCCCCAATGGATTTTGTTTCGGAGACCGCATTTCAATAACATTTTATGCGAAATGAGTCACGCGAAAAAAAAAGTTGGAGGTTTTGTTCAGTGTTGTGGAAACTTTCGGCATCGTTTCCATGGAAAATGTATGTATCCCCACAATCACCGCACCGTCCTACTAATTAGTATGGGCGAGCAAAAAATAAGTTTTTTTTTTAATTTTATCATTGCAAACCTAAGTTTGGAATATAAGAGGTTTTGTCGTTGTGATTTGTGAACCTGAACAGTGGCACGATTTACTTAGATATATGTACATTTAATTATGTATAAGTATATGTATAACTTTTTTGCATGTATTGCAGCATTTTTTATTTAGATAAAAAAGTCTAATTTGAATTCGTGGAGCGTGGCAGCCGTTTTGCAGTTCCGTTTTAGTAAGAACTTTCAAGGGAATTTCATAACACGAAGTGGGCGTTATACTGCTTCATTTTTGTTACAACGAAGCTACAAAGCATCTACGTTGCAGTATAGAGAGTATAGAGAGTATTGAGATATTGTTTGTTTTTTGTATCATTAAATTATAAAGCTTGAAGTTTATATTTGTAATAAACTTATATATTAAACAATTTTAAATAACTTTAAAATATAACTTCTGACTAAAAAAAAATTAAATTATGTAACTTTTGGGTCTTGGTTATACCTAAGTAATTTTTTTTTTTTTTCAAAAATTTAACTTCATTTGTTCTAACTACACTGGAAGTCCATATGGCTAATTACGGCACGTGTTGTAAGACGTCCACTTCCAAACTTAATCTAAGTAAGATTTTAAGTCAGAGGAAAAGAGAAGGTAAATAACTTTGAAAACCGAATTTTCTTCATTTGTAGACCCGAAAACCGTCAAAATTACAGTTTTGGCTTTTTGTTTATAGATATTTAACCGCTATATTATTCACTTGATTAATCCAGTTTTAAACTTAAACGTGGATGTATTTACATTGAAATTATACTAATTTAAGTTTTCAACTGGATTAATCGAGTAAATAATACGGTGGTAAATAATCTTTGAATTTAATATCGAAGCACTACTAGTTTAGCCTAAAATTGCTATAAAAAAATAAACTGTCCAATAAGGAAATATAAAAATGAAGTGAACAATCAAAGGTTACATATTTGATTTCAAGGTAAAAAAATCATATAAAGTGCATTTTTGTTTCAAAGTAAAAAATATATATTATTACTTAATTTCAATTTTCTAGTCAATGATTTTCCATGTATAAATTCATATTATTATATGTATGTATTTTTAGTTTACATACATAAATTGACATAACAGTATAGCTATGTACATGGAAAATACCAATACCCTAATACAGTCAGAGGTAAGTAGAATACCTAAGAGTTAAAAATTATTCCTGAAACTTAATCGTTTTTTTTTTTTTTTTCGTTCACATGCTAAGTGGTTTAAATAAAATAAATGCACGACTGGTCGCATGTTCATCTTAATACATGTTCAAGGCTATAATAATGGTAAAGTCTTGATGATGTAAGTCTAAGGTATTGTTTAGTAAATATTTAAATGTCGCAGTTTAAGAGAAAGTGAGAAAAAGTTACTATATTATTCAGTAATTATATAATAATAATTAAATTTATTTTTAGTTTGATTTTTTAATAAAAATTAATTTTTTTTTTAATTTAAGTTGGTAAAATTAGCTTAAAAAAGATACTATTGCAAGTAATGTATGGTAATGTTCGTGAGTAGAACTCGAGATTTTTATCAAACATTAAATTACGATTATAGGGAAGACAAAAACAGGGGGGTATTACTTCTGTTTCTGTCTGTCCGTCTGTGTAGGAGTAGGTCGATTTTTTCTAAACTTAGCACATTGGTTACTCAGACATGTTTTTTTTAGGACAAAAATAACTGTAGTTCTATTTGGTATAGTTTTTAAGGAAAATGCGTTAAACCTGTCAAACTTTGAAAAAAGGAGAAAATACTCTCAGAGTATTTGCAAAAAGTGAACCAACGAACAGAACCACTTTTTATATTGAATGTCACTTTTAAATAGAAGACGGCCAAACGGTGAAAAATCATTTTGAATCTTGTAATTTTTAAAATGTAAAATTTGGACAACCTATAGAGTTACCGATAGCGACACGTCGAGTTCGGTCGTAGGTGATTTTAAATCATAAGATGGCGAATACCGAAATAATTTTTTTTTAATATTCTTATCCAACGTCAAGTGACAGACAGTAAAATCAGTTTATTTGATAGTTTTTACACTCTTTGCACACAGAAATTTGTGTAGGAGAAATTTACAAGTTATCCAATCAAGGGGAAATTATTTGCTCTCTCATTATGCTCTTTTGTTTGAACTTTTAACAAACACGAATTTTAGGGAATTTTTGAAAATTTGTGGAAATTTTTGCAATTTTGAAAATACAGGTTACGCTTGTATCTGGCGTATATGTACATATTTTAGCATTTTAGGTAAACTTATTTTTCACAAAAATTAAAAAATTAAAGCACAAATAAAATTTATGTCTCAAAATATTTTCTTTCATATTAAAATGATTCAAGAAGTGACATGTAAGTAGCATATGTACTAATTTTAGTAAAGCAAGTTCTTATTGTTTCAAAATGTTCCCAAGGGCTTACAACTATTGTTTAGCTATATCGTGAAAGCTATATTGAGAATGATTTTCAGACCAAATCTGAACAATTCACGTAAAAATTTTAAAATTGGGACAGTTAAAAGTTGCCAACCAAATTTTGGTTCAACTAAAAAACTTTAACTTGCCGGGGGTCGCTGAACGCTTCTCGTGAGATTTTAAAATATTATAATCTTCATATATTTTTATCCACTGTGCCGGGAATAAAAGATACTATTTTTATAATTTAAAAATTGTATAACAACCAAAGAACATTCTATTTTTAAAAATAATTTGACTGAAAAATTGCATTTAAAAAAAAAAGAAGTTTATTGAACTTTATGAACCCTACCAAACTTGAGAATGCCACATATTGAACATTTTTCAAACTACAGAATTTTAACTTTTAATGAACATTATTATATAAGGGAAAAACTCAAATATTTAGAAGAAAAGTGGGCGTGGTAAAGGGCGGAAAAAACAAAATTTAATTGTTAGAAGAACCATCAACAAGGAGAAGTGAACTAAAATGTGATAATATTGAGCGTAATCGTAGCGTTATCGTTATTTATTATTTTATTTCTTGGTATTGGTAGGTATTGACAAAATTATTTATGTTCCAATAGAACAGTTTTATTTAAAAAAAATCATTATTGCAATATTTTTGAAAACGGTTCTTAACCAAAAAATCTCAAATTCAATCATAAAGTTTTTTAACCAAAAACTAGATCAGTATTTAATTGTTATTTACAGAAATTTACGATTTGAATGTTTTGAACCACAAAAAAAAAAAAAATGCTTTCAAACATCGAAACCTTATTTCAAATTTGTTCTCTTTTTAGGCTTTAACGATTTTAATTAAAATCTATTATTTTAATTATTTTATTTTATGATTCAAAACCAAAGAGGATAGATAAAAACAAAGTTTAAAAGTTATTACAAAATATCAACTCTTTCTGTAAAAAGACACAGTACCATATAGTTGTACATATAAACTATTTCAAAATGATTTTGTTCATAGTATAATAGTCAACAATATTTTATGTGACAAGGAAAAGTTTGCACAGCTGCATTTATAAAACTTACAAGCAAAACCATCATTCTGCATATTTGTAGTTATCTATCTTAAAACATGTGCTTGCCATGTGAACATGACAAGATTTACAAAATTCCAACTGAAGGTTAGCCAAAATTAAGAACTACGTTTTTGTCTCAAAATAATTATTAAATGAAAAAAAAAAAAAAAAAGAAATAAATATCATAAACATCACCACAAATTCATCAAATGCCATGTTATATAAAATTTTTCATTGCCAAATCTTTTTTGAAAAGTGCACAATGTATATATATAAGCTCATGGTCATTTCATCATTTTCAAAAATATACCTATGTACATATAATAAATGCAGTTTTTGTGAAATGATAATTTTTATTTTTTTTTATTTGCATAAAATTTTCCATGAGATGATTTTTCATTTCATCACGCTGCTACCGCCAGCCACCGAAACATGGCAACTTATCACTAACGATCTCTAGACAAGAGTGCACTCGAGGGGTTATCCAAATGCAAATAAAATTATTAATCCCACTTTGTTAACATAAGTGAGATTGTAATTTCTCGTAAATTATAATTATGCAATAAAAATTGTGAAGTAGACAATTCTACGTTTCACAAATTATTTTCTTTGAATTAAGTAAGTACATAGTTGTGTTTTACAAGCAGCGAGTTAAATAAACTTTAATTTTAAATAGAAATCAGTACTTTGTAAGAAATCAGGAATATGGGATTGGTTATGTTTGGGAAGCGAAATGACGCCGCCACCGGAGGTTTTGTGTCGAATCCTAGATTAAAACAAGATTTTTTTTTTTCAGGGTTAATGCCTTTTTGCGAGGAAGTGAAAATTCATCCAAGTGTATCTCTCCATAAAAAAATTGCATTATAATCATCTTAGTCGTTGGAATTAACCGGAAAATTGTATAGATCTGCTTCATTCCTGAAACTATAACAACAGGAATACAGGATGAATATAATTGGTTATTCACGAGCTCTGTCGTGCCTACGAATTTATTTACTTATTTAGCAAGAATTAGCAAAACTTACAAATGTATTCCCATCTGGATTAATAATATTCAGGATGAATATCGATTAAATAATTATTTTCACTTCAGAATCCACGAACCTCAATTACTGCTAAAATAAAAATTAACGCAGCTTCTAGACTCTGAACTGACTTAAAAAGATTTCTATATAAAATAACAAGTTAATTGGTTAAAGACTTAGTTCTGACTAAACAGGAAAAAGTTCAAAATACAATTTTTTATTTTTCATACACGTTTAAGTAAGGTTAGAATAAGAAAAAAAAAAAAGAGATACAAATTGCAAAACGATCGTCTTCGAAGAAATATATTCCCAAACTTAATCAATTATAGGTATTAAAAATAATATTTTTCACCGCTAAAAAATCACCATATTGCAAGAATGTGACGTTTTTAATAAAGTTCTTGAACCTTAATTTTTTTTAATTTGTTGATTTATAAACGAGTTTTGATTGAATAGAAATAGTTCACACTAGATATTCGTGATGAAATCTATGTTAGATGAACTGAACTTAACAAAAATTGCGTATTGACAAGGTCCTCACTAGTCAACTGATGAGTCCAAGTGAGATCTCCGGGACGAAACGCCTAGATTTTTGTGGACTGAAGGCAGTTAAAAGCTATTTTGAATGAATAGAAATTATTTGTTCAAAAACTGAGAAATTTATAAACCACTTAGCAAGGGGGAGCGGCCGAGAGTGAAGACGGCAACTCGCCCACTCGACCACCCCCTGGAAAAGTTAGAAAGACTTAAGGTCATATAAAAAAAAAAATATTTTATTAGTTAGTTGTAATTTTTATTTTTTTTTAGGCTTTCTCCATAACCTTATCACTGATCATAATATTTCATCTTTTATTGTTGGTCTTTATAGCAACCAAGTGGTTAGTCAACGGGAAGTATCGCCCTTTCTGTTTCGATATTGAAAGTCCAATTTCATATTGTTGCTATTTGCTTTCCTAAGATTTTTGACAACTGAAAGTTAAAGTTAATTCTGCACTTGAAATCTGCTTCCGTGTTAACTCGGATTCAATTATATTCTCTCATAGATTTTAACTTACCAATTTTGGTGGAATAACTAAGGTTTAACGACCTTTAAGCATTAAATTTTCTGTTATAAAATATTTCAACATTAAACCATCGTTAGTCCCCCAAATTTAGTGAAATTAAATTGCTGAACCACGGATCAAATTTACATTAACCATGTTTTGTACAATTAATCCTGACTAACTCTGGATTAACTAAGAGTTAACTCAGGCACTGAAAAACTAGCCCTGAACCCTAAAAAATGTATGTGCTTGTTTTGGAAATGTTGAAAAGAAAAGTTAAAATAATATAAATGGAAGATTATTATATTCTACTAGCATCATTCTGTGCTCGAAATTTGTCCATCGAAAGTTGATGAGGGGTAAACATACGTGTTGTCAAATGACTTACGTCATGGTGTGTACTTCTCTTAACTATAACTTTAAAAAACGAACATTTTCCTCAAACAAAATAGTTAAAAACAATTGTATATTTGTAGATGTACATCATCTGGATCTTGCATTCGATAGCCTGTATTTTCAGAGACAACATCCTTATTCGCCTTAGAAATATTATCAAATAATAAGCTTTTCCGTTGTTTTGCCATTAGGGTTGCCATTTCTGTTATCGTTACATTTTTAATTTCCCTATACCGAGAGCTAAAATGTTTAACATCAAAAATTTCCGAAAGTAGGGATATGTGTTTAATTTCTTAAGAATTTTTGAACCTGTACTATTTTAATACTAAATCCTTTGATTGATTTTTGAGTTATCACATTTTTTTAAATTGAAAAAAACATCTACTTTGATTTAATTTTCGGTTCACCATTTTTTTCACCATTCCTTTTTTTTTAATATTCCATAGTTAAATATTTTTCATTACCTTTATTTTCTAACTAAATATTTAGAAACAACGTGAAATTACAAACAAACCCTGACAATTGCATGCTTTTATCACCAAAACTAGAAAAGTTATATGGAACTTTTGAAATTTGAAAATATTTGAAACTAAATTTTCAAACAAAATTATTGAAAAAACGCTGGTAGCGACCTTTAAATGGTGTTTGATTTTGAATTGTTTGAACTTATTTATTTGGATTCATTTTATGTTTCATAATTTCGCCCAGTGCCAGTAGAATTTCGAGAAAGGTGTAATTTTGAATCACCCTAATATATATCTATTACAGACTCTTTACTTCTTCAAGGTTTTCTAGAAATTTAAATTTGAAGTTAAGAATTTCAAATAGTGTAAATGTGTTAATTTTAGCTATTCAATTAAAATACAAGCCACCCATTCAAGCATTTTAATTATTTTTTTATTCTCTGTTTACACTTGCATTGCATTTTTCTTATTTTTTGAAATCTAAGAGAACATCTGTGAATGACTGAAATGATTTCATAAAAAATCAACGAAACTAAAAAAAAAAAAAATACAAATCTAGAACGAATTCTCTAGAAAAATAGTCAACTGGTCGATTGGCCGCCCGGCCCCTCTTGACAGAATAACCTCATTTAACGCGCTTTGTAAACAACGAGAAGATACATTCTGGTCAACCAGACACTTTGTCGGCAAAGGATTCCTTTTTTTTGTGCTTTGTTTTATTTTATTTTGCTCTGAATTGAAAATGATTCAACTCATATTTTAAATATAAACATGATCACAGACTCATTTTCTCTCATCAAAGTGATGACTAAAATCTAGTCTGGTGCCCAGGCAAAGTTTCATTTTTGAAAATTATAATTTAAAAAAAAACTATAAATTATAATAAAAAAAGAATATGATTAATTAAAAATTTTCCACAATAACACTCGTGGCCTTTAGCCACCTCATGTGTGGTACAAATTAAAGCCCCAGAAAAGTGTTGATTTCATATAAATAAATACATATGTATATGATTACTTTATTTTGTTGTTTTTTTCTCTTGTACATATGTGCAAAAGATTAAATCATGTTTCTCTTCATTATTTTGATGTTTGCATACAAAAATCGAACGTAGGTTAAGAATATTAACAATGAACTTCAAAAAAGAAATATGAAATTTATTATATAGACATATGTACATGTACTCACAAATTATTTTAAAAAAACTGAAACGGAAAAGGAAAAATCAACTATCAGAAGATGCATCAGATGAAATGTGAGGAACTTATTGAAATTCAGTCCAAGAAAATGGACCATTTAAATGAATAACCAGCAAGTAAACAAGGCTATTTTGTGCGTAGATACGAGTAGGTTGTTATTATTATTATTTTTGTTTGTTTTTTGTTTTTTTTTTTTTTATTTTTATTTATGAAAAACTTAAATAGACCATGACCTAGGTTGATGCACTGCAATCTTATACTTCATCCATGCCTGCATTGCAGTGTAAATTATTTTAACAAATAAAAATAAACAAGATATAGGTACCTACTCCATTATAGTCTGGGTGATAATGTTGAGTTTGGGTTGTTGTAATTTTATACTGATTGATTTTTTGTTTTTACTTTTTTTTTTAAAGTACCACTCTCAAACAAATTGAGGTTGCAATCATATCAGGTTGTAGCAGCTGTAATTATTCAGTAAAATGACTTATGTGGCCATGTGAAGCAATCGTTTGATTATTTAGGAAAACATCTTTTCTTGTTCATTATAGAGACGATAGAAATCTTAAATCCTTGGCGCAAAATTTTAAACGAATTAGCAACGTGCTTTAAAACATTTTATATTCAAGTAGTTAAAATCACCAAATACATATTTTAACATTTTAGTATCATACTAACCCAAAATGTCACTTAAAAATGTGAAAATGGTATGTTTGCTTATAAAGGGTGTTTTTTTAAGAGATATAGAACTTTAAAATGGAATAAAACAAAGATGACTTTTTTAAATTGAAATGAAATATACTTTATTTGAAAGATAATCTTCTGGAATTATAATTTAAATATGATTTCTGGCATATGACCGCCACGGCTGGCTCAGACTAGACTACGTCCAATTTTCGATGACTTTTCCCAACATTTGTGGCCGTATATCGGCAATAACACGGCGAATGTTGTCCTCCAAGTGGTCAATCGTTTCGAGCTTATGGGGGTAGACTAGCGAATCCACATATCCCCACAGAAAATAGTCAAGCGGCGTTAAATCGCACGATCTTGGAAGCCAATTCACGGGTCCGTAACGTCAAACTAAACGGTTACCAAACGTTTCCTTCAAAAAATCAATTGTGGCACGAGCTATGTGACATGTTGCGCCGTCTTGTTGAAACCACAGCTCCTGCACATCATGGTTGTTGAACGTCAATAATCATGGCTCTATAGCGGTCACCATTGACTGTAACGTTCTGGCCAGCATCTACGTAGTAGTACTAGTAGAAGTACGGACCAATCATTCCACCAACCCATAAAGCACACCAAACAGTCAGTTTTTGTGGATGTAACGGTATCTCAACATACACTTGAGGATTATCATCACTCCAAATACGGCAGTTTTGTTTATTGACGTATCCATTCAACCAAAAGTGAGCTTCATCGCTAAACAAAATTCGCTTATGAAAAGAACCATGGTTTTCAAAATAAGTTTGCACAATTTGGAAGCGTTGTTCAGGCTTCAGTCTATTCATTTTGAAATGCCAAACCAAACTAAAAGTAAATCACTTGACAGCTGACAAAATGGCCGCCAGTTAAAATAGTGTTACCAACTTAAAGTTCTATACCTCTAAAAATAAACACCCGTTACTTGTTTGAATGAAGGCGTCTTCAGCTGAAGTTTGTTAAGAAAATAGGTTTAGTATGATACCAGCTAAAAAGCTTTTAAAACTAAAAGAAAAATTAGTAAAGAGCTTTAAATTTATTAAACTGTTAACTAGTATATCATGGTAAAACTTTAATATAAAGACTGTTTAAAATTTTGCGCAATTACTTTTAAAGGTTTTTGCTAAAATATTCTAAGTTTTAAAATTTTTTTTAACTAATATCATACTAAACTAATTTTCTTAATAAACATCAGCTGAACACGCCTAAAATAGTGGCACCTCAAGTAAACAAATCATTTTCACATTTTTAATTGTCAAAAAAGTGACATTTGGAGTAAGTATGACAGTATAAAGAGTAAATAGGCATTTAGTGATTTTAACTTAAATAAAATGTTAAAAAAGATAGTACGATGGTTATACTCATTTCAATTTTGAAAAGTTCTGTTTTTAACCAAGCATCATACTAAAATTGTTTTAACATCGTTCTAAGTCATCTTAAATGCTGTGCCTATTTTTTTAGGCAACACGTTGTATACTTATATTATTAAAACCTTAAAACATTAAAAATGTTTCAATTTTATATGAGGTAAGATTAAAGAGAAATATATATGTAGAATAGACAAGTTTGTATCATTTAGCTTGTAACCCACCTCATTTCGCTTCCTTTTTTCTTTTTTCCAACGTTAATTGCCAAACTATTATACTATGTTTATTATTTCATTTATGAGGTTTGTTTGAAAAAAATAATATCTTTGCAAGGCAATATAAAATCCTGAAAGTCTTACCGACTTATGTATATTTACTTAATAAATTATAGCAAAACTGATACATACATTCAAGCAGGAGCCTTTAAGCTTTTTGCGTGTGGGATGACATTGATACAATTGGTAATTTAATTTATGATTAATTTTATTGTTACATCGTTGTGTAATGTTTAAGAAATATTTACGATTGAGTTGTAACTTGTCATGTTTTTGAAAATTTTATTGCTTAATTTAAAAAAACAGAAACAGAGAAACAGTTTATTTTTAATTCTTTTTTTAACTTCATCTTGTCTTTAGTGAAAGGGGATTTTATATTTCGTTTAGCAAACGCGGAAATATTTTTAAGTTTTAGTGGGTGTGTTGATTTATTTTTCGCGATTTATTAGAAGGTGAACAAACAGAAATTTATCTACCTCGGTCTTTGAAGTTAAAGTTAACTATGATGATGTAAGACATAAAATTCGAATTGTTCATAACGAGCATGTATATATATGTATGTAATTTTGTGAACCCTAGTTTTCGTTGATTTTTTGCTTAAAAAATAAATAAATCTTTAAAGCATTGCTTAAAATAAGAAATAATACAAGTATTCAGACTAATATAAGACTATAAAAAAAACATGTCGAAGGAAACAAAATAAGTTAATCTAAGACCTATTATAAATCAAAACAAAGGCAAGCTTTATTTCTAATGTTTCAAACTCAACCAAAAATAATAATAATAAAAGTGTTTGCTATTATCACAAAAAAAAAACAACATTTTTGTTTTGCTAAACAGAAGAAATATTTCATTTAAGAGATGATTAATGCTTTCACAATTGATTTTCTAATACATATGTATGTACAGTTTTTTTGTTTTTATAGATAAAATTTTTATAAAATCCAACAATTAGACATTAAACAAGTGTTATAAACAAATAGTATGTTTAGATAATAAGCACTTCATGATGTATTCAGTTGCCACACGTGCCGTGCACTTTTGTTTTCTGTTAGAACTCAAATTATTTAAAGTTTGTTATTTTTCTTTATTTTTTAATTGATGATGAATTTTTTTTTTTTATATTCCACAATTTATTATTTTTTTGTAAATAGAGATAACCAACCATATCATACATTATTTAAACTAAAATTATATCTGAACAAATGGTAGTCGTTTAATTAAAATTTAATGAAAGCTGATGGGTATTATGGTGGTGGTTAAGAATAATTCGTACAAAATGAAGAAAATAAAACCATAATACAAAAATATCAATTGTTTCTATTCTTATCAATTTATTTTACAACTCACTAACTCTGCAATAATAATAGGCTTGTTTTTGTGAGAATGTATAGGAACTCAGCAAATGTATACACCAGTGGCGAGGCGTCTATATAACTCGATTCCTACCGACTTACCTTTTACATTTTCTGCTATACAACAATGTTTACTAAATACGAGCAACATAAAGCTCACGGGATAAACCTAATATGTATCTATACATCAACCTGCACACTCCACCACTCAATTGAAAAGCCACACACGAAAACACACACACCTCATTATTATTAGTATGTGTATTCTGTCCACACTCTAGTGCATAGCCAAAGCAAAGCAACCCGAAATATGTCGGGTTATAAAATCTGTCGCTAGATAGAACAAATTTATTTCCTTTCTCTTTTCTTCCTTATGATTTTCTGATTTTGACTCAACTCTGTTTAACACACGCTCTCTTTGCAAAAGAATAACACGCTTTTTTCCGACTTATTTGGTGATTTTTGTGAGTATCTCTTATCGTTGCGCTGTTGTTTAACAACAGCAAAGGCTGTTAAACAACAGCAGTCTGTAGGTATTAAATGAGCTGATAAAATTTGCTACCGTTTAAAAAATGAAAATTCAGTTGGTTGCTTTAAATGTTCAATATTTTCTATTTTTTAATCCTTAGTTTGTCTTGGAAAGCAGATCTGCCATATATTATTTAATATTGGCTACATATTAATATGTTTTAGAATGCATTTACGTTTGCAGGTAATTAATTTTTACATCGACTTACCGTTTGAAATTATTCACGCCTCGCCACTGGTATACACCCAAACAATAGCAATCATTTTATGTTTACAAAAAATAACAAAGCATTATTATCACTTTTTTTATTATTGTTTATACTTGTATAACTTTTCCGCCATCTTGTATTATATTGTTGAAGGAGTAAAAATTAAGGAAGTTTTTTGATTTTGTAGGTATTTTGAAAAATGGATTCAATTCGTCCATGTGGATGTGCAAGGAAAAGTTCTAATGGATGACTCAATCGCATCTTTCTCATGCATGCGAATTAGAGCATGTTGGCCCCATGACCCCACATGATATGTTTACAGACACGTGATGGAATATGAGTATTATAAGTGTTTTCTTCAAGAGTAATCACGTGTTCGGTAAAGATATTAAAAAGAAAAAAAAAAAGAAAAAATTCCACAAAATCTCTTAAACAAATAGTTTAATGTTATTAAAGAATCCCCGCACGTCATCTATATAATCACCAAGCAAAATATCGCCATTAATCATAACACAAAACAAAATAAAAATCTTATCAACTTGAACGGCATCACGGATGATGGGCTTATCTCATAACTTCAAATGGCGCAATGGAAACATTTTGATACAAAATAAAATAACTTCCGCCAAAATACGGTATAATGTTCCTGGAAACTTCCAGTATGTCCACAATAATAATAAAACATTTTGTTATTATATATTTTGTTTATTTATTTATATGAAATGAAAATTCATTCGTTTTTCGTCATTATTTTTCCAAGGAAACAATATTTTCAAAAATACGGTTAAGTATATAAAAAGAGGCTCGCCTGACGAACAACATTTGACGTCAATTGAGTTATTGATCTCATATTGATACATACGTACATACTTACATTATGAGAATAATCAAAAATAAGTAAAATATTATGCATTTCTTTGCCTTCGCGATTTGTAGAAAAATAGAAAATATAAAGAAAAAAATAATCTTTAAAAAGTTGTTTTTAGAACAGAATTATCATTAAATTTTAAAAGGTTGCGTATGTTTTGTTTGTTCTTTAAAAGAATTCTATTTAAAGAAAAATATTTGTTTTTTTTTTTTTAATTATATTATTTTAGCTGACCAGAAGGTATGTAAGTACTTCTAAATAATATTTTTAAATTGAATGAATTTAATGATGGAAATAAAATCAAGATTACATCAACTGCTTTCGTTTGGGTTTTTTGTTTGTTTGAAACAACAATCCAAAGTTTAGTATTTTATCATTTTTTATTTATCAAACGCTTTAGAGGGGGGGCTATATACAATAATTAGCAAAGTGTTATAAATAATAATTGTAACAATCATTTGTTAGGCTTTTTTTATGTATGTTTCTTTGGACTTTTAACTTTTATACCTTCTTGAAATAGAAATATTTTTATTGGGTCGATGATCTTGCTACAGTAAAATTTATTATTCAATAAGAACGCAATTACGAGAGTAAATAAGCTTTTGTCGGCACTCAATAAAAAGTTACGCTAAAATAAGTAAAGGTTATCTATCAAGCGTACCTTACATGTTTTATAGTGCAAAAATTTATACAAACTGGAAATACCGTAAATAATAAAAAATTATAAGTGTTTGGTAAAAGCGTGATAACTCAAAAAATAAATTGCGTCTTTACGTCCACTTTACACGGTACATGCATCGATCTACAGCCAAAGCGGGAAGAATATTAATATCAGCTAGTATAGTCGGCCCGGCTTCGCAAAGAATTTTTCATCAATTTTAACATTTTAAAAATTGAAAATCAAATGCAAAGGGGGCGTTAAACAACCCTTTACAATGCATTTTTTTAGGATGCTCCATTCATTTGTATACACAAATAAAACTGTCTAAGGCGTAACGCCATCTGTTGTTGATCCCATTTTTCTGAAGGAAAAAATTAGCCGATTGTCAATTCCACAGTGTTCGACATTCCTTATGATCAAAATTTTCACATTTTTCAATCCATCCAAAATGGACTTTTCAGAATTCGCCACCATCCATCCCTGAAAGTATGCAATTTCGGGTGTTCATGTTTTTTTAATTATTCCATTGTGTTTATCTATGGTTCAATACGAATCCATCAAAAAATAACGGATGATATTCGGCATAGTTATGCCGAATGATTATGATTTCTGGACTATTTATTTGTAGATGTATCAATTTTGGTTATGCTTAATGTATTAGGACTTCCCAAAAGCGTTAATTTTAAAAAAATATAACGATATCAAAAAACATCGCTTAAGCGTATTGTGAATAAAATTGTGGAAAAACTCCCCTTTCTTCTTATGGGTTCCAAATACTGAATACTCTAGGAATGAACAAAATAAATACCAAAAATATACAAATTAAATTGGTATTGACGCAGAATCTCACCATCTACAGTATATCAAAAGTACCTCAAAGTCTTTGAATTAAATTTTTGTGCAACTGATTTTAAATAGGGGGACTCCCCCTCTCCACTTCTTTAAAATTATAGGTGTGTTCCTTTACTTTGAAATTCTGTACATTTCTGTGAATTTCTACACAATTTTTTTTATATGAACTTTGACAGACTTTTGTGTAGAAATTCACACAATAATGTACAGAGTTTCAAAGTAGAAAAAAATAGGCTTATATCAAATTGAAATAAAATCTAATTGACAATATGACACATTATTTAAAAGTAGGTACTACTTCAACAATATAGTTACTAGAAAAAATATATAGCACTTTTGAAAATATAGGATTTTAGTAAAACATAAACATTTGTCATAAAAATCAAGAATCAAAAAAGGTCTTTGGTGAAAAGGTGTTTTTTGTATGATAGGGGACACAATAAATTCTTATCTTACATTAATGGAAGTTTCCACAGATATTAAATTTGTCATGGAAAAACATACTCCAAAATGTCCTTAAAATCTATTTAAGTCTAAGGGTGTATTATTGAGAGGTAAAATTTTGTCTTGTTCTACGAAAAATACACTCATTTTTGTTAAAAAAGTACTACAACTTATAAAATCCAGCGTTAGAAAATTCTAGAATAAAAATGCCTGATAAGTTAAAAATAAATATTTACTTTGTAACAGGCAAAACTTAATCCCACAAAAAAAAATATTTCAAGAACTAATTTATTAAGATTTTTACTAAGACTAATTTTTTTTTTGAAAATCTTAGGGTATAAATTCTACAATTTTTGTATTCTGTGTTGAAATTTTGTTTGCTTAGCTCATCAGAATTAATGCAAATGGAGTTAAAACTATCAAAGGGTTCTGAAACAGTCCACGTCAAATTGACATTTCACACTTCTGAACATCTGTAACTATTAATCGAAAAAAATTATAAATCATAATGAATCTGTCTTGGATTGTCTTAATTTGCTTCTTAGAGTTAATATTATAATTATGTTAGAAAAAAATAGTAATTCTGGGTTGAAAAACCTTAGATTTAGTGTAAAACAATTAGACAATTTTACTCTAAGAAAAACTATATCTTCTATACAATTTTTCATGGCCACTTGTTTAGCCTTAATCGATGTTCTAAAGTGTTTAAAGATAAATTATACGAAAATGTCTTTTTTATTACTACTTCATGAATACAAATTTTTATTTTAAGGAGCACTCTAAATAAATATACTTTATTTGTGAAAGTGAAATCAATTCATTTCAAAAAAATCGAGTTGAATACGCAATTGTATAATGTTCATTTAAATTTTCGCGCAAGTAAAACTGATTCATTTTATTTTAATCGCACTGCAAAATAAATTAACACCTATGTACATCCTGTCTTTTCTTTTAAATATAAAAATCTTTGATCGACGCGTAATATGGATGCAGGTAGAATCAATATGTTTTTTTTTTTATAAAATACAAAAATATTAAACAAGTGCAAGGAACTTCAATTCGATTTGAATAATTTTAGATGCAAGGTTTTATTTTAGTACTTGTTAAAAGGTAAAGAAAACTTCATGTAGCCTTGAAGCTTTCGCACAAAAGAATCTTCACCGTCATATAATAGGTACTGGGTAAGGTGATCGTCCAGCATCATCATTTCTTGCTGATAGAATTTCTTTTATGGGGTGAGAACTGTGAAGAAATTAAAAAAAAAAAAGAGTTTCTGGTAGAATAAGGTGGAACCAACTGGACAAAGAGAAAAGCGAAGCATTTATATATACAATATGGAAATTTACCTGTGCTTTGTTTTACCATCAAACGAGTTAAAAGCAAAGAGGAGTAAGCACAAAGAATTTTGATGGGATTCGATGCAATGCACTTGCATTGATAGAATCATGTCTTCAGTTCAGATTTCAGAAGTCTGTAATGGACTTCATTACTCATTCTTAGACGACAAAGTGTCGTTTGAAAATGTACTTGGTAGCGAAAGGAGAAAGACAAAAATATACCCGAGATTTTGTCCGTTCTTGGTGTGACACCAAACATCAAGAACACTTTAATTTTGCGTTGCGCCAATACACCTTGTCATACAGAATTTTTAAATAATTCGGTAACAACATAAAATGGTTCATGATTTTCGTTAAATTAAAAATATTTATAAAAAAAATGCACGATTAGAATCCATTAACTTTGGCTTTGTGATTATAGCTACTATATTGTCGAGATTAATTAAAGATGCATGTTAACAGTTCAAAAATGTAATGATATATTTAACGAATTGATTTGTTTGTTTCAAAGATTTTAAATACAATATTGGTTAAAATATTTAGAAGCACAAAATTGAAAATTTGTAAAAAAAAATCGGTCAAGCCATTAGAAAGCTACATTCGTGGATAATTCAAAAAGCGTCAAAACCCTATTTCCGTTATTCAAATAAATTTTTTGGCAAAATCTGAAACACAGTTTTTTTTAGTCATTTTGGTCATTATATTTACGAAGTTTAATCAAAATCGTTATTTTCGTTTTCAAGAATATTAAAAAAACTGAATGGTTTTTGTATGGCAGCTCAATACTCATAGATTCGATGTACAATGACTCATAGGTAATTGTACATACAAAAAACATGAAATTTCATGAACACCGATAGCGGAAATATTGTGTCTCTTTTGTTTTCTCTCATCTAATTTGTCTATTTCTTTAACGTTGTTGTACTAAAGTTTTAATTTTTTATTAAGTTTAAATTTCTTCTTTTTTTCTATTTTTAAATTGTTTCACTTCTTTCGTTTTCTTTTTATATAGTGTCTTGTTAATGCATCATGCTGATGATAAGTGGGATGTCTGACCGAAATGAATTCGATATTTTAATTATTTAGTCAAATACAAATTTAAGTTTTTAAATTATTTTCTGTCTTTCAATAAATTAATTATTGAAACAATTTCTGTCCTAAAGAGCAATCGACTTCGTTATTTTCCCAATACTTAGATTGCTTCTGATAATAAAAGAATGACGTTAGGGACTTACACAAGTTCAAAGTCCAACTCAGAGAGACCTCTGCTTTGCAAAAGTAAACCTTTAAAAAACATAAAATTGTGTTTGATTTATAAATTGACCCAATATAATTGCTTTTATCAGGAAGGTATATGCAAATATGTTACTTTCCTCATCTAAACTTCGTTTTTATGTAAATATTTACGACATTCTCGTTGCTACTTATACATTATATAAAAGCTTTTAAATAAAGTCCTGAATAAAGAAATACAATTTACCAGTATGTTTAGTTATTTAGAATAATGAATTAAGGATATAAAAATATCTATAATTTTCTTTCATGTTGTATAGTCAAGGTCATTTCATTCTCATTGTTACAGAAAAATTAATGAGTTCGTGACGAACAGCTATGCAAGTCTTTGAACAAAGGAGCATTACACAAACTACTTTTATACATTAATGAATTCTAACAGCTATCACAAATTCCTTTGGCTATATGAACGCCTTAATTATATTATATTTTAAAAGTCAATTACCTAGTAGAGTAGTTCAGAAAAATATAATTTGCATACTTAATTATTATTTATTAGCGCTATACTAAAGGCTAGGCACCAAGTTCAAAGAACTTTCCATTTAGACTGTAGTCGAACAGACAAACGAACAGAAATGCAAGACAAAATATTTTCGTCATCATCCTAATATCTAGTTCTACACTTGGGAAGATGAGGTGCTGAGAATTTTTTTAAAAGTTGTTGGCTGTTTGGTAACAATTTACATATTTTTTGTAATGTCAAAACTTAGTTCGTCTGTACTAAAATCTCAAATGTAAACCGATTTTTACAAATTCCACTATCTCATGTTCACGCAGAGAACATGCAGCTTAACATGACTTCAATTGAAATGAAATAAAATAATAATAAAAAAAAAAAATAAAAACAAACAAATAATTACACATTTTATCAACAATTTTAAATCACCGAACTTTTTAAAGATAAGATAGAAATAGAAACTATATTATAATTTTTTCCAGTTAACCCAAAAAAAGAATGTTTTTGATTTTGTCTTTTGATGTTATACATCAGCAATCAAAAAGTATTTTGTGAAGTTTCCATAAGTTCTAATTAATATATAATTATGTGATTTATATCTTAATTTTTAAACAGAATATTCTCAAAACATTCTCCAGACACATGAAGACTCGCTTCAAAATGATCAGCAGTCGCCGAAGTGAGGGTATCCCGGCGGCGGCGGCGGAGGCATCGTATAGTAATTATGTGTTTATTTTATTTGATTATTCAAATACTATGAGTTAATCATCGAGTCGAGAATATTTGTTTTCAAAAGTTTTGTTGGCAAGCAGAGATGGGAATTTATATTTGAATCTAATAATTTAGCCTTGACAACGACGAAGAATCGAGGATCGGTAGATAATATTGCTATCTCATTACGTAGGTATATGGACTAGGTTATCAAAAGTTGATCATTTTTCAACGGGGGGTGTAATATATGTATGTATGTACTATACGTATGTAATGTATATATAATATGACAAGTTGTTTTTATTTTTATTTTGATTTGTTTTACCAGTTTATCAATTTTGAAAATAAAAATATTTGTGTAAACCTTCTTTGACTTGTTTACAAAGAATTTCCATTCAAAATTTTTGTCCTATTATTTATATTATTTCTGTTTTTTTTTATGGAAAAAATCACTGAATCACATGAACTTGCTTTTTTGGTTCAAGGCTGTAATGTGATTATATGGCTTGGAATTGAGGATCTATGTAAACCAGGTATGAATTAATTGTGTGATACAAAAACATTGGTAACGGAAAGTGTAAAAAAGCAACAAACAAATAATTTTTATTTGATTTGTTTGCTTATAAAAAAATGTTTGATTGTAATATTTTTTAACGTAGGTATTTCTTGGAAGTACCTTTAGGAAAATCGGAAAAAAATACTAGAGCTTCTAACGAAATATACGGGAATATCCCAAAAATGAGACAATTTTCTTGAAAATCATAAATATGCTTTTTCCATTATACCATTATGTGAATTTTTTGCCAAAAAACTGAAATAGTTATATTACAATGACTTTTCATAGGTTCGAAGGTTTTTTTTACTATACAAAATCTATGCTGAAATAAATCAGTAAAATTTCAAGTTGCTTAGCAATATTTAATTGGATTAGTTGAATTATTTTGGATATTACAGTGGACGCCGCTGTGGGGTATGGAATCATGGAATACGCCAAAAAATATGTTTTATGCTTTAGACTACGAGAAACAAATAAAACACAAAGTTGAGTTTGTTAGAAGTTATGGTGACGCATACATGAAGTTAGCAAAAATGCTGAAAACTATGGCCCGACATTGTTAAACATTGTTAATACCGAAAGTGTTACTGTTAGTGGTGGTAATTTTTCAGTAAAATCTGTCATTTAGTCCAAAAGTATGCAACTTTATTTCAATTTTAAAATAGAAATTTTAAAAGCTTCTTAATAATATGTGTTTAATAGTTAAGTTTCAAAAAGCTTTTATAAAGTTTAGATTTCCGTTAGATTTCACAATCCACTTTATTCAAGTTTTTAAGCTTTTAACAATATGGTTGATAAAAATTGATACACCTAACAATAATTTAAGAATTAATTAAGAAAATACATGAATAATGAAGTTGAATGATGATGATATGCCATGACATGCCATGTTTTAAATGCAATAAAAATTGAACAAATAAAACAACAAATTTGACATTAATAAATGAATATAGGTAGCAATATCGAGAGCACGAAAAAATGAGGTCCAGCATTTCTCAGCTTAAACAGTGCTAAACAACTTTTTTTCCACTTTAGGGATTATTTTTTACGATTTAAATTTTAACTTACTCTAGTATTAGTTTCGTGTTAAAAAAAATCGAGGTTTTAATCAAAAATTCAAAATAAACATTATGATAATGAAGAAGTCCTAAAAAGTGGGTTTCATCATACAGTTCGTCAGTCTGTGCGTATGTGATACGTCTGTTCTGTGCATCTATCTTCCCAATTTCCCATTGTTATTTAAGCTAGAGTTTATATAGTTTTTTATTGGATTGGAAACTTAACTCAAAAATAATGCCAAATATTGGCTCCACCAACGACGATATTATTTTTGCGTTATTATTTTGTCGTTGATTGGAATCCTATATATCCCAATTTCCCAATTTTCCAAATTCCAGGAATTGCAACTTTTACTGTCCACAAACACATTTAGCTAAAATCGAACATTTTGATTTATCTATGAAAATAACGAAAATCGAGATCTTTTACAAAATGGGCGGACAAAAGGCTTCGAAACTTAAAAAGAGCTTGATCATTCTAGAAACTGGTTAGCATTAACACATGTCACCAAGCAGTTTTAATAAAAATATTACGTGTATTTACAAAATTTTATTACAAATTCCGGATAAAAGTGTAATACACTTCATCGTATAGATATGGAAAATCTTTAAACTTGGCAAAATCTTCAGTATTTCCCTACTACAACAAAAACAAACAAAATGTTTTCTTATTCAGTAAACTATAATTACATACTTAATAAACAAAATACTAGTTTTTGTGTATTTATTGGAATTTTCAAAATAAAAAAAAAAAATAAAAATTGTGTTATTAAAATTAAGAAATTTGTTTTCTTAAAAAAATGTTTTAATTATATTTATAAATGTCATTTTTTTAACAAATTAAAAATAGTTGTAATAATATTTCACATATATCTACTAATAGAAAAAACCATCACCTTTTAATTGTGTGTATTCATGAAGAATTATTCATTTCAACTTTACACGCAAAATAATTTTGAAAAAAAAATGCCAGTTGACTTACCGACATGTGAAAGCGAGGAAAGATCTGAATCTGTAAAAATTGAAAAAATTATAATTCCGAATCAAATATTTAATTAAAAAAAAAATTAATTAATATTACTTTGTTATTTAATAGATTCTTGAAAAACAAAGGTCAACTAAAAAAAAACAACAATTTTTATTCAGTCTTTATTTATTTACAAATGTTTAAATACATGGCTAGAATCGAATCATTAGGAGTGTTTTTTTGCAAGCCCGGGGGAATGGGGCGAAAAAAACAACGTCGGAGCTAAACAAATTACATGTTAAATGCAACAACAACTAATCCCCTGCGGGCTAAAGTAAGCCCAGAGAATTCTCGGTGCTTAACTTAAGCGCATTGAAAAACTGTGTTACCGCGGCGTGAATTACATATACTTGTTATCGACAGTTTGGATGAAAACTCTATTTTGTTTTTTGTGATGGTAGTTTTCAACCCCGGTCTTGCGAAAAAAGACACCTATTTCTTCTTGAAAATTAATCTTCTTTAAATTTGTATATTGAAGAGAGCCACTTAAAAAATTTCGACAAATGTGTATGCATTTATTTACTAAGAGCGCGTGAAATTATTTCATCTACATTTTTTAGTATTGTAATCCTTCTTTATGAAAATTGAGTGAGAACCTTTCAACAAATTTTTGAGAAATTTGGTAGAAATATCTATAAAAGATTTAAATTTAATTAAATGACCTTGAAGAAGGAATTTAAAACCGAAAATTTAAAATGTTATTGTAATTTGATTAATAAAATAATTCGTTTTTATGGAAGGAATATTGAAGAGCAATAAACTAAAATCCGTAAATAAAAGACGTGGAATATGTGAATAGAAGTGGAAATGGAAAAGGAAATACATTTAGTTTCATAACTACTATTTCAATTCTATCTCACCTCTTCCGCAATAGTACTTAACCCTAATAATATACTTCAATAAACTTTTGCTCAAATCTAGAATACAATTTGTAGAGCATAGTTATAGGAGTTAAAATAAGCAAAGAACAATTTATTTATTTAGTACATTTTCAACACATATGGTTCTTGTAACGAGTAATAATTTTTGTTTTCACCACAAGCTTCGGAGAGATATAATTGGGTTCTAAGATTGACTAAAAATAGCTTTTGCTCATTTTACCACTATATGGTGGAATAAAAGTGGAACCTGTGTTGAATACAATTTAATTTAGTTTAAAAATATTCATCTGTGCAATTTTTATTGTTTGTATTTCTATTTTAGATTATTTAAATTATTAATGGCTCTGTAACTTATGTTAGATTTTGTTTGTTTTACTGAAAAAAATGAATAATGAAGTTGGGACGTTTGTTTACGTTTCTAAGTTAGTAGAATTTGTGTGATTTGTGATAATATTTTGGTACAATCTACGCAAAAGAAATTTTATGGTAAATCAGTCGTTTTTAATGAAATTTTCAAACGAAAAACAACTCGTGTCGGCGAAGTGGTTTAATGTACCTTCTTATATTTTAATAGCCATTAGCTGTTAAAACTTTTATAAATTTGTATAAAGTTTCTAGACACTAGACTCGTCCTTCTTAAACCAAAAGTTGAACTTTTCATTGAGGACAGTTTGGGATCCTCTTAAGTACCTCCGTACTTAAACAAATTGACAAAAACTCGTTATGAGTTGAAGACCATTGTAACTTACTTTTATTATTTTCTCCAGGCAATGTGACTATAACGGAAATAAAGTCTTAAGTTAAGTTAACAATCCGTACATTATTCACAATATATCGCGTACGCATTGTAGCATATTATGTACCTATTGTTTATCTTCAAATTGTCTTACAAATTGTCCTCACTTATTTCTGTTATTTTGATTAGATATAATGACTGCCGCGAAATATTAGGATATATATAACTGTTTACCTAATGCTACGTCTAAAGATAACTGGTTAAGACACGAAGTAATTTTTTTTTTCACAAAGAATTTCTTAATTCTTTTTAAATAAAATGGCCAGATGATTAAAAAGCAACAATTACTGTAATATGTATATATTGACGGGAAGGAGATTTTTTGCATTTATTATTATTATTATTATTATTATTATTATTATTTCAGCAGTTCACTTCCGTGCTCCTCATCGTCATCAAATTGAAGATTAAAATGATCTTTATAAATAATAACTTCTCCTGACATTGAATTCTACTCATTTTACAGTCGAAGATAAGTCGTTGTCACAGAGTCATAAATTGACTCGAGCCAATCCTATAAGCTTAACTCACTCTTACCTCACTCGTTTAGTGTGTGAATGTGATGCCTGTGCAATATAAAGTATATACAGTGTACAGTTAAAGCTTAATTGAATTGAAGACAAGTTGGAAGATCACGCTCTTAAGTGGTGCTATATCATCTTAATCCATCTCAATTAGAGAGGGGTTGGACAAAACAAAAATTCATTCAACGATTATTTTAAATTTAAATTTGAGATATTTATTTTTTCTACGAATTTTTTTTTTGCAATCATATTCATCATATTATAAAACGACGCACACAACAATATCCAGAAGTTATACTATTTAAGTTCGTGAAAATATGATAAATAATAACCGAAGATAAAATTTACTACGTAAAAAAAAAATCAAAACAATTTTCCATCAAATATTTATTATTATTTTTTTTTTGAAATGATTGCGTTCACGAGAATATAGTTAGCAAATGACAAGGGCATGTCGAGATTGTCATAGTAAAGGCGATGACGTGAATTATTTTAAAATAATTTATTGTTGATTTAAATAACTTTTGTTTGTTGTTCCCTCGCCCACAAACATACGTATGTATATGTATGTATAACTATAATTTATGGTGTTTTCAACTTTACATCAATTTTTACAACAATGATAGAAATATAGATACACAATAAATTGTTCTAAGGCAAAGATACCTATAGGCGTTGGAAAATATTTGTGATATAACTTACCCGTATCATTGGCTGTTCCCTGGGTATTGTCAGTATTATCTACGTCACTCCCATCTCCAACGGCTGTAAGAAAAATGAAAAATAAAATTATTAAATTTATGTATTATGCAAATGCATGTAAATTTTACTTTAATGCATTTAATAGATTTTTCCTAAAAACACGCATCTTTTAAGGTGGGTTTTAATTTGTATCTTTTGAGCTTAAATAGTTTAAAAAGAATATGATTTATATATTTTAAATACAAATTTCAAAAAGAATGGTGAACGGAGATGATCAAATATTTTAATTTTCAATTTCAATTTTAATTTATTTAAGGAATATTCTTAACACTGTAAGATACAATATGTATCTTATAAATTAGTGCAAGCTTCATTATACATATAACACTGAGTGTATAATACATAAGTGAAAACTAAGTGACAGAATCAATAAATACATATGACTTCAAAGAAATAATGAAAAAAGTGAATATTTTAGATATGTACAAAAATTAATTAACAATAATAAAGAATACAAAAAAATATAGTTAGGAATACAATTTTTGAAAAATAATAATAAAAGAATCAATAAACAAAAATCCCCATCCAAGTACCTCCAAATGTCATCATAGTCTCTGCCTGTACTGATTCGTGTCAGATATTAATTTGATACATCTATGGGAGTAAATTCCCAGCTGGAAGCAAAAGAGTAACGAACGGGTGCAAGATCAAGTGTTCTTGTGGACTAAGAAGGAATTCGATTAAAAAAGGTAAAATGGCTGCCGAAGTGCCGAGTCTGCATTATATTATGCAACAGAGTCAGCGTCCTAAAATTCTATAAAGTGATATAACGCGTATCTGGAAACGCTACTACCAAATAATTCCTAATTGATCGATTTATTTAGTTTTCATGAATTTTTTAATAAAATAAATGATAATTTACTATGTCAATCTTATGCATGTAAGGTATTATATCATACTTTACTGTTGTTGCTATGTATATTATTAACTTCACAAACTGAATAAAAACGGAAAAAAATTATCAGAAAAATCAATAAATTACGAAAAAAAACTTCTATAATTTATCGTTTGTTGATTGCCACCATCTTGATTCCCATAAATTCCCGTTATATTTATATTTTCAATATATGTTCTATAAGCATATAGTTTTAGATTCGTAGAAAAAATCGACCTCGGGATGATGGAGAAATCGAAAAAAATGTTGGTACGATTGTTAACAAAACTAAAGCTTAAAGCCACTTAAGCGATTTTATTAAAATTTTGAAATAAAAAATTTATCAGGTTTCCCCAAAAGCGAAATTAAAATTTTGTTTAGCTCCCAAAATAAATGTAATTGCCATACTATCATTATGAAAGAGATTATCGATTTCGTGAACTGCTCTAAAGATTTTGATCAAAAAAAAACTTTTCATGAACTATTTTCATTTGGTAAAAAAAAAAAAAAAAACATTACAGAAACTGTTATTAACGGTAGGTACCTGTCACAAACCGTTTTTTTCTATTTTCGATTTTATTAGTTAGTTACCAGCTTAGCCGATTGTGAGAAAAAATAATATTGCGTATACAAACTTTTAAAAAATTGAAATTTCGATATCTTCTTTGAAATCGGGCTGATACATTTTTAAGAAATTAGTTTTTAAACTCACAATATTATAAATTTAAAAGTGGCTTTCAAAATGTTGTTCTTAAAAATATTTTTTAAAAAATGTATTAAACAAAATTAATTTTTTAAACAACCTCTTCAACGATTTTAATAATTTTGTTACTGTCAATTAAGATTTGTTAAGGGCATCACTTGGTGTGCATCGCTTTGATGTAAAAAAAATATCAGAATTTGTTTAATTTATTTTTATTTATAATTATGTTAATTTTTACCAATTTTTCAGTCAAAGACGTAATTTTCACCATGAAATGAATGTAAGTATATAATGTGCAAATCGTCATCATATTATTAATATTGTATTCTAAAAAAAATTTGAAATAATATTATATGTATGTATATACTTTTTTTTACATAGGTGCATAATGTACCTACGTGTTATTTATCAACAATATCATTACATACATTTATACATATAATATCTGTTATGTATTTACATAAGCTTATCTGACGTTATGAGCAGTCTAATTGTAGCTCTCTCTCAATAAAGACATACATACATATATTATAACGAACTTAAAACCTGAGTTTCTTTGAGTACAATATAATAAATCACACAGATGTGACAAAAAAAACGATTGTGAATTAAAAAAGTTATTAAGAATCATCTAAAAAAGTTTCAGTTAGAAGCTTTAAACTTGTGTTCATAAGTTCAAATCTTCAAGGTTAAGGGATTTAAATCCATATAAGCTTAAATTTAAGAGTAAATATTTTCAGGGCAGCATGTATCTACTAATGAGGTACTTAATGAGGTTTAATGAAAACACAAAAAAAGGAGGATGTTTACGCTATGTGTTTCCTAATATCTTCATGATTCGTCTTAATTATGTGTGGCTTAAGTGTTTACGCGAACTTCCCATTTCTTAACATTAGCATAATTGTCCAATCGGCTTATTAGACCAACACGGGTATAAGTGCCCAGAATTTATGGCATGTTAAAACATGTATAGATCGACATTTGGGGTGATTTTTGTATTATTACTTTTTTTACTTCCGACTTTATGGCAAGTTATATGGATTCGTAAAAAAATCGAATTCGAGATTTTGATAAAAGTTGACATTACGATGATAACGAAGTCGCATTTCTGTCCTGTCCTTTCAGCTCTAGCTTAAACGGATGAATCCATTTCCTTTAAACTTGGTACCTAGCTGTTTTCGGGCATACCCCCGACACGTTTTTTTTATTTTTTTAAGACCAAAAATAACGGTACCTGTCGTAATTTCTTTTTTACCAAATTATGAAAATCTTATTTTTCTCAAAAACGTGCCCACAACTTTTTAAAAAATATCAGTAATTTTTCTACAAAAAGGCTACAATTTGAAAAAAAAAATCGGAAAATGCATAAATGGTACCTCCTATAGAACCGTTTTTTTGATGTTCGAATTTCTCAAAAACGAGTCAATTGTTTTTGAGTTAAAAGTATTGTATACCAAAATTTTAAATTTTCAATTATAGTTATAAAAAAAAGTTTCAACATTTAATAATATTGCATGTTAATATTTTCAAAAAATATCAGTTCTAAGGTCCTTAACTAACATATCAAAATTGTTCCAGCATTCTACTTTATATATGAATGTTAATATTGAAATATTTTTAAAACCAATCAAATAAACAAATAAAATAAAACTATCATTTCAAGAGCCACTTCTATTATAAAACTTGTGGCTTCTCAACAATAAATTAGAACACCTTGCTTTTCTCTGAATAAATATTTGTGATTGTTCAGTAAAAATTATAAAATTATTGCATCCATTAGCGAAGTAAATTTTTGTATTAAAAATATTTAGTTACATTCATGCATGGCTAAATAATAATAAAATTTAACCTTTATACTCATCACTCATCAGAATATGATTCATAAAATTATTCAACCATAGTCTTGTTAGATTGACTATATGTACGTTTTTTTGTAATATATGTATTCAAATTTGTAATGAATCATAAAAATTAATTAAAACAAATTAAAACTAGCAGTCATTCAATTATATATTATAGGTACTTGCCTATATTTAAAATGTATCTGAACTCTTCACATTAAAGCATTTTAGATACTTAAATCTATTAAATCGTAATTGTACACTTAAGAATATAGAAACGCCTCAACGCTACTTGTGATACTGAAGAACAAAAAGTTTTATGAGAACATTTTTATTTTTTTTTTTGTTAAAAAAGATTTATTACTTTAAAAGTATTTTGAAATGATTTCGAGGTCAACATTGTAAGATATATCTCAAACTCAGGGCTTAGGCTATTGGACATCCTCATTACACTAAGTCACGAAGTGGCTTGGACAATTTTATATATTGATAGCCATCGCGTTGATAGTCAGGGCGTGACAAAAAGCTAGGGCATGTAGGTTGGCTGGAGACAAGAAAGAAATCGTATGGGAGGGGAAGTCTATTACTCTTCCCGTTTAGATGGGGATAGAAAATTTCTAAAAACACTTAAAATTGTCAATTTTTTCAAAAACTAAAGACATTTTTGGATCTAGTCTTCTGTTTTTGACTAAAAATTAATAAAATAAAACTTGAAAAAAGCATGTTATGCAACTAATTTTAAAAGAAGTAAATAAGTTGTAGTATACATTACATAGTCTTTATCAAAAACCAAGATTAGTTAACGGTAGTATTATGTGAGAATATTAAAATTTTATTTCGAGAAATATCCAATTTTTTTCAAATACCTATACCTATAGATTCAAAAAAATATATGTTGCAAAATTCCAAAACATGATTTTTTTAACATTTTGATATGTAATATTATCACGATCATTTATAACTATCTGCCGTGAAATAAGGTAGATGCCGAATCGATTTATGTCCATATAAAACTGAAAATTATGTCGAAGTATCGAATTTTCTATGTTCTATGTTTATTTCCAATTATAATTAATTATAGTTGTATGAAAGAGTAATAATTGTCGTAGATTTTAATACGCCGCGCTTGACGCCTGGCGTGGGTGACGTTGGCATCACGAGTATGTTGACGGTCCCAACTTTATTTCCCAAATTTTTTCTTCATTGTTACCAAACAGATTCCAAATTTTATTTTTTATTTTCAACAGCATTTCTACATTATTGCCACTTTTATTCCGTCGATTAAGATGACAAAAAATATTTTTTATTTCAATATTATTGCCATTTATATTTTCGACATAATTACTCTTCCGTTATGGAAATAAAGTCGAGCATAGAAAAAGCCGGATTTCGACTTCATTCCCATTATTTATACCCCTTATTTCAACCCCACGCTGTAGTCTATTTGAAAAAAAATTGAATGAAAACAATTTATATTCCATAATTTTTACCAAAGCAACGCAACATTTCGTAGTTATTCCTTATTTCATTAGGGATATTTTTATAAAATTTATTTATTCAAAAAAATCGTTTGTAATATAAATTAAACACTGTTTGTTGACTATTTTTTTATTGTCTGAATAAACTTTTTGCTGATATTACAAACATTTTTTGCTCGAAAAACGATTTATTGGCTCAGTTACACTCTGTTTATTAGAAATTAATAAACGGTTACTTGTATTAATAAACTTTTTTTTTGTTGACACAATAAACTCATACATTGCGCCAAACCATTTTTAAAAAAACTACCTTTTTTTTACTTTTATAAATATGTTTATTGGTGCAATAAACAATTATTGAATATCAATAAAAATTTTAATTGATTTTAACATTTTTCGTGTATTGAATCAATAAACTATTTATTGGCGCAAAAAGCTTTTTTTCAATTTATAGTCGACTCTTATAAAATTCACAGTATGCGGTGATTTTTATAAGAGTCGGTAAGCATCAATAATAATTTGCGTCTTAGATGAGAGTGTGAGATGAGCATCTGACAGATGAACCCAAATGTCGTACTTGGGCGAAACCCATTTTGGAGTTGAGTTCACTTGAATCGAATTTAAAAGTTCAAGTGCTCTCAACTTCAAACAATTTCTGGGACAATAAATAGAAAAAGTCAGTATAAAGAAAGATGGAATGCAAATGAAAAGAAATTTCCAATTTAATAAATTATTTCATTGCCTCAACAAATAAGTTTGCTTGAATCAACGAAATAATTTTTTGGCACAACAAACGAAATTGGTCAATTCAATAAACTATTTATTGTCCTAATAAATTTGTTCCTTCAAACAACAAAAAAGAACATTGCCGCAACAAACCAATTTTGTAAAAGATACAAAAATTAATAAAGTGGATCAATAAACTTTTGCAAGTAACAATGAACGTTTATTGGGCCAATAAATTATTGGTATTTATTGTCCCAATGAAATGGTTTTTTGTTTTTTTTTTTTTGGAGAAAATTTGGAAAAACTAAAATCGTTGTAAGAATAGCTGCTACCCGTTTAAGATGGACTTAAACGAAAATTCGAATTTAACTTCTATAAAATCACAGGAGGATGCTCCCTACAAAATTTGAAGCAAAGCGGTTCACCCGTTAAGACTCTAGCTCAAATTATAGTAGACGCATAGATAGACGCTCAGACCGATGGACTTCTCTATCACCGTAGAGTTAATTTTTATTAAAACATCGAAAATCTCTTTTTACACGAAACCAATAATTGCCCTATAAAGAAAGTAAAAAAATAAGATTCAGAACAAACGTCTAAGAAAAAGTAATTGATTTGATGTGTTGGATACACGTAGTGACGCACACATGCAGTTTCTTGGGCTTATTTCCTATCAGAATTTTTGGTTTAACTTCAACTTTTAATTTTTTTTCACCGATGCAATACTTTCCCTTTTAGAGTAAACAAAATGCCAAAATGCAAATACAAAAATAAAATTAACTTACTCAAGATCACCTTGGTTTTTGGGCTTATTGCGGTGTTATTAAAGTTAGGGATTTAATTATTGAGTATATAACTTCAATTATAAATTAATAAAAATTTTAATTTTAAGATAACTTTCTGACTTTTCTGCGTTAAACTCTAATAATTTAGTATAGAGAATCTTATTAATGCAAAAATTCAAATGACTAGGTCAATTATTGAACTGTTAATAGTATAAAGATTATCTTATAGATACACATTTTTCATTCGGATTGACCTTAAACTTGTTTAGAAACATTTAGATTCACTATTACATATACCTATAGTAATTACAGCAATAGAGAATTAAAAATGAAACAACGTTTTCCGGTGACTTGAGTGGGTATGATAAGTAAAAATTAATATTTTTATAAATTTATATTCTACTCATATTTCATTCTGAAAAAAACCAGATGAAATAAATATTTTATAACAATCTGATAAGAATACAATATGTGACAATTCATTTATGATAAGCTTCCCGTCAAAATGCGAAACGAAAATATTACTCTATTTAGAACATGATTTACAATAATATCCAGTTACCTAAACAATATGTATATTTAAAATACTCGATATAACTCCTACATAAATAAAGAAACCAATAAATATAGAGTAATCAGTTTGTAATTAAAAAATCAAATTATCAACAATAATGAATCTATTTAAAAGCAGTGAAAAATATATGAGCCACAAGTTGTAGATATGTATTTGAATTTATGAATGAGCATAAATTAAATAAAAAAATGACTAAGCACAAAGTTTGTTGTGAGAAATCTGCATTCGGCAACGTTTGTGTTATGTTAAACTTATATTTTCAGAAATATTATTAATAAATAAATTAGTGGTGCGCCAGCTCGTGGGGAATCAGAACTTAGAGTTCATACATTCCTATTTGCGTGTTTTGGTTAGAGCGGTATCAAAATCAAAATTTGAGATTTTCCAATCAGGAGGCGTGGTATTAACCAACTTTTTGAGAATTGTTATGAATTGTAAGGAGTGCTTTTGTCAAAGAATAATGAAATTTGGCAGAGCCACAGAGAGCTGTAGCGAAATAAAAAATTGCAAATTTAAAATTTAATATTCAATTTACGAGGCACCCAATGTTCATGTGACAAATAAATACTGCAAAAAGGAGTGAAATCACGTCAAAAAAAAAAACATAAATGTCAAAAAGAATCATGTTCTCTTCACTACAAATCAACTGTAAAATAAAATCTAATCTGAAATTTACCCTAAGTTCAAAGTTTAATAAATATTATATTTATAGGGTGAAATGGGGTAAGAACAAAAAAGTAGAATCCGATTTCAAAAATTCTTTTTGTGTTTAAATGTGGTTATTCTTACGAGTATGAATAAGTTTTCAGAATTTAACTGTTTATAGGGTAAAGAGGGGTAAAACAAAACAAAAAAGATTTTAACTTTGATTTAAACAATTCTTTTCCATTGTGTTTCAAAGATAAGACTTTGAGAATCATTCAAGAACTACTTATTTTTTTCAAAATTTATGAGGCAAAAACATAAAATTGGTATCAGATTTAAATAATTCCTATTTTTTGTTCGTTGGTTCGGGGATCACTCAAGTGCTTTATATTTTTTTCCTAATTAAGCTCCTTAAAGGGTGAAATGGGGTTCACTCACAATAATAATACTAGATTTAAAAAATTGTTTTTTTTGAAAAGTTATATTAAGAGCATCATTTGAAGGTAAATAATTTTTCAATATTTAGCTTTTAAAGGATGAAATGGTGTTAAAACAAAAAATAGAATCCAATGTTTAAAATAATTTTTGTTTGAAAATTTCTGATGATGTGGAATGTGGTAAAAACTTCCATTTAATTCTTTTTGAATTTTAAGAGTAATGTTTAAAAATTGAATTTTGAGGACCACTTAATTGTAAAACACAATGGTATTGCCTGCCGAAAACATAACAATGTTATATTAATTTATATTTTTTATTTTTTAATGTTTTAACAAGCTTTAGGTTTGTCTAACGATGTGGTTGGGCATAATTTCAAGTTTTATCGGAAGTCCGACAAATCAAATAACATATTTAATTTTTCTTTAGTATTAAAATAAAATCCCATCGAGCTCATTGTCAACATTCAATTACGCCAAAATTTAGCGTGTGATTGGTTTCAATTGTTTAGAAAAAAGAAAATGTATTTTCTGATCACTGTCGCTTACAATAAAATGGCGGTTATAAGACTCACAATATTCCTAAGTGGAATATGACCTCAGTTTAAATTTCAAATACGGTAAAATATAAAACAAGTATTACAAAACAATTTTTCGTCATAAAATATAATTTATTCTCGTTAACTTTTTTTTGTCATAACCTTAGACTAATTAGTATAACTATAAAATAAATACGTATTTAAGAATTAAACGATTATTTTTTTTTTTGTTGAATTGTTATCTTTATATTAATATTCTCAGTCACATTAACGTTATGTACTTGTTTTGTTAGAATAAAATTAAAATAAAATGTAAATGTAATTGACATTATTGGTCAGAAAAACTGGTAGATAATCGATTCCAAGAGATGTTATAACACTTAAATGATTGTCTTTTTCTTATTGGCAAATTATTCTCACTTAAACTTGTTTTATGCTGTCAAAAAATCAAAAAGAAAAATAAGTGAATAAGGATCGAGGAACATAAAAACAAAATAAATCTTAAAATTATACAATAAGAAAATAACACATTGGTTTTTGTTGAAATATAACCAAGCGAACTTAGTGTATTGAACAAGTGTATTGACCGGATAAATAAACTGTGATTTAATTATATTTTTGTTATAATGAGAAATTTAATATCCTGGTGATACTTAAAGACAAATTTATTTAAAATAAAATCCAGAATTTTGTTGTTTGTACTTTTTATTTTATTGTAAGACAGAATAATTTTTGATTTAAAAACATTCAAATAGAATTATATCACAAATATTGTAATTGTGATATTATTTTGATAGTAAATTAATTTTAAATAATGACTTTTAACTTACCTCTGATATAAACGATGTCATTTGCAGTAGCCGTTGGTGTATTGTTATTGAAATTATTATCTCCAACATTTAGTTTTTCTAAAACTACTCCAAGAGCTGCTTTCAATTTCATGATAAATTTTTTTAATTTTTTTTTTATTTCATAAAAAAAAAATAAAATTTGTATATCACAACTATCACAATAATAACTTTTCGTTCATAGGAGAAATTAAAAAAGGAAATATTTTTATAATTTTCCTATAAGAATATTTGAACTTTGTTTCACCGAAATAATATTTAAAAAAAATTAGATGTCATTCACAATGTGGTTGTTTAATGTTACAAGTGGCAATTATCTCTCTCTGTGACGACATGTTCCGTTGGGACAGTAATTTAATAATCAATCTATCAATCGTTTATCGTATTATGAATTTATTCAATGTATATAAAGCACATTTTTATTTAATTTTTTTAGTTGTATGATAAGATAAACAAATATATGATTATTTTATTCTCGGCAAATGTTTTTTTTTTTTTTTTTGCTTTTTGTATAAAAATATTGGTATCCCAATGCGACAATATAAACAAATAATGAGAAAATCTGATTTTATGGCTTTTGTGATAAATATATCTTATCAGAAAAATCACTTAAATAGAAAGAATAAAAAGTATACGTGAAGCGGTGATGTTGAATCAACCATTGATATGAGGGTAGTTTGCAATTTTTCTACTCGCAGCTCAGGTTGGAAACACAAAAAAAAGCTCTTGGCATACCTATAACGATTATAGAACTGTTAAAAAATAAAGAAAGCTTAATAAAATTGGTTTGATATGTGTGATTGATCAGAGACGCTGACAAGGACGAATGAGTTTATGGGTTTTATAATCTTATTTTTTTTTTTATTTTTTCAATAATATAAAGATTTTGAATATTATTGAGTTTTATCGATGATGTGTTGAAAAGCAAGTTGTTGTTTTTGTTTTCATGTTCTTGATTGATTGGTTTTGGCTTTTAAGTTCAGATTTGCTTAAATGGTCATGGTTTCAAATAAGGGTTCTATAAAAATTTACATTACAAAATCAATACTTATCTCCCAACTAACAAACTCTCCAGAACTAAGCTCTCGAAAGCTGAAACAAACGTCCATAAAACTTTTTTATATCCTATTGCTTTACTTAAGATAATTATAACATTTTTATTTTAAGTGTTGGAGTCTTTTGCAGTTTCAAAATACTTATATCTTATAGTTAAATCAATTTTTCTTCTTAGAATAGAATTATATAAACTTAAAGTGTTATAAGAATCTTTTTGTGAAAATTGAGGGTAAAAACATCTATGCGTACTTTGTCGATTTTAAATCTGCATTTGACAGTGTTGATAGAGAACTTTGGTTTCACAAGCTATCAGCATTGGGATTAGTGTTTAAAATATTGGAAGCACTAAAAAAGTGTATAAAAATTGATCAACCTAGGTGTGGGATGGGGTCCATATGTCCAAAACTTTTACAACACCATCTGGATTCAGACAAGGGTGCATCTTGAGTACGCTTCTGTTCGCCCTTTTTCTTAATGATTCACAGTCTCATATCTAAATGGGGGGATTGATATACGTAGGATTAAAATAAAAGTATTGATTTACGCAGATGATATAGTGCTGTTAGCAGAAACGCCCATAAAACTACAGATGATGATAACTAAGCTGGAAGTGTACTGCAAACTTTGGAATCTCAACGTAAACCGTGAAAAATCGAATATAATCGTGTTTGGTTAAGGTAAAAGACAGCAGAATGGGAACTATATCTGGAAACTTGAGGGGAACCTGTAGAAGTAGTTGATTATTATAAATATCTTGGCTTGATTCTGACTCCTCAAAACAATATGAAACTTCAACTAACAGAAAAACTGAAAAGTGCGAAAATTACTGTTAACACAAAATTTATATAATTTTGTGAAAACTGCATTACGTTACCGAAATCAAATTTTAAGAAAAGCTTTTAAATAAATATAATTCAAAATAAAAAATACATTTAATATGAACCTAGTGCATTTTTTAACTATTTTGTTTAAATATCATAAACTTGTCAATCTGGACATCTGGACGACGGCTTTTCACTAAAGATTTGTAAACCGAATTAAAAATTTTAAACCTTATGATTGTAATAAAATCTAATTAAGTCTTAAAATCTTTATCTAATTTTAATAATAATTGATTGACTTACAAAATACTAAATTAGAAAGATATACAGTTACATATATATAACTTTTTAAAATTTATATATATTCTGTTCTTTTTGAGCGCATCTCATTAGAAGAGACGTATTCTCATAGCCGAGGTGAGAGCCTTTCATAACTAGGCCATTTAACGCTTTTAACAATGAATATTGTTAGTGTTTAATAGTGTTATAACAATGTAGTAGTATTCTTCAAAATTACTTTTAGCTCAATTACATCAGTCTCGTTAAGCTCTTGTATCATCTTATATGAGAGGAAAAATGTTACTTGGGGGTATAAACAAGACCTCTTAAAGATCAAGTGCATTAAGAAACTTGAACCCAATGATAATCCTCAGCTGATCACTCGATTTTTGTTTAAATTTTGTAAGTTTTATTTATATATTTATAGTAAGTAATACTCAAGGATTATGTATTATTGCATATACCAAAATTTTACAGAAAACAATATCAATTTCTTATTAATTTTTTTTTTTTGCTTCTTATCTTCTTCATTATAAATGTATTAATAAAGCAATACCTTACATCTTTAATGCTAGGCCACACTTCATAGCCTTGAAATATGATAAGACCAAGTACGTATATGTAGGTATGATCTATCAGTCATTTATTTTGTTTTGTTTGTAAAATCCGTAAGAAATAATAATTGATAAACAAAATCTTCGCAATTTTGAAACAAAACAAAATCCACGGCTGGGTCACAAGTTTTTCTTCTTTTTACTCAAAGTTATATAAAGTGGTTTATATAAAGTTATATAATTTATCGATTTATTTATAAAAAACTGAAAAAACTAATCAACTAAACGTATGAAAAAAAAATCGAGATAGTAATCAAAATTAACACTTCGATGATGGAGAAGTCCAAAAAACAGTTGTTTCATCATACTGTCCGTTAGGCTTTGCGCCTGTGTATAGTGATTAAAATTGATTGTAAGAAAACTGCGTTTCAGGCAGGATTGCGAATTTTTGAATTAAAAACTCATTAAGTGAATTCAAAAAATTTAATTCATAAGCTAGTTGGTAGATTGGAAATTCGTAAGCTTGTTTTGACTACATAATTATTTTGAATCTATTTTTAGTTTTCAAATCTGATTTAGAAATCACAAAATGATCATGCTAGCTTATAAATTTTTCAATTCATAATTTTTCTAATCAGAATTCACCCATTAGATTATGAATTAAATTTTTTTTAATTCATAAGTCACTTAGTAGGTTGTGAATTAATTTTTTTAAATTCATAAGTCACTAACTGACTTAGGAATTTAATCTTTTTTAATTCATAAGTCACTGACAAGCTTGTGAATTAAAGTCAAGGTTAAGCTAGAAAGTGACTTAAGATTTTGCAACTCTGGTTTCAGGTTTTTCGCAAAAAAAATATATACGAATAACAGAAATGGGATTTTTACGTTTTTTCAAAAAAAATCCTATTTTTGAGTAATTTAACTAAAACTTTTTTAATGGTTTGGCCAATTTTATTATAATTTTACAAAATGCCTTTTTTTTATCAAAAAAAATTAAAAATTTTAAAACATAAAAGGAGATACAAGAGCTCACAAATTTATTGTCAAAAAGAAAAAGGGAGATTGTAAAAAAATAAAAATGATACTACACTATAGTTCACGCGAAAAAGTAATCAAACATACCATTTTTACATTTGTCAAAGTGACATCTGTATGATACTCAAAAGATAAAATAAGCATTTGGTCATTTGGTGGTTTTAATTTTAATAAAAAAAAGTACTAACGATGCTTACCCATTTTAAAATTGGAAAATCCTATTTTTAACCTAGAGTATATATGTAAATAAAAACGCTTTTACATTGTACTAAATCTCACGATTTTTTTTTCTTACTTTTTTTTTTGAAGAGATCTCTGTTAAAAAAGGTTTAATAGATATGATTTCTTTAGTTTTGATATTTCTTATAATTTTACATTCACAATTTTACAACACAATCTCGCTTTGGAGATTTTGCGTTTAGGATTTTGGCCTTTGTGTGGTTGACTTTAATTTAATATTTTGTTTGAACCATCTGCATCAAGATTTTGGTAGATTTCTGTCTTTACAAATTTTTTTTAATATCACATTTAAATATAAAAATAAGATAAGTATTGTTTATCTCAATAAAAAAAAAAAAGATTTTCTAATATACTTTATTTGAAAAAAACCGAAAAACTATAATATCTTTAATATAAATTTAATTGCATGTCAATATGTTGATTAAACAAATATTAATAGAATTATTTATTATTTGATTGCGGAAACATAAAAGTCTCATGACAATGAGAAAGCAAAAATATACAAAATATAATGTATACCTACCTAGTTACCTAAATTTATCAAAGGGATTTCTAAACCATTTAGTTAATCTAGATTAATATATAATTTGCCTATAAAATTTTACGTAGAGAGAAGATAGCGTTAAGTCACAAGTATAGAAGCAAAGTCTAAAGAACCGCATTATCGGTTAAAGATCATATTAGTTACTTTTATGATAATCTAGAATTGATATTTTTCTACCCACTGTCATCAGTAATTGTATGAATGTTGATCAAAATAATAGTATTTTCTATATGCACTTGCGTATTGCTAGTCGCACGAACTTGCACCTTGAGGATGGTTAAGCTTAAAAAAAAATTGTTAAGCTATGAAGCATTTACTATAATTAACGATATACATTGTATATGTAGAATCATTTCATTTGTGTTGGAAACCTGATGTGATAGATTCAGAGTGATTAAATGGAAGGTATATTTACTTTATGACCCAGAAAAATAAGACAAATCTAAACAGAATTTCCAAAAATTTGAATTTTGATGGAGAGCTGTATTTGTAGGTCTCGAGAATTTTTTAAAAAAATAAACCTTAATTTGGCCCGGGCTAAGTTTTTAAGAGGGGTTGAAATTCATTGGGATTTTTTTAGAAAATTGCCCTTAAAAAAATGCTACTACAGGGGAAATAGACCCCTCCCCTTTCCCATAAGATTTTTGTCAATCTCTTAAAACAACCTATACGGCATAGCCTTTCTGTCGCATCTTATGCAAAACACCATGCACATGGGTTGGGTGGGCCATATAGTAAACCATAGGTTATTTTCACTCTGACAGCTGTTTCTCGCTCGAAATTTTAACAGAAAGTCAGTATCATACGTCCGCGGAACGAAATGAGTCGCTTTACGCTTAAACATTGTTTGAAAATATTGAAAACTCATTTCCAAAGTGAGTATGTTGTGTAGCCCAAACATTGCATTTTTTAAAAAAAATACGCATTTTCATCTGGGCGGCTACGTTAACAAACAAAATTGCCGCATCTGGGGCTCGGAAAACCCGCATGTTATTGTCGAGACGCCAATGCATCCACAGAGAGTGACAGTTTGGTGCGGATTGTAAAGTGGTGGCATCATTGGACCATTTTTCTTCGAAATTGAGGGTGCGAACAACGTTTTGGTCAACGGTGGGCGTTACAGGCCTTTTATAACCGACTTTTTTTTACTGAAATTGAAGACATGGATTTGAACGACCTCTGGTTCATGCAGCATCCTGCGCGCCATGCCACAATAAATCTTTTGCGCCCCCAAATTTCCAAATCGTGTTATAAGCCGTCTTGGCGAATTGACCGCCTCGGAGGTGCGATTTGACCCCTTTCGATGTTTTACCAACAATCCGGAGACGATTCAAGCACTTAAGGCCAATATCATCCAAGCAATCCGTGCGCTACACCCCGAAACCATCAACAAGGTCTTGGAAAATAGGAGTGACAGAAGGCGCTACTGTGAAGCCAGCCCAGGCAGCCACTGTTTGCTCTTACTAATAAAGCCATAATACATGAAAAAAATTTGATTTTGTTCATTTTATTGCATTTTTAAAAAGAAACTTGTATTTGGCCCACCCGTTATATATTAACAATCATTTTTCAATTTCAATTTTTCTAATCCCTTAAGCATTGTGGATGTTTTTTTTTTGTCTACGGATTCAAGTAAACAATAATTAATTAAATTTTGAATTAATTATACAGTCTCACATGCTTGTTATTTAAAAATTTATTAAATACTTTGAGGACAATATTAACGTTACTATAAAGTCTTATTTTTTAATTTAAAAATCTACGTTCGTGTAAGAAAAAAAAACTTTTATTTTCATGTTTTTTTTATTTTTAAAATTGATATTGTTCGAGGTGATTGCGTGGGAATGAACCACAATGTAAACAAAAAATTTTAAAAATAATAATAAAAATAAAAATGTTCTATTCATCAATCTTTTGAAGCAAAATAAATCATTAAAAAAAATATATATAACACCTTAAAGATTTATATTATGTACGAACATTTCCGTTAGATTTTTTACCGATAAATTTTAGAGATGAGTTTAGCTACCTACATTACTTGTTAACAAATATAGGTTAAGTAAATTAAATAACATAAAGTTTATTCGATCTGATTAAAAATTAAACAGTTCTAGTTAGTTAGTTATTTTCTTAAACAAATAGATTGAAAATAATTTGAAGATTACCCACACTTTTGCTTTCCACTAAGCAACAACTAGACATAAATTTATAAAAAAAAAAACCAAAGTGTTTTGCGCTAACAATAAATAAAAAAAAAACATTATCGCACATTGAAACCGGTCAATCATTCATCAGATATTGATAAACATTATTTAATTATTTCACATCGAGGTTGTAATTGTTTTTTTTTTTTTTATTTATTTATTTTTATGGAATCCATTCCAGTGGTGTGCCCTTATCGGAGCAATTAGGGAAATATTTTGTTTATATCAATTCAGACTTAAAGTCATAGTATAGTTAATCTTTTATATAGAATTGCAATTTTAATTAGATTTTGGTATTATATGAAACCTTTTAAGGAAAATGTAAACAAAACTAGTATTACAAGTATTTGTTCTAATTAACCTTGTTTTAATGTATATTTATTAGAAATGCAACAAAGTTGTTTATATTAAAAGAAAGTTAATTAAAAAGGAATTTTTGTGTGTAAGCATAGAGAAATCATATACTAAAGAAAAAATATTAATTAATTTTAATGTTTAAAGGAAATAGACATAAATATATTTCTACTTGTATTCTTATTTTTTTCTTTTCATATTTATAATTAAATCGATACATTGAATTATTATTAATTTGCGGTTAATATAAAATTGTGGTAGACTGTCGTGACTTGATATGCAATATGTTATTGATCGCAGCTTAATAAATTTGTATCTGTACATTTTTATTTCTATTTTTTACTACGATGTCATCATTTGGGGTCAATAAAACTTCATTACTTGCAATTTGTGGTTTTAGAATATTTTCGCTAAAAAGTATTAATTTTTATTTTATTTTATAGTTTTTTTTTTTTTTTATTAATAATAACAAGGTGTCAAAAGATTCAAGGAATAGATTACGGGGTCAGTTTTAGGTGTTGTTGCCAACAGATAGTCTTACGCGCTAAGACTGCTGCGTTTGTGTATTAAAATTATTGAAGTGTGCCAAAAAAATACATTATAAAGGGTTGCTGGAAGCCCCTAAAAATTGTATTTTCACTTTATAAATTCTTTTGGTATAAAAATATTTTCATTTTAATCTTCAAATTCAAATGTTCAATATTATTCTTTAATTGTAGATGTAACAGACAACTAAAAGACCATAAAAACAAGATTTTAAGTTCTAAAGGACATGGAACAAAGTTTTAAAAAATTTGTACAAAATGATATCATTTCATCGTGATTTGCTTTTGCAACTAATTAATTATAGAAAAATGATTATAAATAAATCCTTGACTTTAAAATCGTTGAGTATAATCATTTTGTTTAAAATAAAAACTACTTTTATTTTAAAAAATAATTAATTTTTGCAAATTATTAGTTAAGCTGATATCAAAACACTGCGTTCAAAATTGAATGAGTAACTATACGAAATTAAAATGTAATCAATTTATTTATTTAAAATATAATTTAAAAAAAATTAAAAAATGCATAAAAAAGCCAAATTGTAAAATAAGTAGCTAGTTTTTTTAGATTAGCTAAACCTTTTATGTATACCTATCATTTATTAATTTGCCAATCCTTTAAATGCTTACGTTACAGTTACATGACGGACAGTATGTGGAAAACCTGTTTTTTAAACCTCTCCATCATCATATTAACAATAAATATCACATACAAATTACATATCTATCAATGTTAATTTTAAAAAAAATATTTATTTATTTTTTGGTTTTTGGTTTGAAAATTCATGTTTTGAATGAAGTGTGCACAATTGATCTTCGTTTTGTTTTCTTAAAGATATTATTTTCACCAAATACCTAAAATCGTGATCTATAAATTCATCAGATTAAAAAAAAAAAAAATATTTAGTTTATTATAAAATAAATGTTAGGTATGCACTTCAAGTTTTTATTTCAAAAATTACAAAAAACGAAATATTATTTATATTATCTGAATTCATTATTACTTATGAATTTTTCAAAAAAAAAAATAAAATATAAAACAAAAGTGAAATCAAGTGCTAAACCAACACCAACTTAAGCCTTTTAGGTTGGTATCATTATAATAGTTATCCGATTAAAGCCAATCACTGGCTGGCCGTGCGTGCCGATGAAACGTTATCGATCGATTACCTTTAAGAACTTTATTTCAAGTAAACAAACATAAATAAGAATGTGTATTGTGTTTTTACACAATATTATTATTTTTTGAAGGTTTTCTAATAATACAAATTTTTAATAATACAAACTCTATATATACTACTGAAATACATCAACCAAGTAGAAGACTTAGCACTATTTAATTGGACTTGTTGAATTATTGATTCAAAATAGCTTTTAACGGCCTTTAGTCCACAAAAATTTAGGCGTTTCGTCCCGGCGATCTCACTTGGACTCATCAGTTGACTAGTTATTTTTTATTTAATAATGAAAAACTCATGATCGAACTTCCTTATCATTTGTACGAGTATAGATATAACGCATAAACCATTATTAATTAAATATCATCTAACGTAAAAACAAATGGAAGGTAATAGATACAAATTTTACTTTCTATATACCTAGCGAGATTTTGAACTTTCTTAAAACTAAATATTATATTGTGAATCATATACCCAGGTATAATGCCAAAATCTTTGGGCAAAACATCACACGCGCCAATACTGTTATACAGTAAAATAATAAAAACCAAACCCCCAATTTAAAACCATGTTGTAAAAGTTTCAAAACAAAAAATTAATAGCTATCACAACGAAAAATTAAAAACAAAAATAATCGTCGATCGTTAAACTCTCAAAAGCACATACCTATAGACACCTACCTACCTATATGTATATAGCAAATAAATTCGTTGTAAATATTCCACACACTTTAAGAAGTCTAGCTAGCTATGTAGGTAAGTATTTATTTATCTACCTAAAGAACGAAATAAGAAAAACAAAAACACCTGTCTGCGATAACTTTAGCTAGCTAATAACTAACAATAAAAATAACAGTATATAAACATTATTGTGATCCGATCGATCCCAAGAACATATAAACACACCACAACAAATCTTGCGGTTATATGGGATATTATATCTTTTTTCTTAAATAAATATAACTGAAGACAAAAAAAAATAATACAAATATGTATCTCTGAAGTTACAAGGTAATCTCTTTCAATTTACAAGCCCTTGACTTCTTGAAGATTAAATTTCCGTATGAATTTAATTTTATTTGCAAACAAACAAGATCCTTGATCCTCGTTTATGGCTTTTTTTGTTTTAAACAGATAACACCGCTTCACATACACCATTTTTTTTTATTTTTTTATTTTGTTTCTTTTTTTAACCGATTTTTTTTTTTTTTTTTTTTTTTAATCACGTTCCAATTGTGGATTGTAATATTTTATTTACACTTCAAACAGCATCACATGCCAACTGATTACAATATTATATGACAGTATGACATTCTTTTATTAATAGAGATGCTCCTTCTAGCCACAAATAAAAGATTCACAATAATATATGAAAACTGGACCGATCACGATAGTAAATTCGCTTATCAAAACGACAACGACGAGAGATAGCAAGGAAATTTTCCACACACAACCGTTTCGGTAATTTTCACGGCCGGCCGGCCGTTGAGAAGAATATGTCAACGGAAAAGATGCAAATAGCAGCAGCTCAGCTACATATGATTATTCACTTTATCTCTTCCGTAACGGTGTTTGAGGGTTAAAGTGGTTTTATCACTTCTGTCATAAAACAACGATAACGATGCGCCGACGAAAACGACGACGACGACGACGACGACACGATGCGATGTCGGGGGTAGACAATTATTCCGAAAACAAGATTTTGCACTGATTGTGTGGACTGTGGAGAGCTTTTTCTCTTTAAGCGAAACAAAATTGCGAAGTAAACAGGTCGGTCGATCGGTCGGAGGAAAATCTGGTCCGAAAGCAACTTGATCGGGGTGCGAATTTTGTTTTTTTTTTTTGCTTCCTTAGTTCGTTGAAGCAACTGAGAACAAGATCGAAACTGAATTTATTCTCGATCGTCGTTGGTTGGGACAGAATGGCAACTTGTATTATATTGTCGCTGTCAACAGAAAAGCTTTTCGATAGTTGGCGATGGGGTGTATGTATTTGCCCCGGTAATTTCGTGTTTTTTTTGTTTTACTTTTTTTTTTGCGATTATATTAGCGTTCGTCTAGAATCGAATTGAATTAAAAGCGCGTAACTTGAGTTGATGTTAAGTTGACGGCTTTTCTCGGTCTACGCTCTATGGCTGGTTGACATTCAGCATGTATTACGCTGGAGACATGATTAATTGTCGCGGCGTCTTAATTGGACAGAAAGCCTTCATCGCAAATCAGAATAAAAAAAAGCTTTAGCGAAAATTTATTCAATTAACACACTTGGTCATAGAGAGAGGGAAATAGAGAGGACTGAGAGTGAGAGAGAGTGCTAATTTTTCAATCCTTATAAATAAATTTAAAAAGTTCTTTATTTTCTATTGTTTTAAAATTCTCTTAGTTTATCAAGTTCTTCAACAGGTTGTTTTTGATCAAGTTGTTAATAGGAGGTGAGATTTTAAGTAGGTAGGTATAGGTAGGTATCTCAGCTGAGTGAATGGATACTATAGGGGTTGAAAATGAGTGCAAGGTAAATATAAACTCTCCAATAAGGCAGGGGTTACAATGTATACTTAAGTCTTAAGTTTGAAGGAATTAAATTATCTATAATACCTACCTATGCAAGTATTTAAGAATGTCGTCAAGTACTAGATAATTTCAGTTTTTATTTACTATTAACTTATTTATTTAAGTATTTTAATCGAGTTGTACCTCTCTGGTTTGCTCTGAAAAAAAACTTAAAATAAAAATAACAACACAGGAAACCACTTTTTAGGGTTTATAAAATGACTTATCACATGGTACGTATATTATGACGCGTTAAACAACACTGTAAGAGTTTTTTTTTTTTTTTTTTTAAATAACAGTTGATGTCATGTACGATAAAATGGACTTTCTACCTTCAATCGAAGACATTATTTGCTGACACACTTATGATGTAGACTTTGAAGGAAATTTCTTACAGGCAAACGTTTGTAGGTATTATTCAAATTGAAATAAAATTGCATCTAAAAATATGTTTATTTAAATCAATACATGTATGTATGCAAACATATTTTACCATAAAATTTTTTGTAAGCCCGAAATTTTAAAATCTATTGTGAGTTTTGTTCGAACGCAATTTAGTTCGCCTACTAAAAATAAAAACAATTAGTATTGACAGCCTAAATATTCACAAATTTTTAGTATTGACAGCCTAAATGTTCACTTATTTTTAGTAGGCATTACCTTTCGTCCAAAATGAGGGGAATTTTTCGAACATGAAATTTCGGGTGAAACTCACCATAGGCGAAAAGTAAAATGTAAAATTTTCCGGGTGTAATGTTTTTCGGGTTGATATAATTTAAGTTTTTAAACAAAGGCCCAATTTAAAACTACAAGAGCAAAATATTACAATTAAGTTTTGCATTTTGCATGTACCTGTCATAGGTACAAAATATCTTTATTAAAAACAAACAGCCGTGTTTATTAGTTTTTTTTTTTACTGGTAAGACAGTGTCTAACAGGGTCATTTGTCTACAGTGTTCGAAATACTTGGAAATGTGCTTTATTTGATTGAATAAAATGTCATAATAGTTAAGAATTAGAAAACAGATTCTGTTGTCTAAGTTAGATAACTCCTAAAATTCATCTTAAAATGTTTACCCATAACTGGGCGGCTACTGTCCAAATAAGCTTACGTTTATAAATACGACAGAAATCTTCAAAAAAGTGGTTATCTATTAATTTCACATCCGATAGAATATTTTTTTTTGATTTTCATTATTTCCTCGAAAAATAGTTCAACTGATTTTGATAAATTTTTGTATGGAAAATATTTATTTTTTTAAAAATACTTAAACAAATTTTAAAATTAAAAAAAAAAAAAAATAGTTTTTGAGTTTAAAAAAAAAAAATAATCAATATGTATATGTATTTTAAATCCGACTCGTTCGGTTTTTAAAAACACGAAAATAGAAAAAAAAAATAACGGTCCCTACGTTACAACTATTTATAAACCATTAAGAAAAATTCTTTTCTTCTTTTTTAAAAGCAACTACTATGATTTTAATTCTGTGGGTTTATTGATAAAAACTAATTATTTATAACGATGTATTAAAGAGAGATGACACTTAATTTCAAATGCTCTGTATACATATATATAAAGAGAACAAAATGGTGAATAGTATCTACTATATCAATGACTGTTACCTTCTTCACAAGATACTAAATCAAGTATTACTTCATCTTTGATTGCATAATAAGATCCCTTTCCTACTCATATTATTACTAAATGTTAAAAAGACGCATCTGGTAACTAAAAAGCTTACAAATTATTGCCACACAAAAAAAACCTAAAGAGTTTATCAATTTCAAAAATAATGATCAAAACACCTTAACTAAGTGCTATCTCTAAACAATAATAGTATTTTTTTTATTTAACACATTTTATGTACCCACTTTGAGTGTCAAGCAAATAACTCTTGAAATTACTTGATCATAATTTATATAAAAATTCATAATCATTTCATAACTAATGACAAATATTTGTTCTTTTTAAAACAAAAAAAAAATAATTTAAATTGATATTTTTCTTCAAAATATACTGGTTTATTTTTGTTATAATATTTTATTTAACAAAACAATTTTACAACGTATAAAAAATTTATATTTTTAACTTGATAACGTTTATTTAATGACACTGACTATATATTTATCACTGTTATATATTTTATAAATTTTTTCAAATAACCAATAACTGAACCCTCTATAATCCCTTATTAACCCGAAAAGATGCCAAGTCATCCACCATGCTATAAATTATTTTTAAATTTCAATTTAATTACCTAAATGTTGGAAGCTAAATTGGATAATATTATTTTTTTCAGTAGGAAATTCCCACATTATAAGACGAAGTATATAAAGGTATAATAACATCCAATCTCAATTTAGTGATTACATATTTTTAACTTAAAAAAAAACACTTGAATGAGTTATTGCCTTAGATTTTGTGTTACTAAGTAAATCAGATAATCAATAAAATAATCAATAGCCAGATTCATGTTTGTTTTTAATTGAAAATTTTATTTATTTTCTTTCAAAACGCTCATTTTTTGCCCTCATTTAACATTTTTTAAATATCTACAATCTACATCAAAGGTCGTTCTTGTGTCAGAGCTTACGCAAAAGTTGTAACTCTGACGATATTATGATCTACAGAAAGATAATAACCACAACGATACATGCGCATGGAATTTTTAATTATAATCAATCAATACAAAGCAGCTTCATTGATCACAACCAAAAATTGTTGTGAATCACTATTGAAACTTCAGTGTAAACAAACGCATTAGCAATTTTAATTCAAAATCATATATGTATGTAGGTACTTAATAAAACCATTTTCATATAGGAAGTCAGCATTTGAAGTGCGAATAAGACAATTTTAAATTTAATATAGGTAGATAACAATAATATGGTGATCAGCGATCACAATTGTGTTAGCAATATCCGTGTCTGACAAAAATATTTCACTGCAAAATTAATACAAAATATTAATTTTTGTATTGGTAATCTTCATATAAAAAACCGAGTATCCTTAAGAAACACGGTAAATTTCAAAGTAAAGTATACTGTTTAACAGTGAACCAGTTTTTTTTTACTCAAACTAGGAGTTACAAGGCACTTAATATTTTTGGTTTATAAACTTCGTATTTCTAAAGAAACCTCTAAATAGAACCTGGTAAATAGCAAAAATTTAATTTTTATTATAAACATCGCAATTGGTTCACTGTGTACCAAGGGCATATTTTGGTGGAAAAATGAATCCACGAATGGTACACAGTAAATTGATAATAGTCGCGTTTTTTAGCGAAAGCTATTCACAGTACAGTAGATTTTTACACATACCTACAACATCCACAGTAGAATTATTGCCAATAAAAGCAGAAGTAGAATACTACTGCAAATAGGTTTGTGACGTTTATTCGAGTATCGAATGGAGTTGTTCAATTTATGGTTTCGGTAGTACCAAATGTTAAATATAAAAACTAGGCTACTGCAGACTGATTTTTTTGGAAATTTCTTACTGCATTATACATTTATGTATACAATTCCAAAAAAACACGGCTAATGTTTATTTACTATGTCCTGTTCATGGATACACAAATATCAAAAGTGAACAGTTAGTATAATTCTACATTGTCAGATCCAAAATTTCTTAACATTCACCAAAGCATTCCTTTTTTCAGCATATTATAAAGAGAAGCAATAAACATATGTAAATAAAAATGTTTTATTTAACTCTTCCAAACTAAACAAAGGAAACTGTAATGTCAAAAACAAAATAAATTAAATTTAAAAAAGAAGTATGAGTCACTGTTTAGTGTGTAGGTACTTTTTAGAAATTGGTTCAGTGTTTTACATAGTAAATTTTTAGAACAATCTATTACTAAACTAATAGAAATAGTAGATTTTTATAAAGACGAGTTATTGTACTAAATCTGATGTTTTGGAGTTCTGTTTTATTCTGCTTGCATTATTTAAGATGAGAGGTGTTTCTGGGTTGTTTCGCTTGCAAATAATTTTATGAGGAGCTTGCGAAGAAAAGCACAATCGCAACTGTGTCATTATATTATATAGACTTTCGAAATCAATGGAATTACTATTTTTGTAAACGCAGGATTTATGCTATTTATTTCCAGATTTGTGAAATTGTTTCGACGCACGAAACAATGACAAAGTCAAATTTTCGGATTAATAATTTTATCCTGATTCTTAAGCATTAAATAAAAAAGTGGTGCATTCTCTCCCTCTAAAAATTACCCCTATTTTAGTCATTTTTATACAAAAAGATCAGTTCATTTTGACTTCTCTCATATATACATAGTTAGTTCTTATATTGCAAGTTATTACTATAACTTTAATCGTAAAAACTTTCTCACTAAAAGCAAAATTTTCTGAGTTACATATACATATATCCCCAGTCTAGGCAGCATTCTTTTCTATATTCCCTCAACTGAACGCCACCCCTGGGATTTAATGAGAAAAATCAAAACCTAATTTCTCAATCCACTGTGCCAACAAAAATCTATCCTATCCTTCTATTCCTTCTAACATTGCCTAATTTATAAGACCCTAGGTCTTACTGGCAAATATATATTTGTGTTTGTTTTTTTTTTCATGGCGTCCCAAGGCCCTAAACTTAACCTTCTCTAATACCCCTCTCTCAGATATGAAAAAAATAAGGCCTAATATAATTTCGTTCAACCAAAACACGTTTTTTCCGACTATCTTTCAATTTTACATTAAGTTTTTTTTTATTATATTGGCATTTTTAATTTTAAGGTGTTACAAACCTTTGACAAAGTTATTTATTATTATTATCAATATTAAAGGCTTATTGTTATAAAAGATAGTTACTTAGAGAAAGTAAAAATAAATTAAACGTTTTATAAAATGAAATTTTTGTTAAGCTTATAATAAAATTATTATCATAAACTAATAATATAAAGAAACGTGACAACAATAGTTATGAATAGATTAGGATCAATACAATCTTATCTGTTTTATAGCTTGTTACTTTTCTGGTCATCCACCAAGATGATATAACAAAACATTCCATCAGCGGAAAATAATTTTTATTTTAATTATTGATTGTTGTTAATTTTTTATTATTGCTCTATTGGACAAGTAGCTATAGTGTCAGCTGGGTTAAGATAGCATCACCCAGTGTTGCCGTTATGCGATTTAAGTCGCATTTTGACCACTTTTTTGCCTCATGCGACCATAATATGACCGTTTAAAAAAGTGGTCATTTTGACGCTTTTTCTTTAAATCTTGAGACTTTTCTGACCCCATCTCTAGTACATAGAAAATTTTTTTGTTGAAAAAATCTTTCCAATCTTTTATTGAAATAACTATTTTCGTTTAATTCAGCATCACAAAGTGCAAGTCACACAGAATCTCAATCTGTAAAACTAAATCGAGCTGAAATGTGTTTGGTTCAACTCGATCGGATTGGTGTTCGATCAGTTAACTCGAAACCTTGCTATTCTCTCTTGATAATCAAACTTGACCTTCCGAAACACTTTAGTGATTTCAAAAATATTTAGTTTATTATTATTGAAAAAAACATTTATTCTGCCTTCTTTAAGCTTAAGATGCGATTTAAGAGTTCAATAGGAAATAATATTTTTTCATTTAAATCTCAGACAAACGATAGGTTGATGTGCGTGACTAATTGTCACGCACATCAACCTATCAAAGGGTGGCCTGATTCGCGTATTGTTTTTTGGGTCCTCTGTAACGTTCACGCAACTCCGTTGCTCCGCTTAGGGTCAGTTTTCCTAATAAATAGTACTTTTGGTAATTAGAAAAAAAAAAATTGAGAAAATATTTGTGGACTTAGGACCCACTTCCTTTTTAAAATTAGGGAATAGTGACCCACTTTTTTGTGCACTTCTGTGTTATAAGTCTTTCATTGATTTGTGGATTCCTAACTCACTTAATGGGGCAAAAGTCTATTGTGGATAACGATTCCAAAATATATTTTATTTATGCGAATTTCGTTCGATTTTTTTTTTCTCGTGACCCCTTTTTTGCGACCTTTTCAAATTTCTCAGCGACAACACTCATACAGGAATTAGTAACGGGTGATTTTTTAGCTGGTTTGGTTTTGGCAACACTGGTTTTGACAGCTGACGTGTGTTTAGTACCTTGTGTCACTGTCAAACAGCTTCAGTTTGGTTTGCAATTTAACCATGGATCGTCTTACAAATGAACAACGCTTGCAAATTATTGAATTTTACTATCAAAATTCGTGCTCGGTTCGAAATGTTCATCGCGCGCTGCTTCCATTTTATGGTCGGCATTCTCGACCTTCTGAGCAGTCTATTCGGAAGATTGTGACCAAATTTCGCACCAAATTTACTTTGTTGGACATTAAACCACCAACACGTTTACGTACTGTGCGTAGTGAAGAAAATATTGCGGCCGTATCAGCTAGTGTGACAGAAGACCGCGAAATGTCGATTCGGCGCCGTTCCCAGCAGTTAGGCCTTTGTTACAGCACTACGTGGAAAATTTTGCGGAAGGATTTGGGCGTAAAGCCTTTTAAGATACAGCTGGTGCAAGAACTAAAGCCAGCCGACCTACCACAACGCCGAATTTTTGGTGAATGGGCTCTTGGAAAGCTGGCCGAGGATCCGCTTTTTTATCGAAAAATTGTGTTCAGCGATGAGGCTCATTTTTGGTTGAATGGGTACGTAAATAAGAAAAATTGCCGCATTTGGAGTGAAGATCAGCCAGAAGCATTGCAACAGCTACCAATGCATCCCGAAAAAGCCACTGTTTGGTGCGGTTTATGGGCCGGCGGCATTATTGGGCCATATTTCTTCAAAGATGATGCGAATCGCAGCGTTACTGTCAATGGTGAACGCTACCGAGCGATGATAACAAACTTTTTTTTGCCCGAAATGGAAGTTCTTGACTTGCATGATATGTGGTTTCAACAAGACGGTGCCACATGCCACACAGCACGCGAAACAATGGCGCAATTGCGAGGCGAGTTTGGTGAACAGTTAATTTCACGTTTCGGGCCGGTCAATTGGCCGCCTAGATCGTGCGATTTGACACCATTAGATTATTTTTTGTGGGGGTATGTCAAGGCTAATGTCTATAGGGACAAGCCCGCTTCGATTGACGTACTGGAAGCCAACATCCATGCATTCATTCGTGAGATACCGGCCGATATGTGTGAAAGAGTATGCCAAAATTGGACTCAGCGGATGGGCTACCTGAGACGCAGCCGCGGTCAACATTTGCATGAAATTATCTTTAAACATTAAATTGCAAGGTTCAAACTATCGATTCAAATAAATATTTCATTCATTTTTTCGAATTTTTTGTGTTTTTTTTTTTTTAAAGTTCTAAACCTCTTAAAAAATCACCCATTATTTAATTTAGTACCCAGGTACAGTTCCTGGGTCCAAAGCAGAAAGTCCAGGTTAAACAGGTTGTTGGAAAGAGTATACCAAAGGGTTTTCCGCTTCTTTTGAATGAAGTAAAGTGTATATACTCTCTCGGACACTAAATTTAACAAAGTTAAGCTCTCTCATAAGCGGAAAACAGTGCACGTGGAGTACTATTCAAGTTCAAGTTTCATTTAATGTCAATTCCGATACTTTTTGGAAAAAAATAAATTCCAAAAAACCATAGCAGGAAAAAATCACAAAAAATTTCTGGAACTGAAATTCATTCATATAGCTGAAATTTTGTTATATCTTGCAGGCTCTGCTCTATTTTAAACTACATTATTCCAGTTCTTCAAATACGGCAACGCATTCGTACTAAAATAAGAAATTTCTAAAATATAAAAATGATTCTCAAACCGAAACTTTTCATAACCAGACAAATTTCTTAGTACCGTCAGTGTCCGGTTATGAGAGAGTTCACTGTTAATGGTTTGTCGATTTATTGCACCCAAAATTCCGTTAACGATAACTTGCTAAATTTCTCTAGAAATATTAAATTTTTAACTCTATTAGTTCATCTTGAAATTTAGGGAAAATTAAGTTTAACATTTTCAGGTTAAAAAAACTTCTTAATTTCGAATGGCAATCGTGCCAAATCACAGCCAAGTCGCAAATGTAAAATTAATGGAATCTTCAAGAAAACTTTCCTTAGTTTTTTATATTACCTGCATAAGAATTGGGGCCAATGTCATCACAATCACCGCTTTTATCTCGGCGGTATATACAATTTAAACTATAAACAGTATTCAAACTAAACTAATTAATTAATTTAAAAACTATGGCGCAAAATTTTAAATGATTTAGTACAATGTTAAAGCCTTTTTATCATACTAAAAATGCTTTAACATCGTACTAAATCGTTTAAAATTTTGCGCTTATGTTTTTGTATTCAATTTAGAAATTAAAGCAAAACATCTAATCATTTTCCAAATCAACTCAAAAGAATGAAAAAAAAAAAAAAAAAACAAATTCTTCTACCTAATCAAAAATATAAAAAAAAAAATATCTTAAAACACACATCCTATTTATGTAGGTACTATGAATGGTGCAAATTAACAGACATAAATCACGCGAGCTTTTTTTTTGTATGTTATCTATCTTTTTGTTATTATCTACTTACTATATCTTGTTGCAACAATATACAATCTTTAAATTTGCCCCAAGTTAGATTGGCTTAGATAATGTAGGATTTAACCACTTCTAAGCACAAACAAAACTGAAAAGCTTACAACATTCTCTGTGCAAAAGCAGAATATTACCTATGATGTAAAATTGAAGGAACAGACAGGTGTATACTTATAGATACCATACTTGATGTAAAGCTACACTCAGCTGGGAATCGCTTTCTGGTTTAATTAACATTTATTAATAATTGCTCTTATAAATTTCCTCTCTCATCATCACTTGGAGAACATACAAATAACAATGAAAATAAAAATGATAATAACGCTCAACTAACAGTGCTAGGAAATAAAATTTTAAACATCAATTTAATTTTGTCATCATCAATCAGAATAACTTTGTTGACCGATCTGACTGAACTGACGCATTCAATCAAAGTTCAAGTTCAAAGTTTGTAAAATTTGTTCGTTTTCACAAACACAGCCTGTCAATTTGGTCAGTATGTAGTTGAATGTTTCTGGTTAGTTCTATACATTATGTATATATTATGTATACCTACTTACATACATATGTATATATAAACGCCATCATCAATGTCATCTCCAGTGACCACTGAATTTTTTTTTTTTAAATAAATTGATTAAGCAAAAAATTAAATTTAAATTCTTCAAATGTTTGCCCTTTTGATTGTGGGGAGGTTGATTGTATCTACGTTATTTTATTGTTTGCTCTATATGACAAGTATTGGTTTTGTGTAAAAAACAAAATTCGAGGTTTTACTCAAAATGATGAAAAAGTCCATAATGTGGGTTTAGTACGTTGGTCGCGTCGTCGGTCATGTGCGTCCAATGTTATTAAATGTAATTAAAGCTAAAACCTAAACGCACTGATAAGGACTGATTTGCTTAAAATTTCGTATAGAGAATTTTAATGTGATTTCCTGAAAAGAAAATTCAAATTTTTGTTATAGCTCACCTAGAACGAAATTTTCTCAAAAAATACTAACGATTTTGATAAAAATAAAATATATGTATGCGTTTCGGGGTTTCAAAAAAAAAAAATGCGTAGCACAAATAGGGAATTTTATGTTGTTTTTTTAGAAAAATGTATTATTTTTAGTTATTCCTATAAGGTGTACAAATCAATTTATAAGTTAAAAAAAATCAAATGAGAAATTAGTTTTTATTTTTACAACTCCGTTTAAAATGTAGATGAAATAATTAACTAACTAATATTTCACTTCTTCAATTTATAGCTTTGGTTGTACCACAAGAGCGAGTTTGTGCGTGATTCAGTTTTGTATTTTATTGTTAATCAACATCATTGAGACTGAGAGGAATACTTGTATATATTTGTTAATAAAAAATTAAAAATATAAACAAAAGCTTTTAATTTATCTATAATCATATATTACTTTAAACATTAAATCAAATTTCAGATTTCACATTTAGTAATAATTATTTTGTGAAGTAGTCCATCATTAGCCTTACATTTTTTTCCTCGATGACATCAGTAATTTTATTTATTTGTTTTTGGTGATTTCTTTTTAAATACACTTAAATAAAATATACAAATGAAAATGAAAAGTCAGTGAAATCTAAAGGTTAAAAGTACCTAACCTTTAATTATATTGGTGTTATCAGATTTAAACTTGACGTTGAAATTAAACTGAAATAAGCCTTGGTCGACGATAAATATTTTAATTATATTTTTTGAATATCATCATATGCCTAATAATAAAATGACAAAAATAAAATTTGAAAATTTTAGACTGGGAATTTATTTATCTGAAGATATATATGTTATGTATTTCAGTTTTCTTATCATCCTAATTTCCACGCTTCAACATACAATGCTTGAAATTTCTTAAATTTCATTCATTGTGCTTCAGCACACAATGGCTGAAATGTTTTAAATTTTATTGTAAAACATCCAAATCTTTTCTTCTCTTTAAATTCCATTCAAAACCGGCATTAAAAAAAGAAAGAGAGAATGAAATGTCAGATGGCATTCAGCCAGACTTTACCGTCAGATATACAGGGGTGTGAATAAAAAGCGCGCGCCGCCAGTGAGGCGCTTCATGAAATTAAATTTAATATGACTACCAGTTGAACTTAAAACTTTGCTTATGACGCACCAACAAAACAAAAAATATACACAGCACGTGCCAAATAAAAATAAAAATAAACTGCATCACCAATTTATTCATAGAATTTTATATGAGTTTATAAGTTATTATTTTATTCAATAACCTCAAAATATTGTGATATTTCCATACAAATTATCGATAATATATCGATAATATCACGATGCTACTACGTCTTAATTGAGACTTATAATTTAAGCCTAAAACTATATCTGAATAGCATTAGTTAAAATTGTATTGTTTCTGCGTGCATAAAACGAAAAGCGTAAAATTTTGATCAAACTTTATTAGTATTTAGCGCTTTTTGGTAATTCCCCATAACGATTTTTTCATTTTTTTGAGACGAAAAATAGAGGTAAATTTTTTTTTAGAAATTAATGAAAAATGTGCCCAGATACCTACCATAGATATTTTTCTTTTTTGATTATTTTCAAATACGTTTTAAAATAATATACTATAATATATATAATATAATAAAATACTTTTTATAGGCAATTTTTTTATAGAGATTATTAAAAAAAAATAAATTTTTGATACAAAATTTTTAAAGATTTATATTTTGGATTTAACAAATTTTTTTTTGAAAACTTAATATGTAATTTGAAAACGTCTTGGTTGATTTTTATTAAACTTGGCAAGCATCAGGATTTAACATTCAAGCTTATTTTAAACAAACATTATTTTTTATAACCAAAATTAATGGTACCTTCTAAACAATTATTTAAAAACCAGTAAGAAGAATCTCATTTTCCTCGAAAACGACTGCTATGATTTGATTAATATGTTTGCATGATGTTATCAGCAAGATCTACCTATTATTGAAAAAAAATTACATTACTGCATTATTAACGGTATCCCTCATAGAACCATTTTTGACTGTCTCATTATCTGTTCAGCCGATTTCAATTAAATTTTATATACCAAACATCTAATAAGTTTAAATAATATTGCACATCCAAATTTTTATTAAAAAAAAAAAAAAAAACAAAATTTGGACAAAGTTTTTAAAATTATTTTTTTTGTTTTTAAATTTGATATTTTAAAAATGGGGTGATGATTTTTTTCAAAATCAACAACCCATAAACTTCGCATTAATAAATACAGAAAATGACGTAGGTAACATTTTGTTTTCAAAATTTAATATACGGGGTGGTTCGCATATGCTGTGACAAAAAGCTAAAGCGTGTTGGTTGGGTTGAGACAAGAAAAAGTCGAATGGGCGGGAGTGGGTCAATTCCCCACCGTTTAGGCAGGAGGAGAAATTTTCTAAAAAAATATGACTTAAAACAAAAACAAAATTAATAAAAACATACAATGCTATGCAACTGGTATATTATCATCGAATATGCATGTTAACCAAAATGTTTATAAAAAAATCCAAAATTTTAATTTTGTTAATCATGGAAATCTCTAATCAGCCGATTTTGATCGATTATAGCGCCACTTAATTAGAACCTGTGAAAGTCTTGGTGCAGATTTAACCCACTGTGAACAAACTGGCACTAAGTACTTTTTTCTGTTTTTCAAATTCGTACTGAATTAATTCTTATTCAGCCCTATCACAAATTCCATCGTAGGAGAAAATATGTTATGTTTCCCGATAAAGGTATAACAAATTCCACTCGTAGTGGATTCGGAGTGGAAAAAGTAGCTATGAAATTCGAAATTCGTAAAATTTGGCTTCACTAATTCCGAGTGGTATGGAATAAAACATTCATTTTCTACGATAAGTCATTTGTGTCGGACTGTCAACAAAATTGGTTGAATTTTAGAAAAATGTAAGGTATTTTACAAATTTTGGTGTTTTAAAATAATTTTTTTCTTTAAAAGGGCAAAAACAACTAACAAAGCTCAATATCAAAGGCTTCTTGAGTTGATGAGCGAAAAACCAGTCTTAGCTCAGGGCTGCTAGACGACATATCAAAGAAATGGAAGTATAAAAAAATTCCTGGGTCATACTCATGTTTCAGCTCCTCCAAAACATACTTAAATGCACATTTATTGAAACGAAAATTTCTTTAAAATCTGTAAGATCGCCATTAGAAAACTAAAAAAATTACATATTTAACTTCATACATACATATGGTCATTTAACTGAAATGGATCACTTTTTTTAGTTTTTTCTTTCCAAAGGCAGTCTCTACGTCACTGGCAATAATTTTGAAGGCCAAAGAATCCATATTTTTACTTTCACGAATTTTATTTAATTACAAAGCAGATTTTTTGTTTTCAATCTATTTGTGAATAAACCAAAATTTTCATCACGTTAAACAGCTGATTTCAAAAATAAAAATGAAAGCGTTCAATGGATAATACACTTTTTGATTCCACTCGGAATTTGTGAAGACAGTTTATCGTAGATTAGGGCGTAGCTCTCCGTACGGGGATTTGTTCCGATGGAATTGGTGATAGGGCAGATTAATTTTTATTCAAAACCAAAAATAACGGATGCTAAAATGTCACCTAGTTTTTGAAAAAATTGAAAATGACTAAATTTACCTTACTATAGTTTTTTAGTGAAATAGGATCTTAAAAGCAACTTAAAAAAATTATTGGTTTGTTTCATAAGGATTTATTTCTAATTTTGAGTAAAGTACAAGAATTAATAAATGAATTCAAGTTGCGATTTAATACATTTTTTTTAATAAAAGTGAAACGCAGTTGAATATACATATATTTTTTTTATTTCATCAAATTGGAAAATCCTTTATTCTCTCAAAAAATACAAAAAAAAAATTATTTTTACTTGTTCACAACAAAAACGTGTCACAGCCAATCATAAATATTGTGTATTGTCGTCATCTTCGTCGTCGGTGTCAATAAAAAAATTTCGTAAAGTTGCAAAAAATTCTATTCATTAGATAAAGCCGAATCGTAATATGAATAAAGTTAATTTTATAATGATACAATCAGATATATGTAAGTATATTTAAAAGTCGTTTAATTGTGTACTAAATTTTCTTTATGATTAAAACAAAGGCCTATATCAAATTTATTGATTTTTTTTTTTAATTTGGCAAACGGAAGCCGAAATCAATTAATTAACCAACAATATCTCAAAATTATCTAAAGATATTGTTGATACATCAAGAATTTACTTTGAATTTAACCGACATTATTCTTAAGTGCAATACGACGTTTTCGGAAACATTTCCATAATTTGATATCATTTAAAAAAATAATTAAATTATGCATCAGCTTTTTGCGTAGGTGACTTTTTTTTTGATGATGTTTTGTGGTTAAAGTTTTCCTAAAGGCACCTAATCCCTCAAAAGGTAGATTTAATATTATAGTGAGTTATCATTTTTGCACTCTAAAAAAGTGAATCCGCTGAAACAAGATGACAGAAGAACATGACACTGTTAGGTACAGTCAAAAGAAATTTTTCTGTAATATAACTAGAATTTCTTGAAGAAGGCTGCTTCTATTTCAAGAGATTACATCTTTCCCACTATAACCAAAATATCTGCCGGACTTGCTAGTTTGGTTTTGATTTTTTTGGAATTTCTATGCTCCCAATAATTAATTCTTTTTTTTTGAAATAAATTGAATACAAGACAAATTTAAATATTTATCTAGTGATTAAACCTCTTCAAGCGAAATCTAATTCATGAATTTCAGATTCGCATAAAATTTCTGATTTCATTCTCAAAAAATAATAAATACTTAAAATATGGAACGACACAATATTAACTCAAAAGTCTACATAATAAATTAATTAATATCAGAATAGGTAATCTTACCCTTATGATGAAAACTTTGGAATAAATAATAATATTTACAAAACCTAGATTACTACAAATGTTGTTTATTTCTAGCTGTGTACCAGCATCAAATGAAATAAGCACAAACCATCAACCAACATCTATTTCAATTGCAAACGTTATTTTAAGAACAACAAATAGAATAAATTTTGCATAATATTTACCAAACAAATTCACACATCCAATAGATAGCATGTTTTCAAGTGAAATATTTAAATAATTGTTTATTTTTTTTTATTTAATAAAAAAAAAAAGTTACAGTGATTTAAAGACCTGTTGTCATGATATAAGAAACTCTTGTGTTTTTTCCTAATTAAAGAAAAAATGATAAGTACCTACATAAGTAAAAATCACAAATAAATAACATTTAGGCTTTAAATTAATATGTATATCTCTATAAGCCTCAATTCAAAAGTTTATGAAATTATAAGGAATTAAAGTTTTTATTATTTTTTTTATTGTTATTGCTCAGTCAGCTACAATTTGGCTCAGTTTTTCAATAATTCAAAGTCTGGTAAAACCCAAATTCATAAAAAAAAACAAAATTTGACAGCGAACATTAATAAATTTACTGATAATTTAAACATCTTATTTTGTTTCAGTAAAGTCTTGTTTTCTTTTTTAACCACACCTCGGTAAAAAAATTCCATTGCAATTTAAATTTGTTTCGATGTCAATCAATAAAATAAAAAAAAACAATCATTCTAACAACAAGCATTGTGATGAATGAAAGTTACAAGAGAGAGTATATTTATTATAATCAGAATATTTATACATTTATTTTTTTTATATTTAAGTATTATCTAGTTTAAACTCTATGAAGCTTCAGTCATTTTAAGAAATATGAACCATTTATTATATGTAGTATGATTTATGTATCTATAAACGAAAAATAAACTGAATAATTAGCTGAAGAATCAGCTTGCTGCAGTAATTATGTTATGTTTAGTACATGAATTGCTCAAATTAAAAGAGCTACATATAGAGTATTTGGCAGTTGAACCGCGTGAAATCCATATAAATCGATTTTAATTTATATACTTAATTCACAAATTGATTTCACTAATTTTGAGTCTTCGAATTTTAATCTAAATTTTTATTATATAATAGTTATTATATACATAAATAGACGGTGTACATTTAATAAAAACAGTAACGAACGAAGTACAGTTTGGCGCGTACGAAAATTACTTTATTCAAAACGGAACAAATTTACTAAACCAAAACAATGGCAACATCATTTGTGTCTCTTTAATCTTATTTAACCATATTCCCACTTGTTTACGCATTAGTTGTACTGTATATGAGTGTTTTTAGTGTTTCGTTGCCAAAAATTATGACGAACATTTCAACAATGACAAGGAACATACATATTTAGATTTAGTCGTGTTTGGTGATTATGGAATAAAAGAGCTTTCCGAAATGCATTCAAAGTGAGTCGGAGTTAAAAATTGTTTTAATTATTTTATTTACATAGTCTCTTTACATAAATTAAAATCCAGCTTAACATTACAAATGAATAATTACTACAATTTAAAGAATGTTTAATTTTATTTTATTTTATTTTGCTCGCAATACAACCCTCAACAAGTTGTAAAACATCTTTGTATCGCTAAGTGACAAAGTCTTAAAATTACATTATATATACCCATTAATGAAATTACTGCATTTAAATATTTGAAATATTCCATTTCATTTGTGACCAATTTAATTATTTATTACTTCAATGGCTTGTCAAATCTATAAATTAATTCTTAAAAATGGATCATTAAACTGTCAATAAAGCATACCTTAAGCTTCTCCAATTTTCTTTTGAATATTAGAAACTGTTCATTTAAATATCAATTTCAATTCCAAGGCGAGATCACTAGGCAAATGTTTGACCTTCGCGAGTGCAATGATCAACACTTTCTTATAATTTTTTTGTTTTAATTTATACATTTGTACGTATATTTATGATGACCGAGATAAGTTTAAAATATTAATATTCATAAGAGAAAAACAAGTATAGTAGTCTCGCGACTTAAATAATTGTAACACAGCTTAAAGCGTTTTTTAGTGTTACCATACGTGTTTTTTTTCTCATCAGGGAGTCAAATTTGTGGAATATTAGTTCACAATGGAATTTTATGACCAACTTATACGAACGATTTTTTTGACTTACCTTGGCTGTCATTACTTAAATATTTTCGTCAGTAGCCGTTTTTTGGTGAAAGTGTATATTAACTTAGCAAAATGTTTACAGGTTAACAACAACAAATCAGTTTTTCTTTGTAATTGTTTACGTGTAAAAAAATTTCCTGAGCTGGCTGCACACTTTCATCAAAATACGGTTATGATATAAATGTAGTTTTTATTTGGAGTAATGTGTATAGCAAGTCCAAAAGTTCTTGAAACTACAGGTGTGCAAACCTAAATATTTTTACTTGCTCTTAAGGGCAATTAATGATTTTGTTTGGAAAATAAATCTAACATAATACTAGGTACGATCATGGAGAAGTCCACAAAATTGGTTTTGGTCATACTTCCTGTGCATGAGTCTGTTTGTCTGTTCGTGCGGGCATCCAAGTTTATATCGAGCTGGAGACTAAACAGATGTACAGAAAAAATGAAATAAGGCCCCAAAACTTTTATACAAAACAAAAACAACGAATTTGGGAATTTTTGGGTTGTTATTTAATATTTTTGGTCCCTTTTCTTTTTTTTTGGTGGGGGGGATGACCCCAACATTTTATTTGAGGTTGAATTTAATTTAATTTAATTTAATTTTGAAAAAAATTTTGAATCCTAATTTCATTTTGCATCACTGGCTTTCTCAAAAATATTCTATGATATCCGCTAATCGAGGACTCAAGGCTTGGAAATTACCGCCTATTGTGGATACAGCAATTATTTTTTATATAAAAACCGCACGATTTTTTAATACAAATTTTGGTATGAAGCGAACAACTAATTGAGATTTTATTTAATTTTTTTTTTAAATATAAATATTGTCAAAAAAATTGGGGTCTTAGTTATTTTTAGGCATTTTGTCATTTCGTTTGTGTCTTATTGCATGGGGCATTGTTTCAATATGATAAACTGTCCCAATTTCGGGTTCCTATTTCATTTCAACTTTTAAGATGTTATTTCTTAATTCCTGGAAGCTAATTTCGTGGAGCCTAGATTTTATAGATACCTAAAGGAAAAATTCAAATTTCTTTGTTTCAGCTCATCTTCATCTAGAACGGATTGCTGCTCTACAAAAGTTTTTTTATTTTTTTTTTTTTATATTTTCTCAAAAACGACTCAAATGATTTTGATTAAATTTCATAAATTTTATTTTGTAGACAGTTGAAATAACACTGAATCTGATTTTTTTTTTTAAATTCAAATGAGCAACAAAAATGAGGTTTTGATGTTTTTGCGAAAATTTTTTAATTTTTTGGTTATTCACTTAGTTTTTTTTAATACTCATACAGATTTGATTATAATTTAGCAATCCGATGCTTTTAAATAATTTAGAAATATTGCATCATTAAAAAATTAAAAATTTTACAAATATATTTAATAAACAAAAAAACAATCGAATAAAAAAAATATTTTGTTGAATATTGAACTTAAGAATGTTTTTTTAACATTTTCTTGTTCATCTTCAATGTTTAATTACAGAATATAATTTTTAGATTACAACCATAAGAGTAAATTTGTGCGATCAGGTTATGCCTTTTATTTTTTATCACAATTGTCATATAACATTACATCTGCGTTCCTATTTAAGACAAAGAAATATTTTATCACCATTATGCTGGTCACACTTCTGAGGACTAAGCCATGTTTGTTTTTTTTTTTTTTTTTTTTTTTTTTGTTGCTCCATGCAATAACTCACTTCCAAGTAATTCTGCTATTTCCGAACAACAAAGATTTGATGAGAAGATTTGCACATCACGAGGGTATCTATACAATGATCATCAGTGCATCAATGTGCCTATAAGTGGTGGAGAGAAGTCTAAAATTAACGATTCGGCTTGTCAAGTACCACACAAGAACACAGAATATACATATATACTCGACATCGTGTTCAAAATTAAATTATTGTGTCAAACGATCAATTGACATTATGGCAGCAAGCGTCATATGCAACAATACCTAAATAAATTGGCATTTTATGACGACAACGACACCGACGAATGACAATGGCCACGACGACGATGACCTATGTTATGTTAACCATACATACTTATATAAATTAAATCACAGCAGCGTATACAACTTATGACAGATGACAGCACCACCAGCTGTGGGGTTTGAAAAACGCCAGAAGCGGTATCTATATGTAACTGCAGGGTACATAGGCGTAATGGAGCGCAATGCACAATACGCATAATGATTAAATGGAAAGTTGTGCCCGAAGCCTCAAAGAATGAGTCTCACCATCACATGAGAGTTGGCGACGACGGGGACGCAATGTATTTTATTTCGAGTGCGTGCACGCGTTAAGCGATCACAACGACGCGACGCAATGACAACGAAAACGACGCAAGACGGGAAAAGAAGTTTCTAGAAAACCCAAACGTATGCTCAAACTGAAGGCTATATAGTTGCGTAGTGTATGTATAGTTGTCTCGTAGCCGCAGACAAACTGACCACATTCATCGGGCTTACTGTAAGTAAACTTTATGTCATAATATTGTTTGTCACAATATGTGAAATGCGGTTCAAGGAGTACAATTGACTTGGATTGGAATCATGTGAGTCGAGCCGGTCAGCAGAGTGTTGGTTTACAGATAATATGCACAGTAGGCATACATATTATAAAATTGACCAGGGGACAAGTGACTGCGAGATGTGGCTTAGTTGGGCCCCCCTATTGTTGAGTGATTTTGATTTGTTTGCTTTATTTTTTGCAATTTTATTTAGTTAAGGCAGGCTAGGTGGTGATTTCTAAATTTGAAATATAATTCTAATCGAGCTTGCTTTAGAGTGCAAGGTTGATGTGGGAGAATTAATAGCAATCTCAGATGCCTTGAAGGCTTACCACTTTTCAAATTAAATCTCTTAAGTATTCTATATATAATTTATCTAAATCAAAATTTTAAATAAAATAATTTATTCAATAAGAACTTAAGCACATGTGCCTTCTAAGTATAAAATTGATATCATTAATATGATGACGCTTATAACCGCTATCTTCATGCAAATAACTTTCTTTAATATAAGAACGTAGCTCATAATATTCGTAGTTATACATAAGAACGATAATATCTTATGGCTTCTATGAAGCAAGAAGATTTTGCTAATCCTGATATTGATATCTTGAAGAAAAAAGGATTAAATTAAAAAAAATAAATAGTTATGGAGAATACAAAAAATTATGGTGATCATAATTCAATCAATTTTATACAAAAGTCTTGATTGTGAATTTGTACTCAATTGTAATAAATATTCCCAAAAAATTGTGTTCCAAAAATGTTGTTTTTTTTTTTTTAAACTAGATGCTTCGCCGGGCTTCGCACAAAATTTGTCCAAAATTTCAATATTTAAAAAAGTAAAAATATAATTTAATAAAGTCTCTATATATTTAAACAACCCTTTACAATTAATTTTTTGACAAGCTTCTAAAATTTGTATACACGTAGCTGTCTGAAAGCGTAACGCCATCTATTAGCGATCCCATTTTCGTTAGGGACAAAATTGTCTGATTATGATTTTAAGTTTTTGTTATTCCTATAGGAATAATATTTTTTAATATCGTCACCATAAAGACCACTTAAAATATGCATTTTCAGTTTTTCACGATTTTTGAACAATTTTTTTAGTTTAATGGGTTCGATAAATTCAACAACAAAAATCTCCATGCAAATCGCATGTTCTTCAGCCTAGTTATGGGCGTACAAAGAAAATACTAATTCATTTTCATACGTTTAGGATATTTTAAAACAATTAATTCATACTTCCTCGTCTTTATAAGCAAGAACGTGTGACCCAGCCTTTCATTTATTTGATCTTGCTGGGTTCGTTCCATGGTTTTTTTTTTTTTTTATTTAACAGATGCATTATATTTCTAGTACTTTCTAAACTTTAATTAGAAACACTTGTTAATTAGAATGTCATTTTGGAGATAATTTATACAATCTCTATTTGTTTCTCAAATATCTCTTCTTCGCCCCTCTTACTTGACTTAAAGTATAAAATATCGAGTTGAGTGTATGAACGAGTATGACTCAATTGCATAAGATCGTGCATATGAATATGTATGTATACATAATATTCATTTATAATTATTTAACATTTGCATCTTTTTTTGTCAAAGGAACCCTTTCTAATCTAATTCATGCATCTAGAACAAGTGCAGTTGAAAATTAAGTGAAAGGAATTTAATGTATTCGTGATCATAGTACTATTATTGAAGATATTAACTTTAAGTTAATAATTATAAAAAAAAAGATTATGCAAACACGTACATATTTACATTAATAAAATTAAGAGTTTTAAATTACATAGAAGTATGGAGAATGGCTATGGAAATGTACTTCTGGTTTGTAGTTGTATCAAAAGTGACAGCACGAATTGGAAGATATTTAAGTCTTTAAAACACACCCTGTACTTGATGCAAAGTTAGGTTATGTAGGCACATAACTACAAAAAATACAATGAAACTGAAAGAAAAAACAAATTAAATTTTATAGTGCGCATACGCCACAGTGACCAATTTATGTGTATCAATATGTTAATTATAATATTCGTCATAAACTGAATAATATTGAAGAATAAGTTCGTTATAATGCATTCGATATAATAGTTCTTATTAAAAAAATCTTGTTATTGTTATCTTAATATATGTAGGTAAGTATGTAAATTACAGTACAATAACTTGTTTTCGATAAAGAACCTGAACAATTAAGAGAAACGGTGGATTTTTATGAATTAAGTTTATAATTTTATTTCAATTATTATTTCATATTAATTTGCTATTGAAATTCTCAGAGATGTCATCAAAATTAACTTGATTAATAACACAATTTTCGAATTAAATATACTGACGCAAAATGTTTATCAGCTTAAATGTTAAGGTGCTGGTGTGATACTAATTTACAGTTTACTAAATTTAAACCTTTTTATTAAAATGTTCTTTAATTTTAAACATTTTTTAACTAATATTATCCCCTTGTTATACCAGTCCCAATAAAGTTAGAAACTTAAAATTCGCAAATTTTTTTATCCGCTGCCTCACCAAATTTTAAAATTTACAATTTTTTTTTTTACGATTTACAAATCATAACATTTTTTCTTTTAAACATTTATATTTTTGGTTTATTTTAGTTTACATAGTTTTAAATATCGTGTCAGTCAAATAGCTTTCACCAGAGTTTTTAAATTTTCGTGAACTTTTCGATAGTTTGGGAGATTTTAGTTCGGATGATGTTACCTTTTAGGGCATCCAAGGTCCGGGAACGATTGTAACATAAAATAATGGATTTTAGTCAGCCTTCAGGAAAAAATCACACGGGGTCAAATCAAGCTATACTTAAGTTCACTTTCGAGTTATCTGTGACTCACAATAATTACTAGCAATGCATTTCCTGTAACCTTTTTCCTTTTACTAATAATATACTTCTTATACTTAACTTAACGTGGTTGTTTTTCTTTAATCTCTGTACATTTTCTTTTATAACTCTATGTAGTATGTGCCAGCAAGGCTATCGATGTGCTATTCCATACATAAGTACTAACCCTATCTTGGGTATTTTATGAGTCAATACAAAAAATAACAATCTAATGGAAAAAAAAACAACATGTTTTCTATCTAATTCAAATCTTGAGTAAATTTTAGACACCCTTTATAAGTTAGCTTTTAAGCTCTGCACTCACTGAGGAATGATTGCCACCAACCACGCGTCTATCGGTACAAAAAAAAAATTAAAGATAAGACAAAATCTACTTCGACAACTCTGTGGTGGTTTAAAGGTTTGTCTATTTCGATTCACATGTAACATGCCAAAGCAACACTAACATTCCAAAAAATATAATTTGTTCAAATAATAAATCCTTTTTACTTTACAAAATAAAAAAAATATTGGCGCAAAATTTTAAAGGATTTAGTAAGATGTTAAGGCATTTTTATCATATTAAAAATGTTTTATGCGTTTAAAATTTTGCGCCATTTTTTTAACACCAATATAACCTTAGTGAATCTCATTACAGAAATGTCGAGATATTTTATATTTCAGGCAAGAAAGTAGCAATATTAATTTGACAATATGGAACTGATTAAGAATACGTTCAACGACTCTGATACCAACTCTTTGTAGAACAGATGGAAAAATGGTTAAGCCCTTCAAATTACACGATAAATGAGAGAAAGAAGTGGGGAAAATGATATAGAGTAATTTAATCCAAAGTAATTCCAGATGATAGATTAAAGCCTTTGCTTTATTTTAAAATTTGTCCTGATTGAACAAAAAGAAACATTTTATTGAGTCGCACTATAATTGAGTATATATGGGTATCAGCTTAAAAGTACTTATACTAGAGAATTGTTTAGATATTTCCATAAGCAATCAAAAAACAACTTCCGTTCACTTTTTGTTAACTGAAAAATCATTAAAAATTTTTAAGGCTTCCGGTATAAGAAGTTCCAAATATTTTATGTGAAAAAAACAAAAGCGGTTTTAGTACCTATCTTGTTCTTCTTCCCATAAATGGTAAAATAATAACTCACCTTGAATATTTAAGATCACTTCACCTCCAAAAAGGATTTACGCTTCTGATTAATAAAAACTAAATAGTGCTATACATACATACAATAGGGTTAAAAAAAAAAAAAAAACATTTAAATTTGTAAGTAACGTTACGTTTTGACTACAAAATAATCATTCTCAAAAATGTATTCATGTTCAATGAACTTAAAAAAAAAAGAAATTCAAAATGTAATAGCAATTCCGCCGCACTGACTGGACTGGTATATAAATTCAAAAACGGGATTTAAATTAATCTTTTACACCTCTGTCCGCGCACTCAAAAGTCATAAAACATTTTGAAACAAAAACACACCCTAGTCATAAAATGATTGAGAATCTATCATAAAATTCATAAAATTCCAAGTTCAGTGACATTGAAAAGTCGGTCGTCAGCATTGACAAAAAGACACGAATAATAATTTTATATTTTTTTTGTTTCTATAGGTAGGTACCTATATATTATTATTATTTCCTTCATAACAGTACGGATGTTCATTCAATAACATCATCAGCAATACTTTACATTCCACTTTAGTGGAACTTCAAATAAAAATAATGACTGTTGACAAATGACAAATGACAAGTATTATATATAAATCTAGTTAGTTGTAAAAATATTCAGTGGCGCTTACCTGTTCAAAAAAAAAATAAAAAAAAACTAGGCTTCACTTTTACTCTCTATAGCAGTCTATAATACCAACTTAATTTTGGGAATGTATACCTACTTAGCTGTGCACCTACATTGATTCGAAAATACCAAATAAAAATGAAATGGACAAACGCTCCTAAAAAATAGCACCATCAAACCTTGTAGATATCAATGCACCTCAGGGTCAGATTTTTGAGCTTACATATTAAATATAAATAAAACATAATAAATAACAATAGAAGCACACTGCGGCGAAAGACTTTCTCTGAATGGCATGAGAAAGAATACCAACAAAAATCGGCAGACATACCAGACCATTAGTGGCCCCTTTCACTGTTCACGTGTTCACTCTCGATGGAATTACCTCATTGTTAAAAGAAAAGTGCACGGCAGCGGCGGCGGTGACACAAAGCACAGCACCATTGTACTCGGCTCACAGATTATTATAGCAGCGGTAAATAGCACCTTGTGAAGCTCTATAGTGTAGTGCCGCATCCGTCCTGCTTCCGGTATTACTGGTTAAGCATAATTTGCATTCACCGTTGAGTGATGATGACGCACAACGCGACAACAACGATGTTAGAGAGAATTCTACGTGATTTGTTCAACCGCCAAGTTTACGAGATGCACATTTTATACATTGTGATTGTGAATGAATCTTAATATATAGGAATAGGAAAATCCATGTTCACGATCATTGTCCGATGACAGCAGCTGATCTGGCAATCTTGGCGGCAATTCACCACAAAAGACTCGAGTGACATTTCAGCATACAAGTGGCAGCACTGCGCTATGTTTTTCATTAGACATAAGATACGACATACGATATATGTAAATATAAGGGGCAAACAGACAGTCAGACAGAATATTGTTATATGTATAATATCATAATGTAATATCAACAAATACAGCTGGGCAAAAAGCATGAACGTTACTCCGAATATCTTGTCTCAAGTTCAAGGTGGCAAGCAATGTAGCTAGCACACATGACAGACAGCTGCACCTGTTTTTTTGTATGAACCTTTAAGATTTTTATTGCAACAGAATAAGCAGTTGGTAATTTTTGTGTTTGTTTTGAATTGTCCGGGATTTTACTGTTTGGGATGGCCTTTGAAAGGTGTTGCGCATGAAAAGTTAAACAGTTGCATTGAAAATAAATTAAGGGTGTATATTTATTTTATTCGCTGAGTGTGTGTCATTCGAAATTTATTGTCATTGTGCAATTGCATTTTTTTTTTGAGGAAAATGTAATCTTAGACATTTTAAAGAAACATACCAAATGGAAATTAATGATATACCTAAACTAAATATTATGGTCTTTATATTTTCAGTCAACTGATTGCATAAATCGACTCACCTTATTTTGCCGTAAAAACTAGTAAATTTAAAATATTTTGTCTAAGAAAATTTCAGCGTGACTAACACTGTCAGTATACTGCTGAACTGAACTCCGACATCGTCGGCATATTCCACTGAAATAGGTTCAAGATACCATATGTACATCAAATTCAAATGTAGCAATGGACTTTCTTCGTCAGTAACATTAATGAGATGGATTCAACAAGATGGCCGCCATATCATAAATATTATTTTTAAAAATTAATCTGTATGCCTTTAAATGACCAAGCTATGATTTTTGGATCCATCCTAATTCAGTTGGCGCGTTCAGAATTATGAGATCTCGGAGATTTTTCTCACTCAAAAGGTGAGCAAGCGAATCCAAGATTTTTTTTTTCATCAGAGTTTTGACTTATTAAGTGGAAAACTGAGAAATTTTGCTGAGGAATCCTGTTAAGGTAAGTCAGATTTCTGAGAACTCTTAGATATCATTTTCCTGAACACGCCTAGTGAATAACTCTGTATACCTATAAGATGACACAAATTTAAAAAAAAGTTATTTAGAGCGCCAGTTGTCTTTGATATCTTATTTTATCTTATCTTCAAATAAAACTGTGCAAATTATTTTGTGAATAGATAAATAATTATATTTTTAAGTAATCTTACTCATCTTCCATGTATACGTCGTATAATCAAATTATTACCAAATGACTATGATAAACTCACCTGAAAGAAAGAAAAAAATAATTTGGTTAAAATAGATAGGTATACAATTATAAAAATTGAAAATAATTAATATTATATCAAAAATTTCATAAAATATTTCTAAATTTTAAATAAAACAATTTGATGAAGATTATTTATTTAAATTATGATCTGTTTAGGTCCTAAACTATACAAAGTATAACATTAACATGTTACATTAAAAGTTGTGGTGTCACCAAAATTTAACGTTCGTAGAAAAATGTTGCTTTATTTGGGTTGGGTTTTTGTAAGTCCTAGATAAAATTTCATAAGCCCGACAAAATTTCACAGTTTTCTAGTAATAAACTTGTTTTTGTTAAAAAGTCAAATAAATAAAATTCATAAAATTGATTATTCTCCTCTTAGAATTAGGTTTCATATTTTAAACATTTTTTTTTTTAATAGAAATAAGAATATAACAATTTATCAAAATAAAAATTAAAGATATATTTTACTTTTTTGGTTTCATCAACATAAGCGCAAAAATTCCATTAAGTTTTAGTATAGAGGCGTGATAAAAGGCACCTCAATGATTTCACGTTGGTGGCGAATTCTTTTTAGAATCGTTTCTAGTTGTCATTTGTTTTTATTTTTATTTTACCTGAAATTATTTACATTTTATATTTCTTAAAAACTTTACCTCGCTACTTAAAGATATGCACTATTTTTAAACCCATTCCAAAGTATGTCTAACTTTGTACAATTGTCCAACTCCAAAACCTGATTTATATTCCATTGATTGTCTAACTTAGACACTCCAATTGGTTGCCCAAACCTATTCTAAAGTGGACATGTTCAATTAACAAAGAATTTTTAAATTAAATTGAAATTAATAAAATGTTCATTAAAAGTATCCAATTGGTTACGAAATTGATAGATTACAGGGATGTCAGTAAAGGTATGAGAACATATTTAGACAACTGTTGGAATGCGTTTATAAATAAGAACAATAAGTGCAACTATTTATGAATAGTAGCTAGGTGGAAAACTGTCAAAGAGTGTTCTAAGGAAATCTAATTAAAACGACCGATGAGGTCTCTGTATAAGTGTAAGTTGCCAACAATAGCTTCCATTAAAACTCATCATTACAAAGTTTTTTTTTTATTTTTATTTTGAAACGTATAAAAAACTTAATTTATTTTTATTGTGTTGTCAAAATAAGCTGCTGACTTGAATTATTATTTAAGTGAAAAACAAACCTTCTATAAAAAAATTTACTTTTATTATTTTAATGATTAACTACCTTTAAGAATAATCGTTGAAATATTTAAAATATCTAATTTTTGTGGAAGTTTTGGGAGGGAATCAATTTTTTTTTTCTGTCTAAAATAAGAATTCAAGTAATCACATTTATTTTTGCATTGAAATATTCACTGATTTTTATTATTTTGCATCACAAAATAAGAAATTAAAATTTTCAATAAAAGTCATCATTGAAAATTTTAATTTCTATTTCAGAAGTGGGTTGTCTTAGAATTTTATTTTCAAATAATTTGTATCTTTTAGACTGGTTGGCGTAAAATTTTAAACGTTTAGTACGATGTTAAAGCCGTTTTATCATACTAAAAATGCTTTAACATCGTACTAAATCGTTTAAAATTTTGGCTGTTGTCTTTAAAAATAATTCATATCCGTTTAATCAAGCAAATTAGGAAAATCAATTCAAAAAGAAAAACAAAACATTCTTAGTTATAAAAAAAAAGAAGGGGAGAATACCCAACGGTAAGACACCTCCAACAGTGAGGAATAACCGAATAACTCTGAAGGAACATGTAGGTCAGGAACTCGTTAAGTTTTTTTTATTTTACGTCTTGACATACCAGAGCCACATCAAAACAAATAAACATAAGAAACAAACAGAAACATAATAAAATAGTAAAAAGAAACAAAGAAGCAACCAGCGATGTAATAGATTTAATATGTAAAAATAAAGATATTTTTAAGAAAAAAAAAGAAATAAAACAGAAAAATACAAAATACAATTCTTGGTGAAGTTCAAGCTAACACACACAGTTATATATGTACGAAGCTATGCAACATATGTATGTATAATAATTATAAATGTATAAAGAAATTTTATGAAAAATAGAGAATAAATAAAAGTAATAATTTGGTTGTTGAGTTTCAGGCAATGTGGTGAATGAATGAATGAATGAATGAATGAATGAATGAATGAATGAATGAGTATTTGGGGTATTAATTGCACTACGACCTTGAGATCTATTGTGCCCCCTTTTTAGAGCTAGATGAGAGTGCTCATCTACAGCTCTTCCTCCAAATTAGTCACTTTGAGGAACTTTAGTATTTGGAGTATTTTAAGAGAGGATAAATCGCTCTGTTCTATCTGGTGACGGCCCAGATATCTACGTCTTTGATGCACAAGTGCTTCACAACTATCTAGGATGTGGTCTGGTGTCTCCTCATGGGTATTGCAGAATCTGCAGATGGCATTGCTTTCCAAGCCAAGGATGCTTAGGTGTCTTTTAAGCTTGCAATGGCCAGTGAGGAGACCCGTTATTATCCTTAAATTGTTCTTACTTAAGCTGATACAGGATGTAAAACGTTCTTGGTTATAATTCCCAAGTAACAGTTTTGCCTGTCTCAGCTTGGGGAGTTCATTCCAAATTGTATGTCTTTTGGTCTCCTCTATTGTTTTGATTTTATTTTTAATCACGTTTTCTCCTATTCCACAATAGGGCTCTGGACCCGTTAAGGGTGTTGTTGTTTTGCTAGGGATTCTGCCAACTGCACACCAACCTGGCCTGGTACCCAATGAAGTGATACATTGTTATTCTTGCCTAGTTCGTTTAATCTGCCAACACACACCCATACCGGTTTAGAACTGATAGTGTATGAATTTAGCGCTTTGAGTGCGGCTTGGCTGTCTGACATGATGGCAATGTTTTGATTTCGGTATTTCCTTTCGAGATTTGGTTCTGCTTGGAAAATGCTGGTGGACTGACCCATCGGCAGGGAGAGTTTGGTTCTAGGCCCAAAGATACCTGCCCCAGTGCCCTCTGTTTTTCTCGATCCATTAGTGTACCACTTGATGGTGTTTTCTTTAAGAGTGTAGTTCACTGATTCGCCTACCCACTCTTTCTTGTTACTTAACTCCCTATGGAAGTTTTTCACGAAGTTATATTTTTTAATCATACCATCTCTTGGGATGTCAAGGAGGTTCGTTACTGTGGACTTGCAGATCGGCAATGTTGTTTAGCAATAAGTCAAGTTTATTTAAAGTTTTGACTCTGATTTCTTGATCCATACGCATCCAGGTTGTGTAAAAGAAGCAACGATGGCTTTGATTCTCCTAAGGTGTGAGGTCTTTTTCATTATTTCATAATTGAAAGGTGAAACACTATCATAATATAGATTGAACCTGATTCCACATCTCCGTTTTTATCTAGTTAGAGTAATTGATCTAACACTTATACTTGAAGTAGTATACGACGATGAAGGATGCTTTTAAGAACAACGGAGAGGAGGGTCAGCTTGTCATTTACACTGCACATTTTGATTATAATAGGTGCATCAGTTGATCTTGAGGTGGAGACACGCGTGAATAAAGTTCTTTTAATAAAAAAAAAAAAACAGTTTTAAAAAAAAAGTATTGAAGTTTTATTTATGACCGATTGTTGCTTATGTTAATATCCAACTAACTTTTTTTTATTATATTTTGAGAAGGCGAAGCCATGTCAATGCAACCACAATCGACTGCATTTTCCAATGTCAGCGAATATCGTTTCTTGGAATCTTATCTTGTTTGTAGTCATCATTTTATTTGCATTATTATTAATGCAAATATTAATGCGATTGAAGGAACTTCCGTTGTGGTTGCTGAGCTTAACATAAACCGTGCGGATAGTTTTCGAAGTAATTGGTTTTTGCAGATCTTATGAACAACGAAGTTTGGAGAAGTATTCCAATAGATCTTCTTTTTTAATAACTGGAACTCAAGCCAGTATAAGATCCGCTGCTCTCTGCTCTCTCCCAAGAAAACCAAGGCGCTGTTCGTATTGGGAGACTACTTTGTTTACCTCCACAAGGTGCAAGTCTACCGCAGACTGATGATGTTTGAAGATTTTGTTCAAACTTTGCAAATAAATTCTTCACATCTTTGATAGATGACTATTCGAAATGTTATATTCGAAAAGGTGACAAGCTGCCTTTCCAAATCTTTGCGGAGTGAATTTACCTTACTTGACACATTATCCATGAGCAAATCCATTTTTGTTGCGATTGACTTGAAATTGGAAGTCACAGTTGCTGGAGAAATGGCACAAACAGACGAGCTTTTGGAATCCAGAGGCGTAAAAGAAATATGATTATTAATAGAAGTGGAAGTGAAAGCAGCAATTTTATTCCCCTTGACGGATGTGATGGTGGAAGATGGTTTTTGGAAGCCCAAGAAGACATATGTTTTGAGGGCATAGTGACCAAGGTTAAGCTTGTGTTGATCGATGGAGAAGATTTTTTTTATTTGAAGGTATAGTCGGTTTGCAATATCACATTATTAAGAAAAAAAATTAAAAATTAAATTTTACGTATCGCCAAAAATAGAATTAATTTTCAATCTAGGTGAGTTTAACAATTCATGCTTTATATATTATGAAAGTTATATTGTCAACAATACGATTAATCAAATTTTCAAGTGATTACTTTTTTTTGTTTTAATTTTATTTACATATTTTCGAAGATTTACTAGCAGTACGATAAAATCCCGTTGCGTAAAGTGAGACACTTTCCCATTGTTGCTTAAATTGTAAATCATTAAATCAATTTAGTCATGTCCAACTTTGGGTATGGATGATTTTGGTATGATTAAATGAAAAATGTTGTTTTGTTAGAATGTTCATTTTATGAGTTTTTTTTATATCATTTCTTTCTTTATTTTATTTCCATTTATTTATTTGCCACTGTTACTTTTATATTGTTGGTTATTATAAAGTTAAAAATACTTGAAGAATATTTTTTTATAATACATTAATTTTTTATTATATTAAACTTGTTTTAGTAAAATATTTTTCTGGTATTTCAATTTGGGGTAGGGACTGTCTAATGGTTAATGTAGGTATGACAACAGTGTGGCGAACGTGGTACTTAATTAATTTAATTTAATTTTTGTTTTTCGGTAAATATTACAATATAATTTTTAGTAAAGAAAAATGAGCACAAATAATAGAGGTAGCTAACGAATGGAATTAACAATGCCTAATTACAGTGAATACTTTTTTGAATATTTTTATTTGAAAAAAAAGTGTCTCCCTGTTGGGTACTCTTCCCTAGGTACATTATACACAATATTACATCTCTATATGCGTAGCTTTTAGTTACTTTGCAAAGTTTTTTCGCTTAGAATTTGAATAATTCTAGTTTTGCACTTAGAAAATAACTTTTACCTTCAGTCCTATATACATATATAATATATGCAAATTTATTGTCATTCATATGATCGTGATATTTCATTTTGTCAAGTGTGATTTTCATCACCTTTTTTTCATTTAATTAATAAATATTCATATTATTAGGTATTTGTGTTTTACATTGTTTTGTGATGTTAAATAAATATGAAAATGAAATTAAGAAGATACCCAGTTTTATATTTATAGCAAAAATTCAGTTTGCCATTTGATTGCTAAATAAAATTATAAACACATTTAGTCGTTTAGTGTAGATTTTTATTAATTTACAAAAGTACGATAATTTTAGCAATTCTATTTTAGTCTTTTAAAATTATGTACATAGGTATAGGTATTTACATCTATAGTTTAAAGTCTGAAATATTATTTGAGACTGCTTTATTGATTCCAAAAATTAATTCTTTAGTTAATAAACAACATTATAGTACGTATGTACATTAATAGGTTAGATTCTGCATGTACATAATGTTATTTTTAGTTGTGACTGAATGTTTAGCTTTTAAAGCTTTCACATCTTAACTAAATTTTAGCAAATAAGGTGTCAAAAGATTTGGAATTTGAAAAAAAAAATCGCTTATTTTATTTACATAAAAAAATATTTATAGAAAACGTATTAAATTTATTTAAAAAAAAAAAAACTAAAACCTAAAACATCTTCCATTAAACCGGTTAAACCGTTTCAAAATAGCATTGAGCATTTAATTGAAATTAAATGCTGGGATACCCCTTTAAGGCAGTCGTCAAGGCAGTAAGGCAATATTACCTAATCTATTGATCAACTAATAGTACCCAAAAAAATTCACTTTCACCCAAAAATATACAAAACAGGAATTATTTCCTAAAATTGAAAATTATAACATACTATTAGGTTTTGCAACTGAATATAACTTGGTTATAATTTCGATAAATTTGGATAGTAATTCCAAACTATATTTGAGTAAAATTTGTTGGTTCACTCCCACAAGCAAAAATGAATGACCTTCCACCAAATTAGGATTAAGTTCATAAGTTTGGCAGAAAAATCTGATAGAAAGTAGTTACTGTATCTAATCATTTAAGTTCCAATTATAGGAGTGACTTTATTTGCTTAACAAAAAAGCTATGTTATATATTGAATTGTGAATGCAAATTTTTTTTTGCATACAGAGCAAGATTCAAATAAAAAAAAAATTACACGTATTTTAGGAGTCAGGAGGTTTAACCACCGAGATGGCTATGTATAGACGTGCTCTTCTTTACTTTAGTTTCTAGAAAGTTTCTCATGTTGCTAATACCATATGAATTTAAACAGAATAAACTTAAATTTTCCAGACCCCACTGGTTATCAAGTGGGTGGGCCTTTGATCTTTCAACTTCATAAGATTTTTTTGCGGGGAACATCAAATAGAATATTTTTATTTTTCGATCGTTATCATTTTTTGATTCTTTCGTTTTGATTAACAAGAAAATCGTGATTTATTAAATTAGCAAGTTCTACACAATAATATATTGAATCAAGATGATTTTATTTTTAATGAATATTCAAACAAAAGCTTAATAATTTGCACATCGCAGAGAGGCCAAATTTATTTATCACTTTGATTATCATAATTTTCGACAACAAATAATATATTGATTTATTATAGGTGGATATATTATTTACAAAAAAAAATGAAACTTATATTTATGAGTTCTATAAAGATAAACATGTTTTGATTTTATTGTAATGTACCTACAAACATATATGTACATAGACCAGTGTCAACGAATTCTTTAAAAATAAAATATTGTAGACAACTTTTTGTGCGCAGTTTTTTTTTGTCTACCAAATTTTTTTTTTTTTTTATGAGCTGTAATATCGAAGATGTTTTTTATTGAATGAATAAATGTACTTATCAAAATTTTTGGAGGTCACTAAAGGGGATTCATTGAAGGCCACTTATATTGGTTATATTTGGTTGTTCAGTTCCGAAATTTAAAAAAAAAAATCAAAATTGTTTACAGTCGACTTCCCCTAAGTCGAACTTCCTTTAAATGGTATTTCCCTCTAACTCGAATTTTGTTGGGATATTTTGGCATTCTCCTTAATCTTCCATACAAAAACCATCCTCTAAGTCCACATCCATCTAATTTTGTACTTGCGATTTATAGGTACCTACTGTTTATATGACAATTTAAAGATTCGTAAAAAAATCGAACTCGAGATTTTGATCAAATTTGACATTACGGTGATAGCGAAGTCGAAAAAAATTGGGTCTCTCAATTCTGTCTGTCTGTCTGTCCTTTCGGCTGTATAGCCTAAACGGGTGGATCGATTTTCTTTAAACTTGGTACCTAGCGTTTTTTGGGTATTCCTCTCACATGATTTTTTAAGACCAAAAATAACGATACCTGCCGTAAATTTTTTTTTTTTTAAATGCTAAATGTAAATCTTATTTTTCTCAAAAACTTGCCCATTTAAAAAAAAATCCAGTAATTTTTTTTTTACAAGAAGGCTACCATTTAAGAGAAAAAATTCCGAAAATGTTTATAAATGGTACCCATAGAACCATTTTTTTTTTTTTGATTTTCGATTTTCTCAAAAATCGTTCAAATGAATTGGATCAATTTTTTTATAGAGAATTTCTTAAAAAGTTTAAAAAGTATTGCCTACCAAAATTTTCGAATTTTTTTTTTTTTTTGGATTTTTAAAAAAAGTTTCAACATTTTTTTTTTAGAACTTAATAATTCGAAAACGAATTGCTCAATTTTTATTAAACTTTTTACTAAACAGTTTGTTGGCATCATATAAAAAAATATTAAACACAAATTATTCTTATAGCCAAAAATAACGGTACCTCCCATTCGAATGTTATAAAACCGTTATGGAAATTCTCATTTTTCTCAAAAACAACTCCTACTATTTTGATTAAAATTTTTATATAAGCTAATATCAGTACCATCTATTATATTATTGGAAAAACAAATTTAAAAAAAATATATATCAATGCGGTATCTCTCATAGAACCATTTTTTGGTTTTCGGCTATCTCATTATCGGTTTTACAAATTTTAATGAAATTGTTTACATATGAGCTTCTGATAAGATCAAATAATATTGCATATCAAAATTTTCAAAATTCAATATTTCGAAAATGTGTGTTTAATTTTTTTTTTCAAAATTAATTTTTTAACACCGCATTAATAAGTTCTAAAAAATGGCGTGGCAATTTTTTTTCTTAAAAATGTTTTCAATATTTTCTATATATAATATTTTTTATTTTAAAAACCGCTCAAATCTTTTTCTCATAAGAGAAAGAAGAAATCGGATAGTGTACATTGCGTTTGTGTCAAAACAGTGTCAGAAGTTTGTTAGTCAATTTATTTCTAATTATATTTATTTTTAAACAATCTAAAGTGTAAGTACCATTCATATTTTAAAACCACAGTGTGGTCGCACATAAGAGCAAGTTCGTAAGACCCTGTCGTGCATTTTATTCTCTTTAAAAATTAAAAAAATTTCCTACAAAAGGTATTTATTTATATTATGTTGTATTTAGGCTATTTGGTCTTCCCGATTATGACCTAGCTCAAATTACATAGGCTCATAGACGCACAGACAGACGTTAAATTTGATTCAAATCTTGAAATTTTTGGTTACATGAAACCAGTAGGTACTTTTACAAATAGAGCAGATAAAGAATGTACTTAGAATGTTTTAAAAACAATTGACAAAATAACATTCAAAATAAAACAAAAGACTGTTTCACATGAATGTCCCGATAACAAAATAGGCAATTAATAGGGTTAATAACGTAGCTAAAAAAATATTTTTAAGAAAAGGGGCATTACATATAATGTACATATGTATTTATTTTGCATTGTCAAGTGATATAGATAGTTGTTTATATTCAACAACGAAAGTTTTGATAATATTTTTAAATAAAATTTCTATTCCACCATCATCAGAAAACAGACTCTCAAGTGATTATTAAACAAATTAACACATACAGACACACATACACAATGATATAGCAAACCAAATATTTGTTTAATTTTTAATGATAGAAGGGTATATTTTTAGACGAGTTTATCTGTGAAAGTCAACAATATTTTGTAAGCAAACCGAATTTGAATTTGGATAAATTAGATTCTTTTTTTGTAGACGAATTTCTTTGTTTTTATTTGATGAAATGTATTAAAACGAAAAACTATGATTTTATCACTGTGATACGGTTGCAATTTTATAGACGATTTAGCATTATTTAAAGCATATTTAGTAGGTATGGTTCTAACATTTTCAAAATATTAGTTGGCACCATACACATTAATATTGTATTGAAGTTAAAATCATAAAACGACTATTTCATCTTTTTAGTATCATAAAAACTTCAAATGTCACGTTTAGCTGGAGTTGATGAAGAAAATAGGTTTAGTTTATTATGATGATATTATTTAAAAATGTTAAAAACTAAGACCAATTTAGTTAAGAGCTTTAACGTTAGAAAGTTAAAATAGCATAATGTATTTAGGTTATACCTTTATGTAAGGCTATTTAAAATTTTGCACCATGAGTTTCAGATTTTAGGTATCTGACAATTATTTCAAATTTTATTTTGAAAATAGTTAGGTATACTTAATTCCTATTTAATATAGGTACTATTATTCAATTAAAACATTAGAATTCATGCAGGAAAAACAGATTCCAGGGTCAAATTTATTCCTAGAATATTAAGATATTGGAAGAAGTATGTCACCCTCTACAAAATCTCTTCATCGGCTTTCTGAATAGTATTGGGTGATTTTTTAAGAGGTTTAGAACTTTAAAAAAAAAAAAAACACAAAAAATTCGAAAAAATGAATGAAATATTTATTTGAATCGATAGTTTGAACCTTGCAATTTAATGTTTAAAGATAATTTCATGCAAATGTTGACCGCGGCTGCGTCTCAGGTAGCCCATCCGCTGAGTCCAATTTTGGCATACTCTTTCACACATATCGGCTGGTATCTCACGAATGAATGCATGGATGTTGGCTTCCAGTGCGTCAATCGAAGCGGGCTTGTCCCTATAGACATTAGCCTTGACATACCCCCACAAAAAATAATCTAATGGTGTCAAATCGCACGATCTAGGCGGCCAATTGACCGGCCCGAAACGTGAAATTAACTGTTCACCAAACTCGCCTCGCAATTGCGCCATTGTTTCGCATGCTGTGTGGCATGTGGCACCGTCTTGTTGAAACCACATATCATGCAAGTCAAGAACTTCCATTTCGGGCAAAAAAAAGTTTGTTATCATCGCTCGGTAGCGTTCACCATTGACAGTAACGCTGCGATTCTCATCATCTTTGAAGAAATATGGCCCAATAATGCCGCCGGCCCATAAACCGCACCAAACAGTGGCTTTTTCGGGATGCATTGGTAGCTGTTGCAATGCTTCTGGCTGATCTTCACTCCAAATGCGGCAATTTTGCTTATTTACGTACCCATTCAACCAAAAATGAGCCTCATCGCTGAACACAATTTTTCGATAAAAAAGCGGATCCTCGGCCAGCTTTCCAAGAGCCCATTCACCAAAAATTCGGCGTTGTGGTAGGTCGGCTGGCTTTAGTTCTTGCACCAGCTGTATCTTAAAAGGCTTTACGCCCAAATCCTTCCGCAAAATTTTCCACGTAGTGCTGTAACAAAGGCCTAACTGCTGGGAACGGCGCCGAATCGACATTTCGCGGTCTTCTGTCACACTAGCTGATACGGCCGCAATATTTTCTTCACTACGCACAGTACGTAAACGTGTTGGTGGTTTAATGTCCAACAAAGTAAATTTGGTGCGAAATTTGGTCACAATCTTCCGAATAGACTGCTCAGAAGGTCGAGAATGCCGACCATAAAATGGAAGCAGCGCGCGATGAACATTTCGAACCGAGCACGAATTTTGATAGTAAAATTCAATAATTTGCAAGCGTTGTTCATTTGTAAGACGATCCATGGTTAAATTGCAAACCAAACTGAAGCTGTTTGACAGTGACACAAGATACTAAACACACGTCAGCTGTCAAAACCAGTGTTGCCAAAACCAAACCAGCTAAAAAATCACCCGTTATAAGTATTTTTAAGAAGGAAGATAGGTATACCATTCTTTTATATAATGATGACTCCAAAAATTCACCTCTATATACGAAAATTAGGATTCTGTAAAAAATGTTTTCGCATCGTATTTTGTTGAGTTATGTGATGAGGAAAATTTTTATCTCAATGAATACGTGAATAAAAAAAATTGCCGCATTTGGCTGATGAGCAACTCATAAAGAGTTTAGAACTACTATTGCATCCACAAAAATAAACTCTTTGGCTTATAGGCGGATGGAATCATCGGTTCGTATTTCTTTAAAAATCAGGCTAGACATAACATAATCGTTAATTTCGAGCACTACCGCACCATGATAATGTTTCCTGAAATTGAAGCCGGTGATGTCAGTGGCATTTGGTATCAACAAGACGGGACTTACGGCACATACAGCTTGCCAAACACATGGTTATTATTATTATTAGAAGCTTTATTTACCAAAAAAAAATTTACATAAATGTAGTTTTAAAATACATACATTAATACATTATTATGTTTAAATTAAAAATTCTTTTTTTAAAATCAAATATTTCGTTATAACTTATTTCGTTCATATTAGGTATATCTGGCATAAGCCTGTCCATTGCTGCCCATAGATCTCTGTTTTTTGCGTCGTTATACCAGTTGTCGTAAGATCGTCCATCCATCTCTTATTTGGTCGCCTCTCGGTCTTGATTCGTTTGGTGGGGTCCATTTGGTTATTACTTTCGTCCATCTGTTGTCTGGCCAGCTCCATTTTAATTATTTTATTCGTTGAATTGCGTCTGTTATGTAAGTTCTTCTTCTGATTTCTTCGTTTCTTATTTCTCTGGTTTTCTTTAGGTTTAATCTTAGTCCATGTATTTTACATTCCGTGGAAAGTTCGTTTAACATTTGTCCTATGTCTTCTAGTATTTCGGAAAGCAAAACAATGTCATCTACAAATCTCAGGTTGCTCAGTCTCCCTCCCCATATGTTTATTCCAAATCTATTGGTCCAGTTAAGCTTGCGAAAAATATCCTCGAGTACTGATGAAAAGAGAGGCGGAGAAAGACATGGTTATATAGAGAATTAATTTTATGGAGGAGCTAATTTCGAGTTTTGATGTGATATCACACCTTTGGATTTTTTTTGTTTGGGCTATGTAAAGTCAAAAGCTTTCGTCGACAAGATAGGCAACGAACCCAACATTATTCTAGTTATTTGGGCAAATACTGGTGATCTCATCTGATTTCTACTTAATGTTCCAAAATTGAACCTACCAAATGGACCATAGGTGATAAGCAAGAAGATAAAATGAAGATTATTTTGATATATCAAATATTAGGTAATAAAGGTAAGTCCTAAAATTAATTTAATTTAAAATTGGTCGTTTGCCAACTAAAAAAATATTATAACTTCAGTTCTAATGATGCGACAGGATCTTTAAGGTTAAAATTTAAAAATAAAGTAGAAATGTCACAGTAGTAAATATCATTTCAGAGAGGAATTAAGTAGGCCATCAATTTAATTTTTAGTATTCAAATTGTAAAAGTTGATGGAAAATTTCAGAAATGAAATTAATTACACATACTGATGAATGACGACGAAATGTAATGGATGGTGTTATTATGTATTTTACTTCTTATAACCTTAACCTTTATTCACATCATATATTATAATACGTAACACGTATGGGTGTGCTTTTTGTTTCGTGACAAAAAATAGTTTGTTTAGTTTTTGATATAAATAAAGCAGCATTTGGTATTCTTTACTTCTTTAGTCCTTAAGGATTTTTTAATGCACACCCTTAATAATTTCACACATTCAGAAAGCACACCTATTTAGGGAATGCCAAGGTTAATTGAAGGAGGAAATTAGAAAGAAAAAATATTTGCCAAAAAAGCTAAATTAAGATATATGTATAGGAAGACCCAAAACACATATTGTCACTTTAGGAGAGTGATCTAATCAACATTACTTTTTTAGAGAGCAAAATTATATTACATACACAATACACATATATGCATAGTAATAATTTGTTAAAAAATAAAATTAATACTTAGGTATATATAACATGTTCTTATTCTGAAACGAATTAGTTTTTTTGAATTAAAAAAAATGATTAAAGAAAAATGTATGAAAAATAGACATGCAACATTGGGTCGTAGAATCCTTACCAAACATATAGGTTCTGTCGATGATTGATGCACAAACCCATGGATGGTTAGGTACGTGACTGAAAATTATAATTACAATTTTTTTAATACCCAAACTTATGCTTATAGTAAATGATTAATACGTAATAAAAAAAAATAAAAATTATTAATTTATTTTTTTTTTGCAACTCATAACCAGAACGTGTTACTTAAAATCTATTTTCTTGCCGATTTCAAAGGGTTTAGATTAATTTGACTAATCGATTGAAACAGGGCAAACATTTCTAGAGAACAACCTTCACCATTCTACACGTATTGTTTCAGTCATTCCTAACCTGTAAGTGGTCTTAATGGTCGTTTTACTAAAACGCGTATCCAGTGAAACTTTATGTGTGCGTAGAAACGAGATGGGTACTTTCAAAACATAGTCCATAATTATTATGATCGACAAAAAAAAACTGCACCAATACCTATACAAACTGCGCTTAACGCATTTCTTTAATATTTTCAGTAGACAAGTTTCAGGACTTATTTTTAATTTAGTGTATGGCGAAAAATATAAATTTTACAGATATAATAGACAAAAAAAAAAACAATACTTTGATTATTATAATAATATTGCTCAATAAAGATTCTATAATTGAATGTAAAGATTTTGTAGACAATCGATAACAGCTGGAGATTCTTTTATAAAATCGGTCGGGTCACCCGATTGTTCCTGAAATTATGTGCATTTGGGAATTAAGTTGACAGTCTCTTTTATTTGCATGGACACTATTGAGCCAGACCGGGAAGCAGTATTCAGTAGCAGAGAAAACCAAACCCAAACTGGTGAGGCGGAGTGTCTTTGCAGATGCTTCCCATGTTGATGGGAAGTAAGGGTTTTTTTCGTTTGTTCTATGTTTTGGTGTTGGGCAGCTATAGCTAGGTCATAAGCATATGCAAACTTCTTTAAGTTTGTCTGTGAAAGATCATAGGTGTAGAGGTTGAAAAGAAAGTGGTGCTAACACTGATCCTTGAGGTAGGCCGTTGTTGAGTTTTCTTGGCGGGCTCTTTGCATCATCTATAAAGACTTGAAACGGTCTATCACTGAGCATGTTATTAAGCATTGTTGCTATTTTGGTGCAGGGTATGATCTGAAGAATTTTTTGATGAGACCCAGACTGTGTCGTACGCAGCTGTCAAATCTATAAATGCCACAGATGTTTTGAGCTTGCGTTTTACGCTGATGAACAAAAACAATATTTTTGAATTTTCTTATCAGGTATTTTTATCATTTCGCAATAATTTGCTCTAATATCGTACTCAAATATCTAAAATTTTGCAGCAGTGTTTTTTAAAAGGTGAAATTTTAATTTCTATGACATAGACTAGACATACTAATTTTTGTTTCTTTAAGGAAATCGAAAAATATGGATATGATTGCAGAATTATTAACAGAAGAAAATAATTTTCAATCTTAGGACGAAGATCAATGGACACGGTAGTGACCAGTCAAGTTCTAACACTACACCCTTTTTACAGGAACAAACACCGGCGATTTTTGACCCCCCTCTCTAACTTCATTGCCAATAAAGTCAGATACTTCTAATTCGGAATATTTGTTAGGCAACCTTCTAGCATAAGTGGTTCCTGAGATGCAAGAATTCAAAAGTCGCAAAACACGTAATTGACTGACTTACACAAAATCAAAATTATGGAGCACTTCTCAAAAACTTCCATTCAGAGGGATAGTATCCGCCCACTTTATCAGAATTTTTATCATTTATTTGGAGCACTTCCGATTGTTGCTGAATAATAAAATTTGGTAGAGCGATACGGACTAAAGAGTATACAAAAAATAATTTTGTTTTTCCAGTCAGGGGGAGACGTATCCTTCCACTTCCTTCCACATTGCTGTAGAAGGAAGATATTTGGAAGAGCGGTAGGGCTTGAAGTGCATACAAAGGAAAAAAATAAATATTTTAATTATTATATATCTTTCAAGATTTTAAACTAATTATTCATAATCTAAAACATTATGAAAACTTGACCAGTGAACCCACCAAATTTTAGTCAGTAATCACTTGTAATGACTTGTTATATCAAGTTTTTTTGTATAAAAAGACTTGTCTTTTCTTTTAAGACTATGTTTTTGGTCTGATATATTTTGTTATGATTGATATCTCTTACTAAAGTTCTTTCCCCTGCTTGCAGTGAATATAAAAATTATGTATTTTAATTACAAATATATGGTATTTGGAACATAATAATGACATTATTTTGGGCTAAGCCTTGTTTAAATGGAACAACAAAAAATTTTAACGTTCGAGCATTCGAGTTTCACCCAAACTATGATTTATAACTTGTCACTATACATTAGGGCCATTCAATTATTGCTCAGTGTCTGTTTTTAGAAATAAAAAAAAATTATTTCAGTTAAAATACTCTTCAACAAATTAAATGTCAATAGAGCCATAAATAACCTAGCCCTTAAAATTAACTATAACCTACATTTATCTATTAAATTAATTTACACCCGAACTAAAACTCATTATCATGCTATTCATATATACATATTTACAAAAAAACAAACCACTCCCAAAATGTATACCTACTTATATTTATATTTTACAAAAATAACCAAGGCCATTCTTAATTCCCATTTTGCTTCCTTAATGGGAGGTATCTGATGGCCAACATTGCCCTTTAGAGAATCTTTAACCACCTCCTATGACGGAGGCACATTCATGCGGTAGTTCCTCACTTAAATAGAATTAAAATCTGCTAAATTAGCCAGCCGGCGTTTTTACTAATTAATACTAACAGCAGGTGCGGCAGGATAAAATATATAATGACATCGGCTCGCTGATGATTGCATGAACATAGTCACGTAAGCCCCTTTTTTTAAACCAACCAACATCCCTCTCGTTAAACAGAAATAACATCAAAGAACCAAATTTAGATGAAACACAAATCCAAGACCATTTTCGGTTTTGATTTGTTTTATTAAAAAATATTAATTTAACTGATAAGAATATCACAACGATATATTGACAGTTTGATTGCCAATTGAAATGCGATCTCCTTTCAAGGCTTTACTTTCAATTCAACTCAAATCAATAGCCGTTTAATTGTCAGAGCAATGCGGTGTGCATTTAAACGTACATTATTTTATATTTGTGTGTTACTGTGTTCCCTCAAAGTCAACACAAAAACTCTTCGGTTAAATGATGTGTGTGCTAGCTAACGCGTATTCTTATAGCACCAGACAGTTGGCATATTCAAAGTTTGATATAAAGAAATGTTCGCTTTAATGTCGCCATTAATGTAAGCGGTGGAGCATCTTTCATTATCCATTAAAACCATTTAATTGTTAGTGGTACATTTTTGGAAAAAAAAGTATTATTATGTATTTTGTATTATTTTAACTTTAATGTAAAAAAAATTTATAAGAATGTACATAATTCACTTTCTTTTACTTTTGAGTTTCAAAAATACTCTTGAAAGCAAATAATAAGGAAAAGTTAACTTTTCTCGTTAACGAGTTTAACGATTTTGATCAAACTTAAGTTTTGCTATTACTTAAGCTACTGACTATATATTCTATATTGTAGGTATGAGCATAGTCTTTTTTTTTGGTAAATTCAATATTTCGAAAAATTTTTATTTATAAACTGTACCTTCTATAGAACAAAGTTTTTTTTTGTGTTGGGGTCATAATTCTGTGCCAAAATTCTGTATTCCAAAATTCTGTAAATTATAAAAGAAAAATTGTTTGTAAAAAAGTGCGCACTTTTTTTCATTATCAAACAATTTTTCTTTTATAATTTACAGAATTTTTAAATACAAGATTTTGGAGCTAAACTTAGAGTCGAATTTGGAAATTTTAAACGCCATTATTTAAAGAAAACGTAATTAAATTAATTTTTAAATTATGTGGTTGAACAAATATTTTTTTTTAAGTATGCCAAGTATGGACAAAATTGTTAAAATAAAAAACAGTAAAAGAAAAGTTACGCATCCACAGTATTTACATCATCATACATTATTTAAATTTGTCCAGCATTTTATTACAGAATTTTCGATTTATAGAATTTTGAAACACAGAATTTTAGAATATTGAATTATAGATTTACAAAATAATGAAAAACTGAATTTTATTCGTACAGAATTTTAGTCATACATCATTTTAGAATACAAACAAACGACCCGTTATCAATATTTTTTATTTTTAACTTGTTCGTCACAGCTTATAATATAATTTGAATAAATTTTTTTTAAATTTATTTGATTTTTTAAGGTATTTAATATTCTCAGAAAACGACGACCCAAACAAACAAGCCAAGTGATTTTCTCTTCCATCCTGATTGATTCGGTAATTAGGTTTATTGATTTTGTAATTTTGCAGGATTTTATTTATGTTAGGTTTATTCAATGAAATTCGTTTTTTTTATATACATTTCCTATAAAAAAGGAGACATTCTGCATAAATGTAAGAATAATATTTAGTCCTATGGTTTTTTTTTAAGCTTGAATATTAATGGTTTTGTATAAGAAATCTCATACCTTTTTATATACAATTACTCAAGTTTTTTTATCTACATGTTGGTACATTTATTTTTCACCAAAAAATTACTATTCAAATCTCATAGAACAATTTTATTTATTTATTATTATTTATAAATTAAAAAAAAAAATCATCTACTTATTTTTAAAAATTTTTAAGAAGTCTTAAATTTATTCGTTTTAAAGTTTTATTTGCAATGTTATCAAGCTTTAAGCTTATTTGCAATGTTATTAAGTGCAAAAGAAATTTTATTAATATTGCTAAAGGAATTTGTTCGGCATTGTACTGATATTTTTGGTCTAAAAAAAATTACAAAAAAAGCTTAGTACAAAGTTTAAAGAAAATCAACCCACCCGTTTAGGCTGCAGCTTAATGGACATACAGACAGACAATAATAAAATGCGAAACACTAAAAAAATGAAAAAAAATTAATCATGATACAGTAAAACACGCTTAAGAGAAACGGCAAAATGTCACAGTATTTCTTTCACTTAAGCGGGTTTTTCACTTAACCGAACCCCGCTTAAGTGAAAAAAAAAAATTCACTTAAGCGGAGTCCGGATAAGTGACAAAAAATTTCACTTAAGCGGATTTAAAAATTCCATTCAGCGGAAATTTAAAGCTAGAAAAAAATTGAATTTATCTTTTGGAGTTGCCTAAAAAAAATTAAATAAAATCCAACAACGATTTAATGTGTAATACAAAAATAATTTATTGAATGTGTAATCTTCTTTTTAAGAAATGTTAAAATACGTACCTCTTGAGACATTGGAAATGTTGTTTTGGGTTTTTGAAAGCCAAACCAAAAAGCAATTTGTTTACAAAACGAGAATAAATGGCTGTGACATACAGAAATTTAAATGTCATTTTTGTGGTGAAAATGGTGGAGGTGAAAAATAAAAAAAGAAGTGTAAGCGTTCAGCAAATTTTTTGTTCTGTTCGATTCAATTTTTTTTCACTTAAGAGAGTTTTTTTTCAATGAGAAATATAAAATTTAACTGAAAATATTTTTCAGGTAAGCGGGTTTTTCACTTAAGCGGAGTGTTTGTTTTATAGGTGATTGGTCGAAAAATGCTCGGGGATGAAAGATTTGTTTCAGCTAAGCGGGTTTTTCTCTTAAGCGGGTTTCTCTTAAGCGGGTTTTACTGTAATGGAAATGAATAAATTAGCAAATTAATTTAATACAAAATTAGCAAATGCAACATAAAAATTCCGATGTAAAATACAAATTCGAAATAAAAATTTTGCGAAACGATAACATAGCGAAAGAAAATATTTGCAAAGAAGAAATTCTAACAAATTAAATTTAAAATAATTGAATTCCAAGACAAACAAATTGTGAAATGAAAAACAGTTATACAAAAATCTGCTACAGCTAGCCCCTTACCCGTTTGGAGATGAATATACAAAAATTATTGGGTGTCTTGCACCCTGTTTGGCCAAATAATGAGTATTTGTATATTTAGTAAAATTATAAATTGGCATGTCTTCATTCACTTCTAATTTATAAATTAAAAGATGTTTTCTTGGTTTAATAAAACATTTCTAGGTCCATCATACTCAACAGTCTCAACTTTATTGTGTTTTTTATGAATACACCTACATATGTATAAGAGTTCACATAAATCAAAAAAAAAAAACTAACTTAAACTTTGATTGTTTTTCATTTCCTATAGTGTACAATTTCAAAACTCAATATAACCGCTAATTAAGAACAATATTCTCAGAAATACCTACTTAGCTACATGAGAACTTTGTTAAGGAAATGAAATACATCATCAATCGAATAGCAGTGCAAATAGCAATCAACACCTTTGCAATTGGATAAGCTACTGTTTTTTTTTTTATTTTTTATGTGTTCGATCGTGCGAATATAATATTATATTTACTGTTTGTAGATGCCATTTATATTCGCATATATTTCATAACTAATCACGTGTGAAGAGATGCAAACAAATCGTGATGCTTCAATCAAAATTGATTTGAACTTAACTTACGAATATGGTATAGGTTAAAAAACATATAGAAATAGATATGGAATTTATAAGCTTTCTTTATATTGAGAGTACAAAGTTTCAAATCTTCTTAAAGTTCTTCATTTTTTTACTTTATTTTTGTCTAACTACAAGTAAGTAGATATCATGTTGGGGCACTCCCTCTTGACCAACTTATTATAAAGAAGGTACCTGCGATGAAGATTAAATTATGAGTTTAATAATTATAAAACTTGTCTTTATTGACGTAATTATTTGTCGTCCGGGTTTTTTTGAGACCTAAGGTGTGTCTTCTGAGGGTTTCAATGAGATATTTATAAGAAAATCTAAATTACAAATCGACATGAATTTAATATATATGCACGCTTCGATTCATCAGTCAGCTTTGATTGATGTTCTTCTAACACTTAATTGACTTCTAAAAAAATGTATATTATAAACATAGATTTTCAATTGTTAAAGATGGCTTATAGTTATAATATTTAAATTATTTTTTTTTTAAGATATTTAATAAAAGATTATTTTAAACTTGGAGAAAAAAAAATTGTTACAGATTATTTTTCAAGATCATAATTCTGGTCACATTCACTATGATTGACACATGTATAGGAGTTTGGTTTTATTTAAAATTAATTGCTATTCATCTTCATCAATTGAGAAAACTGACACTTTGAACAGCTAATATAGTTGTTAAAATAAGTTACTATTGTATGTTTTCATCAAGTATAATAATGTTTATGTCACCCATCTTTAACTTTTGACATGATATTTAGATGAATACATTTGCCTGGTAATCTTAGGTATACTTATTTAGGTATTGTTAATTTATTTTCCGGGGAATATTTCAGTATTTCTAATTTTCTTTATGATTTGATTTATGGTAACCCTAGTTAACAGCACAAAAAATTGATTTCCAAAACCAATCAGATGTGTATTTGATGCAATGTGAATTCCTAAAGTCAAAGAGAAAATGTTGGTAAAGTCATGAGTTTTTAAACACATCCCATATAACAGCGATGTATGTATATTAAATGAGCAGCATACGCATCGAATTTTGTTTGGATGTTTTATTTGACAATTTGACATTTGAACTGAAAGTAAAACCAAAATATAAAGCCTTGAGCGAAATTTGTTTATTTTTCTATTGTTATCGTCTTTTTTTCGTAAATTATGGTTTTACTAAAACGACATCTTTCATTTAAAGCTGCATGCGTTCCGAAATGTCAAACTGATGCAAAGTAAAATATATACGCAGAGCATCCGGGATGCGTTCGAGAATAGTGTAATGCTGCTTTTCAACAGTTCAACGGACAGTAAAACTTTCTAATATATTAGAACATTATGTCCATGTTTTAAACTTATTGAAATTATGTAGGACAAAAATTTGACTTTGTGTTGTGACATAGACGAAGGTAGAGTGCTTTGGTTTGAAATTTAAATTTAAAAAAAAAACCTGGTGGCAACACTACTTTCGTAAAAACTATAGATTTGATGTGCAAATTTTAACCAAAGGAGAATCAAGAAAATTCTTTTTGCCTAATTTACACACTTTGAAGGATATGAAGTCAAATTAAAAGGAACAGTGAGACACTTTTTTTTTTAAATGGTTTTATCTCTGAACGCTTTTGAGCTATCAATATGTTTTTTTGGTGGTACCTTATGACATATTTTCCCTGCATTTTGGCATTGAAAGTTTAGTGAACAAATACAAAATTAATTTACCATGAGATAAATCGTGAAGAAGGTCAAACTGTCTCACTGTTCGCCAGGTGTTCGAACAATGACACGGCGAAGGGCGAACAGTGGGACAGTACAATAACTTTAATAAAAATTCGTCTTAAACAATTTTTGTTTTATCAAAACATGATATATGTATATTCTTTAACATATTATTGATTAATTTAAAGGAACAAAACCAACAAAAAACATATGTATATAATATAAAAACAAATAACTAAAATGACATTCGATTTTATATTATTTTTTAAGTTTTTAAAATAATTAAATAAATTCATATTTTTTTCATTTGATTGTAATGAAAATTTAAAGCAATAAAAATAGATGGAAAACATTTTATGTTGGATAAAAAGAAACAAATAGATAAATAAAAAATCACATTTCAATTTATGATATTTGGCATGGTCACTGTTTGACCTTTGAATCTGTCTCAGTGTTTGATTTTTACTATTTTTTAGAAAAAAAATGTTTGAATAAAAAAATGACAAAGCAAATAAGAAAAAAAAAAGGCTCATTAACCTGATTATTTGATGTTTTTAAACAAAATTTAAAAACACAATGAAAATCACTTTTGCCCTTTTTTCGGTTTCTTACTTACTGGGAACACATACGCAACTTGTTTTTGTTCTGAATAGAATTAAAAGTTGCGGAATGGAAAACAAACGTTATTGGCGTCATCAGCATGTGTGTGAGTGTTTCTGGGAAGCAAAAAAATGGACTGTTTCACTGTTCGGACTGTCTCACTGTTCCAACCTTTCTCCTACACCAAAATTCGGCTTTGACAATATTTGGGCGATCTGTCAAAGTTTCATTCCACTGAAAATTTTTAATTACATCCCCCTATATCTTTATTTCTTCTTACATTTCCCTGTGTTCTTGTCTATATGTCATCATATGGCAGAAATATTATCATAATTAATTTTGAAAATAAAATGTTAACCGTAACTAACTTTTTCATCTTAGGTTTTACGATATCAATTTGTTATTTTTAATTAAATTAATTTTTCGCACTCTTTGTGACTTGCATGCATCGTACGTCTGCCTGCAGTCAAATTTAAAATAATAATAAATTTTACTATGATGACATCAAAAGCTTGAACATCATACACACTACTACTACAACAAGTGCAATGCCCTTCTAAGCAGAGTAAACTCTCTCCCTCTCTTTTCATATGACGTGAATCTTTTGGCTCCAGTCTGCGAAAGTTTATAGTTTGTTGACCCTTTTTCCTTGTTCGCATTGTAATGTCCTTTTGCATTCCCTTCTAAATACATACATATACCTTTATCTTGTGCATTTATTTATATTCCATCGGAAAACTTTTTATGATATAGTCATTTGGCGAAATTAAAACAATAAAAACAATAAAATCAAACTCATTTCATCTGTCGCTGTTTCAGTGTTTCATGTTCATTTTGAGTTTGAAAATTTGGGATCATCACATTTATATAAAGTTTATTCTTTTGTATATTCATACATATATTAATGTGACTTTTATTTTACAATTTAATCTGAATAAAATGATTTTTTCCATTAGAAGTTATTTTGTGCTTGATAAGAATTATATGAATAAATAAACAGAAGACAAAACGATTAAAGAAGAAAATATCAGAACATTATGTAGTTCAAGACTATTTTGATTGGCGAAAACCGATTGTACTTCTTTGAAGGTTTTTGATGCCTTATAAGGCTAAAACTACATTCAACTTACTTTGTCTGAAAACAAACTAACTGAAAACAAACCTTATCTTTCATAGAAGTTGAAAGAGGTTTTTGAATTAAATAACAGATATTTGATAAAGCTTTGGTTAAATTTCTCAAGCAGACATTTTATAAATACATATGTGTGATTTTCACTTTTTAGGTACTTTTTGCAAAAACTCTTTTAACAAAAAAAAACACAAAAGGGCATTGAATGTAATTAAACCTTACAATTGGCAATTTAACAATTGTTCAATTGGCTAGTCTAATTTTAAAATTAAAAAGAAAGTGTTCGCTATATATTTGATCTTATGTTACATCACGAAATTAATTTTATTGTTTTATTTGTTTTTTTCTTTTCGCGAAATTTGTTGGTTGGATGTTAATTTTGCACAGAACCTTATTAATTTCCTAACACCCTCCGAACTTAATAGCCAAACTCATAAATTTTGCGAAATTAGGCCCCAGGATATACGACTCCAAAAGTTAAAATGAAATAAGGCCCCAAAATTGGATTCATTTTTCATAACGAAATTAGCGGATTTTCATAATACTTTTTGAGAAAAACAAATCAAAGTTTTAGCAAAATGAAAGAAAGCCCCAAAATGTGTTTTTTTTTTTTCAAAATAAAATAAAATTAAACAACAAAATTAATGTTGAGGTCATATTTCATTAGGACTTTATTTCATTACGAAAAAAGTTGCAACAAAAAAATGAAATAAGCCCCGAAAGATAAAAAGAAAAAAAACACCCCAACATTTAAGAATTTCCCTTGTTATAGTTTTGCTTACATAGAGGTTTGGGGCCCTATTTCATTTTTACTTTGCGGCTTCATTTTCTTGCGGCCGATTTCACGGAGCCATACATTTGAAATTAGTGGGGAAGTATACTTTCAGACGCAGTAACGAATTTTAATTTTTTGTTTATGTCTTGCAAATAAATTTTTTCCAAGATACGATAAAAAAATATACACATCTCAAAAACCTGAGTCAATTTAGTAATTCTGAGTTGGGATTCGAATTCAGGAAAAACTTTTGGAAATTTCGGCACACCAAAATTAAGTCAAGCTTGTTTTTGACATCACAATAATTTCTAACAAGTTGGACTTTGACGAATCTTCGGGTGCGTGACTGGAGGCAGTTGGCAATGGACCGAGCTGGTTAGAAGACTTGTTGGTTGATGACCTATAGTCTATTCTGGATTGTAAACGCCATCTCAAGTAAAGTAAAGCAAGGCTCGACTTTGCATTTTGTTGTTCCTTAAAGCCTGAAGCATAAAATAAAAATTTGACGTAGGTATATTTTATTAACAAAACCTCCCAAATAAATATTTTTTAACTTGTTCTATCGGTGCGTCCCTACCTCCGTGCGTCCATGCGTTCGTAAGAGTTTATGCTTTCGTGCGTTCGTGCGACAGTGCAGTCGTTCAGTAAAATTGAGCAAGAGCCAACACACCTGAATCTAAATTCTAGTGGGGAAATTTAAAGTTTTGTTAAAGCTTATCTAAAACGAGTAGCATGCGATAGAACGATTCTGAATTTTTTAAATTTTCTTGCAAACGGCTCTAACGATTTTGATTAAACTTTATATATCTGGAGTGATTATTAAAAATCTGCAATTGAGGTTTTCACACAAAAAAATCTAATAACGGAAACAAGGTGTTGAAAAAATTGCCCTATTATTGAGATATTCACGTATAGCTTTCTAATTGCTTGGTCGATTTTGTTACAATTTTGTAATCTGGTGCTTCTATATATTTTTTATTTTTTTTATTACCTAATTTTGAATCCTTTAACTTTTCTTCATTAAAGATATCATTACATTATTGAACCGTATGTATCTTTAACATTTAAATACATAGTTCTTAGCTACAAGAGCAAGTTCGTGCGATCCAGTCGTGGATATATTTTATATTCCTTTTAATTTTCCATTAAATAATACTATCTTAATACAATAATTTAAAATAACTAAACAACTAATTAATTAAGCTTACTTATGTATATACAATGTACATGCCCTATGCGAGCGCTCTCAGTTAAACTATAATAACTTAATAGTGCTATTACCTTTCGACCTTACAATTGTTGACCTTTAATTTTATTTCTACCAAGAGATTAAGTATGTAGGTTTTTATATTGAAAACAAACATCTTAAAAAGCTTTCATTGATAAGAAAATATTCTTTTAAAAAGTTCCATTTGCGTGACCATGTCAAATTATCATTAAGATTTTAGTCACGAAACAATGTATAGTTAGTTCACAACTTTAAATGATTAAATGAAAGGACATCATGATGTGCTTTTAGTGAAATATTTTAGATCATCCAAAATTGTATACTGAAAATATGTAGCTTTTGGCATTTTTCAAAAATAAAATGAGTCATAAAAGTGTTATGAAAAAATATATAAAAGTAAATTGTGACACATTTCAAGAATTTATATAACCAAGACTTTGGCTTGGTGTAAGTGTTTGTTGTGCACGTGTTTACTTGTCAATATATATATCGTGTTAACAAAATAGGGTGTGAACTTATCACGCAACCATGCTTTGTATTTTATTTGGTTTGGTGGGTTTTTAAAGAATGTTATAATTGATTATGCTTACACACAAAAAAAATATGTTTTCGCACATATTTTTATTTATGATTAATATTAATAAATACAGTACAGAGAATTTAATAAATAAATAAATATTAGTTCGTCAAATATAATTAAATTGTCAAATTTCTGTTAAAAACATTGTTAATTGAAAATGAAAAACTGTTCAGGAATCACAAAATAAATACCATTTAAAAAATTAAAAAATTTATTTTGTATAGTATCTTTAACGAGGCATTGTTATTTGAATTCTTTTTGTTCTTACTATATAATACTTTAATTATTTTTTTCTGTTCTATCATATTGACAGGTCATACATAACCATTACAATAACTGAATTTGTCATTTTGTAAATCTTATTCTTTCCTTTTTAATTAAATTCTTAGACCAAACATGAAATATATTTAAAAACGTAATTTTTGGACATACGAGGCTTTGACAAAAAGCTGACGATATGTGAAGTAATTATGTTCCATTTTGAAATGCTTTTAAATTGTATCTCCTACTTATATTTATATATTTTTATCGCATTGTTGAGGGTGCCTTACCTACAGAAGACTTGGCGAAAATGTTTAATTAAAAATTGAATTACTATGTTTTCATTTTTTTTAAATGATATGCCATTTTTTACACTCATTTAAATAAACTGTTAAATAATGCTCTAATTAAATAATTTAAACATTAAATAATATACAATGACCAACCATAGTAAAATATAAATGCTGACTTAATTGACACGACAATCATTAACCCACATTTTACCAAAGATGATAATTAAAAATACATTTGCATTAACAACACTTCGTAAAACATAGATACATTAATATTGTTATTTTCCTTATTGCTAAGCTAATTTCTTTGAAATAAAATTTTAATGAAATAATGTTTTACATGCAGGAGACTTCAAATAAAAGAAAAATTAATTGAAAAAATAAGCAAATTGTTTATTTGATTTGAGGTAGGTATATTTTTATATTTTTTTAATAAAAAAAATAATAAAAATCTGTTTAAAATATTGTTAATATACGAAACATAAAATATCTTATTGTTTTTGATTTACAGCTTTTTTGCCATAAATATGTATGGGTGGTAGTTTAAAAAAAAATTCATTTTGGGTGCGTCTAAATCAGCTTCAAATGCAAAAATAATAATTCCATAACTTTTTCCGACCTTAATTTTCATTCCCTACTGGCACTGTAAGCGGTTAATTAACTAAGCTATATTTAATTGAATAAAATAAGATATATATGGCATGTTAGGTTGAAACGAGGGGGTTAGTATTTTCCCCCGTTTCGAAGGGAGGGCAGTTTTCTAAAAAAAAAAAACTAATCAAAATGGACACAAATTTATTTAATTGGACTGTACAGGAACCTGTAGAACTTTTGAGTTCAACGGTTGCCTTCAAAATATGAGGAAGACAAACTCAATGGATGGATAATGCTAAGGACGATCTAATAATATCTACTAACTTTCCATTATCTATCAATTTGAACGAATGTTGGCACAGCCCTAAATTCTGCGCACAAGACACAATGCAAGAATATTTCAGTCCCAAAATGTGTCTCATTGTTAGCCCGGGGGGTTTTTCATATCACTAATCCTACCTACCCAAACCCGCAGCGCATAAAACGTACCCGAATGCATATGGGCTCACCTCTACGCCCCAGCATTCAACTTAACGACGTATAGGGAAATCCGGCTCAAAGGACCAAATATAAACGTCTAAAATTTTACAAATTAGAAAAAATTAGTAAAAACATAATGTAAAATAAAACTTAACCACTTTGTATCAGAAATCTTGAATTATGTATGTATTATTAGTCATATGACTTGATATATAGTAGATTGTATACAATAGTTTCATTAATTTTTTGACGTATAGCTCTTTGTAGCTCACTTGCGAATTGTATTTGTTGGTACCATATCGAGTATACTTCCAAACGATATTTCTCGAACATAAAAATAAAATGAATTACTTGTTCTTAGTCGTTAATTGAACTGTGATTGTAAAAGAAATAAATTAGTTGTTCTATTTTTAAGCTGGCATCATACCAAAAATGCTTTGACATCGTACCAAATTGTCTTAAACTGTGTACCAATATAATAGAAATAAATTGATTAAATAATAATTTTTGAAATTGTTTTCACAAAAATGCGATGTAGGTACACCAATCGAAACAATTTTTTTATTTATAAAATTTTGTAAACATTTTTTAGAAAAAAAATTGGTACACCATTTTTTAGTGTAGGTATTTATTGATGCGGTACTAAAAAATAAATTTTGAAAAAAACATCTCACTATTTTTTAAATATTGAATTTACAAAAAGTAATTTGAACTTTTGAAGATTATTTAAAAATTGTAAAACAAATACATATATGCAGGTAACGTTATTATTGGTCCTTAAAAAATTAAAAAAAAAAACATGTCAGAGGAATTGCCAAAAAGCGCTAAAATTACCAAGTTTTAAGATAACTGATCTATTCGTTCGTTATTCTAGTTTTCCAGAACAACATTATGTTCCAAATATATAAAACTTTAAACTACATTTGAAGACATTCACTAACCAATTAGGAATAAAATAGAAAAAATTCAAAACCTTCCCCCCGGCTTTACAAATAAAATAACTTCAACCTATGATAAGCTTCAGTTATACAGTTAAGCCTTTTTCTTAGAACAAAACTTGTCCCAAAAATATTTTATTATATTTTATTTTATAAAATAATAATCATCCACTTAGAATAAGAATCTACACTTCAAGCAGTTATTTAACTCAAACGAATAAATAAAAGAATCTAGTTCTTTACGATTATCCCTTTTCGGCAATTTATTTGTGACTCATTTTTATGGCATAGTGCCCATTGGAATAGTTATGATATAAATGACTCAAAGTTGAACAACAAAAGCATCTTGTCCTTCCGCATATCGATTTCAGTTCAATTTTGTGTATGACTCAAAATCTTAACTTAAATCGGTTATCTTATGTTTTTTTTTTTTTGGATTGAATTTTTTTTTGTACTCAATGTCCTTGAAACAATAAAACTTTACTTATTTCATTCATGGCCTTCAAATCTTTTTTTTTTTTTAAGAAAATATTTGCCGTCCTTTGTGACAGCTCTTATGGTAGACAGACGTCTGGCACTGGCATAAAATCAAAAAAAGAAATTTAAATAATGTAAAACCTTCGAATTTAGCGCTTTACATCATCCTTGGGAAACGTAGATATATTTTCTCTCTATATTTGAGAGGAATAAATAAAAAGGACAAGGATAATTGATTCCTTATAAATATATATTCTCTACAAATGCTAATAAATACTATGGAGTCTGAAAGCTTTTTTGTGTTTGTGTATAAAGTGATAAAAACTATGTCAACTTTTTTTTCTTGTATATCTGTATATAAGTTTATATATCGGCCAGTCATTAGTTCAATTGGATATAATGATTCCGATGATACTAAATGAAGGTCAATGGTCTTGAAGCGTGTTTGGTGATTATGTCAAAGCATTAAAGGGAAATGTTTTTCTGTTATTTTCCTATAGTAAATTGATGTCCAACTTTTTGTTTAAAATTGTTATTTATTGCCAAACCAGTTAAATAAATGGAATTTTTGGATGCCATAAAAATTTGGCTATAAGTAATTCATTAAATATTTAAAGAAATTAGGGAATTTTGTTAAAATTCCATTTATAAAATCAAATTATATATAAGTAAGTGTATTCAAATAGGCTATTAGTCATTATTTAGGTAAATAGTCATTAACAATAACAAATAATATTTTGCAAAGAAAACAAATATACATTTTACCTTTAATGCTAATAAACTTTTTAATGGTCTTAATTTTTTTTTAAAAGCAACTTCTGACCCAATCGTAAGTTCCATTCAATATTCTAAAACTGGTTTATATCTCAAGTAGATATTGTGTAATTAAAATATTTATGCAAGAAGATTGAGTTAAAAATTTTCAACAAAACCTCTGCACGGATAATGCTTTGAAACGAAATCAATGTGACTTCCATCAGCTTAAAAAGAAAGTAAAAAATTAAAACAGAAAAATATTAAAAACAGTTAAATTTGATTCTTAACAAAAAGTACTTTTCATGACAAGAGATACTCTTGGATGATTTTTCAATTCTATTTTTTTTTAGTTGGTATAGGCTTGGGAATCTGACCCAAGACTATAGGCGTAACAGTCCCTCGCCTTAACCATTACACCACGGGATACTTCAATTTTTGTTTTGTTTTGTTTTTTTTTTTTAATCAGCTAGAAATTGTTTACTGTATAGGTGATATGTTTAAAATTTACTAAAGGTCGATGGAGTTGTTTTAAAATTATGTATTAAGCTTTCAAAAATGAAAAATTTAGTACAACAATACATATTATTATTAATATTGCTTTTTAAAACATTCTCCACCGTTTTCAATAAAAATCGAAAATCAAAAAATGGTTCTATAATAGGAGTTCCCTTTAAAAATCAATTTTCGAAAAAGAATAATTTACCAAAAGTAAGCCTAAATAAAATATCAAAATCTACTTTAATACTTACTTAGTGGAAATAAGATCTTTATAGCAACTTAAGTACTTTATGGCGTATAATTTTGAAAAATTTTCATTTTTTTTTTTCAAAATTTTAAGTTTGAAAATTAATTCTTTATAAACTGTCGAATAAAATAACTTAAAATTAAAGGAAAATAAAATAATAAATTTCTGGCTTTACAAAAAGGTATAGCACAATGTTGTATGTAAGTCTTGTCGATGTTGTTTGGCATTTATTTTATAGTTTAAGCTATTATTTTTAAACTTCCCCTCACTCCTAACCGGGTGGAAGGAGATTCCTTCCCATACGACTTTCTTCTTGTTTTAACCCAACCTACACAATCTGGTTTTTTGTCACATCTTATGCTAATCACCTTTTATATCGCAACTAAAAATTATATGGTTGGTATTATTATTTATAACAAACTACTTGCTTTTGCTGATGATATTTATCCCAAAAATAATCTATACAAAACCTTGATGTCCTACTGTATAAATATGATTTATCATTAAAGTATTTAGTTATATTCATGAAACTTAGTAGGTAAATATATAAGAACTCCTGAAGGAAAATTATTTTTTTTTTATAATTTATGTAAGTTTTTAAGATGACATCCCTGTTTGTTTATTACAGAATACCTCTTAAAATGAAAAAATTGCGTTGTCAAATTGAAAAACTTTAGAAAAAAAAAAAAAAAAAAAAAAAACTATATAAACATTAAAAAATAAATGACAACAAACCGCACGCTACCATAATGAGTGAATCACTGAATATTTAATAAGCTAAGCTTCTCTCAGTTACACACAAAAAAAAAAAAAAACAAACTCAGATTATAGATATCGCATCGCTATATAAAATTTATTATAAAATTACTTTAAAATCAAGATTTAAAAAAAAAATAATAATTTTTATTGAATACCAAAAACACATTTTAATGGATAATTAATTATGTGGATGCGAAGAAGAATACAAAAAAATTTCACACGTGTTGTTAAAGTTATTAAAAAAAAAAAAAAACAAGTTTATGATATGAATTGTTTACTTTAGATAAAGTATCTTTAAAGTCTGGATATATACATAAGTACAGTAAATATATATAAAGTATATTTTTATATGACTTTGTAAACATTTTCTCAAGGTTACAACTGCAAAATTAAAAATCAAAATATTCTAATTTATAGTAGGTTATAGGTATGATCATGAAAATTTTATAAAAAAGAATTTAACTGTTAAAAAAAAAAAAAACAACAACTTTTGGTTCTTTATCTTAACCCATCCCAAAACTGGTCATCTGAGTACAATAAAAAAAAAACCAAAGAAAAACTGGAAATAATAAAATATATAAAGTATATAAAATATAAACTTAATACAATCAAAATTTATTGCGAACCCGCCAAAACATTAACACAAAGAACTTCTCAAAAAAAAAATTGTTTATATACGAAAGATAACATTTAAAATAAAAAATAATATAAAAAATAAACCCACCAAGTGGAGGCACCAGAGTACTCGTTTTATTCTCCAGGACATAATGAATATAATCCAGTTTTAATGTATATTCCGCCCCAAAAGGGGAAGGACGATCCTGATGTGGAAGAATATTTATCCAAAATTAAACACAATGCACAAAAAAAAAACTTCACTTGCAATTTTGTATTTTTATTTTTTTTTTTAACTTTTGCAACTTTTACCAATTCTACCAACTTGTCAGTTGCACAAATAAAACTGGTGTTACACAATTTATTTATTTTTTTATTTTAATTAATATTAAACTTTAAATATTTAAATTTTGATTTAAAAAATAATTTGTATCCTTTCATACACTTCAAAATTAAAAAGGCTTGAAAATTTTTAAAAATCACATGTGTTACCCGGAACCGAAACGATGTATGTAGCTATCTGAAATAATTTATTTAAATTTCGAAATAAATTAAAAACGCATTAGGAACAAGATACTTAAACTACCGATACTTGGTTTGAAGCTTGGGAGCGCATTAGTTTGATATACAAAATCGTACAAAATGCACAAACGAGTCGTATAAGACCTTCGTGTGTGAGCTTTTGCTGTCTCAAAATTCTAATAAAATCGTGACAACACGAGAATCTCTGAATAACAACTGAACAACAACTCAATAAGAACTCGAACTAATATTGTACTCCAAGTGCTGCGCAGAGCATCCAGCAGAATTTCAGGTAGAGGAGTTGAGTATTTTTTTTTTTTTTTTTTGGATTTTGTTGATGTTGTTCTCCACCAACGACGACAACAATGACGACACTTCAGTGACAGTCATCATTGTTGACGGTCTATCTTGCCAATATCGTGCTCCAGCACTCGAGGGGCTTTTAAAACAAACAGGTAGACAACTTGTTGGGTTAGCTTTAGCAGCTCTGTTTGTTAAGCCGGGTGGGCTTTTTGAACAGTATCTATATTTCGAAGGAAAGATACTTAAACGAAATGTATCTATGGAAAATGTTGCTACCTATAAATGTATAATGTTTATGGAGTTTCATATTTGAAACAGAAAATTGATTCAGTAGTTTTGCAAATAAAATGTTATTTTGATAACAGATACCGAAATAAGGGAAGTTGAGAGCTACTCACGTGCATGGCAGGTGTTTGAGGTAATGAGTTAAAGAGTTAATGAGTATTTTTTTAGTTTGCTAGTGTGTATATTTATAATGTTTTGTATATCAATAATTTCTTAGCAATTTTTTTTTTTTATAAATTCTATATTTTCGTAGATCGAGTGATATTAAATATTGACGCTTTAACCTAAGCCGTTATGAATGTATATAATTGAAAGCAAATATCAAAACTTATTGAAATTTAATTCATATATGGTTTTGTTTTTGGGTGGTATAATTTTATGGAAAATTCCATTGAAATTTTGAATAAGTAATGAAACAAAAATAATGTATAAATTGACGGTTAAAAATCAAATTGTTTGATTTCTGTTGAATGACATTAAATAAATATTGGCTTGAAATTTTGAGTTCGTTCAATTCTAATAACATTTTTCTAAGGAATCATGACAAGGTAAAATTCCAGGTTTTTTTCGGAGAACAAATATTAGGTACAGGTTTTAATCCGAGATACTTCGAAATATTGAGTATAGTTGTTAAGGCTTTATATTTTGTTATATATCCATCTCTTTTTTCATTTGATTTTTTTTTATTTGTATGTATCCTTTTTTTTTACATTACTGACGTCATTTAAAAATTAAGGGTGTGTGTTCAAAGTGTTCAAAATGAATTTGAAAATCAAAATTTAAAACAAAGTTCGATCATGTGTTGCTTTTATAATACATGTATTTTCGTAAGCAAATCGAATATGGTTTTCTGGGGAAAAATAAACAAATTATTTAAAAAAAAAAAATACTCGACTAAAAGAAAATACGTTTTTGATTTTCATTGTACACGTTTGTTTTTGCTCTAAATTCTACACATATTTAGTCATTTCAAAAGTCAAATTATAACTCTTGCTAAAGGATTTACAGCTATCATGTTACTGAAGTTACATTAACATTCACTGCAGCAATATTTTAAACTTATTACTAGTGTCCGACCGAAGCTTCGGCTTCGGCCGAATTCGGCCAAAAAAACAACATTCGGCCAAACCTTCGGCTTCGGCATTTTAGGCCGAAGTTTTGGCCGAAGCCGAAGAATCTGTTTATTATATCGAGCATCGTACTAGGAACCGGAACACATGTGTGCCATCATAAAAATTATTACTAAAAATGAATTATATATTTCTTTTTTCTTTATAATTACTAATTATTTATTAGTTATTTTTATTTTATTTGTCTTATGTTTTTTAAGCAATAAATTTTAATAAAAATAATATTTGTATCCAATTGGAAAAGAGAATTCTTGACTTTTTTCAACCTTAGGCTTCGGCTTCGGCCGAAGATTTTCTTTCAGCCTAATAATTCGGCTTCGGCTTCGGCTGAAAATCGACCTTCGGTCGGACACTACTTATTACTAATGAAAAATATATTATCTTGTTAATTATTTAGAGTTTCTTTATGTTTTTACACAATAAGAAACTTTATTTTGATTTATTGCAATATTTGTTATAACTGTATAATATAATCAAATACATTTAAAAATAAAATGCACGAATGGGTTGCACAAAGTTGCTCTTATCTGCGATCACACTGTGGTTTTAAAGTTTTAATAATTTTAATAACTTTTCATCTGATAAAAGAAATGTATTAATTATTGTAGGCTGAAATATTGAATATTCAAAAAAAAATAATTTTGAAAAATCCAAATTTTGATTTTTTTTAAATTTTGATATGCAACATTATTCAAACTTATTTGTAGCTTTTGTGTAAAAAATCTTCTTAAAATTGGTTCAACAGATAATGAGATGAGTCGAGTTTTGATATTACTCCACACAAAAATTTTAATCAAAATCGTAGAAGCCATTTTTGAGAAAAATGAGATTTTCTATACCGGTTTTTAAAAATTTGTATTGGAGGTACCGTCATTTTTGGTTATAAGAAAAAAACGCTAGGTACGAATTTTAAAGAAAATAGATCCACCCATTTAGGCTCCAGCCGAACAGACAGACAGAGTTGCGAGGTCCACTTTTTTTGACTTCGCTATCATCGAAATGTTAACTTTGATCAAAATCTCGAGTTCGGTTTTTTTTTACGAATGCATAACTTGCCATATAGTACCTATATATCGAAAGTAAAAAATTATTAAACATCGTTTTTTTTTTAAATCGCTCGATGTTTTTGTAAATGAAATAACCAGTTTTGATTCCAAAGTTGAATAGTAAGAAACGGAATTATTAAAAACAGGATTATAAAAAGTAGGATTAATAAACGGGATTTTAAAGATTAAAAAAGAAAAAACCGGAAAGCAAAAAGCAAAAAAAAAATATTTCCATCAGACTGGGTTTTTTGGGACTCTCAATCAAAAAGTGTTTATAGGTGCCCCCTCTCCCCCATTAATTTGATTAACGTTCTTAGGAGATTTTTATAAGAGTCAAAATTAGCTGTAATTCTTCGAAAATTGCAATGTTAGTGAACAACTTGATTTTCTACAAAGCGGTTTAAATTTTGCTAAAACCTATTTTTTACATAAAATATTTACTATATAATCTGTACATTATTACCATAATTATGTACAATGTAGGTATATGCACAAAAATATAATATTTTTAAATGTATTTTTGTTTTAATGGCAAGTTCTGAATTCGAAAAAAAAAATCGAAATGAAGATTTTGAGCCAACACGACATTACGATGATATGTGGATATAAGTGGGAGAAAACTCACTGTCCATTCTAAAAAAATTACAATTTTAAACTTGTGTTCGATAACTTTCCAAAATTGAAAATTTTAGTTCAAATATCTGCCAATTTTAATATAAAAAAAAATAAAAAGTTATACTGAAATGGATATAGTTTGCGAAGTAAATGAACATACATACTTTAAATTTTTCTTTCCGTTTGCACTGATTTTTTTTTTCCTATTTTAAACAAAATTTCAAATATACTGTCAAACCAACAACTATACTAATGTTGTTCGTTATTAGTTTCAACTGCACTCAGCAGTCGATCTGATATCAACTAACTTGTTTTGAGCCCAAGGAAGAAAGGAAGACAGAATTGTTGGAAACTCTAATTGTTTTATTTTATCTTTCAATGTAATTTTTCTAAAATCTTGGCTTCAATTTTTTGTATATGCACAAAAAACTTTGTTGCAATATTTTGTGTAGATAAAAAAGGCGGGCAACACGCAGCACGTAACAAAAATAAAATTTTATCCGTTTAGGATAACATCTAAAATGTATTTTTTAGTCCATCCCTTAATTTTCTGTTATAAGTATCAAAGGATTCCAAATGGTTAACCTATATATTTAAAAACAAATTGAAGTCCACTAACTGCCTATCCACAAATAATAATACAATCAATGTCTATGGAAGTATAGCACTGATACCAAATTGACATGCAAACACACTTGTGCCAATCATTCGGTTTAATCTGATCACTTAGTCATGCAATCAGCCAGCAGCGGGGCTATAGAGAGTTAAGTTTGAAAACGTTTCGAACAATATAGGATGATGATAAGGCACACACCACACTGACACTAACCATCAGCTATGTACCTATACAGCCTGTAGCTGTAGCTCATTCAACAAGTTGTAGGTATACGAACGAAACAAGTTAAATAACCAATTTGCAATAGTTTCAGATACAAATTGAAGAATAAAACTTTTCAATCACGTAAGAGTCGGTATAAATATATATGTAGGTGTTGCTGCCGCTGCATCAGCTATATTTGTATATGGATACGTCCCGTGTGTCTTATATTTACATTCCCTTCGCGTATAACTTGTACATATATTGCTGTGCTGTAAAATTGTTTGGTTTTGGATCACTAATAATAATTACTTACACATACATTGCGTTTTATAACGTGAAATTATACATTGTAATTTGTAATTACCGTTGTATGTGCGATTGTATTGATCAAGGTCAGAAGGTATTTATCCCCCTAATGGTAGTATGGAGTAAGGGGGTGTTTTAAGGGGGGGATATCAGACTGTTTCCTCTATTGTTATTATTTTGCGTGAGAGAAAACTAAGTTATTCAATATTATAGAGCTTTAGTGTATAGTGTAAAGCAAGTGATGCGATACATTTTTTTATTATTATAATTTTGCGGTTTAGGATTTTTTTTTACATATATTTGTTTGACTTGTTTTATTATTGATTAATTTATGAATTTTTGTTACGTTTTTTTATTTATTATTGCCTGGTGTGTTGTTCGTGCTTTTGATTTGAGGTTAAATGGGTTTGTTTTAATGTTTTAAATAATGATAATTTAAATATTGCGTGTTGCTATAAAAATTCAAACCATTTAGATTTAAAATAAGCTAATTTAAACAAAAAGGTGTGACCTAAAAAAAATTTATAGTTTAACTTGATGGTTTTTTATTTAAAAAAATCCTTTAAACAGTCAATGATTATATTGAGGCCTTTCAATGGATATGTTTTTTTTTTTTTCAGCAAAGATCGTAAAAACCTACATTGGGAGATTTTTTTAAAGAAATTTAATAACTTATCTAGATCTGCATAAAGAATTAAAAACAACAAAATATAAAATGCGGACTTTGATCAACGGATTGTCGTCAAATTAAATAAAGACTTACCTTTTATTTTCAATTTCCTTAATAACTCAAAGACATTTAAGCGTATCGTTTTAATTGTTTGACTAAAAATTGGTAAAAGCATGGAATATTGAAAAAAAAAAGAAACGTAGGTAAAATAAAAAAAGAAAAAAAAAACAGTTTTGTCAATTTTTATTTTTCAAAAACTACTCACTAAAACAAAAATAATTATTAAAGAAGAAATTAAAAAAATAGATATCTAGCTTTCTAAACATTGTGAGTGCTGCCGATGTTTTTTAATAATTTGTTTTCAATTTAGAAAGTTTGGGTCACCACGACCAATTTATTTATACGTTATGATAAAGTAAGATATTCCTGGAACTATGAATTTTGTATTTATCAGAAATCTTAAGAATTTTATACGTTTACCTAATACTGTTGGGAAATGCTAGGTTTAAAATCAAGATACATAATATCCAAGTGAATAATTTGTTTTGTATATATATAAACATCTTGTTGTCAATATAACATTCTATGAGTTCTTTCTTATTTTTTTTTCAGTTATAAAGCAACGAAGTTAATTATATTGTTTGTATTATTATTATGTCTTTTAAATCTCAAGAACAACAAATCACATTAATTGCTTTACAGATAAAATGTCAATCATTTAATCGCCTTTTGCTTCTAATAAATAAATTTATGTGATAATTTTGAATTTGATTTATAAGATTCTCAGAAAAAAAAACAACTCTGCAAAGTTTTTTTTTTTTTTTTCAAGTCATTACGAAATAAAGTGCAGGAATGCGTTGCGTTTGTTTTAATTTTTTTTTAAGTTTCATATAAATTTGTGATCTGAAATATTATTCACTAGCATTGCAATTAGTTTTAGACCATTGAGAGATAAGTGATATTTCTGAGCGATAGATCGCCGTCGCTATGCTTTCAATAATTTATTCTATTTTTATTGAATCCTTAGCGATAAAAAACTATAATGTCTAACCGATTACACTATATTTGCAAACGTTACTAAGCAATGGCATTTTCACAACTAACTGCTTAAGAGTATTGTCGGTGAGTTAATGGCCAGTTGTCGACTTGTCGTTCGTACATGGCGCCCAGTGAGCCCAAAGTGATCAAGTTTATTCGTAAGGAAAATTTCTGGTGCCGGTTTTGAGAAAAAATACATTACTTTGTTCAACGACAATATTGAAAAAATCATAATTTAAGAATCATTCCATTAGCTATGTAATATTTTACTAAAAACTTTTTTTTAATTTTTTTGTATAAATCCAAAACTTGTAGTTTTAATACGATACGTATTACAAATACAAACTAAATAATGGTTAACTATAATAGTTTATTATTTGTGGATCTGCATTTTAAGATGCATCTGTCTTTAAAACGTTCGATGAACTCTAAAAATACATTTAAAAAGTATTGACCCCCGTTTCAGCTCCAAAAAACAGATAGTCGATTTTCATTACAAATTTTAAAAAAAATGCAAAAAACATGACGCACCAAGTCGGCATTTTTGCTGACAGACTGAATATATAAAAAAAGGTTTATTCTTTCCGCCACAAATTAATGTAATGACGTTTATACCTTTTCGGGAAATCGAAAATACAAACTTCATTAATCAGATGAGTAAGAAATTTTATTTCATTGCCAAGGTTTTTTTTTCCATAAGAAATTCAAGATTTTATAAAAAAGTAAACTTACTTATCTATACATATGTACATACATATATGCATATATTTGCGTCCTATATAATTTTTGTTTTTTTTTTTATAACGAAACTCGAACGATTTTTTGAATGATTTTAACATAAAAAGGGCACACTACTATATTTTTTGTCTCACTTATTTATATTTTCTGTTTGTGTTTTTGTTTATTTACTTATTAAATATGCATATAAACAGAATATTGAAAAAAACATAACCTGTTTGTTTTTTTTTTATTTTAAGATTCATTCAGAATGAAAGTTTATTAATCCGACTTTTTATGGTAATATCGACATTTGACCATTTAAAAACCAGCTACATGATGGATAATATACCAGTATCATCCAAACAAACTGCTAAAAGATTAACCAAGATTGAAATTGATATTCGTTTAAACAAATTAAATTTATGTAAATAAATTATTTTTTTGAAAAAAAAAATTATCTTAATGGGTTTTACAGGGTGATTCGCATGTGGTGTGACCTAAATCTAGAGCTTGTATGTTCAGTCAAGACAAGAAAAAAAATCGTAAAATTGACTTAAAAACGAAAAAAAAAAAAAAAACATAAAAAACAACGGTAACACTTACAATGCCATGCTATACCTTTTCGTAAAGCCAGAAATCTCTTGTTTTATTTTATTTTTCAATAAAGTTCTTTCAATGCAATTTTTTGAAAAAAATTTCAAACTAGTTAATTTTAAAAAATTTTACGTTATTAAGTAGGTACCACTTGTGTTTTCAGAATTCAATGCTCTTATTAATTTTTAGTCGAAAACAGAAAATCTGGTGCTCAAAAGTCTTGTACTTTTTGAGAAAATTAAAAATAACTAAATCTGTTAACTATTTTATTTAAATGAAACTTATGTATATTTTTGTTATTTTCAATTTTTTGAAAAACAAAAAGAAATTCAAGCATCCTAGTTCCTTTTTTTTGACTTAAATTGTTTTTTTGCCTTGACCCAGTCTACACGCTCTAGCTTTTTGTCACACTGTATAATAATCACCCTGTATAATATGTTTTGTAGCTTTTGTAAAGCTTATAACAATTTAACGGTTATTTGAAACAGGTTTTGAAAAACAATAAAATAAAAATCTTAAGTTTAAATAAAATTTTAATAGACATTAAATTTTTTTCTTAAAAATAGGTAAATTTTTAAATAAAACACTTAGTGTGAGTTGTCGTAAAAAAGGCTACTTTAAAAAATTTTTGTTTACGCCATAAATTCAAACTAATACTGTCTTCTAAAGCGTTTTAAAGAAACTTGTAAAAAATACTTATTTTTTAATTTTTTTTTCATCGATTAGTTTGGATTCAATATATAAATTTCAGGTTAAAATTGCGCTTTAAATTTGGCCATCCAGAAGTTTCGATTTTTATTAATGTGACAAATTAGGCGAGTGATTTTGGGTATTCATTTCTCAACTGTAACCGTCTTATCCTTGAACTTCTCATATCTTGGGGTGTTGTATGATTTAGGTGACCAATTCACCGATCAAAAACGGGAAGTCAATATTTTACGAAATGGCTCTCGCAATAAAGATATATTTCCAAGGGTTGTGTGACAAGTGGCGCCACCTTGTTGGAATTGAATGTTATCGAAATCAAGGACTTCAATTTTTAGGCAGAAAATAGTCTGTTATCATGGGGCGATCGTTCTGATCGTTCTCATTCTTAACAAAAAAAAAAATAGAATGATGTTAGCCCTAATCACTGATTTCTCAAAATGTATTGGCAGTTCTTGGACCTCAAAGACAACGAAAGAAATGGTTGTCTTTCCGGCATTTATCTTCCCATTTCGATCGCCATCAATCCAGCGATGCCGGATCTTGGGATTTATCCCTTTTTGTAGGAATTTCACATTTAAAATAAGCTAAAAAGTAAAAAGGAATTTTTTAAAAGTCATAGTACAAAAATAGAGATCTTAGGTTATGCTCATTTTTTTTCCTAAATTGTTTACTTTTTAAGAAAATTTTTTGTTATTTTATAAAGTTGTCGTTCTGGTTTTCCTTAAACAGTGCTACGTATTCGATAAGCGAAATTGATAATACTATAGCAGAATATTTGGAGAAGTTTCTTTGAAACATAATTAACGAACATAATTACACACAGAAAAATTCCAGCAATAAAATTTACAAAAACGTGTAGTAAATTTTACAAAAGGCAATTGTTTTGAAATTTACAGAAACTACGAAAACGTAGTACTCGTAATAAAATTCATAACAAAAATCACGAAAACGTAGCGCTTGTAGTACTGTTTACTGTTTTTAATACGAATAGTGAAATTCACTACACATATAATACAATTCACTACTATGGTGTGGTGAAATTTACTATGTGATTTTGTAAAATTCCATACTAATCCATTTACTACGAACACAGTGAAATTCACTAGAAATGTGGTAAAATTTACTACCAACTGCAATAGGTTTCATTGTTCAATGTAATAAATTTTACTAGGGCTGTAGTAGAGATTTTACACTACTGCAATAGATTTAACTGTTCCATGTAATGAATTTTATTACGACTGTAGTAGATTTTACTACAACTACAATAGATATCACTGTTTTTATGTAATGAATTTTACTAGCATTGAAGTAGATTTTACTACAACTGCAATAGATTTCACTTTCTTATGAAATATTTTTACTACCACTGTAGTGAATTTTAGTTCAACTACAATACATTTAACTACGTCTGTAGTATATTTTTTATTACTACGGCAATAGATTTTACTGCTGATGTTCTAAAGTTTTAGTAATTTTACAGTATATTTCACTGTTTCTGTAGTGAATTTTACTATCAATAGAAATGTTAGTCTTATTACATCTTGTATAGTGAATTTAACGACGACGTGTGTAGTAGGTTGTAAATACTTTTATCGTAAAATTTACTGCAGATTTTCGTAGATTTTACTGATTTTTTCTCTGTGTGTAAATAACATTTGAGTTTTATTGTTTTTTTTTGTTGTTGTTAATCGTATTGATTTCTGTGCTTTTATTTTTGTCTTTTTTTGCAAATGGTTATACGCATGCATTCAATGTAAATATACATTAATTTATATTTTTTACTAATGCGGAATGCACATCTGTTTCTAAATTAAAATTAATTTTACCTACATATATATTTTTAAATTTATTTTGCCGTGTTAGAATTGCGTGGTATTTATCAATTTTTGGGTGTCACTGTGGAAAAACCTGCTCTCAAAGTCTGGCACCACTGCCATAAATATAGTTAAATAATTTTTAGTAGATGCTAAATTTAAAAAAGATATTAGTTATACACAGTAATAAAGTTTGAAATTTATTCAAAAGAAATAACAAGTGTTCTCATTTTGGTGTAAAAGCGATACCTACAATTCTGAGAAAATAAAAAAAACAATCGATATTTATTTTTTTTTTATAAAATCTTTAGCGCAAAATTTTAAACGATTTAGTACGATGTTAAAGCCTTTTTTAGTATGATAAAATAGCTTTAACATCGTACTAAACCGTTTAAAATTTTGGGCCTTTGGTTTTAAATTGGTGTAAAAATTGACAGTTTCGGGATTAATTAATATATTTTTGTTTTTGAGCAAAAAATAAACAAAACAAATTCTAATTATGTTATATAGATATAATATGCTATACTGAGGATAGAAGAAATTAATGAGATGATTTTCCCGTATTAAACGTGATGTGGACTAAACAACTTCAATTAATAATGTTAATTCATTTCTATTTCACATTTTATTTTTTTTTTAAATAAACTTTTTATGAGAATTTCATGACAAAAAACACGCAATTAAAAGGCAATGATTTTTATTTTTTCTTTAAAACGTGTTGCCAATTCTGTATTTCGTAAAAGCTGAAGAAGAAGTACAAAAAGTAATCCTTTTTTAGTTATTAAATTTTTAAAAAAATATATAAAAAATGTCATAAAAATATGACATTGACATTACCAATAACATAAAGTTAAAAAAGATAATTCTAAAGACACCTCATAATGACTTACTTTAATAGCTACCTAGTTAGCGCTCCAACTATATAGACTATATAGACTCATTAAAAAATTCCAGACAGACAATATTTTTTTTATTTTTTTTTACAAAAATTTGCTTCTTTAAATGTAGACCGCTGAGAAATTATAGTCTATATAACTGTGCAATAAAAAAAATAAAATAAAAAAGTGTTTCGGCACGGTAAAACTTAAAAAAAAAAATTTATAGAAACAAAAGATTTTGCTTTAACCAATTTTTAATTAAAATTCAGTTGATAATGAACTTCGTTGGCTTAATGAATATTTGTTCAATGTTCATACTATAATGAAGTTTTATATATTTAACAACAATTTTTTCGTTAAATCAATGAAATTATTTTATTTTATACTTACATAATTGACAAAGAAACTTAAAATTAGCAATCGGAAATAAAATTACGTTTTGACAAAATGATTCAATATACAAATTCAAAAGTGTTATGACGGGTTCTGCAAAATAGGCGATATTTTTCTCATTACTCAAGCGATTTCGCTAGATTTTCGTAAATTTATATAAATGAGTAAATATATGTGTATGCCATATCAAAATAAAGCAATCAATTTTGTTAGCAGGTAAACGAAATACTCTTGAAAAATATTTAGATAAATATAGCAAGACTCTTATTGTCCTTGGTGGTGACGGAAAAAAAAATTAAACATAAAAAATCACAAAATTATAAATTTAAATTTAGAAAGAAAGATTTCAAGATTGCAGAATTTTTTGCTCAAAATACACATGAAAACACATCGAGCCCTATACGCAAATTTATTATAAGAGTGAGACCTGAAACCTATCCCAAAAAGATACTGAAATGTTGCAAGCGTTGTTCTAGTGTATAGCTTAAATTATGGTGGTTAAGTTCCACCATATGTCAATGTGAAATAAATAAAATAAAATAATAAAAAAAACATTGTGATTTGTCGTTGTATGTATATTTGTTTGTATAATATATATTGTTTTCCCTACAGCTAAAACTGTTAAATTAGAAAGAGAAAAGACAAAGATAGATTTTGGTAAATCGCAATGACAAAATATACTGATTCAAGCATAAAATGTCTGTCAGCTGTCAAACTGTCACTAGAACTATTAAAAGTAGTCTGCCAGTTAAAAAAAAAACTCTATACAGAAAAAGGTTTTTATATTCATACTTGCTGGCCTTTCATTTTGACAGTTCTTACTTGTCAACAGAAATTTCAGTTTTTTTTTTTAAGTTTTTTTTAAAAGAAGTGAAAACAAAGGTATGCAATATTTTGGTTAATTTGGTTTTCACCCAAACTCACCCTATACATTAATTCCTAAATAATCCAAATATTATCCTTGAAACCCATCCTCTAAATATTAACTTTCTAATACAAAAAGATTTAAAATCGGATTCCATTCTTATTTGTTTACCCCAATTCACCCTATACCATACGTAGCTAGATTTAAAAAAATATCTAACGCTAAAGTAGTAGCACATAGTTACCTTACAAAACAAAAAAGTTTTTTAAGGTCAAATCTATTTTTTTTACCCCATTTTCCCTATAAATAGCTTTATTTTTAATCACATTAACAACAAATACATTTTTGTTCATAGATTTTAAATTAAATTATTTTTCCTTAGTATTGTGAAAAAAAAACTGAATGCTGAGAAGTTCTGTTTATTTAGCTGAGACTGCTGAGAAAGAACATTTAAAATCAAAGAATTGGAGAGGACAAACAACAAATTCCCTATTTCACCCTATGTACCTATAGCAATTTTTTTTTTAAATATCGAAGTCCATCCTCTAAAATATTACCTATAAAAAATAAAGTGAATATCTGAAACCTGACATAAGACATTTTAGTTTTATCCAAGTTCACCCTACAAATGGTTAAATTTAAATATAAAGCCATTTCAAAAAGAAGTTTAAAAAAGAAGTTTAAAAAACGAATGCATTATTTTTGTTATTTCCAATTTTCCCTACAAACAGTTAAACTTTGAACAAACCAGAGTTAAAATTTGACAGTGACTTTTTTGATAAAAAGACACAATTCATTTTTATTCATTACTTTTATTTCTAAGATTTAAATTTAAATTAATGTATTAGCTAACTAAAAATAAAATAAAAATCTTTTTAAACATATTAAAGTATGCATACTCAGTACTTACAAATATAATATTCAAAAAATAGATAGACACCTATTAAAAAATAATTTACTTTTCTCACTTTATAAAATTAAAAAAAAAAAAGAATATAAAATAAATCAAAATAATCCGGCAATTTAAAATCAGATCTTTGTAACTAATCAATTTATGATCTTCACAAGTATATATAAATTGTTCGTATTGATTACCGCTAATTACTTGTATGTTGACATAAAATTAAAATCAAAAATTAAATACATATATCCATATCAACGCACTTTAAATTCATATTAAAAGATAAACAACATACCTACATTTTATTTACTGTCCCAAAGTAAAAATAAAAATAAAAACCCATATAAAATGCACCATGAGATTATAAGTTATTACTTTTGTAGGTCAATGTCAGTAATATGTATTTATTTTTCTGATGAAATGATAAGATAATATAAAGCCTTAAGTCATTGAAAATTATATACATAAATTAAAACAAAAAAAGATGTATGAATTCTACATCAAAAAATATCTTATCATGATAATGTTTTTAGATTTGTATGAAAAGATAAACTACACAACAATAACTGTTTTCTTCCGCAAAACAATTTTTTTATTTCAACACATCTTTAATTCGCTTATTTAAGATTTTGTCATAAAGGCCTTAAGAATTTAAATTAGAAATTGTTACACATTCCAAAAAATAATGCTTTTCATTTTAATCAAATAAAAAGTTTAGATTATTAAAAATAACAAATGGTAACACTATATGTAATGCACTGTGAACTTATCAATATTTATTTCTAACTATATTCTCCACGATGCGATGCGGTGTTTTGTGGTGAGTTGAACGTAAAGCTTTATTTCGTTTTAAAATATTCTTTTTCGCCTAAGAGTATGCAAATCTCTTTACATTCGAAGCAAAATTCTCTTTACATGCCCAATCAAACAATAAAAACCACTTCTAACAATTAAGAAATTTTATTAGGTATTCTTCATATAAAATTATTATTATTGCTTTATGTTATAGCTAGTAGTATTGTGTTGTGTAACAATAAGTGTGTTTGGATTGTCATGCCAGACTCCCAGTCTATTCCACCTCTATCTCTTATCTTATAGTGGTTTGGATTAAGCAGAAAGTTGTAGGTCCCCCCCACACGCACACACGAATTGTTGGGACTTGTAAATCACTAGGACATCGTTCTTTACAATATGTCACGCCACCAAATTTATTTAATTTTAAGTTGTGGCATTAATTCCTAATAGAATTAGTCAATGAATTTCACCATTCCCAATATCAAAATGATTCGTTTAATAAAAGAAGTTAGTCTAATTTTTTTTTGTTATTATAAAGCATTTGGTATTGATAGCTCATATAAGTTCAAACATTTCTCAGCATTCACATGCTATACTGCGCCATTTCTTTATTTTAAAATAATTTAAAATTCAAAACAAATTAAAGGTCATCAAACCAATTTGAAATGATTGTATGTATTTAGTGATATATTTAAGTTAATTAATGCCAACCTCTCGTATTTATTTGTGATTTTAATATTATTAAGAAAGTCCGTACTCAAAAACAATGTGAAGAGGGGGTTCTTAATAATTTTTTCTTAATAATTTTTGACTTTAATTTATAATTAGGAATACGTATAATGAAGAGAGAAATAGGATTTTTTCAATTACAGTCAATTATTAAAGGTATACAACTTTAAACTTCTTAGATTTTAAGACTAAAAATAAAAATAAATTTGTTCTTTAATACAATACAAAAATAACTTTATTCATTCCCTTTTGGTGTACGGCCTTGTTTTTTAAAACAGACAAACTGTCTCGAATGGTTTAAATGGTATGCAAATTTACATTTTACTTCATCGGAAGAACTTTTAACACCAAATTAAAATATGTATGAGTTGAGTATGTATGTAAGGTAATCACATACAGGCAACAAGATTTAAGGGAAATTGCCGATTTTGTCTAAAATAAACTTATACATTTATATATTTTACAACAAAAAATATTCTACAAAATGTGAAACTTCATTATTAACAAACAAAAATATAGCAATGGTTCTTTTCCAAAAAAATATTTGTTTAGGATAAATTGTTTGCAATTTTGGAATAAGATAAATTCTATAACTCACAATGTTATAAATTATTTATTTTAAGGTTTTAGATTTTTAGGAAAATAAAAAATGATTTAAAACAAGATGCCAGAGAACATTGCGTTTGATATTCTGAATACTTAAATTGTTTTAAGGTAAATATTGTCCTGGTGCGGCTGAAGAATGAATCTCTATGTCTGGTGCCTTCGTAGCTTCTATAACGAAAGGAAGTATTTTTTTGGAACTTGTGTATCGAAAGAATTGCGACTGGAATACTATAAAAAAAATGCACAGACGAGTCATAACGCTAGTGGAGGTTTGGAAATGCAACTGTTCCCGTTAAGGTTCTTTTGTTTATCATTATTTTAAGCTCTGTTTGATATAAAAATAAGAGTTTTCGTCAATCTTTGGACAAATGTTTAAAAAATTCAGCTTCGTTGAAGAAAATCTCAGCTCATCAAAGCTTCTTTAGCGATCAATAATGCACATAGAATATTATTCCTTAATATTTTCGAATACATTCTGAAAAAGCTGAATTATTATATAATATAATTTTTTATAATTTTTTGAGGCGAAAAAGACAAATTTTTTTTTTGTAAGTTTTTTGATAGAAATGTCAGGACTTTTAGCAAAATTCAGCTTTACAGAAAAATTTTCGAAGCCTTATTTAACAATGTGTTAATTTACAGAGTTACATCGTCGTAATGAGTTTAAGTAACTGAATTTTGTATGGCTTTTTAACGTGGATTCGGCCTACTATATTATGGAAATAAATGCCCACTTTTTATGGGAATTTGTTCATTGTTTGTCAAAAAGAATTCCTGCAACGAAAAAATCTTGCTGCAATATTTTAAAGCTCTCATCAAAATTTAAGGTACCTTTAAAGAAATGCTTAAGACATAAAAAGAAAGCTCTCCTACCGATTTTTTGAAAGATTGGTCTTTTTACTTGCTCTATAGGGTCATGTGAAGTAAATAGATTTTTTATCAAAATTAAGATTTTTGACAAACGATGATAGATAAGTCTAAAAAAGTGAGTTATGTCATATCATTCGTCGTCGTACGGTGTGTTTTCGTGCGTTCACAGTAATTTAAGCTGGAGCATTCTTTTGCGATTTTTTAAAACATAAATTCGAATACTAATCTAACAATTTTTATCAAACTTCGTACCTGTAATGATCAAAGTGGTTGTAAGAAAAATGCATTTTGAAATCTTTGCCAAAAAATTCGCATTACGCAAATTGTGTTTTGAAGTTTTTTGAGAAAATTGAATTATCTTTGAATTAGTCACCTATGGATTTTTAATAACTTCACCGATTTTGTTTGATAGCTTCTTAATATTTCAATCAATAGCTATTGCATTTAAAGACGGTTAAGCCATGCTTAAATGTACTTATGATAAAAATTTTGTAAATTTTTCTATTGAATTAATTAATAAAAAAAAATTAAATTTAAAAATTTTTGAAATGCAAAAAATAAATATTCAACAAAAAATCCGTTTTTCAGTAATTTTGACTTTTACATTTTTTTTCGTTTGTTCGACCCAATAGTACCTACACATTTTGTTGGTCTACTTTCTATTCCTCGTGAATGGACTTATTATTTAATGACTGTTGAAGGAAGTATTGACTTTTTGAATCATTTTATTCTACACAACTGTATTTCAGACTTGAAACCACCTGATAATTCAAATGTGTTGATTTTGGTAGTTACTTATCTAATAAATAAAAAAAAAGTTCTGTTACTTAAGAAATGCTAATATTTTCGATCAAAGAGCTACATATATTATTTAATTATTATTTTTAAATTATATATTTTCACCAAAGCAATTTGAGGATCAATTTCAATTTTTTTGATAACCAAGGCCATGAAAATTATATATTTTAAGATTTTTAAGTACGTACATACTATACCCTAGCAGCTGTACGATTGCGAAAGAAGACCCATCGTATTATGAGATTATTTATATTTATAACATCGGAAATTTACTTCTCTTATGTTGATAGCCTTCTTAAACCTTACGTCAATAGCTTTTGAATTTTGAATTCAGGGACAATTTTTTATTATATGAAAATACAAAAAAGAAACAAATAATCTGTTCTCATATTCTTATAAATTTTATATAATTGATGGTAGGAATTATTGTTAAATTTTCTTCTTTCTTAACTCCTGTAGAAAAACCAAATAAAAGAAAACCTATATGTATGGGCAAGTAAAAATGATAGTCGGTTTAATGCAATAAACTTTGCGCATTTCCTATTTTATTTTATAAAGAATCATATTTAAATTAATAAAATCCGAACCACTCAGCCAATATTAAAGAATTATGAAGTATGATAAAATTTGCATTGAATATTATACGCCCACTGACCCGCCCATTTGAAAAATCTAATGCCGAACCACTCAACTAATATTAAAGAATTTAAAGTATGATAAAATATGCATTAGTATTTATAGTATTAAGTCAATAGGCTCTAGTTCTAACGTCTGTGAAGTTGGCATAACAATTCTCAACTATAGCCTAACGGGACTTTAACAGAAATTTGCAGTTTTTTTGCATTTTTTTTTTTGCATTTCTATTCCGGATTTCGCAGTTCACCAAATAGTGGGTGTAACCCCTTGTACTGCTAACTTAACTGTGAAGTAAGCAGTACATGCTGTTTTTTCAACAACCAAGTAGGCTATCAGTTTGACATAGGGCTCCAAATTTGCAGTTCTTTTTGTAGTTCTAGAAAAAAAAAATTAGAAACAAATTTGAAGTCATCAATTAAAAAAAAATTTCATCCAAAACAACTTGTTTTATTTACATACATTAAAAAATCGATCGTTCTTATTAAAAGCCCATTTACAAAAGTGGTTAATGTCATGGATGAGAATTTAATCTTCCGGTTTTTCTACAGTATAGTAGTTAAAGATTTACATCAAATCAGCGGTCACCGACACACCGCTATTAAATACCACTGACCTCCAAAAGCATTAACAACATTGATGGTGGCTTCAAAACAATTCGAAATTGACACTTCTTTAAAACAGCTGCAAGTTGAAGTCATTGACTTCAGTGGATAATAATCATTAATAAAAAATACATAAATTGGCCTTGGTCCTTGAAAATTGTAAAGCTAATTCTTAAACTCCAAAATAAATATTTTTTTTTTTTTTCAATTAGGTAGATATTTATTAATATTTCAATCGCCCACAGCTCATGAAAAGCATGAAAGCATTTAGTAATTTGATGACACCATTGCTTTGCCGGATCAAAGTACCTATATAACAAACTGACTACGTCAATTGAGGAGCCATTTGGTGCTCACATTATGGTCAAGTTCTCTTTGGATGGGTCCACCTGTTGAATAATTCAAAAAATTAATCACAAAATAAAACCTCGCTAGCTATATAATATTATTGACGTTTTGGCTCAGAAGCACTTAAATCAAAATGAATATAAGTATTTTGTGATATATGACCCTCGCATCAGGGTCTTTAAGTACAAAACAATAACAAAATTATTGTACTTTAAGCTATAACTGGAGCTGAAACATATGTATGTACATATGATCGCAGTCAATTGTACATACATACATTAAATTATTTATTATAAATATTGTTTAGATGTCAATTAAGTTTTCAAATTCAATCTGCCAAAGGTTAACTTTTTATTCTTTTTCAAGTTGTTGCTGATTTTATGTTTAATGATTGCATGCCGATTTTTTTTTTTCTATTTTGTATAATAATAAATAATTTAGCTTTTTATTCTGAACCCAATAAAAAAAATATAAAAGGTATGTACATACATAAAAAAACCACTCGTATAACTTGCATGATCTCCTTGACTTAATTAAAATGTGCGTGTAAAAAGTTACCCAAGTTATCGCGAGAGAGAGAGAGAAAAGCCAGTATTTCAACTGACTTGAGCAGCTAAAATATTGATGATTGAGTGCAATAATTATAGTTTTCAGGTTTGCGTCACAAAATCTGTCACTGTAGGTATGTTCATATGTATAGTGATTTATGGTTTGTAATTTTTATATTTCTGTGGGTGATTTTGAGAGTTTAATGGTGTGCCTAAATGATCCAAGTGATTATTTGCAGTGCGAGGTGCACTTCACAGATTTCAGTATATCGATTGAGTATGTTTAAACATCGTTCTGGCAGTTAAGTGATTATAAGGAGGATTTCTGAGAATTATATGAAGAGTCTTATGTCCTTGCAATAACACTCAATTAAAACGGATTAAAGATATAATCGAAGCCTTGTAATGTCAAACTTAAATAAATACAAATGTATTGTATATACATATGTGTATTCGAAAGGGTTTATATAGAAAGTTCTTATTGAACAGTTATATTTTACTGAAAATATAACTATAACATTGTTTGAATGTTGGTCAGTCTTAAATTATGACAGCGATGAATTTCTTAAGGCGGAGATAGATTAAATTGGATTGACAAGATGAACTCTTAGTACCTGTTTTAATTTCCTCTCCCAAATAGAAGCTCCATATATATTTGTAAGCAGTGCCATAGCCAGGATTTTGGTTCGGGGGGGGCTTGCTTCCAAATTTTACGAGGAATTCTTTAAACAAAAAACTATATATATTCCAATTTATTGATTTTTATTAGTTTTTAAATTGTATGTACTCAAACGAACATATTATACTTAAATTATTTTTTTATACACACATTTTTTCAAAGCAGAAGACGTCTTGATTTTCTTTTTGACATGAGATCAATCACCTTATCTGGATCCACATTAATATCTGAATGAACAGATATCATAGCAAGTGAACTTAATCTTGCATTCCCCATAACGCTTCGGGACACTGTTTTAATCCTTTGAAAAGGTTCTTTCAACACTAGCTGTGGTCACTGGAAGTTTATACCTCTAAAGTAAGTCTTGTCACATATATCATGCAATTTTAAAACTTCGATAGAAGGATCAATCGACGATATTTTTTCGCACCAGAGAATGTACTCAGCTTTCACAGCTGACAACGAAATTGCAATATCAAAGTAACATGTTAGCTTTTCCATTTCATTGACTGTAGGTACCTAGAATATTCTCATTTGAATAGCGTTTAAAATAAATTAAATACCTAAATAGTCTCCTAAATTCAATACAAAATTGTATGCATACCTTAATAGTCTCTTGTTTCTGAACAAAGTGTTTTCAAGTAGTTGAGAACTTCAAATAAAATAACTACCTGGATAGTCTCCTTATTTTTATAGATTTGAATTTAGCATATTAGAAAGTTTTAGTTTTTATTTTCGACTTTCGCGGGGGGGGGGGCTTCAGCCCCTAAAGCCCACCATCTAGCTACGTGTCTGTTTGTAAGATCACTATGATCCCTGTTGTAAATAAATTGCATTTGCAGTAGTAACAAAATTATATATGTATGTACATATAGTAAAATAATAATAAATTGGTGGTGCGACATCAGTACGTGGGAACCAGGAGCTATAACCTAAAGCCTACCCCTAAAGTAAAAATGTTTGTTTTAAGGTGGTTTAGGCCGGGTTCAGATCGCTCAGACCTTTTGAAGTGTTCATACTTTGTTCTTTTTAAAGGTGATTAAGTTAAAAACCAACTTTTCCTTAAAGCAAATCTTTTTTTTTTTTATATAAGCGCTCTTAAAACAAACTCCCACTGCAGCGCCTAGATTTCTAATGCTTGAATTTCGTTCCTTAATGTCGCTAGAATGCTAAACATTGTTAAAAAAAAAAACTGTATTAAACTTAAGGTTCAACACATATAACATTTTTGGAAAATCATCGCTTGACTTTTCCCGTCAGGGTAAGAATTCCAAAACAAAAAATTTGAAAAACACAAAATCTCAAAATTCCAAAAAAAAACCCTATCCCGAAAATTTGTCAGTTAAGTAACTAAAATTTTTAATTTTTCATTTTTCTTTGAGTTGAATATTTTTATTTTTGGATTACCTATGAGTTTGCTGTATTTATGATTTTGGATTTCCAGGATTTGCAGTTTTCAGGTAACTTCGGTTTCTAGATTTTCGCTTTTCTGAAAAATTTATTTTTGGGACTTTGGGTTTTAGGGATTTTTGATTTTCACGCACAGTAGAACAGAACTGCAACCAAAACAATCAAGTGGAAGGGGCAAGAGAGACCTTAGCAACTTATAGTATTCGGAACTGTAGACTAGCTAGGAACAAGCATGTTGGATGATATTTTCGCTTAAATTCACCTCGAACTTTATTGTAGAGTAAGGTAAAGGTAGTGTAGTGTAGATAGTGTAGGTAAATACAAAATTGAAAAAAAAAACTTAAAGAAATGTTAGTAGATTGCAAAAATGTATTTATGAACCTATTTATTTACAATCAAAAAATAAATAATTAGATTAATATGTATATAAGGCTGCTGCTAATTGTAAAAATAAATAAAGATGAAAAGCTAAGACGTCTTACAAGATTAAAAAATTATATACATAAGCTCCAAAAAGCAGCAAGACGAACATATCTATGTAACTCTTTGTTTAAGAATCTCATGCCAAGTTTGATACATCATACATAGATTCAATCATTAGATTTTCTATGCAATGTTCAGTCTACCCCACGTCTAAAATATACTTTAGAAAAAACAAGTTATAGCATTACTCTTTGAACGTCCATGGACTTGCAATATTGGAACGCCAATAATAAATGTTAAAATTATATCTAAACATTTACCTTACCTGATGTGATTTTTCAGTTTAAATCAACTCTTCAATTTCCACAAGCTATATGTATTTCCAATTAACATCTTTGCACAAAATAAATAAAAATAATTTACCTTAGGCTAACACTTTTATAATCAAAAACTAAATAAATACCGCACAAGCAATAAGCTTATTTGATCAAACAGATTAAATCATAAAACACCAATTGAGCTCCAACTGAGCAATTTTGCAATCAAATAAAAATAGTATATGATTACACACTATTATATGTAAAGGTATACAAACAATAAAATAAAAAAAATCCCTAACTATCACACCAACACATTCACAATAATAAAAACCAATAAAACCAAAAAAAAAAATCTTAAACGAAACTTACCATTATTATCGTCATCTTGCAAATGATGTTTCAATTGATGTAAATGCGCATAGAAGTGATGATGATGCAGTACACATGCCAAATCGGTGCAATTTAACATTTTTCCAGATTTTACAAATCTTGGCTATGATTCCCTGCAAATAAAAACAATAAAGAGAAAATACAAATTAATTACAAATTTCTCTTCAAAAACACAAACAAATCTGCAAAACATCAAAATAAAAAATAAAAAATAAAAAATAAAAAATAAAAAACAAAAAACAAAAAACAAAACAAAACAAAGTCCCCTTCATTGTCCGCCAAAAGAAAACATTAAAACACCATTACTGGTTACTCGAAAGGTATATTACTTAAGATACTGGTATACAGCCCGTAAAATGACACTCGTTAAGCTATAACTGTGACCCGAGCCGATTGCCTGGGTAAAACGTTGGAATACTGTCAAAATAATTGTTGCCATTATAGTTGCTATAGTCAGTCAGTCAGTCTTTCCAAAAATGAAACCAGTTTTTAAGTTAATAAATAAATATATATGTAAAGTCAAGTCCAGTATATCCATTAGCCCCGATAACGCGCAGGCACCGTTAACTTGATACTTGCACGCAATTGTACGAATAGTGCTGCGCAGGCGTGTGCTAACTTTAATTGCTACATAGAGATGGGTTGCGTAAAATAAATTAAAATGTTTGCGCGAGCATTTGCGAATAAAATTTAATAACCAAATTAATCGCATGAACTTGTCATAGACTTGAATGTCTGGTTAAAAAAAAAATACGATTCCCTTGAGTATGCAGTAGTTACAAATTTTGCAGATAACTAATTTTCTGTTGACACGAGAAATTTTGAAATGAAAAATATCTCCATCTCTCACTTGTCACTGCGGCTAAGTTCAAGTGTAAGAAAAAAGACCAAATCAATTTAGCCATTTCATCACTTTCAATCCTGAAGTCCGTCTTAGCACTTAAGCAGTCAAAAACTTTCAGATTTATGGCATTAGAAAATACGATGACAACTTCTCAGCTGGTTGTAAAAGTTAATTTGTCTTCAAACGAAAAGAAATCCATTAAGCTGACAAGAAAATTTCAAATTGAGAAAATCTCCTTTCTGGAGAGAAACCTAAAACAAAAAAATGCAGGTGCTTACAGCGCACCTTCACTTCAACCGCCATCAAATCAAAGGAGATGCGATATACGTTGAGTTGGAAATGATAAGTGATTGCAAATGTATGTACCTACACGTCTAGAGAGTGTAGAGAACTTTCGTATCGCATCACTGCAATCTAAGCAGGATTTTCCTGTCTTTTTGCAAAAATAATATTGATGGGGGAGATATCAAGATTTGGTTTCAACCAAACACGACCTTGACTTATCAACAAGATTTCAGTTTTTTTTTTTTTTTTTTTTTTTTCGTTTTACAGTGGGGCAGTAATTTTAGAAAAATCAAAAAAGTTAAACAAAATCTGAACAAAAGGTTGTTTTTTAGAAAACACTAACTCTGTCCATTTACTTAAAATTTCTATCATTTTTGTCCAAAAATATGTCAAAGATTATATAAACAAATTAAATTGTACCAAAATTTATAGAAATTGGCAGTTTTGACAAATAAACGAACAGGTCTATTTTTTTTTTATTTAATGGGGAAGTCTATCTCACGAATCTATCATATTTTAACTATAATCAATATCTTTGGGATTTGTTTATTCATGTATTCCTGTTCACTAAAAATGTAAATGTGTGTTTTTTTTTATTCGTTCTTCCGTTTTACTGGTGAATTTTACGCAGCGTTGCTCGTGTCACATTTTCTGAAAAACCGTTCTTTATGTTGTTATAAAAAAACTAAAAGTCAATTTTATAACAAGGTGTACCTACCTACAACAAAAAATTAAAAATTGACGTATTGTCAAAAAATAAAAGTTTCCGAGAATTTTTACGCAATTTGGACAAATTTTCATCATATTTCGTCAGAATTCGTAAGTAAAATAATGGGAATAAGAAAAACGTGTCATATTAATTTTTTTGTGCCATCGCGCCTCGAGGATATTTTCGTGTCAAAAAAGCATGATCGTGCCACATCGGCGACAATGCTGGTTCCTTGCAAAATATAGAAACACCAAACTCAAACTAAAAAGTAAATATTTAGAAAAATAAAAGAAATTGGATGGCGCGGAAGCTCGTAATGAACCATGGTAGTTTTAGAAAATAGGTAGTAAACTAGTCCTTTTGCAGAGCTTCTCAAACCATATGTGGCTGCGGCTATTGACAGCAAAAATAACGAATCTGTGGAACTTCAATTTTATAAGTTCTTAACGGAAAATTCATTGCAGTTTTTTTCCAAGCCACATTAAAATTAAAAGAAAACTCATTTAGAAAATTATTCCTTTTAATGAAATAAAATTAAATAAAACAATCGTAGAACTTAATTTCAAACAAACTAAATTCCATAACATTGATAGACCAAATTTTTGTCCATACAAACTATCGATAGCAAAAATGTCAGTAATACAGTTTCTATTAGGACTAGAGTTAAGTTCCGAAAATTATCTTGATATAGCTAAGTCCAGATGGACCTAAGATGTTGTTCTATTTATGTACTTGTAAATCGCTTAGCTGCGATGTCGTTTTTTTCATCCGATTCTATATGGATTTGCAAAGAAAACACGCCTAGTATAATGCATTTTGTCGAGTTTAATGGTCAACAAATAAGAGAACGTTCTTTTTTCACTGTAAAGCACCAAATAAATTTCCAGAATTTCAGATATATTTTTCAAAAACTTTTCTGTCAATTTTCCAATTTCCAGAAATAGAAAAATGGTATTTGGTATTTTTTGGTTTTACTATCTTTAAACTGTCTTATTTGAAAATAAAAATAATAGCTATGTTTGAAATTTAAGAATTAGTCCAAAATATTATAATTTTCTGGCCTAATTTCTATTTTTCTGTCTTTTTCCACCACACCTGTCTGGCACAACTTTTCAGGTTTTAAAATTTTGAATACAACAAATATTTAGTATTTTCATAAGTTTTCATAAGTATTTAAGTTTTGACGAAAAAAAAAGATAATGGTATTTAAAATTTAAGAAAATCATACTGGTAAGTTTTATTTGTTTCAATTCAAATGTAAGTTCAAAATACCAATTATTAACAAAATCTATAGTTTCAGTAATATTCTGACTTAATTTCATCTTTAGTATTATTCCTACTATTCCCCACTGTTGTATACATTATTATCTGTATGACTTCTAAAAGTTAATTATAAATTTGTTGACATGCGAATGAATCTATAAGATACCTACCTATAAAATAAAAAAAAAAATACATTTATTTATTCAAGATGCGCTATTGATAATTATGTGCATACATGTTTATTGTGTGCATGTGTGTGTATGCCATACGGGCTGCCGATCGGTCATTTACTTGTGGGATTATAAATGTTGGCTAAATTGCAAATGTCGAGATGCCCTGATGCTATAAAATCGACTATAAGCCAAGCCTTACTATGAATTAAGATAAGAGCATCCGCAATGATGCAATGGAAATGTTTTTTTTTTTTTTTTTTTTGTATTATTTTTTTAAATAATTATTGTGACTCAGGTAAGGTGATTTATGGGTGAGATCTAGAGCAAATAAAAATGTTGAGAAAAAAGTGAAGGTCACAATTTAGCAGTAACACTGTGAGTGAGTGGTTTTAAAGTTTCTTCGTTTTTTTTTCTCAAAAAAATATTATGAGTAATGGCGGGATGAACGGGATTATTTATGTTGTTAAATTGTCATAACTATCATATTTTTGTCAAAAATTTATAAAAGAAAAGATAAATGTATGTAGGTCGAACAGAAAAGAGGTTTTCTGATGGAAGGTTAGATGTGCAGAAATATAAAAGGTAAAGAGTTAAATTGTGTTTGAATACCAACAACAAGAGGTAAAGAGTTAAATGGTGTTTAAATACCAACACGGTTTTCTTGTGGTTATATGGGAATGATATTTTATATAATTTACTATTATAAAGACAAATTATTATTTACCAAAGTATCCATAGAAATCGAATACTTTTAAGCTCAAAACTACTTCAAATGATGTTAAAATTATTAAATTCATTCCCATGCTACCTGCTGCCTAAAAATTCAAACGAGATTAAATTGTCTGCAATATGCTTTGCTTACAGTAACAACTATTTATTTTTTTCGAAACATTATCTTCCGAAATTTGGGTGATATAAATTAAACGGGACACGAACTCAGAGCAAGTAATCAATACCTATGAAATCTGAGCATGTGCTATGCAAATGCTATAGTATTAAAGAATTTTATTCATAACAAATCTGCTTCAAAAAGTGGAGTAGGTACTGAGTAGGTTTTCTGTTTTTCGAATCATTATTCCTTAAATAATAATATTTCGAAACTTTATCTTCCGAAACTCTGATACTATTTTGTTTTTAATGAAAGCTTTAAATGTCTCTGAGTCCTTTTGTCGGTGCTTCCAGATGTAAGATGTAATGTTCCGATTTGCTCGAAATTTAGTACAAATCATTATTATGAGATTTTATGAAAGAAAAATTCGAATCAAGAATAAATAAGCTAGCATTATGTACAACGATTTCAGTTTTATTAAATTTTATCGAAAACGACTCTAAAGATTTTGTATAAAAGGAATATAGGAATAGGAAAAATAATTGAAATAATTCTGTATTTTAGATTTTTGAAAAATAATTCGAATAACGGAAAAATGGTTTTGACGTTTTTTATATCTTTTTAAATTGGACAACTTTTTTTGCTAATGATAACGTTATTAGACTATTACCATAAATCTATAGCCGTTTTATAAAGTAGCTTTGAACCATAAGAGCAAGGTAGTACGATCCAGTGATGCATATTTTATTTTTTTTTTAATACTAGATTTATTGGTGGAAGATAAATTGTTAAAAGGATAAAGGGATTTTGTACTTGTATTATACTAATTTGTACTTGTATGAAAAAAATCATTTATTTACGAAATTTCGTTTTTTGGAAATTTAAGATAAAATGCAATATTGTTTTTCGCCAGTCAATTACAACTTATCCCTGTCTCCCCTATACAATATATTGAATAATCAAACATCAAAACAAATACTTATGAATGTTATGGTAACTCATTTAAAATTAATTAATTCATCTTGCGGATCAGTCATATTTAATCTAATAAATATGTCTTATGACAGTGTTATTTTTCATTTTCATTTCATATTCATTTATTTAAATTTTAAAATACATAAAATCATCATTTTACACTCGATCAAACTTTTACTTTCATTCCCACAGAATAATGATCATCCGATCCGAGTCACAATTGTCATACAGAAAAAAAAAAGTTGTAAATATATTCATAAGATTATTGAAACGAGTTCTTCGCGTACTTGACTGCTATTTTAAACTATAACTACTGTAAATACAAGTTAAGAGAGTCAATTTGTATATATTTATTATGAGAGGTTAATAATAGTTTACTTCTCGTAGCAGATATTTAATAGAAAATATTTTAGAAAGAAAGTTTTTTTGTTTAACACTTTTGAAGTGTCAACAAATTAACAGATGCAAAAAAAAACAGAGAAAATACTTTTAAAAGATTTTAAGAAATTGTGGATGGGGTCATAAGTGGATTATATAATTTTGGCAATAAGTTTATATTTATTTCTTCTGTGTCTTTATTTTGGCAAATAAAATAGAAAGTTTATCAAATAATAATAAAACTCCTTAAATGTGGGGATATTTTGAAAATACGAATTGGATATGGATTATGGACATGGATTAAATGAAGTTATATTGTTAATGGTATTTTACCAAAAATGTAAGTTTTTTTAAATAGTACAAATAATATTACGTAAGGATTGCTATAATTCGAATTTATTTATGTACCTATTTTTATGTAGGCATTGACGCAAATGCGTAAAACCTTGATAAATTGGATAAGTTTACCGCATTAGAAATGCAAACATTTTTATGGGAAACACTAATTTGGCAAACTTTTTCAACAGTATTTATTGCCCAAATCAATTTGGTTGATGATGAAAAAAAGAAAAGATCATTTAATTTAAAAAAATTAAATATTTAAGTGTGCAGTTTTTTTCGCAAAATCTATATATATAAATTAAAGTTTGGTTTTGTGTACGTTCGCTAACCAGCCAAACCGGTCGACCGATTTTCTTAATTTTTGTTTTTAATTAAAGAGGAATAAGGGTAGAAGGTTTAGGACAAAAAAAAATTATAAAAATTTTCAACACATTCGCTGCAAAACAAATAAAAAAAAAACTATTTTTTTTAACGCCCTGCGAAGCAGGCGGGGGTTTTGCTAGTCTTAAAATAAATTACAGTTAAATCAGCTACGAACATCATTTAAACAGCCTTTTAATGTTAAAAAGTTATGTTCTAACGTTTTAACCAAAATATTATCCAAAATTTTTATTATTTATGATATTAGGTGTTTTGGACCTTTCAGCTAAATACATTTTTTCGACTATTTTAATTTATTTATTTTATATGTAAATAATGCAACATGGTGGAAGTGTGCAATTGAATTTGGTTTGGTTTGGGTTGTTTGATTAAACGCAACCGACTATGAGACAATGAATGAAGGTGGAGTCAATCTATTCGAACTTTATTATTTTTCGGCAAATATATCATTCATATATCTATGTATGTATAAGCATACTGTCACATTCAAATTCAAAAGGCTCTTATCGCGTGATTAAAAAAAAACAACGATTCCATTATACGACATCGTCAAACTTTTCATATAACATCACAATCGTATATCGTTCAATCGTGTCGTTCATCGTTAAAAGTATCTACAGTTTGAAAAGAACTAAAAACATTCGGCCATCTTAGAGATCTCAGCAATCTCAAAAATATAAACAGGATTCTTCAGCAAAATAGGTATGCGTTTCTTTCCTTTGAAACTCTGTGATTTTTTGCCCAAAACTACAGAAAAGTCTGTCAAAGTTTATAAAGGGTGTTTTTTTAGAACTTTGTATAGAACTTTGAAATGGAATAAAACAGAGATGATTTTTTTAAATTGAGATGAAATTTACTTTATTCGAAATATAATCTTCTGGCATTATAATTTAAATATGATTTCTGGCATATGATCGACACGGCTGGTTCGGACATAGTCTAATCTGGAGGTCTAATTTTCGATGACTTTTTCCAACATTATGTGGCCGTATATCGGCAATAATGCGGCGAATGTTGTCCTCCAAGTGGTCAATCGTTTCGAGCTTATTGGGGTAGACTAGCGAATTCACATATCCCCACAGAAAATAGTCAAGCGGCGTTAAATCGCACGATTTTGAAGGCCAATTCACGGGTCCGTAACGTCAAACTATGCAGTTACCAAACGTTTCCTCCAATAAATCAATTGTGTCACGAGCTGTGTGACATGTTGCGCCGCCGCCGCCGTCTTGTTGACACCACAGCTCCTGCACATCATGGTTGTTCAATTTATGAACGAAAAAGTCAGTAATCATGGCTCTATAGCGGTCACCATTGACTGTAACGTTTTAGAGAAGTACGGACCAATACCCCATAAAGCACACCAAACAGTCAGTTTTTGTTAATGTAACGATGTCTCAACATACACTTGAGGATTATCATCACTCCAAATATGGCAGTTTTGTTTATTGACGTATCCATTTAACCAAAAGTGAGCTTCATCGCTAAACAAAATTTATTCGCTTATGAAAACTGGGATCAACGGCAATCTTGTTCTGAGCCCATTCACCGAATCTACGCCTTACTAGGTGATCCTGTGGCTTCAATTCTTGAAATACCAAACCAAACTAAAAATAAATCACTTGATAGCTGACAAAATGGCCGCCAGTTAAAATAGTGTTGCCAACTTAAAGTTCTGTACCTCTAAAAAAGCACGCGTTAAATAAAATAAAATGTATAACAAATAATGTGTGACAGAAAATCACAGAGTTTCAAAGTAAAGGAACGCACCTAATTTCTTATTTTTTGTGTCAAAAACTGAGGACAGTGGCGTAGATAAGAATGGAGAGGATCTACTGGACTTCTATTTCATGGAACTTGGAGAGCTTTCTCATAAAAATATATTTAAAGAATTGCTGGTGCTATTCACGCATGCGTTTGTCAGTGTAAATTAATATATGCGGGTGAAAGTTTCGTTGTCGTTTTGAAATATTCGCAATGGTGTGAGAGAGCCTTAATGCTTGTATCGGGATCGTTTAATTTTAAGTAGTATAAAAAGTTGAACATCGCTGGAGGTTAATGAAAAATGAAACTCGCTCGAATGTTAAAACAAATTAGTATAGATCTGTGTACGCCACCTGATTGAATTATATGTCCAAAAGTTTATAACCATCAAGCAAATAATATGTCGTCGATCAGAGCGAAATCTATCTTTGTGCAATACAATATGGTTGTTCATATCTGAATCATTCTAGTTTTTATTTGTGTGTAAAAATTTACCGAAGTAACCAACCACTGATTAGCGGATAGCCAGTAGAAATTTCAACTCTTCAAAACCAACCAATGTTAAGAAAGTGATTTTGGTGGTCCGAGGGTAAGTTTTTAACACCAATTTTTATTTCAATCCAAAAAAAAGAAAGCCTTGTGTTTTAAAATTGAAAAATTTAATTCATAATTTGTTTTTAACTAGTTTGAACTTTTGGAGCAATAACATTAGCGAGAAGAATTTTAGAAAGAGAGATTGAAAAGAAACGAAAAGAAATATGTTGACATTTTCTAGATATATGTCGTTATGTTTACTTTTGTGAAACATTCAGATAATGAGAACGTTCGATAAATAAAAAGGGTGCTCAGAAATTGTCTGGTGGTCACGTTCACGTTAATAATTATTTATTTATTTAACGATACGATGCGATGCAACTTTTTACAATGGGATTTGATTATAATAATCATTAAGATTATATAAATTATAGAAATAAATTATGAAAACTGAAAATGTTTATAGGAATCTTTATTGACTCGAATTTGATTTGATGTGAAAACCCTATAAAATTTTGAACTAATTTATTTTGAAATTTTTATTCTAGATTTTTTTGTTACTAAACGACAATAAATGTATCATCAAAATGTAATGTATGTAAATAGTAAGCAATTGGAATTTACATTGAAATAACAAAATATCTTTTCTTTTAAATATATGTATACCATACATACTCCCGTTTCGCTTATTTAATTTTAAAATTAAGTAATTTTGTATACAACCACAACTCAAGAACGTTAATAAAACGAAACACAGTTTACAACTCCATGCTTGAAAAAATAACCCCAGTAATATATATTTTTGTCTCAGTTAACGAACTCAACAACAGACAAAAAAAATAATACTTTAACAAGCATAATATAGATGTTAGCAATTTGCCAAATTAGATGTCTGATTTAAAAGTAATTAAGTATATGGGAGTGTGAATCTTAGACCGGAAGGCATATGGTACGAGTTAACTTTGGTTTAAAACATACCAATTTGTTAGTTTGTTTTTTTTTTCAACTTTTTTTCACACAATATAAGTATTATTATGAGTAATGTATTTGTAAAATATTCAACCTTGAAAATTATAAGTCTTGAAATAATATTTGAGAATCTAAACAAATGGATCCAGCAATTACTTCTGTCTGTAGTCTATATTTAATTTATACCTGTCTGCGCTTACTATCTAAATTATTAATATTATATGGGTTAGATACACATTATCTTAAAAAGGACAGAATCTTGAAATTGAATTTTAATACAAATGTAACGTGTCTGAGTTAAAATTAATTTTCAAGATTCTGTACTTTTTAATAATGTAATTATTGTTCTTTTTTAAATCTGTATTTAAAATTAAATTTTTGTATGGGACTAGGCGTATAGGCAAGTTTTAGATTCGTAATAAAAAAAAATCGAGATGACATTTTAATCAAACCTGACACTACGATAATAGAGAAAACAAAAAAAAGTTGGTCTCGCCAATCTGCGTGTCTGTCTTTATGTACCTTAACCTAGAGCTTAAACAACTTTCTTCAAACTTGAAAATTTAGGTTTCTAGAAACATATATGTACATTTCTTAGTTGACTTACGCATAGAGCGTTCCGTGAGCGCTCTTCACTTCCAAAAGCAAAAGTCAACGAAAACTGAACGAAAAGAAGCAAACATTAATTATAAGCACGTCACATGAATTCTTTGTATTCGTTTGGTTTTGTACCACACCACGTACGTCATCGTCGCCTTCCGACTATTATGTACCTTAAAAGTTGAAGTAATATTGTGTATCTATTAAAATATTTTGTTTTGAAAACTCAATATCTCAAAAACAGCTCGATACTTTTTTTTTAAAATATTCTTGTTGGAGATATGGTCCAACATAAATGAAACCTAGCTAAGATAAACTGAATTTAATAGACTTTACGTATTTGAAAGGCCCTCACTATTCAACTGATGAGTACAAATGAGACAGCCGCCGGAACAAAACGCCAATTTTTGTAAAATAAAAGGCCGTGAAAAGCTATTTTGATATAAGGTGTGGAATCGGCGAAAGATATAAGTGATTATCACATGAATCACATATGATTGCCGTTGAGTTTTCGGTCTTTTTAATTGAATACTTTTCAATGACATTTGTCAAAAAACATGACTGCCATACTGAATTTTTCATATATATGTAATAATCTATGGAAATTATAAAACTAAAATCACGTCTTTGCTATAAAATTCTTATATTTTCTTCATCATATGAGTTTTGTTCCATTTTTCAACGTTTCTCGACAAATTTTATCGATGCGAGAATTACAGAACGTAGGCACAGGAATGTTTATTTTTGTTTATATGAATGGTTAAAAAAAAAAAGCACTTTGTAGCATAGTGGTAACTCTAGTCGTATTGTAACTGTGGCAGAAACGTCGAATTTGTTGGAAAATGACAAGCACATACCTCCTGTGATAGCTCTTTAGCTATCAAATGTGATATCATCTAACACAACTAGAAATGGCTGATTGTTACTCTCACTTATCGCAAATCGCCTTATACGATTTTTAAATGTACAAACACTAAAAATTGGAATATATCTACGAAGTTGGTTTTTCGAAAATTTTCGTGGTATGTTTTAAGATTCGTTTTTTTTTTTTATTTTTAACTTTTGCCAATACAAAATTATAAGATTATATTTTTTGACATTCTTATCCCCCCTTTTACACTCTAGAAGTTTTAACATCTCAGTTCAACGTTTGGAATCGTTTGACAGCAGTATAACATTTCAATTTGACAGCTGCCAAATTCAGGTTCAGCTGAACTGAATTTTAAACTTACACTCTTAAACTCTCAAAAATTCATTTTAACTTACTTTTACCTTAGCAACAGTTTAAAAGTGACTTTGAAGTGAGTTTGAAAAATGCACTTAAGGCGTTACGTGTGGTACAGACAAAATACTTCTGTTTCACAAAGTTAAATAAAGTTAGTACGCTTTGTTAAGAAAAATAGGCTTCAAATCATAAATCATTAAAACCACCTCGGAACAAAAAAAGTTAATTTTGTTTTTATCCAAAAAAAATTAAATATGAAAGTGACAAATGGAGCCTATACCTACTTCTTAAGTAACTAAGCATTAATTTTTCAAAAAATCAACCTGTTTAAGTTGGGTAGCAATATAGGTTTCTAATATCCAAAATGTTGAATTTTTTAAAACTGTGTTCTGAATTTCACGTTTGATTACTATTTTCCATGGAATGCTCCCCCCATCAACTTTTGCTAAACAATATAGCCTGCATCTATAGCAGTGCAATAATACTTTTTTCTCGGTGATATAATTGAAATAAATTACTTTTTTTTACAAAGCTAAAAACCGGAAAAAATAACGATGTCGCAGTTTTGAGTTAATTTGGCATGTAATTAATTTGCACTTAATTGCATTCTGCGCTGACGGAACATGCATGAAATTATGTCTTGAATCGAAACAGACAGAGTTGGAATTTATATATTTTGGCCACCTTTCATGGCACTTCAGGTGACATTTATTCAGTTATTTGATAATATCAAAGCAAAAAATAACAAGGCGCATTGAGAGTGAAGTCATGATTTTTAATGATGCATAACCATTTACATGACATTGAAAAGAAAATGAAATTATTTTTTTTTCATATGGTGAAAGCTTATTTTTTGAACAAAATTATATTACTGAATGGTTGGTAAATTGATATTCCAAATGCGAAAAATAACTTCCATATTAATTTGGCAACTAAAGAATAATAATTTAATAAAAAAAATAAAAAAAAACAATAAATTGTTTATGGGCATGGAGTAAAATTTCAATAACAACTCATTCTCCTTTGACAATGGGTTGCCAGATCTGTTTTATTTTTAAGTACCAATATGTGACAGTGACATAAAGTCATTAAAATTTCTATATACCTTTATATATATTTACAAACCTAGAATCAGCTTTGTTGGTTGATTTTTTCACTTTCATTTTTGATTCATGATATGACCAACCACCCAATTCACGAAAGTATGCCTTGTTGACACATTGTCTAAAAAAACTGTTAATTGCAATGAGTTTTAATAACAAACAAAATCAGTTATACAATATACATATAAGTATGTTAAAATATCAAGCTGCGGAACCGGATGCATACTCTGATCTGAATAATTTGTTTCCAGCATTTTTTTTTTTTCACATTTTGACCCGAGTCAAACCAGCAGATAAGTTTGACGCCATTACAATACAATACACGAATTTTTATTTAAACAAGCCAGTTGCCGTGGCACTTGCTGTAACCGGAACAAATGTCAGTTAATTTTGTTGCTCTGATTCAACATGAAAATGCAAATATAAATTGATGTTTTTTTATTTGTTATATGTAGATGTGAAGATATAGAGCAAATGATGGAATGTTTTATATTTTTTTGTGGGTCAATGAATTCGACTCGTTCAAGATAATCAAGACGAGGTGCAATGATTTGACTAATGAAGAATGCATGTGACCTCTAAAGAAGGTTTACAGGCGGTCATATGGAAAATTTGTTTATCGTTTTAATTTTTAATAGGAAAGTAAAAGAATTTGTGTAGAAATATCAAATGCTATTTAGCATAACATCGCCCTTATATTAAAGGCCACTTCTTGAATTGTGTATGCAGTCTTATATTTTCGATGGCGCTCTTTTCAAATCTGTTATCGGTTTTTTCCTACCTCTTTCCATTGCTCATTTTTGACAAAAAGTTAAATATTTGAAAACTAAAACCCTTTGGGTATATCTGACAACGATGATTTCCAATAAGATAATTTTTCAAAAAATAAAAAAAATTCAACTGTTCGTTTTCTCGCAATAAATGTAGAGATTGCGTATACAGCGTTTTGGTATTTCGAATAATGAACTAGGCGAAAATAAAATAGTTTTCGTACTTGCATTATTGGCAGCTCATTCAATGTAAGATATTTGACCAAAGACACTCAAATATAAATATAGGAATCTTTCGTACGTACGTTTCACGTTTCACGTTTTACAATCCAAGACCAATTCGTTTACATTGAGATCTCAGAAATTTCTTTCCGACAAAAAGCATTTTGACAGAGAAGCTTAGTAATTTTCCGAGATCTGTACTTGACTAATAAAACAGTTTAACGAGTTGAGATTTGCTTTGTTTTGGCAGTTTCATGATTTTTTTTTGTTAAAAAAGAGTTACCATCACAAGCTTTTCACCACGAAAATGGCTGTTTTTAAGTGGGTTATTGGCAGAGAAACCAGTGATGGGATAGAATTGTATCCCAGAGGATTCCTTTTTTCGATGGGATTCGGGGATAGGTAGACTGTTTTTAAAAAAAGGGCACTTTTTTACAATCTTTTTAACTCAAAGAATGTTAAGATTTTTTATAAACAGTTAAACTTTATTGTGTTTTATTAAAAATTTATTGATGAATTTATGTATTTAACCTTTGTTTTATAAAATAAAAAAGCTTTGATGAAAGGACTCTTTTTTTGTGCATTCGGAGGGGTTCATAAATAATTTTGCCTGCGGTAAGACTGCTTTTAGACGACTGCGATTTTTAAGCTTCGATTCTCTTTTGCTTTCCTTTCGGTTGCAAGGATGCTTTTAAACACTGCAATTTTTAATAGATGTTAAATGAAAAAGAAACATATCCACACTCCTTACTCTACTTATTTTTCAAACAATAAGCACAAAGAAGAATCAGCGATAACTCTGCAAATATTTCCAACCTCAGCAATTTTGTAAACCCCGGCCACCACTTACATACGTATCCCGCCTATGTGATTAAAAATCGCAATGGATAATTGCATCGTTTAAAAGCAGTCTAACACTAATTATCGCGATGTGTTGAAAAAATACAGATTTAATGATAGAAACAGAAGACACTTGGACGCAAACGGAATATATTCAATATTATTGTCAGTGCGACTATCTCTGTGTAACAACAGAATTATATTGACTACTATAATATTGTCATTGTATACACGACTGGGTTGTAGGTATTTGCACTTTTGAACAGTAAAGTTATCCAGCTAGCTACTTTTTAAATATCTCCTTATTTATAAATGCATTCTAAATATTTTCTCGTAAACTAACTGGCATCCCTGCAATTTGTCAATTTCGTGCGATGATAATTTCGAGATAACTTTTCAATTCTTAGGAATGCCAAAATCTATAAAGATTGTATTTATTCTTTTTATTTTATAAGTATTTCGTAGACTTTCTTAGACGGTTGACTAATAACAATAAGAGTAAGACAATGTGTCTAAATAGTTCGAAATAGTAGAAAATATGGTTTATCTAATTAAATTAAATAAATTTTTTACGAATCTAAAACTTGCGCTATATAAAGGTTGTTCAAAAATGTACGCAACATTTGAATTTGCCACAATTTATGTTATTGGCAACCCTTTAAAAAAAGCAATTTGACAGCTGACAGTTTTGGTTTAGTAAAAATGGAGCATTAGGTACACGAGACAATAACGTTTTTTCATTGTTGAACGATTATTTCAAAAAAAGCTTAGTAATATTTTTTTAAATAAAATCATCCAATACTTAACCAAAGCTTTTACTTGGAAAAGTGCAAGTCGAACTTGAACCATATTTAAACGGATTTTTCTCAAATTTGTACAGAGCATTTTTATATTTTTCCACGAAAGGTTCATCTTAAAATTAATATAAAATTGAGTTGCAAGTTTTCAGCTGCAGTAATGTTGTGTTGACACTTTTTGGTTTTTTTTTCTGAATAAAATAAGTTCTTAGTATAGTTAAAGCAAAATTAGGTATCAAAACTTGTCAAAAATGTTTTTCTTTGGAAACAGAATGGTACCACTGCCACCGTTTGAATTTTAATGGAACTATACAGTCGATATTTTACGAATTAGCTTGCAAACTGCGATCATATTAATGTTGTTTTGTTTTTTGTCAGAATAAAATAATAACTTTTAATTTGCATAATATTATTTTATTACTAATGCTTTTTCAAATTATTTTACCTTTTGATGTACCTGTTGCATCTTAATGGATTTCCTTCTTACATTTTCAAACTTTAAAAAACAAATTGAATTCACGATCTATTTTGTAATTTTCAATGTATTTTTATAATCATATTTAACAAGTTTAAACATCGTAAAAATCCTGTTAATTTTTTAATGCCGAAGGTGTTTTAACTATAATATTTCTCGTTAATTGCCTCTGTTCAATAAGATCTTCAAAATTTGAAAATAATTTGGCTGGATTGATAATATTTCGATTGACTCTTAGGTTTGTTATTAGACCTAAATTTTTGTACTTCGACTTCCTCGTCAAAATATTTATATATACATTAGTCCTAAATTTGTATACTTCGATTTCCTCGTCAAAAAATTTATATATATGTACATACGTTAAGTTATTTTTCTGGTCGTCTTTTTAATATTTTTTTAAATCACACGTTTCATTAAATCAGAAACATACTAGGTATATATGTATGTTCATAGATATTCCAAACTTGGAGTATGGTATTCAAATAGCTTAATTAATCCATGTTTAGAAGTTAGATACTTAAGACCGACAAATACATAACTGAGAGAAAAATATAAAGTCATATTTAAAAATAGATTATTTGAAATAAAAATTGAAAACAAAAATAAATGTACTTAACTTACATATATATATAAATGAATACATATTTATATTGAAAATAAATGCACATGAAATGGACAAGGTTTTTATTTTAGCATGTCTGTGTCATTATACTAAACTACTTTTTCAATTTACATAGAGACAAGAAAGTTTAACTAACTGCAACATTAAATTATATTGGAAGAATGGCCTACTTGCAGTGTGTTGTCCCTCTACTACGTGTGTATTTTAATTGCCTACATTTCAACGTAGGAGACTAGACTCCATCAAGAATGTCAACAATGATGTGAAGACAATTATTTGTAGGTTATATGTAAATAATGTGTAGAAAAAATCACACGTTGCTAATAAAATCCTCACAAATTGAAAAAAAAATTAAAAAAAAACGATTTCAAGACACTCAACCGACTTATATTGACATGAATTCGTGATGACGTACCGTACACGGCCGTCTGTGCCCCCATCCTCAAGGATTAATTACATTACATACATACATTTTGTTTGTATAACAAAATAAAAAAATTAGTCAAATAAATGTATCTACTACTAGAAAATCAATCAAATAGACAGGAATGAAGGGACCTTCAATTTTCTACCGAATCCTAAGACTAAGGTGAGAAGCACTTTTTCATGGCAAGAGATATACTTTTGGAAGATGTGTCAATTACTCGCAAGAGGCAGTAACCCGTGAAAATCATTTCTGTTTTTTTTTTGTTAGCTAAAGGCTGAAATCAAACCCAAGATCTTTAGAGAAACAGTCTTAAACACTAACCATGTAGTGTTGCTACATTCCATTCCTGCCAAAAACAAGCACACAGAAACGGTTGAGAGTTATAAGTTACTAGGCACTTAAATGGGACAAAAGTACCTTCGTTACTTATAGCCTAGGAACTTATGTCCCCGCCTTAGAAAATGCACAATCATGGGTAAATATTGTGAACTTATATCTGACTCACATGCATGTGCAGTTTTGAGAAACTCATGAGCAATAGTAAGCGTAAAGGTTTGTTCCAATGAGAAGCGTTGCCTATTTTTTGTTTCATTGTTTTTCATGAGTACTGTCAAAAATACATGGTTTTGTATACTGCTAGCATTATTTTCGATTATTGTACAGTGTACACTCCCTTGTGTAAGCCCAGCATTCACGATGAAACAAAAAACAAAGACGAAACATGGACTTGAAAATTTTTTAATGTGTAAACATCTATACCGGCGGCGCGGCGGTAGGATAAAATAAAAACCTGTGTCTTACGTGTAGCACGTTACGAACGTGAAAAGCAGTGGCTCAAACTTAGTGTACTTTTTAGGATGAGCTTAAGACGGCAAAAAGTTTTCCATCAAAATTCAGATTAGCTTAAATTTTTTCAAAGTCCGTGTCTAATTTTCCTAGGGTACATTTGGAGAATGAGTTTGAGAAACTGAATTTTGTTTTATTGACGTTTTTTTTTAACGCGGACCCAGTTTTGTACTCCAAACGCTATGAACCCAATAAATTGAAAATAAGATAACTTACCCTCAATCAACTCACCAGTTGACACACTCATATCCTGCATATCACAAAAATATTTGCAAAATGAATTACGTAATAGATGTTAAATAATAGAATTTTTCACGGAACTAATTATAACCTTAAAACTAGAAAATATATCATTCAACTAAAGCGTTCGACTTAGACCTATTAACAAAAAAAATACTTATAATTTTTCAACCATCGTCTAAATTCAACACCTTACCATTTTTTTTTTACTAAAAGTTCCTCATAGGTAAATCCGTATAAGAATCAAAGATAAATAAAACCGATTTAATGTTTATCGATTCCTTATGCAACTCTGTCAGGTATATACAGTATACACACTTAAAACCTTAGCTTAGTCAGACAACAAATAAACTAAGATATTTTATTCTCAGCTTAAGTTTATTGTCGGTCTTTCTTATTGGGAATGCTTCGTCTAAAGATGCATCTCATCGAATACTCACGGAAATGAAAAAAACATCTTTACATAAATATTTGCATAATTAACATACATACATACATACATACATACATACATACATACATACATATAAATTTTAATGGCATATTTTATCTGTATATTTAAAAATGATTTATCTAATATTTATGATACAAACTGAGTAGGTGTAAGTTGTATGGGTAGGGCAAAAAATATCATCTATTCTGATATTAAATTATTTTACTTGCACAAAATTGAAAGATTAAACAAAAAGACCGTGTGATGGTGCATGTTAAAAATGAGGGCATATTAATTATAGACACTTGTAAGGAAGATGCTATAGCATGCAACTTTTTGACCTTTTCTCTCTCGTATCTGATCTTGTGAATTTGCCTTGAATAAAGTCGGATACAATAAATAAATTTACATTATTTTTCTTGTAGATGGTTTGTATTTATCGCAGATAAATGAAACACAAAATCTTGTTTAAAGTCTGGCAATTCAAAAAAAAAATCAACTTTATAAAAATATTCAAATAAGTACTATGTATAATCAGTGATGCTTATAAGCACAAGCAAAAATAAATCAAAAATTTAAATAACTTAAAAACTAATACAAATTTTCAAGCATTACGTTACATTACATTATCTAGAAAAACTATAGAAAAAAAAATATTTCTGTCTTACATTACGCACATACATATTTAACACGATATTAATGCGACAGAAATATTTACAGCCAAATGGAAACTAGCTAAAATATTTATACCTTTTCCAATTGTAGCTATGCTTATTATTTTGGACCTATTTCCGTGTTCTTTAATTTGTCTAAACTCTAAAGTATTCTAAATAGTGGTGCAAAAATTACTTAATATCTATTTAAGAACTCATAAAATCCTTGCATCTAAGCAGTTTGTCTTTCGCTAACAGCACAGTTGTACCAGCGGTTTTTCATCTTCTGCAGTACGTTTAATGTCATCTTAACTGCAGAGCAGAGAACAAGCGATTTCAGTTAAAAAACATAAGTTTTCAAATTTTCTTCCGACAACTCAAAGAGCCCCCCAGGGATCAATTCTGAGGCCTCTAATTTTCTCGTTATATATTAATGAACTTCCTACAAAGCTTACGAGATCTTCCATTTAAATGTTTGCTGATGATGTTCAGCTATTCAAAAGTTGTCCTCTTGGGCTCATAGAGGATTGTGCATATGCTTTAAACATGGACATTGAAGATATTTCCTATTGGTCAGGACGTATTCCTTAATCCCCTTAAGATGAACCGCTCGTCGTAAGTAAAACAAGCTAAAACAACCTGGAGTATTTTCCTGTTCTTTATTTAAATGGATTACCGATCGCTTTCACACCATCAGCAAGAAATCTTGATATGGTCTTCAATAGAACACTGTCTTGGGACACGCACACCAACGTGACTGTGTGTACCTTCGGGACTCTTTAGAGTCTTGACTCCTTTTTAACGCTGGTTGAAGACCCATCATCTTTTTTAAAAATCATTGAAATTTGACTCCTTTTAAAAATGTGGTCCGTGTGTCAACTGCAAACTACATATCAGATTTTTGGCTAAAAACTCGCATTACGGAAATAGGATTTTGACTTTTTTGTTGAGAAAATTGTCTTATTTTTTAATTATTCACCTATAACTTTTTAATGGCTTGACCAATTCTGCACCTAGTGCTTCACATTTTTCAAAGGCGGAAATCTTTTTTATTTATTTTTATTTTTCTTATTTTTTTCTTAGTTTTGTATGCATGTTAAAAATAATGTATGTTTGTTTTCTTTTTTAATTAATTTAAAAAGTGTTAATAATTGTTATATTGAAATATATACATAATGTAAATATGAAGTCTGAGAGAATTTAAGTTTTTGTTGTTAGGTTTTCTTTGTTCAATTTTTACATACATATGTATGTAGATTTACATATTTAAAAAAAAAGTTAATTTTGAAATCAATTTCCATTTCTCATTCTATACGAATCTATCTTGCAGGCTTGACAAAAAAAGAATTACAACAAATGCTTTTTTCTATTTTAATTCATTTACTCAAAAACTTGAAATATTCTAATTTATTACTTTTAAAAATATCAGAATAAGAATTTTGACAAAAAAAACATTAATATTACTAAGTAAATAGTTGAAATAATCTTATACTTTAATCAACAACGGAATTTCTAAGTTAAAGAAATTAATAAGGCAATTTTCTACTACATTGTTAAAGTACCTACATATTTAAAATAGGACTATATATTAATGTATTGCCTTAAATTCGAAGAGTATATGAACCTATTTTTGAACATCCTAACCGCGCACAGGGTACCAGAGCTTCAAAATAATTGTTCTCTCCTTATTCTTTTGGTGAAACTTATTTTCTTTATAATTCTTAATTCTTAAATGCTCACTTCTCCAATAGCAAATAACCTCAATAGATATGTTTCTAAAAGTAAACAATTTTGTATGTCTGTCTGCACCTATAAGCAAAATGCCATTAGTGCTTAGTCAGCTTTAAACTTATATATCTCATGAAAGATGGCTCGATCTATCTAAACACTTCAATCTTCTCTGATTTCTTGATTTCTACAATTGAAAGGGTATATTGCCTAGCTCACCACTTAATAAGTTTTTTTTCTTATAAAAATACGTTCCACTTAAATGTCAATGCCTTATCTATAATAAAGTACTTCAAAGAATAAAATTGTTTATAGAAGAGAAACCCTCGACTTCTTTATAGTTTTACTTATATATATAAACTCTAGGTATAGGTAAACATCTTACATAAATGATTCAATTTATGATATCAATTATTTAGTCATGAAAGATTAAATTAATTCCAAAATAAAATAAAGAAAAACAGGACCTTAAGGCAAACAAAAATTCAGAAAAACATATACCTAGGTATAAGATAATCTCCTTTTTGTTGCAATCCCGCTGAATAATATGTCAATGCTACTAAAAACTCGCAGCAGCAAAAGCCGCATGCGATATTAATGAATCCAGTTTTTAGCGGATTTAACTCGATTTATTTCTGAAAGTTTTTCCATCTGCGGAGCCAACTAAAAAAAAAAAAATTAAATAATAATGTATGCAAGTCTGCATGCCCCGAGAAACTGGTTCAACTAATTTAAATCAACGACTTCAAGCCAGTGCTGTCGTTTGGGGAATCTCCTCAGAAATTTAAATAAAATACAAAAAAAACAAACAAACTTTTTTTTACATTTTTTTTTTTTTTATTTTTGTAAAAAAAAATAAAACTGGGTTCTCGCATGCCAGTGGAGTGGATAATTAACTATATGTGCACCTACTTGGATCGCAAAATGATAATAACTATGCTCATTACCTCTACATTGTTTATACCGTGGCCGTCGCGTCGATCGGGGTTTTGTTCAAAATTGGACATAAAATACATACAGCTAAGCTAGCTTTATTTTCTTTAAATCGATGAGTGGATATCTAAAGAAAAAAAAAATACTAATAGCCTAAAAATTAGGTTAAACAAATCCTTAAAATTAAAATGTCTTGCGTTCACAATAAGATTAAATGAAGTAAGAATTGTTGTTGGCTTATTTCAAAAAAATCCCTAAAATCCCTATACTTTGTATAAAAATGTAAAATGTGTTAATGTTATACCAGATCCTTACAAATTTGTCAATATTTATATTAGATATTTTGTTTTGTTCTTAAGTTAAAAAAAAATTAAAAATTTATTAAAAAAATAAATATTTAAGACCTTGTATCTATTGGATTAAAAGTGCATCAGATATGATACCTTACCTAATTTATGATAGATTAGAAACGTAAATTAACTTATGCATAATGTAACATGCTCCGATAAACTTTAAAATGAAGTTTTATCCAATGCTATGTTTGTATGTCATAAATTGAGTTTGACAGTTTATATCTTGACAGTCTATATGTATAAGCGAAATTTGACTTTTTAGTGGGCTTTACTAAAGCCGCTTTAGGACTTGTTTGTCACTCCTTAATTCAATTTTCAAAGAAATAATAATTAATTAATTTATATTTGCCGATTTTAAATAATTTTAAGGATTGTGAGTATAAATTGTGTTATTTGTTAGGGGTTTACCCCCCTTCCCCCTCCAGGCAAAAGTTTTTTTAATATGTTTTTTATAAAAAATTTAAATGTAGATAAAAATTAAGACCTATTAAATTTTAATAAATTTATGAAAATATTAAAAAGGACCAGCAACATTTTTAAACAGGTACCTCAACCAATTTGATTTGGTTTGAATTTCTACTACTTGAAATAGGAATCTATTACAAATCTTAGATAGTAAAGGCAATAGTTTTTCAACCCTTATTCAAACTTACCCCCCCTTTTCCATACGTTAAAAGACCAAATTCTCCATGATGTATAACGGTTATTGTAGTTCAATTTTCTTATATCGGAATATTAGCACCACGAACAAAGCAGATATATCGGGTTTTCCAATAGGGACTTGACAACTTTGAATTTAATTTGTGAACGCACCCTTTCACTAATCATCCAACTGTCATTGAGTCGGTGGCCGCAACTTTAAGAACGTTAACTCCAATTTTCGGTCATAAATGACGAAGCTCATTTTTAGCTCAATGGGTTCGTCAATAAGCAAAATATGTGTTATTGGTCGGGTTAGAATCCACATTTGCTTCATAAATCACCACTTCATCCACAACAAATAACTGCTTGGGCGGTTTGCATGCCGGCGGCATTATTGGGCCATATTTTTTCGTCGAATAACGATCGTCAAGTTACTGTGAATGGCCAGCGTTATCGCGCCATGATTACCGATTATTTTTGGCCCGAATTGAAAGATATGGATTTAGACGACATGTGGTTTCAACAGGTTGATGCCACAAGCCACACAGCACAGCTTAGGTTAGGTTGATAAGCGTGTTATCTCAAGAAATGGGCCAGTCGATTGGCCGTCTCGTGCGATTTAACGTCTCTAGACTATTTTCTTTGGGGCTACGTTAAGTCATTGCTTTATGCCAACAAGCCGACGACGTTGGAAGAGCTCAGAGCTAACATTGAACGCGAAATAGCGGCCGTTTCAGCCGAAATATGTGGCCGAGTCATCGAAAATTGGGTAAAAAAAAAAAGTTGTCAAGTCCTTATTGGAAAACCCTTTAGTTTATATCATTTTGTTAAATTTAAATCTTATTATTTTCTGGACAAATTATTATGTACACATATTATTTTCTCAAAGAATCAAATTGCCTATTTGAAAATTAATTACATTATCAGATTCATTTCAATTAAATGTTTGTTACGGTAAAGATTTAACAATATAGTGCCTATATAAAAAGAATTAAACTATAGGTAGTTAAATGAAAATTATTTGCCATCATAACTACTTATTTTAAAGTTAATGCTTCAACATGACATAGAAAAATATATAATGCTTCCCTGAGAAAAATAAAATCAAAGCGCATACAAATTGTGCTGGTCATTTTTATTCTCTATATTCGAAGAGCAATTCCTGACCTCTTCTACTCCTATAATAGCTGAGTAAAACCGGGTAAGACAAAGATAGCTGTAAAATTTAAAAAAAAAAAACGCAAGCTTTACGATAAAAGTGAAACTTGTTACAGATCTCAACAGACCTCACTTTAAGACGACAACCACACACACCACACCACCACCGGTGTCAGCATGACCACAAACTTCACTATATGTTCGTAATGTAGATGTGCTTCATGCGTATACGAGTACAACTGCAATTGCAGTGTAAGTGTATCGGTCCGACTCTCTTTATATGATGTAATTTGCGGATTTGTTAATAAACTTATATTCCTACGTATAGTTTATAAAGCTCACATTCAAAGAGCAAGAAAAGAAAATATACAAAGAAAAAAAAAATAAAACTCACACTATGACAACGCGGTGTCATTTAAAACTAAAGATCGACCTGATTTTCTTACTCCACTTAGCAATGGACATTCGACACCGCACATATTATAGAGATGTAATGCGGCTTCAATAAAATACATATATCTCTTTATATAGGCATATGTAAGTACATACATATATATTTTTCGTATCAGTACCTATCTTTGATTTTCAATTCACCTCAATTTCGAATTTGTCGACAACGAATGTGTCGATAGATATACGGGAAAAAAATATCACTTTTTTGTGCAAATACAGTGCGTGAGCGTGAGCGATTAAAACCATATAGGTATAGTGTAGTCAGAGCAGAATGTGAGACTGAGTACCTAGTTTTTTTTTTTGCGGAAAATGCGATTGCATAAGCCCTCCATCAACATCAAGCCAATCCCCTGAAGTATACGTCACACTTCATTGGCAACCTGCGGTGGTTTGGTGACACTTCAATAACATGAACAAACATCTAACCCTGTTGAGTTTTAAAGTGTAGATAACACAGTTCGTCAATTCAATTCAGTGACCACATGACACATTACATTACAATAAAAACAGATACTTCTTCCATAAGCCGCCTGTTCTGGTCTGGCCTGGCATGGCCTGGCCTGGTCTGGGCCAACCCGGCACAGCACGACTTGTGTATAGATGAAGGTTTTAAATTTCACGCATGTACTATGTATACTCGTATACATCCGATACACGAATGCAGTGAATAAAGTACCTATCTCTGGAACAATAATACGAGTCATGCCTTTTTACTAGCGCATATGATGTTTTCAATGAACTTTCACAAGGATAACCGCTTGCTCACTGTGGGTAATGCCAGGCTTGATCAGACTTCATGTTATGTAGGTAAGGTATATAAATACACTTACACATTTCTACACAATACGGAAATGAAAAACGGAACGTATTCACACGGACCGACATATCTATGTACCTATGTACATATATTATTTTATTGATGTCCAACAACGATGTCGAATGTTTTAAACAAAAACAAATATAATAAAAATAAATACCTAAAGTTGAAAAAAATAAATTAAAAAAAAACAAATAGCAGCGCGACCAGAACTGTATCTGTACAACACAGTAGGTCGATGCGGAGATTTGCATAAGTTTTGCTTCCTTTAAACTCGGTAACAACGGCAGCAGTTAATCGTACTGACATAATCTCCATGCGTAATTGCTTGCCATGTTGGAGCACATACAGTGTGGATTGGATAGTGGAAGTTGTAAGTAACTTCAATTGGTTTTGTTGCATAAAAATATCGACTATCGATAGGGATTATTGGAGTATGGGGAAGTTTTAGGTGTGGAGTAGTTATATTTTTTGTATGCAACAAGTTATTATAAAGTTTGGATTTTTAAAATCAAATATATATTTTCAATTAAAAAATAAAATAAATTTTCAAGTACAATAATTAAATTAAAATACACTGCTGTATCACACGTAATTGCTCTTATGCACGCTCACACTGTTTGGGATTAAATATTTCTGCAACTCCCAAAAACGTAGTTTAATTTAAGGGAAGTATTATACATCAGTTTTAAAAATGAATAATAATGTAGCTTAGTGTTACACATATCTACCCCTCATAGAAACTTTTTATTATTTTCGACTCATTACTGGCTGAACACATTGGATACGGAGCTGCAACTAGAGCTGTACCTGAAATAACTGTCAAAGTATTCAATACACACAAATTTAATGTTACGAACACATCAACACAACTGCAGTAGGTGCTGCAAGAGTCTACAACTTTTAACTTTTAAGTGCAGTACTCTTGACGTTTCAATTTTTATGAAGAAAAAAAGAGCCGGACAAAATATTAAAGCTTTTTGTGGCTATTTGTTTTGTCTTTTTTTTTGGGGAATCTTTGTAAATATATGCACTTGTACAGTAAAAAATTCTCAAAAAAAAAAAACGGATGAGTAGTAGCCTGGATTTTCTATTTCACATTGGTACTATTGAGCACCATGTCCGAATTATTAAATAATAAAAAAAAGAGGCTGCGTGCGATCCACACTGGTAACTTCCCATTGGTGCCCGTGGCAGCTGGACACCCAATGTTACTTTGTTATAAGGAAATTCCTAATTCAAAATCTTAAAAGATGCGATATGCGATATTCAATATGCGATCAAGTGAAAACAAAAGTTGGGGCGTATTATATTTTTCAACAGTTTAAGTTGTACTTGTGGCAAATGTTTTTGCTTTAAAAAAGAACTATCAACTTAATTTTTTTACAAACCCCAACAATTCATAGCTACACCATTGTGTGTAAAATAAAATTATTTCGGAGTCGATAGCTTTGTTTGTTTTCGAGATATTCGAGTCGAAAAACATTTTTTTATTTTTTTTTTAGTGGGTTGAGTTTGAAAACTTGTTGATTAACTTTCAATTAAATAATTCTACAAATCTTATAAGTTATAAGTTATTGAATAAGTCACTATGTATAGAATACATTTGGGCCGGCTTCTAAGCTAGTGTTTGTTTTCAAAATATTCGAGCCGAAAAACGTTTTTCATCGATTTTTAGTATTTTCTTGTAGTTTTTTTTACTTAAAAAAAAAGTCAATTTAATTTTTTTTTAAATTTATATCAGTAACCAAATATGGCATCGCGAATAGAATAAAATTATTCCGAAGTTAATATCGTAGTTTGTTCTCAAAATATTACAACCGAAATTTAAGCATGTTTTTTGATCTAAAAAAAAACTGCCCGCTGATTTTTTTTTAAATTCTTTTCAATTCTTTATTTACGTCATTATGTGTGGAATAAAATTAACCTGAAGTTAATTTAATGTACGAACGTACATACACACACACACATACATACATCTCTCTAAAAATTATGGATTCGGATTCCTAAGACCTCGAAACGTCAGGAAATATCAACATTTTTAATTCGACAAATCGGACCAATTACAAATAACTTCCAATGGGAAGTTAAAAATCATCTAAATTGCAGCTTCAGTACAGTTTTTCCTTTCTTTCCTATTGATTTTGTCTTTATTATATAAATTTTATGAATTTAAATTATTTCTTCGTTTACTTTTTTTTTCTTCTACCATTTTGAAATCCAAAATAGAAAAACCCTAGAAAAAGGTTTTGTTCGTAGACATCGGCATTAATTTTTGCAGGATAAATAAAAACAATAAAAACATGTTTTGCTAGCTAATTATTTTATATTATCCTCAAATCGCAATATTTGAAAATTTGCAAATGAAAGAGAACGAGAAAAAAAAACAATACAAAATTGCTTTCGTAAAAGCTGGAGGCTTCAAAAAATTTCATTCTCACTTATTGATAGTAAAAGTGCGAAACAGCTTTTATATTAATGAAAAAAAAAAACCAATCAAAAAAGATCGATTTATTTGTGCCAATTGAAAATTACAACTATAGCCACTCCATGAACACATCCATCGAGATACATTTCAATTATCAATCGTTCCAACATCAAAAAACAAAACTAACAAAATTTAATTCGAATCTCTAATAAACAACAAAAATCCATCCACAGTAAGATTCTACTTAAGCTTTCATCGGCCGTAATCCTACTACAATGTATAGCTTTTCCAATATAATATGCCTGTTATCTCATTAACTGTTAAATGATTTAAATTTAAATTTAAATTTGTATGCAAACGTTTTTTATTTATTTTTTTTTTTGAAAAACTAAGACTTTATTTCGTACTTTTTTGAGAAATTTTCGTAATTTTTTTATGAATTTTGAGTTTAAAAAATATCAAAGACTATATTCAATGAAACAGCTTTATTTGAAATTTAAATAAATAAATTGATTTTTGGTTTAAAAAAGAAAACTGAACAAAGATATCGTATTTATTATTTATTTATAATTATTATTATTTTTATCGATTTTAAGACAATATTTTAGTAAATTACATCTAGAACTTCCCTCAATATAATTTCTTTTTATTACTTTATTTCGGGTAAAATGGCAACCCTAGGTTTATTTGTTTCACTTTTCAAATCACCAAGCACTTGAAAAAATATAATAATACAAGTGCGCATAATTAAAGAACACGCTTAAAATGGAATAATATAAAGCTTGCTTATATAATTAAATACATGTTTTATCTTATTAGTCATATTTAGATTTGTTTTTAAAGCTTCCATCGATTAAATTGTTGCGAAGTAGTTAGGATCTTTAAACACTTTTTTTTTTTGCATACTAATTGTTTAATTTTATTTTAGCTTGAAGCCTTATTGGAAATAATATTTATAAGTATTTGCAGGAAAAATAATTATTTACTGCGCATATTTATAAAAGTAATACATATTTTGATAGTTATTAATTTTGATGAATGGAATTGATATTTTAGATGATCAGAATAATAATTATCGAATAGTTTCATCAATGGTTTTTGCGGATATAATATATTGTTGCCTTTGCCTTGAATAAATTCACAGAAACATAATTGTTTATATTAAAAACTGCAAAAATATGAACAAAAAACTTTTTAAAAAATTTCAGCTGACAAATTATCTGGGCTAGCACTGATAGTAGTTTAAAGTTCGAGTACGAATCGATTTCCATCCTATATGCATAGAGCATTGTTTTGCATATTATTTAAGTTAAAGAAAACCCTTAATTTAAAAAAAAAAAACGTTTTTGATTTTTAAGAAAATTTTTTTTTAAACTCGAATGAAAAATATTATACTTAAATAATATTATGAAAATTCGATTTTTTAAAAGAAAGGGTTTATTTTTTTTCAATTTTAATTTTTAATAAATACTAAAAATTGGCATCAAATCGGCCATTTTTGTTTTTTTTTTTTGATTTTTGATATGACATATTATTATTATTTTTATTTATTAACATGTAATTTAAATTACAGGGTAATATAATTTTTATAGAGCCTAGCTGCGGACACTATTTGCTCGATATGACATATCTACATATGCCTCAAATTATTATAAGTCCAAGTGTTATCGCTACTGGCAACACTATATTTCTTGAACTATAATCTACTACAATGAATTATTAAAAATTATTTCCTTTTTCTTCTTTACTAAGAAGAAAAATTGAATTGTTTCCGGAAACCATCTGCTTCATTCATTTTGATTTAATTTGTTTATATTATTAACAAAATTGTAATCCATTATAATCTCTTCGTTTTTACACTATAAAGTAAGTCGAATTAAATAATTTACAAGCAAATATTATAAATAAAATATTCTTAGGAATTTTAACCAAAAGTTTGTCAAAAATAAAACCACACATTTTTGACAAGGGTTCAAAATCTTCTTGATCCAAGAGATCGTCCACTGCCATTTGAAGTGGACTCATATAACACCAAGTGTACAAAATATAAAAATTAACAAATTTTGATATTTTGACCTATTTTTAAAAGTGTTTCCTTCCATAATTTTGAAAATAAATGTAGAAAATTTTTCTGGAGTTTATTGTTTCTTTTTGTTTTAATGGAAATGGTTTAATTTTAGGAAAACACTTAACTCAAGTAATTTTGGAATTTATATAAAGATTTTTCAGACTACTTTTCAAACAAAAAATCCGGAATAGTTACCAAGATAATTACGAAATTCATTTACACTATCTTTTAACAAAAGTTTATATACGTAAAGTGTTACTGATGAGTTAAACTATCGGGTTTTCCAATTTAATTTGTGAACACACCCTTTCACTAATCATCAAACTGTCATTGTCAATTTATTCAGTAAACTCAACATTTTCATCATGGTTAAGTACCGAAGGAGCAACGTCTGCAAATTATAAAAAATTTTTACGGGATTCGGGGACCGCAACTTTAAGAGCGTTAACTCCAATTTTCGGTCGTAAATGACGAAGCTCATTTTTAGCTCAATGGGTTCGTCAATAAGCAAAATATGCGTTATTGGTCAGGTGAAAATCCACATTTGCTTCGACGATAACGATCGTAAAGTTACTGTGAATGGCCAGCGTTATCGCGCCATGATTACCGATTATTTTTTGGCCCGAATTGAAAGATATGTGGTTTCAACAGGATGATGCCACATAGCACACCTTACAATCTATTTATTGGAGAGTAAGTTTGATGAGCGTGTTATCTCAAGAAATGGGCCAGTCGATTGGCCACCTCGTTCGTGCGATTTAACGCCTTTAGACTATTTTCTTTGGGGCTATGTTAAGTAATTGGTTTATGCCAACAAGCCGACGACGTTGGAAGAGCTCAGAGCTAACATTGAACGCGAAATAGCGGCCGTTTCAGATTAATTTATTGTTAAGTTAGTATATATCAGAATTATAATAACAAACATTGCTTGCATAAAGAAAAGTTGGTTGGTTGCAGAAGATCCTTCTTTGAGAATGTCAGTAAATGCGGAAAGTGGCCAGACGCTGAAATGTGTGGCCGAGTCATCGAAAATTGAGTCTAACGAATCGACCGCTGCAAACGTGCCCGCGGTGGCCATATGAACGAAGTCGAGTTCCATTCATAAATGTTTTGATTGTACTTCAAGCCGATAATAAAGTTTTTGAAATATCTCAAATGGTTTGCGTTTTATTTAAAAAAAAGGTGTCAAGTCCTTATTGGAAAATCCTTTATAAGACCAGAAAGTGAAATTAATTTTTGTTGCATGTAGATAATTTTATGAATTAAATATAATTTAAGTTCGGATATTTACGCCGAAAGACTACGGGGCAGTGCGAAAAAAATGTTGAATTAAACCACTTTTTTTTCCATGCAAAACAAATGCTGCAAATGAAATTTCAAGAGCTAGACAAATTTGATTAAAATTAGTGCTTATAGTACCTACGTAATAATATCATACATGTAAATAAATGTAGCACAACAAATGTTGGTTAAGTTTTGATGAAAATTTTTGTATTTTTTAATTTAAAAAAAATAATCAAGCGAACAAATATTTGCATTCACCTAAATAATTTTTACATAAGATTTTATTTTTCGCATTGGAAATGTGAACTAGACTAAAAGGAAAAAATTGATTTAAATCAACTGCTTATTATATTTACTGTAATTAATTCAAATGTCTAGATATTTGTATCGAATGACACGTTTTTCATTTTTATTTTAGTTCCCAGACCATTCTTCAACACATTTCTGTCCATTGTTCATTGCAAATGCAAAACTGTTTGTTGATACTCAGTATTACATCACTGAATAATTAGAACAATGTACTATCGAAAAAAATAAAGAGATACAAAAATGATTTCAATTGTGGTTCAAATTTCTATTAAACAAAAAAAAAAAAAAGAAATAAAAAAAAATCATAAATTACTACCAGCAAACATAATACTTGATCTGGTTTAGTTTTAAAAAGATTAATTTATCACGTATCTTTCTATTAAAATGAAGACATTTTCTCTTTTACCAAGCGTGATCAGTTGCAATTAAGAAATTGAAAGATTGTTTTCCAGACACGCTATAATAATGTATGATAATAATATGAACTCAACGGAGGAAGTAAATTTGATCTCGAAATCGAGATTGTTACTTTTTTTTTGTCTAACATTCATCCCAAAATACTTTTGATTTGAAAGTTATAAGATTACCTTCTTATGTATATCTTTATTATGTGTCTTAATGAGCAAGGTTCGTCATTTACCTTTAAGCTTTCTTTTATCTCTTGCAACTATCTTTTTGAGAACGGTCTTTATTACAACGAACGATTCGGGATTTTTTGTTATTATTTTTGCATCAAAGAATATATTTCGTCAAAAGTGGAATTAACTGGTTATTGCAATGGATTCATTAATATTTATTGACTTTATTCTCTTTTGAGGACCTATTTTACCTTTACTTTATTATTATTCTTTTAACAAGCATTTTCGCTAAAATGACAATCGGTGTGTTAATATTGCTCGTGTGGCATTATACCAATCACCATCATAAATAAAATAAAAACAAACAATTGTTGATATTTTTTGAAAAGTTTTCTATACTTAAAATTCCAGTCACATTTTCGAAGAAAAGTTTTAAAATTCTTTTGAATCGTCTGGCATTCTACACTTCCTCCTCGGCACGCACGAGACTTTGTGCGTTGAGTTATTATGACAAATGAGATTATAGGCACTCAATTCATGTTGTCACTATTTATATAGTGACTGATATAATACTCACTTAACGATTTAAAAATTTATTTTTTCTACATTATATGTATTTTCCCAAAAGAAAAAATAAAGAAACCTAGGTCTAGGTAGTAAATTAACTCATTTATTTATAGGCATACGAATTTTTTCAATTTGCATCAATTTGTAAAGTTAAAAACCCAATTTAAATTATTTTTTTTTTCTTAACGTGACTTGCATTTATACCACACAAATGAATTCTATGTCAAGTGAAAGAAAAGAAAATGCATGATCATGTTGCAATAAATTGTAGGTAGATATAGATAAACAGTGATAATTCTTACCTGGTAAAACTGGCCTCAAATTTTTAACAATGCCTACGTTCTATAACTCTCGCATCGAGAAAATTGGTCAAGAAACGTTGAAAAATGAAACAACTAATATTATCGATGCGAATACAGAACATAGGCAGACTTTGCTCTTTACTTAAATTTCATACTTGACTTTCATTCTTTTTAAACTCACCTGATAAACACATTCAAAACACTGAGCAAAAAATAATCAAACCTTAATTTTTATGACATTTACATTTTTATAAATGTCAAAATATCATTATGGACCTATGATTATTATAAAAAGATAAAATGTTAATTTTAACTCTTTGAAAGTTTAAATCTAGTATCGTACTAAAAATGCTTTAATATTGTACTAAATCGACATTGTTGGAATTCTCTTTGCATTAAATTCCAAGATTTAAACATCAAACATTTTTCTCTTGCATATTTGCATCGGGCTCTCTTATTATCATTTTAAATATGAAAAAAAAAATGTTGTAATATTTTTGGGGCCAATGAAAATAAAGAATTGTGAATTACTCTAATACATATGTATGTGATTTCACTAATAATAAATAATTTAAATATCAAGTTCTAAACACCTCGATTATAAAGAATTAATAATAATTTTCTATTTCAAGAATCAACTAACACTTCGATCAAAAATTAATTCATGTATTAAAATATAACAAAAATCTACTACATTCAACAAGAAAATTTGTTGCCTTTCTCACAAAGTTTTACTCTTTGGATTTCAGCTTGTAAATAACTTATCTTCTGTTTTTATTGCATCTGTATTGTCACAGGCAAAAATATCAGTGGTATTCCAAACTTAATTAATTTTTTATCCACCTACTTTGGTGAATTAGCTAAATTATATGAATTAATTTCTCTTTATTAATAAGATTTCGCATTTAACTCTGTGATAAAGGATAATTCATAATACATAAGTATTTTAGGTGCAGTTATTAAGTCAGCTAACTCTATACATAAATCAATCCACTCATGGCATGGTTTTTCAGTGCACGATTATAATTTTGTATTCATGAATAGTGATTTGATTTATTTTCTTATCTCATCGAATTTTTTTGTGTTTCGTGAAAGAAATATTGAACATGAATTTGATTTAAATTGAAGAATTTAATTTTTAAATTTACATAAAAATGTGTTTTTTATCGAGACTCGTGATAATTTTCAGTTAAACAAAATAGGCTCGCCATGGTATCAGCTTTATAAATGGCTTTGAAGGTCACAGTCACGGCCTTTATTGCACAAAAAAAACAAAAACTTCCAATTTAATGATTAGGAATTCTAGTCTTGTTGGATATAGTTCACACTAGATATTCGTCATGACATCTATGTAAGATGAACAGAACTTAACAAAAATTGCGTATTGACAAGGTCCTCTCTAGTCAACTGATGAGTGATGAGTCCAAGTGAGATCGCCGGGAGGAAACGCCAAAATGTTTGTGGACTAAAGGCCGTTAAAAGCTATTTTGAATCAAAAAGGTTTTTTTTTACTTGCGATATATACAATACATACACATACATACATAGGTTCTATATGGCAAGTTATGGATTCGTAAAAAATTCGAACTCGAGATTTTGGTCGAAGTTGACATTACGATGATGGTGAAGTCGAAAAAAGTGGGTCTCGCAATTCTGTCTATCTATCTGTCTGTCCTGTACTTTCGGCTGCAGCCTAGCAGGGTGGTCGATTTTCTTTTAACTTGGTATCTAGCGCTTTTTGAACATTCCCCCCACATGTTTTTTTTTTTATTTTTTTAGGACCAAAATAACGAAAAATCTTATTTTTCTCAAAAAACTTTAAAAAAAAACAGTAATTTTTTTACAAAAAGGCTATCTCTCGATTTTTTCAAAAACGGCTCAACTGATTTTGACCAATTTTTTTGTAGAAAATCTTTCAAAAAGTTCGAAAATTACTTGGTCGATTTTTAATAAACTTGGCACGTAGCAGTTTTTTAATATTATCTAGCAGATTTTAAATAAAAATTATTCTAATGACCAAAAACAACGGTACCTTCTATACAAGTGCTTAAAACCGAAAGGGAAAATATCAAATTTTATATATAAAAAATTAATTTTTAAAAAACCGCTTCAAATATTTTTAAAATGTTTTCCTTATAAATTGAGATTTGTGCAAGAAAGCGGATAGTGTACATTGCGTTGGTGTCAAAATAATTTCAGAAGTTGTTTAATCAATTTAGTTCTAATTATTTTCAGTCTTAAGTGTAAGTAAGGTTTTAAAGTATGCTAAAATCACAGTGTATTTGCACATAAGAGCAAGTTCGTGCAACTCAGTCGTAAATTGTTTTTTTTTTTTTCCTTTTTTTTTCAATTACGGATCAGACAATTTTCTTTAAATGAATATAATTTTGTAAGATACCTTTTAGCAGGCGAAAAAATTATAACGCACAACAATATTTAAAAGTACAAAAATATTTAATTTGATTAGTCATGTCATGTTAAACAAACCACCCAGGATCCAGTCTGGAATTCATAACGATTAACAAATATTTAACCCGTTTCTTGAATAAGTTTTTAATTTTCAAATTTTGTTTCAATCCAAAATATAATATTTAAATATAAATTTATAATCTTTATTATTATATGTATACCAATTAAATAATTATTATAAATTATAATACACAAACAAATTACTAATTTAAAAACATTCAATTATATTTTTTATATTTTAACCAAAATAAGGAATTTAATTTTTGCATTATCTACATTTTTTGTATTAATTTTTTTTCATCAAGTTTCAACCTTCAACTTGAAGCTTGTTTCATATTTTTGAATATATTGGTACGTGTGGGAATAACTTAAAAGAATATAGACACAAAAACTCATTAAAAATTAAGTTTCTTAATTATCGTGTAATAATTTTTTTATTACAACTGTACAAGAAAACCTTTGTTATTTTAAAATGTTGGTATTAAAAAAATTTTTAAATGTCATAAAATATCAAATATCTTTTAATTGTGTTAATTTTAACTCCGAAGAAAAAAAAAATTTATTTTATTTTATTCAAGACCAATAAAATAATAAAAGGATTCATATATAAGTAATCAAATTTGCCTGGTTGAAGACAAACATGAGTTTTAAATTAAAATTAGCATTAAAGCATCAACTTGACCGGTTTATCAATTTAAAATTGTTTAAGAAAACAAATAAAAAAGAGTCATTAAAAGTCGTAAAGAGGACGTTGATTTGAAATTCAAGGAGGATTAATGTGAGAATACTTATGACCGAGTTGATGAACACAAGAAAATGAGTAATTGTTTAAATGCAATAATATTCATGAAATCAATTCCCACTCTATATTTTATACTCACACAAATAACACCCAAGTAGGCAGGAATGAGTCCCACGTTCTTGCTCTGTTCTAATGACTGATACAGAGTTTTGAAAAAATGTTTAAAAATAATTGAAAAAATAAATCATAAATTTAGTATGAAAAATAAGCACCTTAACTCCATACATATGTATATCATATATCTGTTTTAATATAAGTATACATTCATATATTACTTTTTATTTATAATAAGTCAAAAAGAAACTTTCAGTTAAATAAAAATTCTCAGTAAAATTAAAGTAGGTAGGTTAAAGCGAAAATATTCAAAATATTCTAGTATTAATGTAAGTTTAAGTTAGAATTTTTTTTAAAGGGTATTATGATCGAACTTTGGTAACATAGGTAAGATCTGTTAACGCTTAAACCAGTCAGATACATTTGTAAAAATTTATTATGCGCTTGATTTTATAATATTCTTTTTTTTCTTAAAATTTTATTTTCAATTTAAGAGAGATGTTGCTCTTTAATGACATCAAAATTCGTAGAAACAAACTGAAAATAAAATCGTTACTGTTTGTTTACCACTTTTTAAATTGTTAGGTCTTTAACAACCTCATTATCCTAGTAAATCAAACCTTGTTTAAGGAATCCAGTTAAATACGAAAAATACCTAAGCTTACACTTTTTCAATTTGTATTGTCATATCGTAATGCCATTTATAAAATTAAAAATATCGACATCAATTATTTTTAACAAATCCATAAATTCCCATTACTTGTATCGCAACTTCTACCTACATATATGTATGTATGTATATAAAAGCAGGTGGTCTCTTGAGTTATTATATTTTATTAATTCTATATCTTTCTTATACTTGAACGGGCACAATAGCCATATAAACATTCATTAAGACAGAGAGAGAGCATTCTTGCATAAATAATAAGCTCAAGTGATTAACAACAAACAATAGAAGAACAAGTTAACAAGCTCAAATGACATTTATAGAAGAAAAATCGACACACAAATTAACGAGCTATTATAGGTAGATATAGGTATTGTATTACAAGGAAATAATTGTAATTTATTGAGATTATGTGATCTGATTTTTTGAAATAATAAAATTTAAACAATAAGCAAAACTTATTGAATGCAAGTATAAAAATCATTGAAACGTAACGAAAAATAATTGGTTTCTTTTGTATTTTTAATTCAAAGGAATATTATAATACTTATTTGACATAATCTTTGTATTTAAGCTTTAAATTAGTTAAAATTATTTTAAATACCTTAAGACATAATTGAAACTTTTTTCTTAGTTTTACTACTCATTCTTTTTTCCATTTGTATCTTATTTATAATAATTTATTGCTACTTGCACCATAAGTAGTTTCGTGTGAAAAAAAAAACATATTTTATTTTTTTTTATTGTAATCGAGACTGACAATATTTCAATATTTCTTCTCTATGTAGCTTCAGTTAATGCTTCTATACGTTTATCATTACATAGACTTACAACCTAAATATATTGGAGTATCTTTTCCTACGTAGGTAATTGAAATTTTAAGATGAAACATTTTTAATTTTAAGAAAGCAATTCTAAATATTTTGTTTAAATTTATAATCTTTTATTATCTTAAATATTCCCACAAGCATATAAGATTCAGGTTTGTAGATTTTTTCGGAAACTTACCGGGTTAGAAATATTTATTTATTTCTCCCGAAGTTTCGAAGAAATTGGACTCTTTGTGGTCAGTTCTTCGAAACGTGCGTCGGGAGAAAGAAATAAATAAATAATAAATATTTCTAATGCGGGAAGTTTCCGAAAAAATCTATAAAATATTACAATGATCAATGTCCGCGAAAAGAAAAGTTTAAAATTTTATCAATATGTTTTGGTGCATCATTTGTAAGCCACTTAAGGTTCTGTTGCCTCCTAAAGGGTTCAGGATTGAACGTTTGTACCAATTAGAATCCATTCATTTGGGGCTTCCATAAAATGAAGCATAAAATGTCGGTGGATATTTCACAAACAAACTCAAATTAATTAACTCAAGTGTGTAGAGAAAAAAATGTTTCATATATGTATGTACATATAATATTTTATGTAAAATTTTTAGTTATTTTGAAATTTTCTTATTATTTTCCTCAACCCGATTTAATACCTTTCACTTCAATTCTAAACAAATTAAGTGGGTTACGCCTTTTTTTAATTTGGTATCTAGCTTTTTTTGGACATTAATCAACAATTTTTTTATATGATTTCGCGCCAAAAAAAAACAATACCAGTATTTTTCTCAAAAACAAGTCTATAGTTTTTCACAGAAAAAGCAAAAACTACTAGAAAATAATTTAGAAAAAGAAGTGTTAACTTAAACTTACGGAAAATAATTTTTTTAGATTAAAAATAAAATAAAATTCTGTGACATATTCTCCACAAAACTCTTATGTTAAAAATTAGATAGGTTCTTAGCTGAGGTTTGGAGAGAAAAGATGGAACTAGAGCGATCGGCGTACTAGGCTTTAAAACAGTAAAAGTTTTACACAAAACCTTTATTCTCAAAGAAACAGATTACTTTTTTATTTCTTGTATCTCATTATATACTTAATTGATAAACAAAATTTTAATAATTTTTTGAAAATTCGATATTTCAAAAACAGCTTGATGATTTTTTCGGAAGTTTAAACTAAACTAACTACCTACTTAAAATTATTTAAAAAATTGACCGTAAAGTTTTGATTTTTCACATTTGATTAATTTTGAAACATAAAAAGTTATATACACAAATTTCAATAAAATCTATATATCTTTTGCAAGTCGAAAATTACTAGATAGATTTATAAAAAATAATTTACCTTAAAAATTTGTGAATGTTTTCTCTTGAATGAATTTTTCAAAAACTCATGTTTCTTAAATGAACTTTTTATGATTTTTGATTTTTATCTGTTTGGTGATTTTATGAATTTCATTTTATACCAATAAAATGTACATTTCAGAAACGTAAACGATTTGATCCCTCAGGGACTTGTACAGTAAAATGTATGGATGTGCCATTCCAGTGGGCATCTGTCTGCCATTTTATCGCATGTAAAAAAGTGATAAAGTTTTTGAATTTTAGTTGGAAATGATCGGTAAGGTATTTCAAAATCATAGTGCTTTGATTTTGGCCAGAGCAGGAAATTTACAGAGGAATTGAATGTGCCTAAAACCAAATTATAAGTTTTGCTATTTTTCATTGTTAAGTAAAATAAATGATTATTATTAATTAATGACTATTATTTTTTTTATTTTGTAACTGTAGTTCTTTTATAAATTGCAATTAAATTAAAAACAAATCAAAAACATAGGCAAAAGACAGGAAAATCAATACAAATTGAACAAAATTACTATGTTTAAATGATTTCTGCCTTCGGTGAGAGATTTCTAGAAATTCCCGTTAAAAATTTGTCTCTACTACCAAGCCTATACAATACACATATTACATATACATATACATATATATATAAATTGATTTCCAATGATATAATCTTTAGATTTATAATTCTAAAATATAAGATGTTATTTTATTATCTATAAAAATCATTGGGGGTGTCAAAAGAGAAATCATTTTCATTTCGTTTTTCAAAATTTAAAACTTGATAGAAAATTTTAGAATTTTTAACATAAATAACAATAAATGCAACTTGAGAAGGAGTTTAGCATATTTTATAATGTTTTGACAAAAAAATGATTTGATTTAAAAAAAACGCTTTTTAAGATGCGAACATAATCGATAAGGCTTCTATTAGAAGCTTTAAACTTGAGTTTAAAAGGTAATATCTTCAAGGTAAAGTATTTAAATCCATATAAAAAAAAAACAAGAGAAATGTTTGTCTTAAAAAGACTGGGGGTTGTATTCAAAACTCATTAATCAGTATTTAGAAAAGAATTATGCAGGAATTGAAAGAAATGTTATAACAAAACAATTTTTTCGAAATAGATTTTTATAGCCTTTAGTCTACAAAAATTGGCGGGTCTCACTTGGACTCATCAGTTGACTAGTGAGGGCCTTATCAATACGTAACTTAACTTCTGTTAATTCAGTTCATCTTACATAGATTTTAGACTTTATGACGAATATCTTGTGTAAACTGTATCCAATAAAATTAGAATTCCTAATCATTATATTGGAAGTTTTTTAATTAGTTAATTACTAAGCCCATCTTATAATATTTCAACCAGTTTAATGACCAATAATCACTAATGTAAAAAAAAAAACGTTCACTTCTTTATCGACACGCCTTATTATTTAACCAATCAAAATTCAAAACAAAACAAATAACTCCTTTCAATATCATTTTAAATTTACACAAAAAACCCACTTAAAAACTTACAAGAACAAAAAAAATCCTCAATGAAGGCGCGTGACTATGCATACCTTACCAAAAATACTTTGAACTATTTCATAACTTTTTTTTATTCTCATCGTAAATTAAAAACTAAATGTCACACGATCCAGATAATACTCCCATAACTTTAATCTGATCCTATACACTTAATATCATTGTACCGTAAGATAGTTCAGCCACTGGAATACTAAAACATTTAGCTTTAAAGAACATCTCAAAGTGTATGAATTGCTTCATAACATAGCATAACATACATCCAATCTAGTAAAACAAGTTAAGAACACTTTTTTGTATTTTGTTTTTGTAACCATCATCACTATGAGTATATGAGGAAGACTCAGAGTCATTGGAATCACCACAAAACGAAGCCGATTATGTAAATCGACAAACGAAGACGACAAAAACAAGTATTTAATATCTAATGCTATTTTATTGGAATCTCTATATAACCAAGATTTGTTTAGAAGGCACTTAATGTTATTGTCGATTTTTGTTTCATTCTGTCAGCACACAAATCGCAAACAAATTACCGACTTAAAGAAACGACATCAGAGAAGAAGAAGATAAAGCCAAATTAATGAACGATGAAGAAAAGACCTTTTTTCCAAAGAGGAAGCCTTTCTGACATTTCACCATTTAGAAATCCGGTTTCCTATACTACTTTATGTATCCATTCTATTAAATTTATCACTTATTCGGATCTGTCTAGCTAAAGAGCTTAATTACCACAAGTCAATAGAAAGAAGTCTTTACGTCAAAAGCTGTAAAAGAGGCATAAAAAAAGATAATTATGGAAAAATTAGTGCATCACCTACTCAAATATTTGTTTGTATTGTAGGTAAATATTTAAAAAAAAAAAACAAATAGGTGATCAGTGTTATGACTAAAAAACAAATTTCTATATAAACGAATATCACAATGCCCGCGTCACTAACTGAATACTTAATTGAGATTTAAAGGTTATTTATAATATCTTTAGATAGTATGGCGGGCGGGCGGTTCCAACTTTTATTATTTTATTTTTTTTTTATTTCTTCTTCGAAGGTAAAATACTTGTACGAAACTATAGATATTTGTTTGCGGGGAAGCGCGTTCCGCTTCAAGAGAGTTGACATACAAAGTTTCTATTTTTGAGTAAATTTATTTATAAAAACCAATATCAAAATGTTGGATATTTCAAGACTTGATTAATAAAAGCAAAAAATGACAAGTGGTTTGTATGGAGCAAAGTCAGGCTGGATAAATGAAAATTTCATTCCCTAGATATTAAGATGATTAATTAAATTTAAAAAAAGCAAGGAAAATATTGACAATTTTATTTTAAACAACAATTTTGATATTTCCCAATAAATAGCACGATATAACAAATATTAGATCAAATCAGTGCCCTAGAAGACAACATAAAGCATAACAATATTCACTTAAAAATAAGAAATTGCAGGGTTTATTAACTGTATGTCCCTATAAAACTGACATTTAATTACATATTTAAGAAATAATATAACCACATTAATTCAATAAATTGTATGTACCAATAGGAAGCAATTTATTTTAGAGGTCCAACCTAACCTAAATTATAAAGTAAAATAAAAGTAGCCTCTCAGGTACAGATTTCTATCTTTGTGTAAACTCAAATATATACTGCTACCTACATACATAGGTACACAATAGTATACTTGTTCTTGTGCAATTGTTATCGTTTTCAAATAGTAGCATTCGTGACGACAAATTGAGAGATTATATTCGTATGCTATATGAAGAAAACAATAATAAGTTTATCAAAAGTAACATTGTTTAGGAAAACGAAACAAAAACAAAAAAATACAACAAATAATTCAACATTCTTCAGTTGTATAAAGATTAAATTGTTTATTTCATTTTGTTTATTAAATTTTATTTGAAAACAATTGGGGTCAAGACATTGCTGTACTTTATTCGAAATTGTGACGCATAAAGCTTCTTTTTTTTTCAATATTTACTTAATTGAGTTACTTGTAAATATAAATGAGTTTGTATACGTATACCTACAATCTTAACCAAAATTGTAACTCACCTTTTATCTCCTCACCTTAACATTTTACATACATATTTTATTTTTACTTGACACTTAAATAGTCTTCAATTACCTAAGAAAACCAAAAGTTTTAAAAGGTAGCAGAACCTAATACTAAAAAAAATATGCACTACTGGATCGTATCCTCACCGACATACCTGTAATCTGTCAATTTCGTGAACATTTGGATACGTTCAATGAACATTTCAGATTTTTTTTAATAAAATAAGCCAGGAATTTGGAAATTGTGCCAGATACCTATGGAAAAAGAGCCAGAAAGTGAAATGGAAAGAAAGCCAAAAAAAAAACTAAATTCTGGCCTAATTTTAGAAAAAAGACCAGAAAATTTGTTGTTTGTACATATATTCAAACAAGAAACCTAAAAAGTGAAGCAAGGAAACAATTAACAATTATAACCTGAAGAGAAGAATCGCGTGCACTTGCACATGTTTTTGTTCAGATTTCAGCACTCCTGTATTAAATTGTGAGTTAAAAACACTCCAAACAGCAAATAAAAGATTTTTTAGTTTATGTATGTATATGCGAAAAGAGTGGTGCTACAAATGCTCAAATGAAAACGAAATAAGTAAAAATGTGTTACCTTTTTATAAAAGCAAAGTTAGCGATTGTTTACATTTATGAGCCGCCTTTGGGAAATTAAATAAAAAAGCTCTTCTTTTTTCAGAAACAAAATACATATGTCAAAAGCTATGTTTTATTATCATCCTACATGATCTGCTAATATGTCACCACAAGTGTATTGATATTATCTCACAATAAACACTTGTACGTATAATAGAGTAGAAATAAAGTTTTAAATTTCATCTGATTTGAAATGACAGTCTATCTCACATAATTTGACATGTGTTCATACAAAAACATCTTTGAGATTGGCCGCGTTCAGGGATCAATCCAAAGCTATCCGCCATCTGGATAGGTTTGTACTATTGTAATTCTTGTGACAAAACAGCTGAAGCAACAACAACCCACCGTATTTGGAAAATTTTGGGATAGGTGGATATAGCCTATCTGATAGTACCTCGAACGCAAGGAATGGTTCTAAAACATCACATCTTCTACCCCATTTAGTAAAACTGATATATTTGGATGTATAATTGTCAGGATGCAAAATATGAAAATCGTTTTCAACGCTCAAATTAGGCAATCTTATGTAATTCTATTCAACTTTTTTTTTAGACATCTGTTAATAAACTGTGAGACAAAGTGCGGAGGTACTTTAAAGCAATTTCACTGGGTTGAAAATTTAATAGCATCTCTCAGCTTAATTAACACTTTATTACGTTTTATAAAAGTACTTAGACTTTAGACACCTTACCCAGTACTGTTATTTTTTTTAGCTTGAATAAATAATTTTTTTTAACAACTGAGTAAATAAAAAAAATTGTTTAAATTTTTTTTGTTTAGGTAGAAGTTTAATACAGTATAAGAAAATGTTAACAAGATAGAATTAAAAAAAAAATAAATAGAGTTTCTTTAACAATTTTGTTATGGTTGATTTTCAAAAATGCGCGCGTGTAATCATTAGATTTTTGACTAGTTTACAGTTCTTGATAGTCAGAAATAGTTGGAAATACATTAGCCAAGTTTAATACAACTGAGTCCGTTGTCTAAGTTAGATAATTCTTAAACAGCAATTAAAATCTATAAATTGATTTAAATCAAAACTTAAAATATATTTTTTTTTTTGAAATGATACCTCTTGGTTTTTAATACCACAACAAAGAAGTCTTTTAAATTTTAAGTATCTAAATTATTTTAGGACAAAAGAAAGATTAGGTATATCAAGAAAATGAGGTTTCAGACATTCCACTTCATCAAAAATTTCTTTTCATTTAAGTTACCCGTTCGTCTACTTCTCAAAACTTTAAATTTCTCAATTTTAGTCCAATTTTATTTATTTTTATGAGCTTTGACAGAGTTTTGGACTAAAATTAATAGAAATTGATAGTTTTTGGAAGTAAACAGAGGTTATGAAAGAAAAAGTGAGAAATTTAGCTGAGGAATTCTGAACATAACAATGGACATGACCAAGCACCACCAAAAGGAGTCTGATGATCGGCGGCATGGCAGTCGTGAAATAGCTATAACTCCAGACTATAAAAACTTGATGGTATCTTACCCAAGTGTTTGTTTTTCATTCAAACCTTTAATATTAATATGATGGTGCGAAAGCTTGGCAGTCTAACTGCCAGTGTGTTATCACCCAAAAACCCCTTTCCTATTATTTTTTTTTTGTTCTGAATTTTATTAATCATCAGCCAGCACTTCAAAATTATGATCTGATGCCTTCCCAAGTCCTCTTTTAACATTATTCTCCCAACTTTACATTTATGTACATTCGATGGATCTGACTTCAAAAAAAAGTATCTGTAGTTAAATTAAACGTATTAGCTTTCTTTTCAGCTAATCAGATTTTTCTTTAAATTAACAACTCTCAGAAAGATTATTTATCTAATCTTTTCAAACATCAGCTAAAAGCCAATTAACATTACTTTAGTCTCTCCTAATCAAACTCACCTACTTAGATGTATTGTCGTGATATATTTATTTATTTATTTATTTATTTCCAAAACCAGCAACAGCAGCAACAATAAAATAATTTTTATATTTAAAAAAAAAAAAAAATAATCTTTGAAGAAACAACAATATTATGTGCTTAGGTGAATGAGTAGGTTTTTGTTGTGAAGTGATGTATGTATATCCTCAAGTCTTTATAGATGATAAAAATAAACACCAGTATTGTTGTTGACTTTGACAAATCAAGTATGGAAATTCACCAAAAAATAATTATATACATACATACATATAATGTATACACTTTTGAAAAGAAGACACTTTTATAATTTATCTTTATCTTTTATTTGCGATATTTTTCTTATTCACATCATAACCGGTGATTACACTATCAACTGCATCAACAATTCAGTAAATGCAACTTTCCTTTATTTTTCTACAATTATTCCACCGATAGCAAAAACACAAAAACAAAATATCACCGGATCAGTAGCGCACAATGGAAATTTCTTTGACACAATTTTTTTTTAATCTTATAACCGATTAATTTAAATATTTGACAGATATTATTTTAAAAATATTTATAATTTCGAAAAAATTGCCAAGATTTCACTTAAAAATATTGAAAAAAAAAAAAACACTTGATCACTTAAAAGACCATTGAATGCAATTTATTTCTAAGTTACACAACTGCCACTTTATTTATTTCCAAAAAAAAAAAACACAAAACTGGTATATAATTCAAATTGAACCGCAAAAATTTCTCTTATGATCAATTAGTATAATAGGTTGGCATTCAAATTGATCGTATTCAATCTACCGATAGAAAAGATACAAATCCGCAAAAACCGTGAGCAAAATTGGAATTGTTGTTTTTGTAATAAGAAAGTACGAATAAAAACAAATAAATGTAGTAATGGTAAACACACGAAATGACAATGTGATATGGACTTAAGGAAGATCGTTAAGTAATGAAAGATCAGTAACAAGCATCGCGTGATCTTCAAGGAACACGTTTCACGGTACAATCATCAAAATGCCTGAATAAGACCTTCACTTTTTTTTTTACATCTGTGTCTTGATTCCACAAGAGAACACTTGAGCTCAAACTCGAATGCGACCGCACACAACCGCGGTGAGAGAGGGAGAGAGATTGATATCAGCTGTAACCCTGAGACAATGCACGCGATTAATTTGAGTGATCACTTTTGTTATCACTACTTTTATCACAATTAAAATGAATTTCCTTATGATAAGTTCCATAAAAGAAATCAATCAATGAGACATTAATAAAAAGAGAGAGGTCAATAGTGCGACAATTGACGATGATAAAAACGCAACACAGTGAAATCCCTTGGGGGGTAGAGCACACAAGTCAATAAAGAAAACATCAACAGAGCAGAGAGAGAGTGATCGTGATCGTGAGCTATCAGTATCATGCAGCCATGCGAAATAACGTGATTTCCAATCGAGTTTCGAATTCGACAAAATTCCGAGAGAAAAGGGAAAATGCTTTTTCGTATATATGCGAGAAATTGAAAAAAAGCATAAAAGAAAATTCGAATTGTAAATCGAAAACAAAAAAAAAATAAACCGAACAATTGTTTTCTCACTTTTATGTCAATGCAGAGTGAAGGTTTACCAAACACTGATATAGCTTAGCGAAACGTATCTACAAGATACACTCATTTCAATTCATTCAAACAAGCTCAACTCTCATAGCATAAAGTGTAGGCTCGCGGAGGCAATGGCAGTGGAGGTTGTCAGGCAGGCAAGGCAGGTAGTTCAGGCAGCGTAGGTTTTCGTTTTTCAGTTTTCAGCTCCCGTCCACTGCATGCCGCTTCGTGAATGCAACGCTTTGCCATGCGAGTGACCACAAATTTAGTCGGTCGTTTAGTTTAGTAAAGTGACTGTTTGTTTTTTTTTTACATATATATATTTTTTTAACAGAGAGCGGGATTTTGAGTGAATGTGTAAAGTGGTTGAAAACTGGTCGACATGACTGTAGTTTTTTATTTGTCTTCAAACGTCACCCACCAACCCACCACACTTGTTTGACATAAAGACAAAAAAAAAAAACGTAAACAGAAGAATGTCACCTAAAAACTTAACATTAACTCAGTGTTTTGAGGTGTAGATGGCTAATGGGTGGTGAAATCTTTATTTTTTGTTCTCTTCTTTGTTGGCCTGACTTTTCATTTTGTCGTTTTGTGTTGATCTTGTCGTTATATAGGCACCGCAGACAGATAGACAGACAGATAAATGGAGAGACGCTGTGTCTGATGTCAATATACCCATTCGACTATGAGTTGTTTTGTTGTATAGCTAGTTGCCGACATTTATCGCCGGCTTTCATAGAGTTGTTGAAAGATCAGTGCAGCAGCAAAAGAGAAGCAGAGTTAGAGAGAGATAGAAAAAACAACATCGATTTTGTGAAAAAAAAAAACAAAATCTTTGAAAACTGGCACAATATTAACATAAGTATACACATACTAATATAAAGATGTATTGAATTGAAGTTGGCAGCGGTACAGGTATTTTTATTTGTAAGCCATGTCATGAGTTGCAGTCAATTTAATGCCATCTAGCGGGTAGAAAGAGGTTCGGTGTGGCATCTTATACTAAATTTTAGAAGAGGAGGGCGATTGCCTCGGGAAATAGGTTTGACGAATGTAAATACATATATATATATGTATCCATACATATGTACATAATTCTTTTAGTTGACTATAGAAGATAATTTTCTGGAGTTTAACAAGAAGGTAGTTAGAAGTATTATTGTTCCAGAGTTCATGTCGTTCTAGTAAAATGTTTTATAGGTTTGAAATTATACCAGGTAATATGAGCCGTGGGTAGATGAAAAGGCTATTAAATGTAAGATAATGAAAGAAGAAATTTTCCTATAAATTATTTATGTTGATTGGACAATAAATCCAAGGCTAGAAGGTGTTTCTAGGAATACTTATATATTTGTATGTTTCAGGTTTGATTTGACTTTTAAAAAGGTTTTTACGATTTTGACAGTTCATGACTACTAGTTGTTTTATTTTTCGCAGATTTTCCTGCTTTTTTTATTTTTTAGAAGCTAAAGCTATCTTAACAGCTTCGTTGTTGTAATCGTGTACCTGAACACTTTACAGTACAGTCCTTCCAATTTTACAAACGGTCTCTAGGAGTATTTCAGTCGCTGTTTATAAAATACAGTGCTTTCTTTAGCATTTTGTATTTGTAGGTCATGCTCATGATGTAAGTCGTTTTTGGGAAATCATCAATAAACTCTTCGAAACTGTGCGTACAATAAAATTTGCAAGAATTCGTGTGACTTTTATTCCATGTTTCAACGTTTTTCGACCAATTTTATAGATGCGAGAGTTACAGAACACATCGCACTGGCTGTAAATAAATAATTCAAACATTTTATCCGTTTTTAAATTTGTACAAGCCAACTTGAGCTTATAAAACGCCCACCAATTTCATATTTGAAATATAATTTTTCTCTGTCTCAAATTTGGCCCACTTTTTAATGAGAGTCCACAGAAACCGTCCTTAACCTTACTTAGGTATATGATTTGTAGATGAAAACCATAGAGCTCAACAGCAACCATATTTCCTTGGTGTTTCCATTAAGTATGATAAATAAAAATAAAGAGGTCTACATTATTATTATTTTTCAAGTATTTTGTTGCAAGTTTAAATTAAAAAAAAAAAAAAAACAAAGATAAAAAAAATTCGCCAGTACGAAATTTTTTTATCAACAGCTCTAAATTTATTCTTAAACAGGTATGTGTGTTAGAACATATCTATTTTAGTCACATAATGTTACCAAAACTTGTAATAAGATATTTAATTCAATGAACCAGATTTTTTTAGATTTTTACGACTGAACAAATTTTTTAATCAATTGAAATGCAAAAATATTCAAATTCATTCCAATATTGCCAATAGCTGTCAGATGTCAACGAAGAAATAGTAGAAGTTTTTTTTCGAATATTACTTTCTTATTTTTTTTTTTATTTGTGTTTGGGTTTTATTTGTGTTGTTGTTTTACATTTAAGATAAAACAATAATAATTTTTGTCAATAAATGGGTCATTGAACCTAAAAGGACTTACATATATTTCACTCAATTTGGAATGTATGTTCCATCTTACTTGGACATAAGTCCTAGTAAACACTCGTGAACTTATGTCCTAACGTAATGTGTTTAATAAAGCAACGTATCATTACTGAATTCATAAAAAGAATGAAAACCACAAAAAATATAAATTGAAGTATTTTTTTTCTCCATTTAAAAATTTTATGTATCCGTTAAGACCGGTTCATCGCACTGGAACCTAATAAGGTTAGGAAGATTTGAAACTCTTATAAATGTATTTTTACCACTAGTTACAGAGAAAAATTAAAAAATAAATGTCTGTGGACAAAATTCAGTGAAAAACAGCAAAGGGTTAATATATATATAGTAAGTAAACGAATGAAATAAGTATACATTTTGTATAGCTACTTGAATATCGTGAATTTGTTTTCCCGTACACTTTTTAGCAGTTCCAAAATTTTGTATAGAATTTAATGTACTATTTCTTTAAAAATTGACAATTTGTTAGTTATTGAGCAAAAAGAAAAAGATCGACATATTGTTTTTAACTTTAAACACAACACTCCATAAAATGAGAAGATTTTTCCAGATAAAAATCATTAGCAATAACTTTGAAAACCAATGGTTCACTTAGGCGTATACGTACTTTTTTAAATAAATTTATTTGTATTTTTTTACTTTTTTTTTGCTAGTACCTCTGAAGGTTGTTATCATCAATTAAATTCCAAATTTTAATGAAACAATTTGAGTGTGCCAAGTACCAAGCAATATCGTCAGAATGCATGAAAATTTTAACCTTCTGATCATATAATATCGGCGCGTTCCTTTACTTTGAAACTCTGTGATTTTCTGCCCAAAACTTCACAGTTTATTTATTTTTTTATATGAACTTTGACAGACTTTTGTGTAGTTTTGTACAGAAAATCGCACAGTTTCCAAGTTAAGGAACGCGTTTAACATTATAATCAAATTTACGAACAATTGAAACTCAACAAGTACCTACAGTCAGTACAGTCAGTACAAAAACCATATAGTATGGGGTCTGACATGGTTTAATATTGTGTCATCGCTATGTAGTTTAGTTTTGTAGTTTTAAGTAAAACTTAAATAGTCGGAAGGCGTCATATGTGTGTGCGTGGTTATACTACTTGCTTACTTGGTTATACGAAACCAATCAAATACAAAGAATTCATATGATGTGCTCATAATTAAGGTTTACCTTTTTTTCGTCCAGTTTTCGTTAACTTTTGCTTTCGGAAGCGAAGAGCAGTCACGGGCCATACGTATTTGACCTATGGAGCTTTCTGCAAATAGATGTTATTAGTAAATCAAAGATCTTTATGTATTCGTTCGTTTCACCCTCCAAAACTAATTTATTTACGCAGATATTTTTTGTAATTTCATTAAGTGTACACAAATGTGAACCATTCTTAATATTTATTTTCCAAAGATTATTTCTTTCAAATTTTGACCATAACTCTGCCTAACATGTTCCATTTTTGAAGTTCCAATTTTTGATAAGGTTTTCGAGAATTTCTAATGGTAGATACGTAGGCTTTGAACTTTACGTAGGTCCAAAGAAAGAAGTCTAAAGGAGTGATATCATATGATCTAGGGGCCAATTAACCGATCCAAAGCGTTCTCTCAATTGTAGTTTCCCGAGCTACAACGGCAAGTAGCGCCATCTTGTTGAAACCGAATGTCATCGAGATCACGGGCTTCGATTTCAATAAGTAAATTAGTACGTTATTATGGCATGATAATGGGCAGGGAACCATTCACAGTTGAACTCTAGATAGCATTACTTAAAAAAACATAGACCGATGATTCACCAGTCTTTAAACCATACCAAACCGTTATTTCGTCTAGATTAAATCACTGCTCTTGAAGTTCTTCGGGTTGGTTAATTTTAGTCCAAATACGGCAATTTTACTTATCCATTAAGACACAAATCCGCCTCATCGATGAACAAAATTTTAACCAAAAACAGTTGGTCTTCATTAAGCATCTCAGGTCAATCTTAACATTTTGACCAATTCGAGGCCTTACAGTAACATTTCAGTAACTTTACACATTTTCGACTTACCTATATCAGTGCTGTCGGAATGGCTACTATAGTAACATTTGGCTCCTTTACTGCTGCGGCCTACAGTGCTCTCCATGTCTCAAAAAGGCTCATCAAGTCTCCACATGGAAATAAAAACGTACCTTGCAGTTTAAAAATATTTTTAAATCTTGATTTCTCATATCCCTGCTCTTATAAAAAATTGAACATCTATGTTAAACTTCAAAAAGCCATATTTCCAAGTGAAAGTATGCCACAGATTAGCAGTTAAATGCATTTTTTTTATTTTTTTTATCCAGAGGGTTCGTGAGAGAATAAGGTAGCGATATTTTTATCTGTATAATTCATATATCTTATTCATTCATTTCAATAAAACATTCTCAGTTACCATTTGATAAACATTGATAGTTTAAAGTTTTAAAGAAAAGGAAACAAAACTAAACATAGAAAATTAAGATCATATTTTCTGAATATGCATGGTTCCTTTATTAAAATATTAAACGTCTAAATGATCTATTTTATGTTATTTATTTTACTATTTAAAATAAGACTTTTTATGAGGCTATATTTATGACTTATGTAGATATATAAAACTTCAGATATGAATGCCTTTGTTTTGTTTAGCCCAACGGGACGTTACGTTCTTGTGTCTCTCTCAGAGATTTTTTTGTATTAATAAAAATATCAATACAAAATAATATTTTGTTTCTTTTAATTTGTGATCATATTATTTTATGAAATGTCTGGAATTCTACATTATATTTTCAATCATTAGTTGCTTTTGAGTTGAACAGTTACAAACGATCCATTTATTCATTTTATTTAGTACAACTCTTAAATTTGCAACTCGTAGGTGCAAAATTTCGCACCTGTTGAATTTAATTTTTTTTTCTCTCAATACTTTCTTACTCCTTTTTTCCTGTTTCTACATCTTAAAATCTAAATTTTTAATTAATTTTCAGGTAATATTTCGCCCAAGAAACATAACTATTCGTAATTATAAAAATCAACCACAAGTAATAATTGTATTATTGCCAATTTGTCTTACCTTGACTTACCATACACCTGCAAGTACTTCGATTACAATACGAAAACAAGTAATATACCTAATAAATCCCTGGCATTATTTACATCTTCTTTTGATATACATACATACCTACCTAGTGGTAAAACAAAACATCAGGATTGATGACTATTTGTGAAGTATCTACTTATCGATCTTTTATGTTTGTTTTTAAATTATTGATCTAGGTAAATATCTACTATTTATTTATTTTTTAAACTTAAATTCAAATCACATGCTTTGACCATACAGTCATTTCAACAATTTATTCGCAGTTAAGAATGCAGGTGTAGTGTCATTAATTATGCCATTAAAATCACATTTGCTATATGCTGGCAAAATTATTTCCAACGATGTGATTGATCTTTAAGGCCAATAGTGCACAAGTTAGCGCAGAGTCAGTAACCCCATAGTCATGGAATTTATCATTGATGATATACAACAGAAGTTTATACTATCAGTCGGGGTCATTGTAAGTTACTTGACTTGAAGTTCACTTGTCAAAATTCAAATAAGGTTGGATAGTTTTTAAATAAAGTGTTTGATATCATGTAATCAAATTGGTCATTAAATTGTCTGTTCATTTTTAAGGCTAGTTTAAAGACGGTCATTTTTAATTCTTCCTTAGGGAGAGTAGCCTAATTATTTTATTTTAACTTTTAAAATGTATTAACTGCCAAAAAAATATTCATATGTTGCAAGGCGGCAATGAAATAATGTTTACTGTACTAAAGATAAAACTTTGTAGTAATGTATTACTCAAAATAAAGTCAAATAGTGTGGTAATTAGTGAGCTTGCAGCAAGCTGCAGGAGAATCGTCATAACATTTTGTTTTTTCTAATTCTTACCTCATACCATTGAAAAATTATTATTTTTATCGTAGAAATTTAAAATTATAGCTACAAACTCTGATCCATGCATTTTTTTAATGCATTATAGGTACGACAAATATTATACCTACATGCAATCAGACCCCAAACTTTTGTATGGCAACAAGAGAAAGTCAACACTCCAATTTTACTCAACGTCCTTACACGGGTTTCCCTCTAAGTAAAACAACCCAGAACTATCAATCAAACTGTTTGCCTTATTACGTGGACTTTCTCACGCCAGACAAAGAACATTGTGTGTTTTATAATGTTAAGATCAAAGCATCAGCGCATGGCATCACAAGAATAAAAACAACACAAAAAAATACTTAACTTACAGACACTGAGAATTTTGTCATCCTCGATCCTTCTTCAAGCCATTCGCCTCGCCCCAACATCAACACAGCAACACATACCAACTTGAAATTCAAGAATGCATCTGCAATAAATTTTGGCAAATCTTGCATTAAATCAGAGTCCATCCGCACCAACTGACTTGACTTCGGCTGATTGATACCCAAATATGTACATATATATAAAAAGCCTGGTAATTTTATAGGGTTGTGGCCGAAAACATTTAATATTCATGCCATGTTCACCTCGCTCATTGTCTAGATTACACTAATTTGTGTCCATTAGTCCGGTACGGTGGTAACTACTAGCATCACTAGAAAGAACCCAACATTCAACATAAATTTGAAATGCAACAAGGAAACATCGCGAGCTTAAAAGTGGTGCACCATGTTAAGGTCTCCTGCTTTCTTATTTCTCTCCGTACTCTGTCTTACCCTGTTTGGGATAATTAACTTTGATTCGATGCCAATAGAGATAGCAATATAATGAGCGAACGACCAAGAACGATTGCGAATGATGGACGCAATGGACGTCCCAATCGCATCGCATCAACCGAACCCAGTATACCCAGTCCAGTATACATAATTCAGGGGAATAACCTCGGTTAACCCTCGGATGTTACGTCACTTGAGATGATTTCTTTAAAATTATAGCTAACCCAGGATTCTCAAAGGCAACTGTATAATTTTATTGATAGCGTGTAGCACAAAAGGAACACAAGAAAAACAATTTTGTGGTCATGCGAATTCTTCGAAATTGCGTATATAACATTCTTCTTGCTTTGATATACATACATACATACATATGTATTATTATGACGCGCAAAGTGGAGTACAAGGAGTTTACATTTATTCCTACCGATATCGAGAAGGGGCAATCGGGAAGTAAGGAATCTGGTTACTGTCACGGACAATTTTCTGAGATGATAATCAAGGTGAGGAAGAGGTATAATCCTAGTTCTCCTTGAGTCTCGTCAGTCAATCTCAGTGATTGATCGTCATGATGGACAAAATGCTGAATTCAATGTGTTTTTCAAAGTTGAAGATGCAAGAGTATCTCAAATAGAATTACTGGCGACTTATAGTCTAGCAAAAGATAGTGTTAAGATTTGTATTGATATAGAGTAGTCGAGTGGGACTATTTAATTCCAGAGTGTATCGTTGATTCTTATAGAGTAGAGAGAAGAGAAATTTAATGTTAATGGATATGTATGTACATGTAATGTAATGGGTTGGGTGTACTCTTGCCTACTTTTTCAATAATAAAAAACATTGAAAAAAAAATATAACCATACAATAGAACTATTATTTAGATTTATTTTTGAATGACAATAGACCATGTAAGACGCAGTTACGATCAACTTTATAAAGAAATAGACGATTTAATCGAATGTTACAGCATTTTTGGGATGATGCTAACTTGAAAACAGGATTTTGTAAATTTTAAATATCGTAATATCTTTTTAAAGTCTTATTAAATTTAAAACCACCAAATGCCTATTATTTATCCATGGACGTATTATATATGGACTGCTAGTTGCTAACCTCATGCTGCTAACTGCTTCCATTTTATTCTCAGTCGTTTTTGGCGACACTAGCCCTCAACACTGTAACTAGCGGAAAAATATGAAACTTCAATTTTGACATTTGTACAGAGAACCCCTTCAAACAAATTCACTGACCCAACAGCCAACTTTGTCGGTCTTTCTTGGATTTTTGGAACCTTTAAAAACAGAGTGCCATACACATATTAGCACATTTTCTGTATATGCATGCACAAAAAAAAACGAAAATCGAGAGCAGAGATTATAAATTTATATAAAGATTGGAAACCCCTGTCATTCTGGTTTGCCAATAAGCTAAACAAAATGTCGGATGGTAGTGAATTCATATTTTTGAACTTGTGTCCATGTTTTAACGCACACTAGTGAAAAATAAACTAGCGCAATAGTTCAATAAAAAATCTCTTAAGAAAAAAAAAAAAAAAACAAATGCAACTGCAACTGCCAACACCATAAATGGTCACCACATTATATGTACATATATATACCACTTTTTTTATTTTGTACATACAATATTTTGTTTTTTTTTTTTTATCGAGGCTGGATAAAAGACCCCTTTTAAATTTACCTTAGGATTAATTTTTTTTAACCAAAAACGAAAAGAAATTAAACTTGAAAAATAAAAAAATATGAAAATGAAAATAAAAATAAAACTACAATTTTTTGTTTTGATGAAATGTCACAAATTGTTTTCGTACTCGATTTTCGCATTTCAACACCTGTCTCGATTCGTTCATATTTTTAGATCCGTTCTAGATTCGTTTTGATTTCCCTTTCTCTGATTATGGTGAAATGGTAAGCTCTTTCTCTCACAATAAATGCATAAAATGGGTCCGCGGTGATTTAAATGTCCATACTAATTGTTGCCGTCAAACGCAGTTTTGCGGATACATGTTTGGATCCGTAAACGGATCCATACGTTGTTAACTACGTGCGCGGATCCAAAGCGGAGTCGTTTGCTTGAAGCAACAGTGTTCCCAGATTGATGGTTTATGAAACTAAATTATAGGCGTGTTTTTTTGTAAGCCCGGAGGGAACTGGACGCAAAAAACGACATCGGTGCTAAATAACCTCCATGTTAAATATAACAACAACTAATCGCCTACGGGCTAAGTTAAACCCAGAGAATTGTCCGTGCCTAACTTAAGCACACAGAAAAACTGTGCTACCGTCGTGAATTATATACTACTTGTTATCGTTAGTTTGTATGCAAACTGCAAACTTTGTGCTGCTGCTAATCCCTGTGGTGGTTTTTTTCGTGCAATTCCCTCCGGGATTGCAAAGAAACACACCTTATATATATTGACTATTTTCTTTATCCTGTGGGTACGTTCTTCAACTCACATCGATAAAATTGGTCGAGGAACGTTGAAAAATGGGGCTAAAAAGAAAAACGCCTATTATGTTAATACCTTGTGCTTTAGGAAAAAATTATCATGTCAAGAAAAGAGAACACTGTACTGAGAATCACTGCGGATAGTATTGCGTATTCCATAATCGACATGTATATTTGTAGTACACAGAAAATTTCATAGTAAATGAAAATAATATCAAATTAAATATGCACTCTGAATCTGAAATCTGCTGATCTTCTACTTAAGAAGAAAATAAAATCCGTTTTTTTAATTTAGAATCGAAATAATTAATTGTTTTTTGAACTTTAACTTTTTCATTCTTTTAAACGGAGAGAAAGAAAATCCTTGGATGACCAGTCCAAAAGCCGTTTAGTTCAGTTTTATTGTACTGAACGTACCTTGAGTATATTCCATTTCCAAAATATTCTTAAATTGTCAGCTGTCAAAAACAAATTTGACAGTCGACTTCGACACCAACCAACACGTTCCGGATTGCAAATAAATTTGTCCGAGTTATTTCTCTCCGTATTTTTTTACTCTGCAAAAGTCTATTTTACTGCAATAATGGATGGTGTCAGTTTATTCAATGATTTCATCGCCCTGCATAAACCACAACTCCAACTTTCCAACGTCCCACCACATCTCTGGGAAGCTGTTTTTTCAAAAATCGCCACCGACACTTTCGATGCAGGTGTAGCACTATCATTGATGCTTATTGATTACTCTGATGGAGAACGTGAAGAAACTAGCCCTGTATTTGCTTTATGCGTTTCAAAACCCGATGGAATCCGAGCTAATGATCCCAATGCAATCTACCTTATTGATCATGCATGGACTTTCCGCACAAACATAGCTCGACAGCAGCTGGAAGAGATGCCGCAACTTGCCGACCGTATGTCAGCTATAACAGGAGTCGATCTAGAAGATCCTGACCGTGTCGACAAGATCTTACATGCAATGTGGAAATACTGCCAAGCATACTCGATTTCAGCTGAAGGCACAACGGCTGAGGATCGAGTTCCTATTTGGTATGTTATGGACGAAGTGGGTTCCGCTGTCAATCACTCTGACGACCCCAATTTTAGAATTGTACCTTTTCTTCATTTGAATACGCAGACAACATACAGTTTGTTGTTTCCAATTCGAGATGTAGAAGAAGGGGAACAGGTAACTAGAGATTTTGTAGAATATGTGGCCAAGGATGCCCCAGAGAGAGATGCTGTTCTTCTGCCGTGGAGATACGCCAATTTGCAAGAGAATAGTTTTGTTCAAAACGAACCGGACGAGGAGTACTTTGCAAGTGGTCATGTGCCGGAATCGCTTCCTGAAGGGTCAGTGGACGAACCAGTGGTGAGTCGCAACGATCCACTCAAAGTTTTCTCTGAGTATGATGTTCTTAGTGCCTATTTAACTGCTCCATACTTTGAAATTGTGGACAGTCCTGAAGAAGCTGATGTTCTTTGGCTAACCCAACATTTTAAAGACTTTGCTGCTTTGGCCAAAGATACTCCCAATAAATTTGTCAACCAGTTTCCCTATGAATACGTTCTGACGGTTAAGGATCTTCTGTGCATCACCTGCCGACGAGCAACAAACGGAAAACACCATGATCCGGATACTTTGGAAACCTTGCCTGCATGGCTCCCAACTACCTACAATCTCAAAACGGAAGTATTGCAGTTTGCGTCGTACTTTCAGAACCGTGAAGCTAAAGGCCTTGACAATCACTGGATTATCAAACCTTGGAATCTAGCAAGGTCTCTGGACACTTACATCTCCAACAATATCGCTCAAATTATGCGACTTCCAGCAACTGGACCGAAAATCGCACAAAAATACATAGAGCGACCTGTGCTGTTCTATAGGCCTGAGTTAGATGCCAGAGTTAAGTTCGATGTGCGTTATGTTATCCTTTTGAAGAGTGTTCTTCCTCTAGAAGCCTACATTCATCGAAAATTCTATCTTCGTTTCGCCAATAAAGCCTTTTCTCTTGATCATTTCGATGAGTATGAAAAGCATTTTACAGTAATGAACTACATGGATGAAGCTGAATTGAGGCACATAAAATGTGATGAATTCTTAGATTTCTGGGAACAACAATATCCTAATAATTCTTGGAATGATGTAGAAGATTCGATTTGTGCCATGCTGTATGATATGCTTCATTCGGCTAGTAGTAAAAAAGCTCCATGTGGAATCGCGCCATCTGTTCAATCGAGAGCATTATATGCGGCAGATATCATGTTGTCTTGGCAGGAAGACGGGCAAAAGGATATTCAGCCGAAACTTTTGGAAGTTAACTTTACACCAGATTGTAAGAGGGCTTGTGATTATTATCCTGACTTTTATAATGACATATTTAAATTACTTTTTTTAAATGAACATGATAATGAAGTTTTTAGGAAATTGACCAAAAACTAATTTTCAAATACATACATAAATTAACAAAGAGAAAATCAAAATAGAATAATTATTGTTTTAAATTTTCCGGTAACGGTTATTTGGACTTTTGCATACCTATTATTAGGCGTGTTTTTTTGCAAGCCCAGAGGGAATTGCACGAAAAAACACAACGTATCTGAAATTTTTCGGGATAGGTGGATTGCCTATCTGATAGTTTCTCGAACACAAGGCATGTCTGGATCCAATCGGATGTAGATAATCAGCTTATTCATACCGACTATGGAATTCGCAATACTGTGCCTAAGTTCTGACTCGCATCGATAAAATTGTCGAGATTTATTTTAATTTTAAATCGTCCGACATACCCTGCAGACATTTTTTCAAAAAATATTTTTATTTTATTTTTCATCATAACAAATTCAGTAATTTGTTTCTACCTTTGTTTATTTCTTATGTGCTTATGTCAGATTCGAAGTAACACAAGTTTCGTTCATTGAACTTTATTCAGGCTTGACCCAGGTTTTCTTGACAACCCCAAGAAATGTCAAAAAACCTGTGTTTTTCGATTTTCAAAAAACACTCGAGGGCGTAAATTGTTTTATTGACAGTCAAAGCAAGAAACAAGTGGTCTTATTTATAAAACGTTGTCTAACTTTAAACAACTGTCCAACTTTGGAAAATATGTTCAAAAACCTTTGGTCTTATTTATAAACGTTGTCTAACTTTAGACAACTGTCCAACTTTGGGAAATGTGTTCAAAAACCTTGTTTATTGTTGTCTTATAGCTGCCTAACTTAGTCTAAGTAGACAAAGATCTAATAAATACGACTGAAGAATTTTTGTGCTCTATAGTTAAAACCACTTCAAGCGTTTCCCTTTTCCATTTCTATTTATTATCTTTCAACTTAGCTTTCAAAATAAGCAATTTGCTGCAGTAAGCGAAAGCACAACAAAATATGTAATTGCCTCACAACTCATGTCACTTTGGCAGTTTTTCCGTTACCTCAACTTGCCACAGCAAAACACCTAGGTCTACTTCAGTTCAGGGTGAGGATGACCCAGGTGTTTAAGACTATTCAACTTAACATTATTACTTAACTAAACTTATTTTCATTTGAATTCATTAATTAACGTTTGTTGAATTTTGTACTTTATATCTTTAATTGAATTTCATTAATTAACTCGTTTTAATCTATAACTTGAATTTGTTATTAAAATTAATTCATTCATTTAAATTTTTGCCATGTAAATCAATCTCCAACTCCACTGTACTTGCGGTTTCAGATTTGAGTATTTTATTGATTTAACACTTTAACTTGTGTATAAGCGGTACTTAATATAATTTAAAGAAAAGTATTGGAAATCCACAGTTGCAGTGAGAGTTGGAGTTTGAGTGAATTTTGGCTGTCGCATGTGGAAGTTCCTTTTCTCGTTCATTTTAGTCTCAACCACAGCACAGCACGGAACCATTGGACAAGTTGGTAATTTGTATCAAATAAATTATTATTTTTACAACTGGCCTTTTTTTTTATGAATGCTTTTTTTTTTGGTGCGTGGGAAAAACGATACGTTTTATTAGAACTTATCATTATTCAACATAAAATTGGTCCTTCGATGCCGGATGTAAATTTTGTTTGAACCAAAACTAAATTGTGATATGATTTAACGGATTTATTAATCAATCAACGAAATTCTGGTGTGTGAAATAGTGCGTGGGAGATATCAAATCTTGCAATTCTCTTCCTCTGATTGTACCGGTTTATGTACAGTACATACATACATATATCAGAAGAAAGCATTTTTTATAACTTGCATTATTTCATTTGACATTCCGTTAACCTTATCGGTTTCTTTTTTTTTTATTTATTTCTTTGAGACAATGAACGCGTTAAAGCTAAAGATTGGGAATGCAAAAGGCAGATTAACTCGTGCGGCAAATTTTGTAGATTCTATTGAGGATTCTACGCCTCTCGAGTTGCTTGAAATTCGTTTTAATAAGGTCGAAACCGCGTGGACAGAATTCTCTTCGTTCCACGAAGAACTCTTTCAATTAATAGAGGAAGGTGATGATACTACCGAACTTGAAAATGAATTTGGTGATTACGAAAACAAATATTTCACCGCTCATTCGCGTCTTACTCAAGCTATTCGGTTACGTAAGATCTCTGCACCGGTGGCGGAGAAAAACGTGGAAACATCGGTCGTGGAAGAGCTAGCTAAGCAACAATCCTCCTTTCTTGAAAAGTTGAATTCGTCGAGAGACACTAATTCTTCAAATGATTTACCGAAAATAGTTGTGCCTCCTTTTTCGGGGGACTACAAGGATTGGCCTAGTTTTCGTGATCTTTTTACTGGATCCATTGATTGTAGAACAAATCTAACCCCGTCTCAAAAGTTTCATTTTTTAAAATCTTTTCTTCGTGGAAATGCTGCGGGTTTAATTAATGATATAGCCATTTCTGACACGAACTATTTTGAAGCATGGGATAGGCTAGAAAGACGATACGATCGTGTTCATATTATAGTTCAATCATATATTCAAACTTTTTTATCACTTCCATCTACTAATATAAGTAATGTGAAGGTTTTGCGAAAAATAACTGACGATGCAGACCAAGTCGTGCGTGGACTTAATGCGTTAAATAAAAACAGTCGTGATCCATGGATCGTTTATATTTTATTAAATAAACTCGATTCAGACACTAATAAATCTTGGGCAGAATTTATCGGTTCTAGGGAAGATTATACAATAATAGAACTTTTAGACTTTTTGCAAGCTCGATGTGATGCCCTAGAATCCTGCCAATCTTTAAATCGTTCTGTTTCGTCACGAGCTAAGCCACAAACCACATCAATTAAATCGCATTTAGCTGAAACTTCAGATTCTAAAACATCAGATTCTAAGCCGCAATGCCCAAAGTGTAATAGTGACCATTTCCTAGCTCAATGTGCAAAATTCGTAGAACTTGACATAGCTTCTCGGCGAAGTTTTGTGAAAAGCCTTTCACTGTGTTTTAATTGTCTTCGGGCTGGACATCCGTCTTTTAAATGTCGTTCATCGTATCGGTGTCGGGTTTGTAAGTCACGACACAATACATTGGTCCATCCAGAAGATACAATGAACAACGATTCAAGTAATTCTGCTATTCGTCAACTACAGTCGTCGTCGTCGTCTCCTCAGTCCTCAGTTTCGCGTCAACCTCAAACTTCGTCTTCTCAAACTTCGTCTTCTCTAACTTCGTCATCACAAGCACCGCTTTTGAACAATCATTCACTGGAATTTAATCGTCGTAAAACTACCATTCTTCCCACCATGCTAGCAAAGATTAAAGATTCTCATGGAAAAGTTATTGACTGTCGAGTCTTACTGGATTCTGGATCACAGTCATCATTTGTAGCTGAATCTTTCGCGCAAAGACTTGGGTATCCTCGTACGCATGCTAGAATTCCTATTCTTGGGTTGTCGTCATCAGAGGCAGGCTATACAAAAGGGTGTATTCCTCTTCAGCTGTGTTCGCGTTTTAATTCTACTCGTTTGCTCGTTGATGCATTAGTCTTGAACAAACTCACTTCGAATTTGCCGTCTATGTCCGTGGATATTTCTTCTTGGTCTCATATTTTTGATCTTGAACTAGCGGACCCTAATTTTTATTTAAGTGCACCTGTAGATGTGCTGTTAGGGGCCGATAGACTATGGACCATACTACAAGGAGAACAGATTTACGGTTCAGAGGGCATTCCACTTGCCCAAAAAACTTCGTTTGGGTGGGTAATTACAGGCGAGTATTTGGAACCAAAGGTGTCAGAGGATAGTCTTTGCTTGTCTTCTCTTCACTCCACTATAGATGTAGATACATTGTTACAAAGGTTTTGGGAGCTAGAGGAGGTAAACCCTGTTAGTCAAACCAATGTAGATGATCAGGCAGAGCAACATTTCGTAAAGACGTTCACACGAGCATCAGATGGGAAGTATGTGGTTCAACTCCCATTCAAGTCGTTACAACCTACCTTCGGAAATTCACTATCGTCAGCTGTGTCACGTTTGTACTCAATGGAACGTCGGTTTGCAAGCAATCCTACATTACACAAGTTGTATTCTGACTTCATGCGTGAATATCTTGAGCTGGGTCATATGAGACGTATCCCTTCAGATGAGATTAAAGCCTGTCCTGGCAAGCACTTTTATCTTCCGCATCACGCCGTTTTAAAGCCGGACAGTTCTTCTACAAAACTACGTGTTGTTTTCGATGGTTCAGTGAAGGATTCGACAGGAACATCTCTCAATAGCATGTTGTTAGTAGGCCCTCCTATCCAGCGAGACTTAATTGGGGTTTGTTTACGCTTTAGGCAACATAAGTATGTTTTCACCGCGGATGTTGTAAAAATGTTCCGCCAGATCTGGGTCGATGATCAACATACAGATTTTCAACGCATCGTTTGGCGTGAAAATCCTGATCAGGAAATAGGTCATTTTCGCCTCCTCACCGTAACATATGGTACAGCTTCGGCTCCTTTCTTGTCAGTTCGAATTTTAAAACAGATGGCCGATGACTACAAGTTTGAATTCCCAGATGCTTCTCGCGTTCTAATCGAGGACGTTTACGTTGATGACGTCATGACGGGAAAGAATTCCATTGAGGAGTTGATACATTTGCGGTCAGAGCTTGTAAGTCTGCTCTCTAGAGCTAAACTTGAGCTTAGAAAATGGAGCTCGAATTGTTGGCCACTTCTTGCATCTTTACCAAAAGAGGATTGCGAATTTTCTATCTTTGATACTGAGCGTACACAATCACTAATAAAAGTGTTAGGCATGTTTTGGAACCCCGTAACAGATGAATATTCCTTTCGTATGTCTCAATCTCTTCCAAGTATAAGGTCTACAAGACGGACTCTACTATCCGAAGTCTCACGGATTTTTGATCCATTGGGACTGTTAGCTCCATCGGTTGTCTTGTTCAAGATGCTGTTTCAGGAACTTTGGTCATCTGAATTAAAGCTAGGATGGGATGACCCTTTACCTCCTCATTTAACGGAACGATGGAATGGCTACAGGCAAGAACTTTCTTTTTTTGAAAAGGTTCGGGTTCCAAGACTTGTGTTTTCAGCGATGGAAGAGATTGAACTCCATGGATTTTCGGATGCATCCTCGATTGCATATGGAGCCGTCGTCTACACAAGGTGCAAGATAGCTGAAGGAGAATATAGGGTAACAATTGTTGCAGCTAAAACAAAGGTTGCCCCGCTCAAATCAGTCTCTATTCCGCGTTTAGAGCTATGTGGCGCCTTGCTTTTAACTCGCTTACTAACACTTATAAAATCATCATTTACTGTTAAGCTATCAAAGACATTGGCTTGGTGCGATTCGGAGATCGTGTTACATTGGCTGTCTTCACCACCGCGTCGCTGGGCAACTTTTGTTGCCAACCGTACAGCTGCTATCCTGGAAAAGATACCGCGGAGCGCTTGGCAGCACATTCCTTCCGAATTCAACCCAGCGGATTGTGCTTCAAGAGGTATTCGTCCTTCATCTCTACCTAATCATGATCTTTGGTGGACCGGACCTTCCTGGTTATCTCTAGCAGAGGAGCACTGGCCAAATATAAGATTTGTTTCAAAGGAATCAGATTTTGACGAAAGTTTAGTCGAACAAAAACAATCACGTCAAGTGTTTGCAACTTTCACTGGTTCGGACATCATTCACTCGCTTATTGACAATATTTCGTCGTGGTATCGTGTTCAGAGACTTGTAGCGTACGTTCTTCGTTATAAGTTTAACTTACTTACCCCACAACCCCTTCGTCGAACCAATGGTCTTAGTTTATCTGAAATTCAATATTCTCGAAAACATATCTTAAAAACCGTTCAATTAACATCATTCAGTGCCGATATTCGTACCCTAATAACTAAAAACCAACTGCCCTTGAAATCTAAACTCCTAAGATACTCCCCTTTTATTGATAATGATGGACTTCTTCGAGTTGGAGGAAGAATAAAAAACTCAATGGTTTCTTACAGTATAAAACACCCTATTATTCTTCCTAGCACTAATAAAATTTCCTCTCTCATTATCACAGATATTCATGAAAATCATCAGCATCCAGGTGTATCTGAAACATTTGCCATAGTAAGGCAGCAATATTGGATTTTGGGAAGCCGTAACTTAATCCGAAAAATCGTTAGTCGGTGTACGAAATGTTTCATGCAACGTAAGCTTACAACCTCGCAGTTAATGGGTGATCTGCCATCCCAACGAATACAACCGAGTCGTCCCTTTTTGAATTCTGGTTGCGACTATGCTGGCCCATTAACCATAAAGCTATCACGCGGTCGCAAGCCAAAACTTTCAAAAGCGTACATCGCCCTCTTTGTTTGTATGTCCACCAAAGCAATGCATCTAGAAGTGGTAAGTGACCTTACCACCGATGCGTTTCTTGCTGCTTTGCGAAGGTTTGTTTCACGTCGAGGATTGTGCGCAAATATCTACACCGACAATGGAACCAACTTTCAAGGTGCTCGTAGGTGTCTTAATGAAATGCATAAGTTGGTGATGTCACAGACACATAATGAGACCATAGCAGCTTCGCTCGCCAAGGACAATATTGCATGGCATTTTATTCCTCCCTCCGCACCCCATTTTGGTGGGTTGTGGGAGGCTGGGGTGAAATCTGTTAAATTGCACCTACGAAGAGTTATCGGATCATCAATATTGACGTTCGAAGAGTTGTACACTGTGTTAACTCAAATTGAAGCAGTATTAAATTCTCGTCCTTTATGTGTTCTCTCTGACGATGATTTAAATCCTCTAACTCCTGCTCATTTCATTATAGGTGAACCATTAACAGCGGTACCTGAGCCAACAGTGCTTAACCTAAATATCAACCGGCTCACACATTGGAACCACCTCCAAAATATGGTTCAAGGCTTTTGGAAGAGATGGCGAATGGAGTACTTAACTTCCCTTCAAGAGCGACCCAAATGGCAGCAGGCCAGAAAAAATATAAATCCTGGAGACTTGGTCGTCATCAAGGAGCCAAATCTTCCTCCAACAAAGTGGCTTCTTGGAAAAATTGAAGCCGTAACAACAGGATCAGATGGCCATGTAAGAGTTGCTTCAGTCAAGACAAAACAAGGCACATATGTCCGCCCAATAACCAAACTGGCGGTACTCCCGTTGTCCTGAAACCTGTTCCAGGGGGGCCGGGATGTTTAAGACTATTCAACTTAACATTATTACTTAACTAAACTTATTTTCATTTGAATTCATTAATTAACGTTTGTTGAATTTTGTACTTTATATCTTTAATTGAATTTCATTAATTAACTCGTTTTAATCTATAACTTGAATTTGTTATTAAAATTAATTCATTCATTTAAATTTTTGCCATGTAAATCAATCTCCAACTCCACTGTACTTGCGGTTTCAGATTTGAGTATTTTATTGATTTAACACTTTAACTTGTGTATAAGCGGTACTTAATATAATTTAAAGAAAAGTATTGGAAATCCACAGTTGCAGTGAGAGTTGGAGTTTGAGTGAATTTTGGCTGTCGCATGTGGAAGTTCCTTTTCTCGTTCATTTTAGTCTCAACCACAGCACAGCACGGAACCATTGGACAAGTTGGTAATTTGTATCAAATAAATTATTATTTTTACAACTGGCCTTTTTTTTTATGAATGCTTTTTTTTTTGGTGCGTGGGAAAAACGATACGTTTTATTAGAACTTATCATTATTCAACACCAGGGTCTCAAAAAACACATAATTTGATTGTCAGGAGGTTTTTCAAAAAAGGCTTTAGGGCGACCCCAGGGTGACTTCAGGGCTCAACGATCAAACCTAAGTGTCTCATGTCATGTCTCATAACTCCTTTAGAAATTTTCTAGGAGTGAGAAATTATCCTTAATTTTTTTTATTTGTATTTATGTAAATATTTTATGCATTTTGGGGGTGTAGGGTTAGACGACTGCAATTTTTAACGGGGTTTTTCTTTTGAGTTTCTGTCTGCAAATTTTAATAGCTGCAATTTTTGTTAAATGAGAAGGAAACATCTCTTCACACCCTTTACTCCGTTAAGTGTCAAACAATAAAAAAAAAGGACAAAGAAGAAAGAGCGATAACTCTGCAATTATTTCAACTTCTGCAACTTTGTTTACCCCGGCCACCGCATATGTCCCTCGCCAACGTGCTTAAAAATTGCAGAGGTAATTGCAGCGTTTAAAAGCAGTCTAGGAAAAATTCAATTTTTGGTCTTGTTTCATCACTTATGGTTGTTGGTACACAAACGTCAGAATCAATAAGTTAATGCTCGCCTGTTCCATTCGTTGCCGGAGTGCAATTTTTTAGACACCCTAATTTTCTCTGCTGTGTTGAACGGCGATAGTTTGAAAGCAGCTGCTGTCAACTACAAAAAAATGTCAATTTTAACCCGTCATCAATTTTTAACAGGTGCAAGTGCAGAAAATCCGATCCACAGGTGGTTGTTTGGGATTTTGCGATTTCTTTTTGTAAAATACCAAACTTGAATATTAAAAATTTACATCGAAAGAAAAGAAAACAATTACCAAAATGAAATTCATTCCTTTAATTTTATTCATAAACGTGCTTTTCATAAGCACAGTATATTCCGTTGAAATCGAAGCTGTGGATGATTCCGACCTTGTTCATTTGATTACCGGTGAAGACAACGTCATCGCCTTGTTCAGTAAGTACACAATAAGTCCACCAACTGCATACATTTAACAAAAAAAAATCTTAATTTTCTTCAGCCAAATCCAATTGTAAATCTTGCGATGAACTAGAAACAATTTTAGAGAACATACAAGATGATCTTAAAGAGCACCTCTCAGCTGTTGTTGTTAAATCGATGAATAGCCACATGACCGGAATTTACAACCCCAGCAAAGAACCTGCTCTAGTTTACTTTCGTCGAGGTCTTCCACTTCTTTATCATGGCCCAATTACAGAGGATGATATTATGCATACATTTGGGGAAAATCGAGATCCCGTGGTCAAAGAGTTATCAGATAACAACTTTGAACATCTTACCCAAGCAGCAACAGGAGCCACAACAGGCGATTGGTTTGTCTTCTTGTAAGTTACTTTATTGCTGCGTGTGAAATTGTGTTTTACTCACCATCTACTTTTCATTCCAATTATCTTTTAGCTATTCAAACGATTGTGTTGCCTGTCAGCGATTGTATGCTGTCTGGGAAGCCGTAGGAGCAGCACTAAAACGTCGGATGAATGTTGCTCGAATGAACAGATTAGAATATGGAATTGCTACTGCCAAGAGATTTAATGTTAGGGAATCTCCGGAATTTTTATTGTAAATAGTTCTTATGGTGGTTATGATATAATGCGAATTAAAAGTTGTTTCCTTTCAGCATTCGCCAGGGTAAATATTTTAGATATAAATTAAAAGAATACACTCCAAACAGCTTTATTAAATTTGTTGAAAACATTCACCTACAAAAGACGAAACCAGAAATAGTCCCTCCACTATCAAGTCCAATGTATGATTCCTTTGTACCTTCCTTATACTAAATTTTTATTGAATTAACTAATTTTTATTTTACAGGAACGATTTCCTCAATGAAAACGTGAAAAGCATTTTGGATCATCCCCAGCTTTATTCTTACGGGATAGTTGGTATTGCAATTACAGCTATAACTGCTCTTTTGTGTAAATGTTTGTGTTCAAAAAAGTCAAAGACGGAGAAGAAAAAATCAAAATAATAATAAGAATATTAAAAATACCCGTCCCAATTATTCCAGGTATGAACATGGAATTTTCTTTTCTATTTGGCTAAGCTGAAATTTAAAATTTCGTGATATTTTTGTATTTTTTCTATCTTAATTTTATAAATAAAAACATTCTAATTATGCCAATATATTGTATGTACATATAACCACGTACAAAATTATTAAAGCTTAAACCAAATCACTTGGCCAACGATCGGTTGCGCTGAGAGAGGATTCAAAAGAACAAAAGTAGTGCGCAAGAGATTTAATGAGTGAAGGTTATCACCTATATTTTAGAATAAAAAAAATCAGGAAAATGGTCAATACAACAATTTTTTTGATCCCGATTTTCTGAACTGATTTTGATCATTTTTTTATGGAAATTATTCAAAAAAAGATTTAAAAGTATTGTATAACAATTTTCTTTTTTTTTACTTTTAAAGTTTAGTTTAAAAAAAACTTTTTATAATTCGGAAACTAATCGGTCGATTTTTATTAAACTTTGCACCCAGCAGTTTTTTTTTTAACATTTAGCCCTATCGCGAAGGAAAATTCCCCTGAGTTTTTTTCCCATTTTGGGAAATTTGGTATCAGGAATCATCTTGAAAATTGTAAGGGAAAATATTCTTTTCAGCAAAATAGCTATCGTGAATAATTTTTCCAGGGAACTTTTTCCTCATATCAATGCAAACATTTCCCCTAGTAAGTTTTTGGGGTAAAATTATTTCGTTGGAGATTCGCGGTGGGAAACATTCTTTCCCTAGGATTTTTTGTTTTTCCGGGGAAAAAAAGTTCCCATTAAATTGACGATAGGGCTGATTATCTACCAGGTTTTAAACAAAAATTATTCTTATAACTAAAAATAATGGTACTTACTAAACAAGTGTTTAAAAACCGGTAAGGAAAATCTAAGTGTTCTCGAAAACGACTACTAGGATTCTGATTAAAATTCTTATGTGAGCTAATGTCAGTACGATCTACCTATTGGAAAAAAGAAATTTTATCTATTATTAATGGTATCTTTTATTGGTCAAGGAACCATTTTTTTCGAATGTCTCATTATCAGTTGAACGGATTTTAATGTATTTTTTTTACAAAATAGCGCCTAGAAGTTTAAATGATATTGCATATCAAAATTTTTGATTTAAGCCTAGTATACAGTTCTTTTCAAACGAAAAAAAAATGGTGATGAAAAAAATATTTTTTTTTCCGCAAGAAGTGTGTGGTGAAACAAAAAAGTCGATAAAAACCAGACGAATATCAAAACAATTATTAAAAAAAAACACTACCGACAAGCCGAACAATCAAAACCAATTCAAAACATCACCAACATTGTTTTGCGCGAAAAAGTATCCGTGGTAAATACATAATTTTTTTCAACAGGTTTGGTTCACAGTTCGATAAAAAAAATTGTAAACGTCAACAATTTTTTTTGCGATAAAATCACTCCCATAAGAAGTACAAGTATTTTTTTTTTTTGAAGAGGAACTGTATACTAGGCTTTAAAAAAAAAAAATTAAAAATAATTTTTTTGAAAATTCGATATTTCGAAAATGGGCAGATTACTTTTTTTCAAAATTAATGATAAGAATGATAAGATTTAGATGGCGTATAAAACTAACCAACAAGGTTTTTAAATCAAACAACTAGCTGATTAAAGTAGCCACTGAAAATACAACATTTCGTATTTGTTTCTAAAGTTCGTATGAGTTAAACTTTTCATGGAATCGAGTAACTTAAAATTATTTAAAATAATGAAATTTCTTAAATTCTTTTTTTTTTTTTTTTTGAGATATTATTAACACTTTCTATTTTTTATGTACATTAATTATAGCAAATAGGTATATCTTACACGTTACAACAGTCTTTCTTTTAAATTGTTATAAGAATAAATTTACATAATATAACTAGAGATAAACACGATAGAAAATGACACATCTAAGAAAATGAAGAAATAAATGCCAACAGCGCAAATGCCAAAATTGTCTTCTCAATCTTAAGCATACATACAAAAATATCTAGAGAAAAGTTATTCTTGTATATCAGGCAACTTGGGCATATCGACGATAATCCATGTAGCTTCTTCGTCGAAAATATATTGAAGCAACGTATATGAGAAGAAGAATGATAACAATAGCAGCTACAAGAATGCCTAAGGATTTAAATAAATAGCAAAGTTTTAAGAATTTCCATGAAAAAAAAAAATTCTCCATACCCATAGCATTGCCTAGATTAGCTTCTTCATAGGTCATAGAAAGCATTGAGAGTTTACACTCGCTTGTCCAGTCTTCAGGTAAAATGTCCTTATACAGCTGATACATGCGATCTAGAGGACACGATATACCACAGCCAGGAATCTCTAATGGTTTTGGTTCTTCGGGAGTGTTTTTGTAGAAAATGGAAACATATGGTTGTTTCTGGTCATCAATTCGAAGTTCAAGCATCACACATGCCGTATACGGTGGGCTATGGTACTGTTAAGGATAAAAAATACAGTAAGAATATGCTAAATTAGAAAAAATAAATTACCTCGAAAAGTTTTAGTGTATTAAGAACACTTGCAACAGTTGTATCATGGGCGCTATAAATCCACAGCGAACGATTCGGTTTCAACTTATTCTTTGCTTTATCTGAAAATCTTTCAAATATTTCCTTAATCAATGGACCGGTCTTTAAACGAGCCATTGGGCGAGTGTATGTAAAGAAAGCAAACGAAAAGTCAGAGATAAATGTCATATCTTTGCTGGGATAAACCTTCTTTGACCAATCTGGAAGTCTACAGAATTAAAATAGTAAATTTCCTACACAAAAAAAAAAGAGATATTCATACGTTTTATTATAGAGCCCTTCGATAAAAAGTGTATTATTGATTCGTTGAACACTTTCCAATGAGTCTACAGTTCGACCTGTCCATTTAGTTAGATATTCATAAAGATATGTGTAACGTTCGTCGTATTTTTGAAATTCTGGTGAGTTTTTCATTGCAGAATATGCATACTCGTAAGCGGGACATGAATGTTTGGCAGCTAGAATCTAAAAAAAAAGAAGAAATATTAGTACATAATGTATCAAAAAAATAGGAATGCAAATCAGTATCACGTTATCTTGATTTTCTGGTACAGTGTGTACTGGAATTGGTTGCCATGCGATGCCGCTATCCCAGACATCTGTTTCTACCGGTAGATACAGGCCAGCTAAATTGGATAAAGCACTCATGAGGGTACGATCGACATCTGTTGCACGGATGTATATGTCATCCTTTGAGTAGGTTTTGTTTAGAATTGTGTCATAGCGTTTCCGTAACCATTGTCCTAATTCATGGTGTTGTCTTTTACCAATCTGCAAAAAAGTTTAAATCATGATTTGTAGTCCAAGTTTGTACAATAGGTGTTTTCATCTAAAACATGTTTATTTCGAGATTAAGCTTATTCAGCGAAAATACTGATAGGTACTAAAGATTATTAATTGCCAAAAATTAGAGGCAGCAAACTTCTTCGCGCAATTTCTTGGTCTCTGCCCCACAAAAAAAAAAAAAACATTTCCAGAGAAATGTTGTTCACGATAGCCTTCATTTCGAACAAAACCAAATACAAGACGGGTTTTCCATGCTTAGTTCTTTAACTGTATTTTTTCAGGAAAAAATAATAGGTACCTCTTTATATTTACCTCCTTTTCAAAAGGAAGGAGTAAGTAAAGCAGTCCTGGGCTGCAAGTACGGAAAAAGTAACTAACTTAACTCTTACCTAATCACCCTATACCGTGCTTATACCGTTCCAATCCATATTTTATTCTATTTACAATTATTGTCCCTTTGTTTTATTTTAATTTATGGGTGCAATGTTTATTTTATTTTGTTGATATGCATATTCAATTATATTCAATAGTCAACAATGAGAGTGGCGCATCATTTTAGTACCTAATAATAATACATATTAATATAATGGAAATCCAAAAATAGCATCACCTAATAAAAAAAATATTGTACATAATGGCTGAAGAAATATTGATACTCATCTATAATACTCATAATGACAAAAAAAAAGAACCTTTGATATGGTACACACGCATTAAGAATACAAGCTTGTGCAAGAATGTGTAACAACGATAAGGCATTATTAATTCCAAAAAAATTTCAATTCATTTAGCTGACTGAACACAAATTGGGATTGCATTTAATGAAAAGTAAAATATTGATCTGACAAAAGCATTGAAAACGATTATAATTCAGAAAAAGAGTATCTATCCTTTTGAAAGTGGATGTTGATGAAGATGGTTTCAAATATTCGTTATATATTTCGTAGTCTTGGTTTTTATTAAATGATTTTAAATAAATTTAATTTTGTATTAAACCAAATTTGTAAAGGTTGAATATATTTACAATTCAGGGCAAGGATTTTACTCATGGAATTCAGGTTCATTAAACCTATTACATATTTGAAATACTAGATACGTTATAGACGGCTTATTTGCAATTTATTTGTTGTTTTTTGTTAATTTGTTTAACTGCGAAACATTATAAGTCTTTGGAGACTATTATATAAACAGAATTTAGATTAATGATTAATTAAATACTATATTATATGACATCCTCACTCGGATTTCAGTTGTGACCCAAAAGAAATAAAAAGTAGGTAATCGCTGAAATTAAATTTTTTGGGATTTCAAATTAAAAATCCTGTATCTAATTTATACGGTTTCGAGTTTGCGAAAAAATATGCTGATTAATCGTATATAGGTGTATTCAAAAAGCCCTTTTCAATGCTTATGATTTATTAATATGTAATTCTCTTTTTTTTTGAAAGCCGCTCAGGCTTAGGCTTACCTCATTAGCGAAGATGTTTATTGCCGCTAACTAAGCGGAATTTTTGTACCTGGTTTAAGTAAAGTACATACATAAAAAGGAAAACATAATTATGTATAAACCTACCTACTAATAAATGCTGCTCCCTATACATTATCTCTTTACCATATCGAAATCATATTGTGCCTATAATTGTATTGCTGGAATGGCTTTAATTGGTTAACTATGCTTCTTCCAATTTTTTAGTTTTAATTCAGGAAGCCAACTAATGAATTAAGTTCTTAAAATAGGAAAATCAGGTATTTTCTTAAATTAAGTCTATGCATCTGTTTGGGCTGTAGGATAGACACGGGCAGGCTAGGTTAGGTTTGTATACCCTACAAAAAGATACAAATTCAATTTCAATTCTCAAGATATCGCACCGATCTATACCTTACCTATATAACCTACCTAACCAACATAACAACTAGGTATTTATAATCAAATCAGACAAATTTTATTTTTCTTCGACGTGTTAGCTATATGGACATGGAGGTGGTATGCTATGACCAAAACTTAAGCGTGATATTCAGTATAAAAGAAATTTATCTCCAGAGACCACTAAGACTATCTACGTTGCATGAAAATACTCATTTTGATTACATTACAAAATACAAATTAGGCTAACATTAAATTTTACTTACGTTGGTCAGTTGGCCCCAACCGGTTGGCCATTCGCTGACATCACCCCATGGATCCGATGGATATGGCTCAACTGGTGTTCTGTCCCCATGTCGATACAGCTAATCGTACGGTGTTCCAAAAATGAAAAGTTATGAGAAGTTGTTAATAATTATGCCTAATTGGATTAACAAAAATCACAGCTGGCAGCTGGGACTAAAATGAGTGATAAAAAAAGGCACAAACTCACAACGTGCGCGAATACAAGTTTTCCTTTTAGCTCGGGATTGTTGGCACTGTTTGCATTTGGTATGCCTTCACAATGAAAGGGCAGCACAAATATCAAAGCAATAAAAATACGCGCCATATTTACACAAAAAAAGAATTATAAAATTGTGAAACAGTATTCCAGTTTAAACAACAATTTGTTTTCGTTCAATTACAAGATTCACAAGTTCACATATGGTGTAACCCAAGGATTAAACTTAAAATTCCCACCAACCAAAATTGAAAATTTTAATCACATCGAACATATGTAAATTGAATTGCTGTTCTTTGAAAAGGAGCTTCCACTCGAAATAGAAAACTTCATTCCATCATTAAATTCAGAAATCAGATTCAGAATTGAAGGGAAGATCCAGCTATTTAGCAGCCAGCAGCTAGCAGCAACAGCAATTAACAACGACAAACCACAAGTGAATTGAACAAACGACAACCCGAGCCCGACCACGACAGCAACTCACAAATTAAAAAGGCACTAGGCAGACAAAAGAATTGTAGAATTATAAAAAGATTTTATATAATGCAACAATGACAAAAGGCAAAGTTCGGTTAGGCATTCAGTTCAGGCACAACGCAACGCGCAAGTGCTGTGGTTGCAGTTGCATGCAGGATTGCCAAATTATACGAATTATAGCTAAACTATAAATGGGCGATATTTTTTTTAGAACAATTCGCGGTTTTGCGGTATTAATTTATTTCAGCGTTTGTAATATTTTTGTAAAACCTCAGCCAAAAGCCATAAAGCTAGTGCTGTTAACTTTAATTAATCTGTATATTTATATTATGATTAATAAATAATAATAATAATAATATTTCAGCGTTTATTGAAGAAAATCTGCAGTATTTGTTAAGTTTGAAAAACGTCAGGATGGTCAGAGAATGTCCAACTATTTGACCATTGACCTCTTATACAGTGGCTAAGCTGGACAACATTATAATAGGCGTGTTTTTTTTCTAAGCCCAGAGGGAATTGGTCGAAAAAAACAACGTCGGTGTTAAACAATGACTGCTTTTAAACGCTGCAAATATGCTGCAATTACCCTTGCAATTTGTAAGCATGTAGGCGGGGGACGTATGCGGTGTCCGGGGTAGACAAAGTTGCTGAGGTTGAAATAATTGCAGAGTTATCGCTCTTTCTTCTTTGTGCTTTTTCTTATTGTTTGAGACATAAGCGGAGTAAAGAGTGAGGAGATATATTATCCTTCTCATTTAACAAAAATTGCAGGTATTAAAATTTGCAGCGTTTAAATGGATGCTGCAATCGGAAAGAAACTTAAAAGAGAATTGCGGATAGAAATTGCAGTCGTCTAAAAGCAGTCAATCACCATGTTAAATACAACAACAAATAATCCCCTACGGGCTTAGCTAAGCCCAGATAATTCTCCGGGCTTAACTTAAGGACACAGAAAAACTGTGTTACCGGCATAAATTATGTACTTGTTATCGATAGTTCGTATGAAAACTCCATTTTGTTTCTGTGTTGCTGTCACTAATTCTGTGGTCGTTTTTTTCCTGCAATTCCCACCGGGCTTGCAAAAAAACACGCCTAATATATGTCAATCGAGTTTTCTAAGGAAATGTAATAAAAGATGGCAGCCATTTTATTTTGGTTTATTTACATTTCTGGAGCACAGTTTTATAAGAAGACGATAAGACTTCTCTATAAATAAAAAAAAATATTGCTAAAGCAGCCACACCAAATTAATACTTCTATAACTATTTGTTAGAATGACTTATATTGGAGTAAAAACTGCTCAGTAAATTTTATAGTAGGAGTGTATTTCTGCGAGCCCGGGGGGGTACGCACGAAAGAAACGACCACGGGGATATAGTGACACCACGCGCGTGTTTTTTTGCGAGCACGGGGGGAATTGGACGAAAAAAAAAACAAACTATCGATAAAAAGTGAATTATATAGCTGTTGTAGATAGTTTTTATGAAAACGCCATTTTGTTTCTGTGATGCTAGCCGTGTCTTTTTGTAAGGTCGGAGGGAATGTGACGAAAAAAACGACGTCGGTGCTAAACAATCACCATGTTAAATACAACAACAACAAATCCCATACTATACTTGTTATCGATAGTTTGTATAAAAACTTGATTTTGTTTCTGCGATGCTAGGTGTGTTTTTTTGCAAGCCCGGTGGGAACTGCACGAAAAAAACGACCTCAGTGACAGTGACAGCATAACGGAAACGAAATCGAGTTTTCATACAAACTATCGATAACAATTATATAAATTCACAAATCCCTGTGGTCGTTTTTTGCGAAAAATACGCTTGAATGCCTTACTTCATTCGTTACTTTGAAATACTACCTCCAACTGCTTGCATCTCTAACAAAATTTCTTACACAACACCTTCAAGTATTACTAAGAGTTAATATTAAGTGTACTGGCATCATTGGATTTGATTAAGCCATATTTCAGCGCCATTTTCTTTTCACAGCACTACGGTACGGGTTGAAGGCGCATAATTTTCGTCAGCGGTAGAAGTAAAATATTTTTTTTCCAACAAATCTCCGATTATTTGAAAACAAATTCCTTTTAAAACCTTAATAAAATGGTAAGTTGAAAAAATTATTTACTATCATTTTTGAAATATACATATGAATATGAATGTTTGAATTGCAGTCCACCAAAATCTTTGTTGGAAGTCTCCCATCGGGATCCAAGCCTGAAGAACTTCGTCATCTGTTTGAAGCCTTTGGTGTGGTCACCGAATGCGATGTGATGAACCGTTGCGGATTCGTTCATATGGAGAAGCCTGAAATGGCGGCAACAGCAATCAAAGCTTTAAATGGTACCGAATTCAAAGGAGAGACAATCAATGTCGAGCCCGGACGAATCAGAGATCGTAATCAAAAGCCGGGAGGCATTGGAGCTCCCAAAAGTGGAGGTCTGCGTCCACGTGGTGGACGAAATGGAAATGCAATGTTAAGGATGCAGAACTTCGATGGGATCGACGAAGCAGCAATGGGCTTGGAGGGAATCGATGAAAGGACAACAAAGGACGCCCTTCAGCTGTGCAGCGCTGTTTTTGAAGAAATGAACAAACTTCTAAATCCCGATCAAATGGTAGGACCGCGTCGGGGCGGTGGTGGCATGGGTTTCCCACCAAACTTTGTAGAAGACCAATTGGGGGCGGTATTTGGAGGAATGGGCGGACCGAAAGGACCAATGAATCGCGGCCCACGAAACAATCGCAACAATGGTCCTCCAAAGCAAGGTCCATTCCCTGGTCCAGGTCCCATGCAAGGGCCTGTTAATAGGGCACCAATGAAGAACAATGCAAACCAAGCTCAAAGAGGAATTCAATCAAATCAAGGAAACATGAACAGAGGTCCGAAGCAAGGACCCAATCAATCAGGTCCTCAGGGACGAGGTCCAAACCAAGGCAATGCTGGTCGCATGCAAAATCAAGGATTCCCAGCTCGCAATCAAAACCAGAATGCTGGGCGAGTCCCGAAGCAGGGGAATATTGGTCCAATCCGCAACGAACCCGCCAGGCAACAAAGGGCAGCAGCTCCTTACAACAGAGGGGCTGTCGGTCCCGTTGACAACGAAATCAACTTCGCTGACGATGTCCCCATCGTACAGAGCGCCAGGAACTTTGCCAACAGTTTGGCTACAGGAAGCCAAATCGATAGATGGCCAGAAAACGGTGGGAACTTTGGCGGCAATGGTGGTATGAACAGGCATCCCATGAATCGGAATTTCGATGAAGACATGCCAGTGGACAACTTTACCGACGATCCCCCAATTATCATCAACATGGTTACTCGTCCAAGCGCAGCTGGTGGAATGGGTGGCAGCGGTGGTCGCAGAGGAGGAATGGACAATCAAGGCCCCGTTAATCAAGGCAATTTTGGACACAACACCGGAGGAGGAAATGATCGTTTTCAAGGATCTAATGATCGATTCCAAGGAGGAAATGATCGATTCCAAGGCGGAAATAATGATCGGTTCCAAAATAATGGCAATAACGATCGATTCCAAGGCGGTAGCACAAGCGGCAGTGGAGCCGGAAACTTTGGAAATCAAGATAGGAGAGGATTCGTTCTTCCAGAGAAACAGATGTTTAATGATAGTCCTAAATTCGGAAACCAAAATGTACGCAGTGGGGGAATTTCGCAGTTTGGAGGACAAAACAATCAAGGAAACATGGGAGGTGGAAACAGGAATGTTGGCTTTGGTAACAACAATTCTGGTAGACCACAAAATGCGTCGGAGAGTCGTAGTTTAGGCGGTGGTAGTATGGGTGCTAGTGGAGGAAACAACATGTTCACAAGAAGAAATAATAATTCTGGAGGAAATCTTGACGGAAATAATATGTGAGTATATTTTAATTAAAATCTAATTTCGAATTTAATTCCAATCTCAAAATGTTTTACAACAATAATTGTACATAATATTTAGTGTTTTTGCCACCTAAGCATTTCTTGACTCACGAAAAAATGCCTGAGGTATAGGTAGGTAGGTAGGTACCTTAAAAATGAACGATTCGGGCGCGCGAATTAATAAATATTTAATTTCAATGCGGCATTAATTATTTGATCAACATCGTATAAGAACTTACTTCAGATCCCATTGTTTTTTTCGGAAAATGCTTATGATATTGGGTTGATAAATCATCGCAGGTTTTCGAACACGAAAGTGAAACGCACCACTGTATAAAAAAGTAACCCGAAGTTTTCAATATTTACTATTTTCTTAAAAAAAGTGTGATAACAAATTACAAAATACATAATAGGCATATTCTATCAGATGATAGAACTGATGTGATAAGAAAGGAATGATCTGCAACGGACAGTCAAGTGCGCAGTGGTAGGTAGAGATAGTGCCCCGTTACCAAGCCTACAACTGTTTAAAACGGAACAATAATCATCTCTCGATATGCATATCATAACATAATATTGTGGTTCTACTATTGAACTAATTTTAAATGCTTCATTTGCCTCTTATATTTGTCGGCATCCTTTACATTCTTTAGTTAATTAAATTTGAATACATTTTTTTTTTTTAATCTATTAGGGGCAATAACCGTATGCGCAATGATGTCTCGGATACAAACCGTGGCGGTAACTTTGGTATCAACAACAGCCGTGGAATGGGTAGCGGCTCTGGTGGAAATATGAATGCCAACAACGCTGGATTTAACCGAAACAGCAACATGGGTGGAGCCAACAGCAGTAACTTGCATGGACCCATCGGAGGAAATAATAGAAATATGAGCGGAGGCGGCGCACCCGTTAATAGAAATATGGGCGGAAGCCTTGGAAACAACAACAACAGCAACAACAACCGAAACATGGGAGGCGGTATGGGCAATAACACCAACCGAAACATGGGTGGAAATACAGGCAATAATATGAACCGCAACAATATGGGAGGCGGAAATCAAATGAACCCAATGAACTTTCAAAAAGAATTTCCCGCCCTATCTGGTGGTGGTCAAAACATGAACATGAACAACCGGTAAGTTATTAATTAATTATTTTAAATTTTAGCCTTAAATAAACAATGCGTTATCGATTAAAGAAACAAACAACGACATTTGGATGTCTCTCTTTTCTGATACTATGTTCACACCAAAAAGAAATCTGAGATTTCGATGATTCCATTCGCAATAACCTCAAAAATTCGAGTTTTCGAAATAAAATATGTACGTAATTCCGCAGTTATTCAGACGAATCGTAATCCTACCTCATATTCGTCTGATTATAGCATAAATTTTGTTAATTTAAAACAAAATATTATGATACAAAGGTTATCATACTTAAGACGTCAAGCGCATCTGACTGTTCAGTTAGTAAAAATACGATAAGTAAGGACTCCCAAACGAAATGTTTCAGAATAATGATTGACAGCTTTAGCTGTTAATATTTCTGTCTAGCGAAATATTTTTAAAGACGATGTAAAATCACGAAATCTTTTTGATGAAATTTAACATTTCGTTTTGGTTGGGAACATATTATGAGATTTGATGTTTCAATTATGTATTTATTATTTGCGTAAACACAAGTTCTCATTAATGTCTATCAAAACTTCAATATTCCCCTTAAAAATACAAAATTGATTTTTACAAACCAACTAATCAAAACGATTTTTTTACGAATTACTCTTTTTATAGCAATGGGCCACGCCAAAATATGATGTCGAATCGTCGCTATTAATTTATTGAATAAAAATACAAGCTTTTTTAAATTATTTATTTCTCAATCAGTGCAGTTCTCAAAATAATGAGAAAACTTTAAACCAACAATTTCATTGACTTTAAAACAAGATAAATCATTTTAATAGTAGTATTGTAGAAAACTAAAATAATAAACAAACACACGGACAAGAAAAAACATAAACAGTACTGTCATGCGGTCAGTAAACTGTTTTCATCATAAACAAATACAGCATTATTATAAAAAACAATAATAATAATCTAAAAAATCTTACAATTAAGTTATTTCTGAATAATAATCATCATACAAAAATGTAACCACTCAATCAATTGCCCTCCTTGTGGAACAACTTCTTCGTTAGTTATTTAAAATATTCCCACATTCAAAGTAATATTGATTCGTAAAGTTTAATTTTATTTTGTCAATTAAAAAAAAAACTTTGTAAGAAACTTATCAACTCAATGAAAAGAATCATTGGCATTATAGTACATATATTGTAAATTTTCACATAACCAAAACAAACGGTAGACAGAAATACCGTACTGAAGAATTATTTTAGTTTATAAGTAATATGTAAACATTGCTTTTTTTTTATTTTATCGGATAAATAAATGTGTACTTATGTATTAATATGCATATGTTAATGATACAACAAAAATGGAAATTAACGTGTATTTCTGGTGAAACGTTTTCGAAATTCATTCCATAAATTTATAATTACCCTTACTTGAAGAAGCTTGAGAAATAAATACGCCTCTTTGAAACATTTTAAAACAATAAAAATGACTTTTAATCAAAAGAGTAATTAGGGTATGTTACCATTTCCTTACAAATTTTTCGTAGTTTGAAATTTAAATGCGATTGTAATTTTTTTGTAACACAATTTGAATGAAAGCCAGAAAAGGGTAAAGGAGAGAAACCGAGAGAGGGAAAAATAAGTTTTCAATAAAATATTTCATAGACTGCTTTTAAACGCTGCAATTACCCCCTGGGACGTATGCGGTGGCCGGGGTAAAAAAAGTTTCAGAGGTTGAAATAATTGCAGAGTTATCGCTCTCTCTTCTTTGTGCTTTTAGCTATTGTTTGAGACATAAGCGGAGTAAAGAGTGTGAAGAGATGTTTGCTTCTAATTTAACAAAAATTGCAGCTATTAAAATTTGCAGCGTTTAAATGGATGTTACAATCCGAAAGAAACTCAAAAGAGAAACGGCGTTAAAATTTGCAGTCGACTAAAAGCAGTCATAGCAACATCATCAATAACATTATAGATTTAGAGATAGGGATGTGTTGGTAAGGTATGATATTAGTTTTTTTTTAATCTTTATACCTTTATATGTACATAACCGGAATTTTGAATACAAGAAGTTGTCGGGAACAAAAACTACGGGGAGTTTTGATTGATCCTATGAAAATATTTGAATTTATTAAAATTTATTCGTAATAGAATTCTATTTAATAAAGGTTTTTCAAATATAGACAAGTAGATTTAAAATAAGTTGTGTGTAAGAAAATAACAAAAGCTTATCAATAAAGTTACATATGTGTGGAATATGACATCGTTCGATCAGTGTCCTCCGAAGCTTCGATGAATGACTGACGCAAAGATTATGTTGAAATTGAGCGATTGCGCGGGTCGTTTGTGGGTTGTTGACATAGACTTGCAACTTAAGGGAACCTAACAGGAAAAAGTCGAATGTGGTCATATCGTAATATCTCTGTGGGAGGTTTACGTCGCCTCTGCATGAGATAACCATGCTCTTAAATCGCTCATACAGAATGTCCATATTGGGCTCCCGGTCAATAAAAAGACGGTGTAATATGATATGCAACGTTTCGAGCGTTCATAAGGCCTTTTATTGAAAAAATAATAACAATCATAAAAACAAATTCGTATGCATTAGGGGCCAGTTATAGCTTTAATTGAAAACGATTATTGGAATTTTTGTTTTTAAGTTTTAAATTCACTTAAAAAGCAACATTAGTGATTATTTTGATGCCAATATAAAGCTTATGACTCAAATATTAATTCTTGCCATTTTTTTTTTTTCATTTTAGCCCAACCTTTGACATGAAATGAATTTTATTATTTCAATGATTAAAACTACCTTACCATTGATCATTAAAAACTTAGAAGTCGTTTTACGTGGAAAGTTGGGCCAAAATGAAATATTTTTTTTTGATTATAAATTATAAATGAGATATCAGCTTTATATTGGCATCAAAATAATCAGTTATTTTGCCTTTTAAGTGTCTCAAAATAAGAAATACAAATTTTCAATAATGAATTTCAATGAAGGCTATAACTGGCCCCTTAGTGCCCGCACTAATTCAACTAAAACAAATTTTTTGACATAAATTCAAAAACTAAGCAGTATAAACCTGCATAGAGCTGCAGGTACTGAAAGAACGCTCAATAGCAATCTTCAAAAGTTGTCCGGAAACATATGGTAGGCAGCATAATGTTTTGCAACTTCAGAAAGTTCGTTAACATAAATATATGTATGAACATAATATAAACTTTTAAGTAAATTCCATATCTATAGGAATGAAATTTTTAGAATAAGTAGAGGAAAGTTTACTTAAGTTCGGAGTAAATTTAAAATCCTTGCCATTATTAATAAAAAAGAATAAATTTTTGTGGCTTATGGGTACCTTAGACAAAAGCTAAAAAAATGTCTTATAATTGTTGGTTATAAATTGGGGACATAACAGTAACACAAATGTAAAGCAGAACATATGTAAGTGCAGTTGCAAACACGATGCAGCTCTCGTTTCCTTTATTTTTTTTAAAATATTTTTTTCGTTTTACATCAGCGGATGTCATTGCGTTTTAAAACAAAAAGAAAAAGGATTTCGTTAACAAGGATGATGAAAGAAGGACTGAAGGATACTTTATACGAAAGTATGTGCGACATCGACATCTTAAGTTTCTTTGGCATCTATATTTTATGTGGTCAATAAATTAAATCATATTTTATGAAAAAGGATTGCGGTTTGTATGAATAAATAAAAAAGCTGAAGATTGGTTACATTCAAGATAATAAAATAGCAACGCTCTTTTGTAATTTGGCTAAATAGTTGTGTTTTTTTTAAACAGAAATAAATTAACGTTTTCAACATAATTATTAACCAGCGGGCAAGATAGTGCCATGTACAAATATTTGTGTAGAGTTTATAAAAAAAAATCCGAACAAAATTGGGTTCCCATACAAAGCCAAATTGCTGTTGATAGAAGCAAATTTGCATTTCAATTAAAGAAATAATAATTTATTTTACAAAGCTTCCATTAGCCTCGATTTAGATTTGAAGATCAAGAGCAGACGATTAAAGTTAAACCAACAGCTTTCAGCGGATATCATTTAAAAAATAAATTGATCAAAAAAACAACAAATTAAAACAATATGTCTGTGTTTAATTTACCACGCAAAACATCGTTTGATATTGTAAAACAAATGGTGCAAACTGAAAGTTAATCTATGTATGCAAAAGGTGTAATGTTTTGAAATGCCAATAAAATTTCTTACTGAAATCTAAGCAAAACAACAGTCAGCTAGTAGAATACACCAAAATATTCATGTCTTACGATCAAGCGGATCGTAAATTTATGTAAGTATTTATAAAATTTTACTCAGACATAATTGATGACATTAAGACAAAAAATATACATAACAATAACTGATAGATTTAAGTTTCGACATGCGTTCGTATTTATGAAAAAGTATATAAATCAGGGCTTTATAAGCAAAAAAGGCATGATTTATACAGTTATCCTCCGCTATAACGATAAACGTTAGCAATTTAATAACATCCTATTAACGTATTTTTATCTCCGCAGAGAACAAATCACGTTAAGCGGTGGATCACTGTAACAGGATTTATATTTCTTTGATCATAACTTTTATAGTTTAATACCTTATTAATTAATTTAATCAGTAAATTTATTTTGGACAACATTTTTCTCGTTTTTTTTTTTTTTTTAAATTTCAAGTACCTCTAATAATAATTTCCTTAACAAACAAAATATAATAAAGAATTTCGTATTTTAGGACGCCCAAGGGTGGTGACTGGCGAATGTGGACATCTTAAAAAAACGACGTAAACTTTATTGTTTTAGTTAATTTTGTTTAAACATATAAATTAAAATTGTTTGTTTAAGATATAAATAAGTAAAAAATTTAATGTATATTGTTTATGTATACATATATTAATAACAAAAAAAAAATTTCTTTTAAAAGAATTGAATGTGATTATTAATGTGTTCATTGACTCTGAGTCTACAATTTTGTACCTGAAAATAAATAATTTATAAACTAAATTATTTGTTTACTTATTACTGCCACCATTAACAATTAACTAGGTTATACATTTTGTAAATCAATGAGGAGTTGCAATTTGCAAATAAAAACAATGCACAAAGAAAAATTGGAAATAAACAAGGAATTTTTAAAATAAATAAAAATATAAGTAAGTGTTCAATCGAATGATAGGTGTGTTCCTTTGTACTTTGAAAATCTCTGCATTTCTTTTTGTAGTGATAACAACATCAATGCACAGGTGCTTTTAAAAATATGAATCAAAGTGCCCATTTCCGTTAATTTGGTGAGAGACGATCTAGATTTTCATAACAAAAAGTATAATTTATAAGCCTTCCCACGCAAAGCATCAATACGAATTGTTGCAGATAAAGAATTAAACTCTATGAACCGTAACGGCCGAAATCAATGCAGATTTTGTTGGTTTATATCTAAAGTAGACTTAAAAGACGACTCGGAAAGAGAGAGTACTGTGACAGAGCTAACTTTGATTTTCAACAAAACACATGGAAAAACGCAGAAATTTCGTATGCCAAGGCCCTCACTAGTTATCTGATGAGTCCAAGTAAGATCGCCGGGACGAAATGCCAATTTGTGTGGACTTTTTCATTTCTTTGTGTTAAATCATGAGAATACATTCTGCAACATGGTTGGATCTGATTACGTCCATTACGCAAAATTATATGGCGTTTACCTTAATAAGTTGATTGTTTCGTATTGTATATCTATTTAGCATAAATACAATTATTTGATAAATTCTGCTAAGTAATAAGTTTGGTGCATAGAACCATAATTTTGAAATCAGATTTCTTAAATTCTGTTTGCACTCTGACATTTTTTTTAACAGCTATGTATAACTGTTTGATTTTTGAAAAGCACCTTTTATTCAAGATGTAACAATATATTGAGATAGTTCAAACAAATATTTTGTGTAGAACAGACTTTGGGCTTGAATTTAGAAAGCGACGAACACCATTGCATAGAGAGATGCAAAAAGTTGGTTAAAGCGTTGCCTAGAAGAAGTGAAGCTAGTATTAATATCGTGGCCAACCAACAAAGTATTAGCTAGCTCAATACAAATTAAAGTTTTCTTTAAAAAATTATCTTATTTAGATTTTTTCGAATGTAGCTATTTCTGTGTCCACCAGAAATCATAACTAATTAAAAAAAAATCAAATACAAATAAAAAAAAAAATAATATTTAATTTTTAAGAACCTTATATGTATTTAAAAATAAAAAGGTAGTCTTCCATCTTCCAATTTTTTTTAAAATGTTGTCGAAGGTGTACAGATAGATGTTAAAAAAGTTTTTTTTGTTACTGAATTGGCTATAGAGCATTTTTTGTTGCAGCAGGACGGAGCAACCGCTCAAAGAGCTTGGACAACGATGAAGGCTTTGAAACACCAATTTATGACTATTTTTTCCGACATTTTATAAGTAAGAAATGAGATACTTTCACAAAACGTAGTCGCATTATGTAAGTGTTCTATTTCTCTATCAATAGTGCTACATTTGGAGTGTATTAATTCACAAGTCAACAAGTCCAATCAAATAGTTTTCTGATTTTTTTCAGTAAAATATAGAATTTGTAGGTATTGTAAAAACTTTCTTGAAGGCAAGTTATACATTCCTAAGCAATCTAACTTAAGATTTTGATCGTGACGTAATAGTAAGTATAGGTTGGACTGCCGTGCCGGAGTTCTTACCCAGACAATTCCTTCAACATTTACAAAATTTCACAGGTCAAAAAGTCCAATCAAATAGTTTTCTGATTTATTTCAGTAAAATATAGAATTTGTAGGTATTGTAAAAACTTTCTTGAAGGCAAGTTATACATTCCTAAGCAATCTAACTTAAGATTTTGATCGTGACGTAATAGTAAGTATAGGTTGGACTGCCGTGCCGGAGTTCTTACCCAGACAATTCCTTCAACATTTACAAAATTTCACAGGTCAAAAAGTCCAATCAAATAGTTTTCTGATTTATTTCAGTAAAATATAGAATTTGTAGGTATTGTAAAAACTTTCTTGAAGGCAAGTTATACATTCCTAAGCAATCTAACTTAAGATTTTGATCGTGACGTAATAGTAAGTATAGGTTGGACTGCCGTGCCGGAGTTCTTAAGATCGAATCCCAGACAATTCCTTCAACATTTACAAAATTTCACATGTACTGCCTCTTGCGAGTATGTGAAAAATCCTCCAAGAGTATCTTTAGTCATGAACAAGTGTCTCTCAACTTGTTCGGATTAAAATTGTAGGCTTACTCCATTCTTGTCAAAACGACAACATAATTTGATTCTGTCTTAAACTTGGCATCAATAGTTCTTCAAACACTAGCGAAAGCTGACTTTTTTTATAGGATAAAAAATGGCGGTATGATTTTGTGCGCCTAAAATAAGTAAATAAGGACTTGTGTTTTTTTTAATTTCTCGTTAAGAATTTAACATTGTGTATCAAATATGTACCTAAATAAATTATTCATTTTTTCTATTGAAACTTGTTAAATAACTAATTCAGAGATATTATAAATGTACAATTGACCATTTCAACTTATACATTATGTTCCAATCTACTTGTTTATTTCTGTTGATATAAATTTTTTTAAACGTGAGACACGTTTAATATAGATTTTAAAACTAGAACCTCGCACTTCAGCTGATTACGGCATCCCATTAAAATCAATCGACATTGTAATTATTTCTGTCTGGGTCCTCGCACTATCTCTACTTTTGTACTAATTTAATATACCACATTATATATGTATATCACCAATCATACGCACTAATGATCCAGACGCTTAAATTTTATATAGGTACAGGGTGTACCAAAAACTCTGAATATGAAAGGATGCAGCGGTGAAATCATTTTTTCAATTCGACATTTTATCGGATTTGTTTAATTTTAATAATTTTAAGTAATGCTTCCATTTTGATATAATTGAAAAATGCTTCCGAATTGAAAAGGAAATTAAATTAGACTTCTTTTATGAGATGCCGAGTTTGAAAGATCGAGATTTCAGGTGAATATTATTTACACGTTATATACATGTTCATTACTTAATTGAGGTTCCTATGTACTTAAACAGTTTTCTATTATTAACATTAGAAATGTTTAAACGGAGGCATACAATATAAAAAAATCAACAGAATTTCAAAAATATGAAACGCCTAGTAGACAAAGGGGGCGAAACGTGAGGGGAATAAACAAAATAAACAAAATAAACAAAATCAACAAAATAACAAAAAATAAACAAACTAAACAAAATTATTTCGTTCATGCTTTGTTGTTACTAGTTTGAGGAAACAGAAAACAATATTTTTTTAAACCACATGTATTTGACCCTTTTTAGGAAAGTTTTGATGTTGGTACCTATGTTCAGAAAAGTTGCTCAACATTTAAATTTGACATTCAATGTACATACATACATAAATACATAATGCTTTTTTCATTTCTAATGTTCCTCAACTATGCTGGAATGGCAAATCGGGTAAATTTTATCAATAAATTTTCAATTATTGACGTCAACAAAATTGATGAATCGGCATCATCGTAATTAATACAAAGACAAGACTACTTTTCTTGCGAGAATTCTAAAATACATAAAAATAAAAGATTTACAAATTATGCAAATTGGAAAGTGAAAGTGTTCATTTTTATTAGAATAACATTTAATAAACAAATGCAGTTTTTGAATAAATTATTAACAATTATTAAATAAAATTATAATTTGTCAAGTCAGCGGGTTTGTTAAAATCGATGCAGTATGAGAGTCGGAAAAGGAACTATAGAAATATTTGATTATAATTTGTTGTTATAATAATTCGATTGACAAAACTGGTATTGGTATTTTCAAAAATATTATTATTTATCCATTTTGCAGTCAGTTGCAAATTCTTAGTTGATAGATATTTTTTTAAGTATGTAAATTCCCTTAAGAATGTATAACTTTTCGACACCATATTTTAAAGTACGGGTATTGTGAAGTTTAATAAAACTATTACATGTACAAATACATAGGTATCTAGGCAAAGTATTAATAAAAAGTATTGTTTTGGGGCGCATCAAAGCTCACAGTACACCCCTGAAAACAAATCATCCAATGTTCCGGTGATAATAATATTTTGCCGGCTTCGAGTTTATCAATTGAAAGTATTTAGGGTCAAGACATGCATTGAGATTGAGATGTGCCTGCACTCTCTCACAATGTTGTCACTCAGTTAAATTAAATTTTCCGTATTTAGTTTTAGTTTTGATCTTTTTCGAAACGGTTGGAATTTATTTTTGTTTTCGTTTACTTAATTTATTAAAATAATTCTGATTTATCTATCTTTTAACAAAAAAATTGTAATTTTCGTCAAAAATGGGTTAGTATATAATAAAAAATAGAATTTATATTTTGTCTTCATAGAGATAAGCGAATAAGAGTTACATATGTGGTAAAATACACAAAATACAATTAGGTAATGCGAAGATCTAAAATTCTTAAATTATATACATACGTACATACATTATAATGATTGCGTTGTTTTATGGACTTTGGACTTAAAAACAAAAAAATAAAAACAATTTTGGTATTGCTGCATTTTTTTTTGTTTATGTTGATTAAATGGTGTGTTTTTAAAAGTGGGCTTGGACAGTTTTTTCGTTTATACATATTTTTTCGTTGTACATATTATAAATATTCTTAAATAGCGACATTTTAAAAAATACCTTCAAAGTGCTACTATTTCTTGCTATGCAAATAGAATTACTACTATATATACTAGTGTAAGGTATTTTTAAATAGTTAGTTGTGGAATGTTTTACTTTACAAAAATCGAGTGTACAATTTTAAATTATAATTTTGTAATTATACTTTTGTAATTATTAACTAATTAATTTCCATTGATTTTTCATTGGCACCATGTCATGGAAGCTGTAAGATTGAGAAAAAGCAATACATTATTTCTACAGGGTATAATTCTTACAAATTTTCCTCCTCACTTTGAAAGAGCTCTAGAGTTAAATATAAAGACCCAGGACTAGCAGATAAAAAAAAACTTTTATAATAAAGGAATCAAGAAATTAGTTCTCATTTCACAGCAGCAAAAGACAGTAATTATTGTGAGAAATTGTGTTTATATCTCAGAAATATAAATGGTCTAGTTAAATAAATGCTTCAATGTTTCATTTCCAAAACAAAAATATAAAAAATTTAATTTGATACCTTTTGATTGAACCAGTTTGCAATTTACTACTACAGAAGTAATTTTTGGAAACCTTTTACAGATATACACCATACATACATAATTAAATGCAATTTTAATTGCTTGTTAATTTGATAACCGTTTACTATTTTTTATTATTTAAACTCAGACCATGCTTTGATCCTATTTAGTGTTTTAGTACTGAAAATCGATTTAGTCAGCCTTATAACGAATTCGATCGGATTTGGAAACTTGTTTCTATTAATAGAATATATTCATAATTCATAATTCATAATTTTAAACTTGATTTCTGGGCATAAATCTAAGATCTTGACTCTAGAAAGATCGGGCGAAAATCTGAATTTTCTTGTGTTGCTTGGTTTTCATGTTCATAAGAAACTTTAAAAATTTTCTATCCATTTGAGCAGTACTTACAAATTGTGATGGGGTCAAATGCTCTCAAAACATTTTTTCATGAATAAAACCTAGTACGCAGATCGCGCTTAATTTTAGCATCCATAAAAAATTCTCTCCAAAATTTAGCCAAACTAAAATTAAGCAAAACATTTAAGCCGAGAGGTATGCAGCATCAGCTAAATAATCAAATTTTTGTTTCTAACTGTACATCACTTATCTCTCAAAATTTAGCGCACGAAATAATTGTTCAGCACATTAATTCTCAAGCTAAATTTTGAATTTTGTGTGAATTTTTGTGAAAATAAAAATTGAAATGAAGGAATATTTCGGAATAAACGATTTCGCCTTGACTACGACGCTTGAACTACTTGATATCTCAGCCAAAGAAAAGAATAAATCGAAATTTGATAAAATTAAGCTGAAACAATAATAAATAATAATAAGAAATATTATAATAATATATAATTATAATATTGTAATTGTTGAATAAAATTCCTTCCCAGAGAACAACTGTTTTCTTTGGCATATTCTTCACAACGCTCTTTGTCAAAATTTAGCTAGGGTTTTATTTAGCTGATGTTTGGAGAGAAAGGTGGGAGCGAAAATTTAAAGTGATCTGCGTACTAGGCTTAAAACTGAATTTTGATGTACTTAATGAGCCTGAAAAACTATATGAAGCCGCAAAGTATTTGAAAATGGAAAGTATTTGATATAAAATGACACCAATTAAATCCCTCTCCTTTTTCATATAACGAAGTTACATATATTATTTATATTTAAAGCAGATGAAATATGAAAAGAATGTTTTCACCATTTTAACTATATGATTAAAAAATCATAAACAGGTTTTAAAATTCAATAAAAATAATTAAAAATTACGTACATATATACCCGAGTGAATGATGGTATCCTATAGTATTGTTCACTCCTTACAATTGTCGTACATTTTCATTTCGTTAATCATTTTTTTTATTGTAAAGTTATGTGGATAACCATTGATAAATTAAGTTTTAAATCTGAAAATAAATTTGTTTTATCGTTTTTAAATACAAAAAAAATTAATTTCCTGGCCGCGCGTGTTTTTATAGTTATTGTCGATTTTAACCCTAAAGGACCACATTCTTAGTGCACCTGGTTAATATACTTTGTTAAAAATGAATCAGCTAATTTAAATCAGTACCTACAGTAACTTTTGGAAAGTCGAATTTATTTCGAATTTTTCTCATTACATTTATGTTATCAAAGTTCAAAAATGCTGACTATTATAAAGCGTCTAAAATACTTTTTTTAAAATGGGTGTGAGAAAATAAATTGTTCAATATAAAAATAGTTTTTACTCCGATACATACATGTACTTGTAATAGAATTTCATTCCTCAAAAATTAAATTTTTTTCTTTCCATGCTTCTTTCTGACAAACTTTGTTTTTTTCTATTTATATCTTAAAACAACAAACAAAAAGCGAAGAAAAAAAGTAAAAGTAAAGAATGCAACGTAGATCTTCCTTTTTTTCATTTCTTTGGAGTCTATAGTATTAAAAAAAAAACTGACTTGAAATTTTTTTCAATAATATATGTAGTACGATTTTACATGCAAATATAACATCGCCAGTAGGATTACGGCCGCCGATAAAAGCTTAAGTATAATATTACTGTGGATAGATTTTTTCAAATTATTCTGACAGGTGTTCAATAGTTCCAAATGTGAAATATAAAAACCACGGTACTGCCGATGCTTTTTTTTTTTGGGAATTTCTTACTGTACTATATATAGATTCCCAAAAAAAACACACCTAATATTACATTTAAGACTTTTATGGTGGTAAATTACGAGTGCTGTTGTTGTTTATTATGTTATACCTACAAATATTATTTTGAAAGTTTACAAACAAGTTTCCGGTGTGAGAACAGCTTTACAGTGGGTTGCCAAATTAATAGGGACAGTCATGGATTTTAAGAAAATTGTATGTTTCCTTATTAAATTAATGCTTAATAATTAATAATTTATGTAATTGATAAATAGATTTTTTATTAAGATTAGTTATTATTACATCAAAATAAGTTGTTAAATAATATTTTTTTAAATTAGAGTGTGTAAATTGAGAGTGTGAAGTATCTGAATGACCAAAACAACCAATTTTATGCTGGCCAGGCGATTCCCCTGGCATGGACCCCATTGAAGAAGTTATTACAATCAAAGTAAATTATAGACAAAATAGTCTGGCACCACTGCCCTGCAATTATAGAGTGCGGTAAAAAGTGTATTGATAGCATGCCGAGACATATTCAAGTAGAAAACGTTAAAAAATATTGATTTTTTTTTTTAAGTTTATTTTGATTAAGAGCTAGTTTTAAATATTATTAGTTTAAAAAATACTATTTAACAACATATTTTGATGTAATAATAACTAATCTTAATAAAAAAATACATATTTATCAATATACATATAAGATTATTAATTTAATACGGAAACATACAATTCACTTAAAATCCATAACTGTCCCTATTAATTTGGCAACCCACTGTACTTATTTCCGAAAAGCAATGATGCATAGTTTAAATTTAGCAGGTGAAGAAAGTTGTCACAATTCGTAAGCTGAAATCATTTAAGATTGTGAGAGGTAAGGTCATGATCAGGAATACAATAATATCATTTGCAGAGATTAAAAACAATTGCTTCCTCAATAAATTATTAGAAAACAAAAATTAAATATAATTGTAAAAATATGTTTTTTATTTAAACGTTTTAATCTTATTTAATTCAAACTAATTGGTAAAAATAAAAAAAAAAAAAAATAAAAATGACTTTCTATTAAGATAATAATAATGATCTTTGGACATAATTTGTTTACTAGAAGACAATATTTCTTTATTTTGATTCACCGTCACCGATCAAGTCTTGTCATTATATTTTTGGACGTTGAGCTACGTTCAAATAATTTTTTTTGTTTTGTTTCCAACAGCAAACATTCAGTTGCAAAGTGCAATGAAACTACACTTGGAATCTGTTGATCGTATTGGAAGCATTCCAATAATTGAAAACAGTATCAAGCGAGCAGAACACCTTTATAGCCAAGTTAAAAATAACAACCGCATTTTTAACTGGTATTTTGAAACGGCAGAGTCTACCATTTTTGCTGCCCTAGAATCAGTACAGCCTGCAGTCAAGCTTTTTGAAGCACCGCTCAAGCGACTAGATGGCATGATGTGCAAAAGCCTAGACATTTTGGAACAGCATCTACCGTTAGTGTATTTACCCCCAGAAATGGTAATTTTACTTTAACTTTGGCCCTACATCTAGTTTAGTAGTTAATTTATTTAACATTAAAGATGTATTGGAACACTCGCGAATACATGACCGATCATTTGGTGAGACCAGTTCTGAAACGAGCCGACTCGGTGAAACAAATTGGACAAGCTGTTCTCGAAAATCCCCTAGCTGAGTACGCTGCTGATCGTATTGATGGTGCATTTACAGTTGCTGATATGTATGTTGACAAATATTTGACAGTTGATGCTGAACAAGATCAAGTTGATGGTAAGTGATCTAGAGGGTAGGTATAAGTACATACCTAAATATAATGTATATATTTCGAAATAAAAGTTCGAAAATAACATAAATAACAAATATATACATTTCGAAATCAAAAATTTGAGGTTATCGCGGCTTGGAATTATTTATGACATTTGATAAGGAATTCTCGACAAAAAAAATCAATAAAATATCAAATATCTGTTTATATTTAAAAGTTTATTGATCATTTAGGAGTCATTATAATTTTAGCAACAAACGATGAAAGCGAAGCATTGAAAGACTCAAATGAAAAAATTACAATTAAGGCAATACATCATGGCCAAAGGTTCTCAAGAAAGCTCAAACGACGTCTTACTCAGCGTACCTTTCTTGAGGCGAGAGCACTTAAGAAACAAAGCAAAGAGGCCATCCATGTGCTTTTATATGCCGCTGAATTGGTAAGTCTTGAAGGAAAAGTTGTAAACATGACAAGAAAATATTATATTGTAAAGTAGGATTTTTACTTTTACTTAATTACTTGGGTTAGTACTTTCTTTCTCAAAATTTTGATCAAACTTGACATAACGATGTTAGCCTAAAGGGATAAGTCGACTTTTTTAAACTTGATACCTTGCGTTTTTAGGACATTCCTCCAAACATTTTTTAAAATTTTTTCCAGAAACAAAAGCAACGTTATTGTCATATAAATTTATTAAGCATTTTAGAAAAAAAGTATTTTTCTGAAAACTTGCTCCGCAAATTAAAAAAAAAAAAAACCTTTTAATAAAAAATGGTTATTAATGGCAACTCCGATAGAACCATTTGTTTGATTTTAGCTTTTCTTGAAAACGGTTCAACTGATTTTGATTAATTTTGTTTATATAGTAAAATTTTCAATTTTTTTTTTAATTAAAAAAAAAATCTAAATTAATTTTGGAAAATTCCAAATTAATTCTCGAACTCCACATTAATGAATACTAAAAATTGAGTAGCAATTTTTGTTTTCTTAAAAATGTTTAATTTCTGTTCTTTTTATTACCCTCCCCCCATTAAGGTGGAATGCAGTTTTTTTTCTAAACTGACTTAAAATTAAAAAGTATGTATATTAAAACACGACATCACTTAGAATGCTGCATCTGCTTTAAAGTGGGAAATTAATTCTTCTCAAAATGTTGAAAAAAAAATTGTTAAAACTGATTTTTTTGAATAGTATTATTACTGTTTTTGTTTTTAAAATTTAATTTTCTTATATCAATTTTAAATTGAACCCTAAAAACCCAATAGACTTTGGAAACTGTGTTCAAAAACTTGTTTATTGTTCTGTTTTAGCTGTCTAACTTAGACACAAGAGTAGATTGTCTTAACCGTGAATAATGTGATATTTGGGTACTTTTATTAAATAAAGCATATTTCCACCAATTTGAAAATAGTTAGACAGTGTCTAAGTAGATAAAAATCTAATAAATACGACTGCAGGTGTTTAAATGTCTTCTAGTTTAAAAAAATAAAAACATTGCAAAAATAAGTTTCCCTTAATTTCACTTAACAAGAACAATTAACAATAATATTTAATTAATGTTCATTGAATGTAAATGAACTATGGTTTAAATCAAATTTTATTCATTAATGAAAAAAAATGTTGGACCTTAACAGAATGTGTTTTTCTAGATTGCAACTGATCCAAAAATGGCTCTTCAAAAGGCTCGTGAACTCTGGAGTTATCTTAGCCAAGATGAACCCGAAAATCAAGCTCGTCCAAATACAATGGAACAATTAATTGTTCTTCTTACCAGGGAATCAGCTCGTCGAATAGTTCATTTGATTAATTTTACTACCGGTGTCGCTCAAACAATTCCCAGGTACACATATACAAAATTCAGATATTTAAAAAAAAAAACGATTTTTAAAATTTTATTATTCCATTTTAGATCAGTTCTTCATTCATCTACTGTGTTGCTTCACCAAATGATTCTATTGAATGATCGTTTTATAAAGGTAATTTGACATTTAAGTTAAGCTAGTTTGATACAAAAAAACACTATTCACTAGATCATTAAAAAGAAATTCCACACAAAACTCATTACGGAATCTAATATTGCAATTTCAAATTATTTTGTTCAATTATTTCGAATACAGCGTTAGCTTATTAACTTTAATCTCAGATAATGTGAAGATTGTTAGATGTTGTAGTGGTAACTGAATTTATTGATACATTTTAAAACCCCGTTATCTTTCTTAGTATAGTTGATGTTTTTTGTTATGATTTCAAAATTTCACAATCGCAAATATAAACAAAATTGCAAATGTACAACTGTTTTTTTTCTCTTTGGGGAAAATCTTTAGGTAGTCGGAATTTATGATTATGATTTATGATTTATATTTAACAAAGTTGAGTGTTAAGTAATTTAGCTTTCTGTTGGATCTATTTACCAAAAGAAAGCTAAGTAATGATTGATAAGGGAAAATAAGGAATAAAATTTATAAATAAATTTATTTTTAATTTATAATATACCTACTGTTTTATCCAACTTTCAATATGATAATTTTTTTTATAAAATATTTTTTAATACTTATATAGGTAACTAAATTGGATAAAGTAAAAGATCTCACCAAAGAAGAAGCTGAGAGCCTTATCTCCAAATCTTTATCCTTCTATGGAAACTTGTCGAATTTATCATCGAGCTATTTAGTAAGAACTTGAATATTTTTGTCTTTAACAAAGGGCATATGTATTTGAAATTTATTACTTAAATTTTACTTTTTTTAGGAACGTGTTGCAGTCTTCCTTTCGGGTCGAATTGAAGCTGAAAAAATTTCAACAAGCACCAATAGCACCCCCAGAAGGAGAATACAACCCCGCCAAAATCAAAATGACACCCCAACTCATAACAACATTAACGGAATCTACTGAGTGGTTGAATTATAATATATTATATTATTGTTGTTGTTATTTTATGAGATGTTGCATGTAGAGTTACATATGTTAAGAAGTAAAATAATATTAAACATTATTAAACTTAGGTTTAACAAAGAAAAACTTGATAAAAACAGGAAAACCGTAAACATTCAACAAGATTGATAGATCAATGTAAGATTCTTGTTTTATTGGGTTAACGGTTGCGTATTGGTTGAAAATTTCAAATTCAAACTTTTTTTAATTAATTTAATTTAATTTAATTGGTTTGCAATGATTTTCAAATTAAATCCAATATTAATTGGCAATTTTTTTATATTCTTTTATGTTTAATTCCATATTTTTAATCCAAAAATATAATAAATGTAATTCTTTTATAAATTGTAGATTTTAAATTTGCCACGCAAATACACCAGTGTGCAGTGGTGCGTTCTTTTTCTATAAAATGTTAACTATTGTTAAATCTGATCGTTCCTAAATTGAAAAATTGTAACATTGTGTAACATTATTACGTCATCAAATCAATCAATGTTGAAGTGTCAGAGTGTTACACTTTGTAACAGTTTCCAACTCACCTCGAAATGTTGATCTGTCAAAAGCAGCTGAATTCGGAAATGTTTTCATTTCCTTAGTTTTCTTTTTTTTCGATTTGGAATTACATATTTTAATTTTTGTATTTCTCTTCAATATAAATATGTATGTAAATATGCATTTAAATGAAATATTTTTTAATAAAATTTAATGCAATCAAAAAAATTTCTTTTATTATTCATTCTTCTTAGATCTTAGTTTAAATTCACTTGTTGGCTTTAAAAAAAAGATTTATAATTTCAAAATATGTATAGGAAAAGCCAATTGCGCGATAAATAAATGATTTCCATTTATTCGCGTTGATTATATCATCAAAACTCCACTCAAAACATTTTTAGCAAAAAAACATTGAATTAAATTGATTTTAACACTCGATTCCGTTGATGATAAATGACGTTTGCATGGTTATTGGTTTGTCATTCCTGACAGTAATACCTATAACATAGAATTTAATCTAAAACAAATTGCTGGTTTCATTTGAGAGCTAAAGTGTGAACAAATACATATGTATATTATTGAAATTGTTGACAAATTATTATTAATAGATCCCATTTTTTAATTCGGGCCAAACTCTTGCTGAATTAGATTCAGAACAAAACTCTTCGGCAACCATGATTGCTTCCAATGTTTCATTATCGTTGTTTGTTTTTTAAAAAAATTTAACATTTTGTGGAGTTGCTAGATTTATAAAAAGTGTCCAAATCGACTTATTTTTGAAAAGAGGTGCCCTGGTTTCCGAACGCTGAAAAGGTGTCAAAATGACACTAAAGTGTCCCCAAAGGTAACCCTGGATACGATAAAAAAAAGGTTCTTTTTCAATAGAATTTGTATTATTAAACAAAACCTTCATATAAACAATGCTAGGCCCTGGGGAATAAAACAAAAACAAAAAACTTCCAATTTAATGACTAGGAATTCTAGTTTTGTTGGATTATAGTTCACACTAGATATTCGTACTGAAATCTATGTTAGATGAGCTGAACCTAACAAAAATTATTGCATATTGACAAGGTCCTCCCTAGTCAACTGATGAGTCCAAGTGAGATCGCCGGGACGAAACGCCTAAATTGTTGTGGACTAAAGGCCGTTATAAAAGCTATTTTGAATCTTAAAAGATATAGCCAAGGAAGACCTTGAGACTTGATCCCTTTTTCAGTTTTTGTATGATAACTTTTTATTTACGTTTTCCAGAAGACCGTTAGTTGTAAATAGTTAGTTCTAAATAGTTAAAGCACTGTTTAAAAATAAGTGGAAAGGTTCAAAAAGATAAAGTTTCGCCAAACTATGGCGGACTTTTTCCCCCTTATGAGAGACTTGATCTCTAGGTTTAATTTGCCATTAAATAACTGAAAAGATATTCTCATTTTAAATTCACTTACATCATACATAAGAATTCCATCATTATTGTAAACTTTAACATATCCCGAAAAAAACCATCAGAGCATCCGTGTTAGTGGAATATCTCATACAAGTTAACATACCTAACGGATACGGTGATTGTTTTTGGGTATTCAATTCATGATTCACGATTTTAAGTGATAGTGCTGAATATAATTTTTAATTTTGAGATCCACCCAATTTAATTATTTAACTAAGTTAAAACTTAAAAGATACCTTAGATAATTAAAATGTTCTCACTATATTTATAGATGGTGTATGTAATTGCTTATTACATAAATAATTAAAATCAATAAATTATGAAGAAATGCATCTACTTTTTAAAATTATAATTTAATATCTATTAAAGATAAAAATCATTTAGAATTCAAGAAATTAACCTTGAGGTATGTGATAATCTAAAGCTACTATTAATCTACCTAACTGTATTAACTGCAATGAAGAAATTAATTTCTTTTACAAAACACATGCAGTTCATTTAGAATTTAATTGCAAATTCATATTAAATTCTTGTCATTGCGATTATCCGATCAGTATTCATATTTATATCAAAACCACTTTGACGCACGCTTCAAAAACTATTACAAATTGCAATTAGTGTCTATAAACAAATGTATGTTCTGGTTAAATTTATGCAGAAGGTAAAAGTGTTGCTGCCACTAAAAGTATAAAAGTTGATCTACTTTTAGTTATCAAATCAGAATTCTTTCAAAGCTCTTCAATTCGAAGTCTATACCTCTTCAATTAAAAAAAAAAAAAACAACATGAAGGTAAGTTGTCCTAACCAGGATTTGGAAGATACCCAAAAAGATAACAATTTTTTTTTTTAATTATTTAAGTTCGCCATTGTTGCCGTAGTCTTGTTGGCTTTCACTATGGGAGTTCAATCATCTATCATTCCTGGTCTCAGTCTTAATTTACATGGTGCTGCCGGACCAACGCTACAACAAGGTCCAATTGTAATCGGATGGGGAGCAAGTGTTCCAGTTGCTGCCAACGTAGACATTGCTTCTGTTGTTGGAGTACCAGGAGCAACTTATGTGGCCAAGACCCTTGGTGCTGTCCATGCTGCCCCATTACCTGGACATACCCAATCAGCTGCTGCAGTTAATGTTGATCCAGCACCAGGAACTTTGTAGAAAAACTATATTATGTACATATATAAACTGTGTTATACTAAATGGCTGATGAATGCTGACATTGACTTATCTATACTGTTTTAAAATTAAATTTAAGAAAATGGTTTATGTTTATATGATTGCTTGTTTTATTTTGACAGAGGTTCTAATATTTCAAGCCATTCAATTTTATGTGATTTTTTTTTCAAGGTTTTGAAAAAATTAATCAGATTTGGGATTTGATCCCCGCTTTCACCCACAAGCTGAAGGATAAAAAAATCTTTACACATCTTACAGAATGCTTCTACTGTGTGTCTATATATCTATTTGGTGTACTCAGTAGATTTACCCTGCAGAATAATCAGGGATTGGGATTCGCTCGCCAACTTGGTTTGAAAAACAAAATTGTTCGGGAAGGGGTTCTAACATCCAAAAGGTGAAACTTCTGATGGCACACTTTGTACCCAATACCTAAGCGTGTTTCGGGTTTGCTAATTAATTATTTCAGTTCCAAAATTAATTGGTATTTAATTAATATAGGCAATAGTAAACTCCGAAGACGATTTTGTTAGGAATTTCCACTTCCCCACATGGCCACATATGAATATTTTAGGTAATGTGTGTAAAACAGGAAAATGCAAACAAACAAAAAAATAAAAAAAAAACCTAAGCTGACCCTGGATTCGTTTAAGTTAGAGTTCAGTACAGGGGATATAATTCACCACTTATTTGTATGCTTCGACGATTGATTCGGCACGGAATGCTGGTCTTCGGTGAGTATGATATTTGTAAGACTCCGTTACAACACAATGATTTAGCCAGTTCACGTTTCTTAGATCTCACTGAGCAAACTTCTGTCAGCTTTACTGAGGAGATGGAGAAACCTGAAGTCAAAAGCACTTTCCATCTCTTTTTTGTAAATTGATCAATTGCGACAAAAAATAAAAGTGAGGAATCTCGCTGAGGAATTACGTTGAGATTTCTGAGATTACTGAGATCTCAGTGAGTCTGAACAAATTGAACTGCAACTGGCTTATTCGCTTCTTGTTAAACAACAATATTTATAACAATTGATTTAATTTGTTCTTTCATAGCCACAGTTCTCTAAAAACTTCCTCAAGTCATCATAGAATAAAAAAATAAAACAAATTGAGTCTTTTAAGAGGTTATGGTTATATATATTTACATTTAAAGTGTTTTATTTAATATCTATAAGCTAATAAGAATCAAGATAACTTAAACTACATATAGACAATTTATATTTGTTTTTAAGTTATATTAATTTTTGATTTGTTTATTACATTATAATGTATGATTTCAAATGGTTTGTATGAGTAGTCTTACAGAATAATTTCTAATATATTTGTAATACATTTATATTTAATTAATAAACAGTGTTGTTATTGTTAGTAATATTTTTTGTTTGTTTATAATTTAGTTATAACTTTAGCTACTAATGTTATATTCCATTAAATTTTACATTCATTAAGGTTTCATCAGTGACAGTGACATTTTATAATTTATTATTTAATTTTTTTTTAATTATAGTTTTGTAAGTTGATATATTATAAGCATATTTGTTTGATTTTAATTTTAATTTTAAAAATTTAAAATTGAATGAACTTGATTATTAAATTTATAATACTAAATTGTATGATTGTTGCGGATTACCGGCTTTAGTATACGTTACTTCCTTTTTTAGCAGCAACTGGTAGTTTATCGCCCTGTAGGTAAGGATTTAAATTTTCGTTTTGAGGGTGGAACTTTTTTGAAACGAGGTTTTTGTGTTCGGATGGATGGAATTGTCTAGCCAAAAGTGTCTTTAAATTAGAAGCCAGTGGACGTGTGTCTTCGCTAGTATCTTCACTGGGGCAGTCAAACATATGCTCACCATCGCACATACATTCTTGAGCTGTTTGGTATTCACGACTAAATGCTGCCGTATTTTCAAAATCCGAAATGCATCCATTTTCTTCTGTATATCCGTAGGGGCAGGGATTTGGAGGATTGCAATAAGCTGGAAGAGTTGCATCGGTTTTTATGTGGGCTTTAGAGCGGTGTGGACCTTCGTCACCGCCTCCAGTCACAAACTGATGTCCCCACAAGGAGCTGTGCTGTAGGTATTCCTGATCTCTAAGTGAAGGATTTGGATTACCATCGAGCAAGACATCATAGTCCATTTGTTCTGCTTCCAGATCATCAGATGCTCGAGCCATTAAAGCCAAATGCGAAGGGATATCAGCCATTGGGTCAATATACGTATCAGTTGGGTCTATTAAATCTTTTCCCATGCGATCGACAATTTCACGCAACAACGCATCGGAAAAGTAGTGATCCTTCACCGATAGCGGCAGAAAACCGAATGCATTGTATGGCAGTGCCAGTGACATGATAGTGATGAGAAGGAACCTTGTTCTACAAGCCATGGCGATCTGGAAAGATTTTCAAATAAAATGGTCAGTAAAAAATTGTTTTTTTCTTCAATTAAGTTTAAAATTCTATAAATTTTTCAGCTTTAATTGAGAGATACTCTTAGGAAGAAGGATTTGTTATTTTTTAAGAGAGGTTTAAGTTTAATATTCCATTCCATTTACTAGAGGGAACGACTGAATGCATTTCAATAAATTTTTTTACTTAGTTAATGTACCCCTAAAATTATAATCTCGAATTGAAAAAATATTCATAAAATGGAAGATTCCGTTATTTGGTTAAACATTTGGTTAACCGACGAACTTCTAGCTCCACAGCGAGCGTCACATCACAGGTCCATGAAAATTGAGTGAGTTGGAGTTGCCATTGCATTGTAAATCATTTTACATTTTAAAGACGTTTAAATAGATACCTGGTAAGTTACATTTATACACGTAAGTTACAATTTATATACGTTGTTAAATTATTAGTTTAAATGATCATATTATTACTATAAATCAATTATGTAAAATTAGTCCTGCATACATACATATTTTAAATTCAATATAATTTTAAAAAGATTTTGGGAAAACTAAGAAAAGAAGAACAATAACAAGTCTGTTGAAACTAATTAAATGGACTTTCCTTATAACCAGTTGCGTATGTCAACATAAGGTGGAGATTGAACCATATGTTGGTGAAATCTAAATTCCCGTTTGCCCTTGTGTCATTCATTATACATGTTTATTTTTATCATTTTTCTTAAATATTCACATACTCCACTTTTGGTAAGAATCCTGTTTACGTGCACCAACAACATTGTTCATGAAGCAAACTTACGACGCATAAAGAAAAATCGATTAAATGTATAAAAAAAGAAACAACAATGCGGGCAAGGGTTTATGAATAAAAAATTAAATCCAGGCGGTTTTAAATATACAGCTTTTATTTTGTTTTGTAACATTATAATCAGAAAACACATAGGTATATAAACGATTAACAAATTTATAATAACAACAATATGTTAGCATAAATCAATTAACTAATAAAAATTTTCCTACATACCATTAATGAATGTATCACCAGATGTTTGAAAGGAATTTACTCCTCAAGTAAAAATTGTATTCTAAAATTTGTTATTATACAAAATATTTGAAATATTTTCTTTTATTATAAATTTTAATGTTGGAGTATATTAAATTTAAGTATTACCGACTATGCCATTTGGAAGGGAATACAAAATTTCTTCAAACACAATAATGTGAATGAATCTTACTTAACTTGTCCAATCGAACAGACACAGACAGTGTACACGTTTCTAATGAAAGTCGAACGTTTAAAAAAAAAGTATATCTATACTTAAAGGCGCATGTTCGTTGAAAGGGGATTGATTGGTCAATTAACAAATATTAGCTTTTGGTTATTGTCTGTGATTCGTTAAGTTCAAAAGCATTAAAAAGCTCTGTTAAATGAACGAATTTATGAAAATATTGTTTAACTGATTTAAAAAGTCCGTTTGGTCTATTCGTCATTTTTTGAAAGTTGAAAAAAGGTTTTGTGTGACAGGAAATGGACACACAGCAGAAGTGAATACAAACATTGGAATGGTAAATTTGTCAGAAGAATACTGAACTGTTTGCTGTATCAAGTTGCTTACTTTATAATAACAGCAGCGCAAAACTGTTTAGTAAGATGTTAAAGCATTTTTATCATATTAAAAATGCTTTAACATCGCACTAAATCCTTTAAATTGTATTACTGTATTATGTTGGTTATTTTACTATGCGGTATTAGATAAATGGTGTACGATATATGTAACATATTTTGGATTCGTAAAAAAAATGATCTAAATATAAAAAAATAAAAAAATAGGAGAATAACAAATAATTCAACCAAGATTATGTTTATTTAAGATGCAAGCAACGATTGAATTGAATTGTTTTTTGATATACATATGTACACCACAAACTCAGTTTGCAATTTAAATGAAAAATCTATCCAAAAAATCTCCTTTTGATCGATTCAAAGCATATATAGATTGAGTTCTATTTTCTTTCGGATCATGCAGTTTAAAAGTATAAGGTAGAAGAATAACTTTCAGTTAAAAATAAATTAAAGGGTTTCATTTTTATTACTAAACATTATTTATAAAGCAGGTTATAAAGAAATCAATTCGATGTTAGTGTGTATGTCATGTGTCTGTACGCATGGTAGGTACGGATAAACTAATACTGTTTCACCAGCACGTTCAAGCGAAACACTCTTAAAAACGAAAAAAGAATTTTTGCTCTAATTTAATAAGAAAAGTATAGATTAGCTTTTTGTTTCTTCTTTTGTGTAACAATTTATAATATAATTAAAAGTTCTTTTACTTAAAGAAGGCTTAAACATTTTATTTTCAACTCGCTGAATCCTGTCAACGTTCGCAGCACCAACTATTGGAAATTGCTCAGATTTTCTAAACCTTTCTATTTGCAGATATGCGTCAAACATTACTCATTCATTTGAGCTTAATGTGTCCACTCAATCTGCACTTATCACTCTGAACCTATCACTCCAAGTTTATCACTCCGCACTTATCAATCTGCGCTTATAACTAAGCACCCACATTACCACGAACTTATCACTCCGCACTTATCACTACGGACTTATCACTCCAAACACTTATCCCTTCTAGAATGTTTCTTTGAATGGTTAAAAAATATAATGCACGATTGGGTCGCACAAACTTGCTCTTATATTTTTAAAACATTTTTGGAAACAAAAATTTACGTCATTTTTTAGAACTTATTAATGCGGAGTTAAAAAATTAATTTAAAAAAAAATTAACCACCCATTTTCGAAACATCGAATTTTCAAAAATTAATTTTGATTTTTTTTTTTAATCCAAAATTAGTTTTTTTTTTGATCTTATCAGAAGCTCATGCGTAAAAAATTTCATTAAACTTGCTTGAACAGATAATGAGACAGTCGAAAACCAAAAAAAAATTAGTTTTGTGAGAGATTTTTAGACGATAGGTACATACAATTTTCTTCTCAATAATATGATAGATCGTATTGATATAAGCTCATAAAAATTTAAATCAAAACCGTAGGAGTCGTTTTTGAGAAAAATTAAATTTTTCATACCGGTTTTATAACATTTGTATGGGAGGTACCGTTATTTTTGGCTATAAGTATAATTTGTATTTGAAATCTAATAAATAATGTCAAAAAAAAGCTGGATGCCAAGTTTAATAAAAATCGAATTATTAAGTTCTCAAAAAAAATTTTGAAACTGTTTCTAAAAATCCAAAAAAGAAATTTTGAAAATTTTGGTATGCAATACTTTTTAAACTTTTTGAAAAATTCTCATCGATTTTTGATTTTTTTTTACGAATACTCAACTTGCCATATACATACATAGTAGGTACCTATATAATTAAAAAAAAAGTAAAGTAAAGCAAGTAAAAAATAAAAAGTAATTGTAGTCAGTAAGGAACTTTTCACATTAAATGTCACTTTTATTGATATTCTTAAGCCACCTATAACACTAAAAAAATTTGTCATCGGAAATTCTTAAATCATAATTTATTTTACTTTAATAACTTTAAAAAGAACTTTATCTTCATCTATGTCCTTTCATTCAAACGGCAATTTTTACTTCATGATGGACTTGACTGAAAGTAAAACGGCCATTAAAGGTAAAGTATGTATTGATTTTTCCGTCTTATAATGTCTTTTGCTTTTGAAGGATAACAAGAACAATTCATCGAAGAATATATGTGTAATAATGTCTTTTCATAGCACTGAGTAGTTAGGCTAATGACTGTCACATTAGGGACACACACTTTCTTAATATGCTTTTTGCTGTCAGTGATTAAATTATGTGTTGATGGGAGGAATGACAATGAGGCGTTTGAAAATAATGAAATTGGTCAGAATGCATTTTCAGGTAAAATATATTATAATAACCAACAGATAATTAAGTAACATCAATTATGTACAAGGAATTACAGTATATATGTATGTATAATAAGCTTTAGTATTGGTTGAGAGAACAAAAGAACTATCCTTCGAAATGAAGGATGTCATTTAAAATAAATGAGGTAACTTTTGGCGTTTAATTTTGTTATGGGGACGATATCACACTCATAATTAATCGGAAAGTTCTCAACGAAATTTAATGATATGTACATATTAGGCATAGAAATTTGTTGTGGTCCGTATCAACGAATCTTGGGAGAAAATTATAAAATTTAAATAAATAAATATAAACATTTAAATATAATAAGTTTGATTTGAAAAGTTCATTTCTGCAGATGAATGAGGTTAAAACAAGAGCATTTCATTTTTTTACTTAGATATGTTCCTTTGGGCCTTGTAAATTACTTTTTAATACTTCCCAGGAGATGATGAATGGAACGCTTTAATTTTGCCAAAAAAAAGTCTAATGTAAATGTAAAATTGTAATTCTAATTTTTATTGTTTGTATTTGGATTTTATTTTAGCAGACCCGTGCTCGCGTTGCTTCGCAAAATACCCTTAATGTATGTATATTATATTATTAAAAAAAGTTTATATGCCTACTTTTTGAGAAAAATCAATCCCCTTTTTTAAAAAATAACTTGTTTGTAGGTGCACATACATATTTTATTTTTTTGTTAGGTAGGTTTATGTTTGACAGACGAACAGAATCTTTACACCCCCTTTTCTTTAATATCGTAATGCCATGTTCGATTGCTATTTCCAGTTCAATTTTTTTTTTAACTTGATTGCCCTTTAAAATGTATTGCCCTCATAATTCTTCAGTAGGTATGCAGAAGAAAAAAAACAAATATACGTTACGTACCTACCTACTGCGCTACGCTGTTATAAAAAAAGAGCCAAGAACTGAGTAGAATCAGGGAGTTTAGCGTAGAACGAAAAAAGGTGTCGGAGGAAGAGTAAATCCAAAATCGACTCAATTTCAATATTTTTTTTATCTTCAGCCTTTCACTCAGCTGATTTTTGCATTGCTTCGCTTCCACTCAAATTTTTGTTTGTTATCTCAAGTCGGTTGACAGACACACACACAACAACACTCACTTTTTCATGTTTTCCGTCTCATATTTTTTGACGAATGCATTAATTGCCCTGCCCCTATTATAGTTCTTACACGTAATGTACCTACATATATATCACACGATAGTTGAAACAGTGAACAGTTCAATGGCACAGAGAGAAATTGAGTGGACAGAAAAAAAGCAAATAGAAAAAGGAGAAAGAGAAAATGCAAAAACACCGGAATAATAATGAAGTGGAATAAAGCAGCGACCGATTGCAAATAAAACCAATTTTTAAATAAAAAATACAAAAAGTTGTAATTTTAAAATTTGTTTAAGTACATATTTCTCAGCTTGTAGGTATAATTAAGAAAAGATTTAGGGCTTAAAATTAGTGTTTAAATATTGACTTTATGAAACAATCTCTATTTCTGTAAAGTATCAAAAAGGTTTTGACGCATAAGTGAAAATGTGTGTCAACCTCAAAAAAGTTCACAAAAATAAAAAAAAATAATATATAGTATGTATAATAATAAAATAAACAGATTAGAAAAACAAAAAATAGTCTTAAACAATCTTATAAATATAAAGAATATTATAAAATTTGTTTCAAGTAAATCAATTTAATACTTTCTGAGTTTACGCCGGACATAATAATATTGCTTTATATATAATTGTTATAATAATGATTTTAAGAAACATCAACAATAATAATTTTTTATGTATGATTTCATTTAACTGATATTGTCGCTTTCTTGCGTGGTTTCATTTCGTTACTACATTATTGATGTGCTTTGAACTATTTTGACCACAGAGAAGAAGTAGTTGATTGCAACCAGAAGTAGTTGCAGCAGATGCTTTAGCCCAAAGGAGCACATCTCTTATACTCTTACTCAGTTTAAGCTTTTAACACATAATGTGAAATAAAATATTTTGTTAAACTTTATATTAAGCTAAAAGCTGAGTTAAAACTTGCGCTTTGATTTCTGAGACTGGCTATTAATAAAATTTACTAACCATGAGAGCAAGTCTGATCAAGTCGTAAATAACTTTTATTATCTTTGTTTAACATGACATTGTAGCCAGCAATTCCCTACAAATAATTTTTACACAATTTGAATTTTTTTATTACTTTCAAAAATCAATATTTTTTTATCGTTTTTCATATTGAAAGGAAAAACAAGAATGACAGTGTATTCCCCAAAAGAAAAACACCACTGAAAGTAAGTAGGTATGTATATTATGTGTATTCAAAATAATGTATTATCATTATTTGAATTTGTCACCAATGAATGTGTGCATTATAAAAAATTTAATGTTCTGAAACTGGCAAAAGTGTTTCGGCATTTATGTAGGTATGTTCACCTAAATACATTTTATCTTCACCGAATTTGAAGCTATTAATCATTTTTAACAAGAATAAGAGGGATTTTTCTATATATGACAAGGTTCCTATATATAGGGTGTTTTGTAAAAGATGCACCAATTCGATAGAGTGTATGTGGGCTAAGTTGAAACAAGTTATAATTAAAAAAATTAAAAAAAAAAACGCAATTGAAGCTCTAAATAATACAGCTGATTTTTATTCTAAAGCTGTTTAAAAAAACTTTCTTGAAAAAAATTTCAGCGTTCAATTAAAAACAAAATATTTTAATTAATTCAGGGTTATATGTCCCCAATAATTAAGGTGGGTCGAAAGACAATCTACTGCGTTTTTTTTCTCCTGTGGACTTATCATTCTGTTCCAATATACATTAAATGTGTCAAGTTACTAATTAGAACTTTATTCAGACATTGTCAAAGAGGTCCTTATTATTATTTTTGTTTTGTTTTTCTTAATTCGACCCCGCTATCTAATTCAGCCTTTATGAATTTTTGGATTAAAAAAAGCTAGTTGAACAAATCGTAGTGAAATAAAAACCAGAAACTTGTGAATAAATAAGAATACATTTTGTTGATTATTTGCTGAACCCTAAACTTGACGAGCCTATGACAAAAATAATTGCACAAAATTGATTCAAAAAAAAAAATTTAGGAATAGATTTCTGGTTTTAAAAAATCTATAATATGATATTTTAGATGTTACCGTATAATATTTTTTTTAGAAAATTGTTCCTTCTACTTAAATTTTAGAGAATAGAACTTTCCTCTAATACAATTTTATTCTGTGCGAATAAAAACTTCATGCTCAAGTGTTTTGATGAACATTACTGAAAATGAAAACACCCTGTATACAGCTTTAGAGCATATCGATTGATTGCATGAATGAAATAGAAAATTTTATTCGCATGAATTTCCATATCACTTCATAAGTTTTCCTAAGAGATACCTTGCAGCGTGATATGTATCTTAAATTGACGGAAATTTATTTATTATAAGTAGGTAGGTATATAATATAGCTATGTATGTAGATGCATATAACACTTGAGGTGGGATGTTATGAAACAATTTATCGAAAACCAAAAAAATAAAATAAAACCATTAGTAAATACTTTTTTTACAAATTGTATGACAAAAAGCAATTTATGTAATAAATCATGATCTTTGGGGAAAATTTTCTCAGATCATTATTACATGCCTCATTTAGATATTATAAATTACGGAGAATGGAATTGCTTTTTAAAAACTCCCTTGAGTCCATTCCATTTGATAGACATTTTTTTACTGAGAATAATTTGAAAATGTACGAAGTTATGCAGTTTTTTTGTGAGAGTGTTAATATATATGTATGCAAGTGTAACAGTGTTATTCAATATTTATAATCAGTAAAAAATTAAAAATTCACCAAAATTCTTTTTGCAATATATTGTATAGTTTAATATTTATGATGACCATATAAACCGACAATTTTTCCTAATCTAACCAAACAATTATTATGATAAATCCAAGATGTACTTTATACAGTATACATTTCTTCAATAAGTTAATTAAAGGCATACAACTTTGAACGCAACAAAAATAATATTAACACAAAAAAAGATATAATCCCTTGATAAAACTGTGTCCTATTTAGGTTAAAATACTGCAGGAGAAATTCAAATTAATGGCCGAAACGAAGTCAGACGAAATATAATCCTTTGGCTCGTCGCCGCGCCGCTGCAAACCTCAGACAACAAAAAAAATTATAATTATAATAATTAGAAATGAACATTGCTTTAATACTGCCACGAAATGTTAATAAGCATTGTAGGGATTTGATTTGGGATACAACATTGGCAATGAGAAATTATTTCCACCACAAATGATTGTATTATAAGTCTTACCTATATTTTTTTTAAAACGTAACCGAGAATTTGGTGGGAAGTAGAAATAATCCTTCAACTCAAACGTTGAGGCTTTTCTATTTGATAATGAAATAAGCCTTCTTGATGACTTAGGGTATACTCCGATGCTTTATTACAGTACTCTGTTATTAATGGGGTTTGTTTTGGTTATAAAGAAATGTTCATAGGCGTTTTCCATACCTATGTTTATAAAGAGTTCAATTGTTTTACTGTCTCAGATTTCAAATAAAATATTCGAATGACAAATGTGGGAAACCATAATGTACACCAGAAAAAATATTCTTAGTGACACATGCACAAAATACATAACTTCTCAACAACTACGTATGAAAAGGATCAAATCCTGTGTCATGATAATAACCTCTATCCTTATCATGTATGTACATACTTATCGTGACTCGTAACTACATCAGTTGTTAAGTAGTTTTGTTTTTGGTGGGTGTGACGTAGATAACATTTATTTTGCGTACGTTTTGGCTGTCTTGCATGTATCGTATGAATATTTTGCTTGAGCGCTTGTAACAAATTAAAAACAGTGGCGAGGCGTTAATAAAAAAAATGTAGTCGTTCGCTTCATTTATTTATATTTTCTTTAAGTTTACAATTTATAGATACATAATATATTGGTAGGTATTACTTATATTCTAATTTAAATCTTTTTCATTTCTTCAAAAATATTTTTAATACATTTTCATGAAAAGGATCTTCTAACTGTTTCTGTCGCAAAAGATTTTTTCAATAGTAATCATAAAAAGTTCTGATAGTCTACTTTAACCAGTTCTCGAACATGTTTTTATTCTTTTAAGTATTGAAAAAGATCTTTCAATGGATGAAGTTGCTAAAAAAATGTAAGTATTAGTTCACAATGTTTAAATATTTCTGTAAAAACTGACCCGATATCATCATTTCCAAAAAAAATATCTAAATCTATTCTACCCTCACTTTTCGAAATGTTTTAAAAGCATAAAGCGAATCAACATAATATGAACACGATTTAAAATATTTTGCGTAACTGTCACTTAAATGTTGAAACATCAAAAAACCTAAGGAAATTCCAAATATTCCAGCCTATGCCACCTAAAACAAAAATGTTTTTCACGCTTTATTGCCCCTTGCGAGGAATTGACCAATCCTCCAAGAGTATTTCTTGTTATGAAAAAGTGCTTTTCACCCAAGTCGTTCGGATTCGGCAGAAAATTGTAGGTCCCCTCTATTCCTGCCAATAATACACATACAGGAATGGTTGAGAATTGTAAGATATTAGGCCTGGTTCTACAGGAGCTGTCGCGCCGACCAATTTATTTATTTATTTTTTTATTTTAACACAAAAAAAATAAATCACGTAATTTCCATTTAATTCCCAACAGAATAGAATTTCAGATTTAAACACAGAGCGTTAGAGTTCGTTAGAAAATTTAATAACACAGTGCTGTCATTTCCTTTGATGTGATTTCGCTAAAGAATTTTTGTTTCTTTCAATGTGGAAAAAAAGGAGTAGATTTAAAAAAAGTGGAGTGGTGGAGTAGATTTATTTTCTTTCTAAAAGTTGGTGTAAATTTACTCTGATTGGAGTAAGGTTCTAACACTAGTTAGGATAACGAAAAAATTTTAATATTTTTATCGGAAAGTTAGGCGTTCATGAACGAAATGAACAATATGACGCTTCGCCACTGAGTCAAAGCCACTCTGTTATGTTTTCAATTATATTAATAACATTTATTAACGATATCCTTTACCTTGTTATCTATGGCTTCCATCACAATTTATATCTATAGCTTTCATTAGACACTTAACATTGATGTCTAAGAAAAGAATATTACCACAGACAGTTACAAATTTGGCTTTGGTACATTCGTTACAAACTCAGAAAACAATACCGTCTGGGCTGATATCAAACGACGAATTACTGTGGTCGATTGGTGATTTTTTGGTCTACAAGATAGCAATTGAGTATCAACTCAAGTCTATTTCTTTATATAAGAAATTAATCATTCCATTCTCGCTATATGGTGAATTGAAGAGAATGGTCATTAACTTTGTCAAAGAAGGTTGATATGCTTTGGGCTACTTTGAAGGAATGTTTTTTTTTTTTGATGATTTTTTGTTCCGTCTGCATAAGCAGTGAGTGGCAGGCAATATTAAAATGTAAATGGACTTTATAGAGCTTCACATGAATGACTGACCTAGGAAAAAAAAAAAAAAACAACTGAGGTCACATTCAACGGTTGAGATGACATCCGGCCCGGAAATTCTTTGCTCTTTGAATACACCTCTGAGGGACATGAGTATAAAACAGCTTCTATAATAATGTTGATTTTCTTAAATAAAAAACGATTAATAATTATTGTGAGTAAATGTAGGCATTCTGATCAAAGGCATTTAATAACTTTTGTTGGCCTGAAGGTAACCTGATTCAAATAATAATTATTGTGATAATAATATAATGAAATCGTTGTCCGTGTTAAAATTGAAATTTAATAAAAAACGTACATACATACACATTAGCCGAGTACATAGGTATTGATTTTGTTTCAACGCTTTCACTATTTTTATTTACATATTTTAGAATAGATCCATTTTTTCGTACCTATAAGAATTTTACAAATTAAGTATAAAATAAATTGAGACTTAAATTGATGTCAATTTCAAAACAAAATGCAAACAAAATTTCTAAAATTTCATATAGTTCTTGGTACCTGTAACATGATGTCGAAAATAAAATAAAATATGTACATGTTTTACTTATTCATCTATCAGAAAAATACGAACGCTAAACTATGTAAAAATATAAATATTCATCTTTATCCACTTCATCCACTCATATTTTCATTTTCAGCAGTCTTTATATACAAATGCAAAAATATTCAATCAAATTTTGTATACCTTCTTCTAGCTAAAGGTATGTAAATCGTACCCTTTCAAGGTGATTTTGTCTTCACTTTAGTGAATATTTACAAAATCCTTTTCACTGATGGATGTCTATATAATTTTGCTGAAAAAGAAGATGGTTTTAATCAAAATTTTATGATTTATATATTCATAATTTTTGGTCGCAGACGCATCAACCAAAAATATAGAAATAGTGTCTTATTTCGAAGATTTGATGTCAACGAACTTTTATCATTTTAGTCTTTTAGGCAATGTGTCAAAATAAAATAAAAAAATGTGACTGTAATAAATTCATCTTTTCAGACATGCAAATTCACCATTCCATACATGTTTAAGTTTAATATGAAGATCATATGTACATATATTAAAAAAAGAGATTAAACAAAACATATTTGAATGATTTAGCGACTATGTGCGAATTTTAAGGAATGTTTTAGTTTGTATTGGTTTCGTGTAATAAATAATTTAAAATGGTTTTAGTAGATTGACTATATTACGATAAAAGATAAGTAGTTTTTATTCATACCGTCCGTGGCGCTGTGCAATATGTTATATTCATCTGTGCATTTTTACGCCCGTACGTCAACTTTTCATCGAATTTTGAGCCTCGATTAGAAATTCGATTTTTATGTTTGCTCCCTTTATGGGATTTTCTATTTTAAGTTTTATCGAAAGAATTATTAAAAATCAAATTATTATGTATAATTAAACGTTCTTAAAAATTATATAGTGGTGTCAAAGTTCTAAGTCCTTTTTTTAACAAAGAACTAATCAAAATAAGAAATTGCATATTTGAATCATTTTTTACTTTTTACTTTTTTACTTTAATAATAATAATAAAAATAATTAAACGTTATGTAATGCTTAAGATTACAAACCTTAGAGCAATTTCATGTGATTTAATCATCCATTTAAGTTTTTTTTTTAAATGTTAATGCTGTTCTGCGTTCATAAACAAATGAGATTACAAATTCAACCATAAAAATTACGTATACGCCATAGTGACCCATTCGTTTTTTTTTACATGGGCTGATTTGCATATACAAAATTTAAAAAGGAGAGAAGAATCAAAAAAAGTTGGAGGAGTGAATAAAAATTGTGAAAATCGTCTAACTTGTTCAAACTTGTTTTGTAATTTAAGGATATTAAGAGGCTTATCATCGAAGATGTATCAATAAATCAAAAAATCATGAATTTAACCAAAAAACATATAAAGATATGGTTTCGAAATTGATAACCCTATTTGACAGTTAAGATATAAATTATGTCCTGTATATTTTGACTCTTGATAAAGGATGCAACCCAAAATTTTTTGTTCTAATTTTGCGCAGCTTTGTAAAAGAAATTAAAAAAATAATACTTATTGAAAACTGAATTCAATTGGATTCACACCATAAATTGTTCTGCTGAATATCGCTCATAACAGCAATTGTCTTCTTTTGCTAGTCTGACTGAAGCTAAAATTTATTCGACATAGTCCTAATAGAGATATTATGGATCCATTGATCAATTTGCTTATAAAACAAAGCTGGAGATATTGTCTGTAAAGGAAGCAATAGTCTTTGAGTATGAGCAGGTAATGTGGATCTTTCGTACCACAGAAGAAAACGAAGACAAAAATGTAAGTTATAATTTGTTTTTTTTTTTTTTTGCATGTAAAGTCGTATTGTATCGCACCATTCCCTAAATCTAATGAGGTAATGCTTTTCATTGGCATATATTATATATTAGAACGTATGAGAATGTTATAATTGAAGTTATGTCTTTAAAATATAAAATAAATAATAAGGGGCCTAAATGGCTTCCTTGTGGAACAGCAGAGTTGACGTAAAATTGAGAAGAGTGCTCATTTCTTAAAGTAATACTATAACTTCTTTTGTTTAAATAGGAAGAAATTCACATCAAAATTTGTCATGCCTTAAGTTTATGGGTTAAAGTCTTATGACACAATTTATCAAAGGCTTTATTAAAATCTGTGAACCCACAATAGTAAAGGAAGTAAAATTAAACAGGTTTGTAATATTTGATTTATTCTGGACGAAACCATGTTGACTGTCACAAATAATTGATTATTAATTTACAATTAAAGGATAAGTACCATTTCGTATGATGGTAGGTGTTTTGACATCTAAAGCTTAGTAGTATTCTGCTCATACAATATGACAAATCTCATAAAAAGTGCCACAACACAATCATAAACGAAAAATTCTGACTTACGCTGTTCAATGAACTGAATTGATAATCGCAGTAGATTATTTGAAAAAGTCTCTACTCCTTTTTTGCACAGAATTAATTGAAGGGGTCATTAATTGGGTGCGGAAAAATTAAATTTCTTTCCCTTTTTTTTTTTTTTGTTTTCGGTGATTTTGTGTTTATTTATTTGATGAAACACTCCCTGGATATTTTAGTTTCGTGTAATTAATAGTTTCGGCGTACTAGACCTTAATAAAAACAGCATACATAGTTCCGATGAAGAAATAAACCAAAATGGAAGTCTGATAGGTACTCGATAATTGTCAAGTAAAATAAAAAATTCTAATTATTGAAGAAGAAGAAGTGGCAAGTATGGCCAATGTGAAAGAATTAAAAACAGTTTCACAGTGTAAACTAACATCAATAAGTGACATTTAAGTCTCCCGTTTTGGCAACTTTGGCGACTTCTAAACTGTTAAAATGTAAATCTCAAGTAGCACTTATTTTGGTAAGTGTGCACTGTGAAACTGGCCCTTATTGAAATAAAATTTGTTGAGAAAACAATGTTTGTACTGTTTTTCCTTTTATTTCCTAACACACATATTAACGAGTTTTTCAAACGTCTTCGCTCTTCAATTTAATCCTATATTTATTTATTTTGTTCCAATGTCTATATCTTTTTTTAAGATTCATAAGACAAGAAGTGAAGAATTTTATTTGCGTTCAATATTAAATTTTAAATGAAAAAAATGGTTTAACATACATTCGCCATAAGGATTTAAATTTTCATCACTTCTCTATATTTGAAAAGTATATAATAAATCTACGAATAGGAAGTTAATCTTCATGACATCCTTTTTGCAAACATATTACCTAACGCTACCATCATTTCTTGGATTCAATATTTTATTGCCATCACATATGGCTGAGCAATATTTGTTAGTCCTTATAGTTGAAAGGATCTTGAAAGTACAAATGGCAAAACGCAAAAGCACTCTTGTTAGAAAGCACCTTCATTTGTTTGTCTGCTACGTGTTGGTGTTATGCTTTTTATCACTTAACTTTGACAATAAATTTTATTTTTGTTATATTATGTATGTTATATGGAAGATGGGAATGTGGAATAAAAAAAATGATAATCTAACACATTTGTGTTTGACAGTTTTACAAATACATACATCCATACATACATACATACATATAAAAGGGTGGAGCATCTTCAACAAAAATACATTCGTTATTTTTCAGTGGTCAGTTTCTTCGCGATGGAAAAATATATATTCAATAAGGACGCTCGATTTTTTAATGCAAATAAAACAAGTTGTTTGTAAGATATTCACTGATTTTTTTTGTTTATTTGAAAGATAAAATTGTATGGCTTAAGTAAGTAATATTGCGTTCTTCAAATGTCCGTTGCGGTTTTTTTTTTGTTTGAGGGCACGTATTCGGGAGGTATAATTTCCGGTGATTTTTTAGCATAAATCTAGCTGAAATTGTTGAATGGCGTTTGTGTTAAATTGACTTTGAGAGCATCAATTTAAGATAGCTGCAAAAGAAGAAGAAATTAACAAAGGTATACATTCGATCTCCTTGGCCAATTTACATTGCCTTTAAAACGTTTGTATATGTAGCATGTACGTATTCAAGCGTCCTTATTAAAAGACGCTTTATAACATGAAACTAATTTTTATAAATTCTGGTGGTTATAAAATAAAATTAAGTATGAAAAGAGCTAAAGCGGATTTTGATTAATTTGTAGGTTTCTGATTTCAAAATTGTTGGAAGATGTAAAATTAAAAATATCAGATACAAAATGCCGTATTTCGTGCTTCTTTCTGTTTGGTAGATCAGCTAATTAAATTTAAAGAACCTGATTTAAAAAGTGTTCCAATCGAACGCAAAGGAGAGCAATCAAAATGATAATAAAGCAGATGTGTGAATTAATTTCGTCCTTTAAACGAAGTGTCTGCGACATTCATTTTGGTTTGTATTTTCATGTTTAAAAAAATGAAAGGTTATATCATCTATCTTACATACATATATACATATTTTTCAATTAACATGGAAATAAAAGATTATATGGATCAATACTGTTCGTATAATGAAAAAGAATATTGCTTTACTGCAATTTTTGTGCTTGTAAATGATATAATGTGAATATAAAATTAAATTAACGCCAACAAAAAATAATTTTGGAAATAATTATGGAAAAAGTTGAATGATTTTCCTGACAGACAAAATTTATTACCATTTAAAATGATCCTGGAGTCGACTATAAAACTATCTTTCTCATAGCGGTTATAAATAGAGTGAACACTGTAACAAAACATTTACAAAAATGCTAATCGGACATTTTTTTTCAAAGGTGGCTTTAGCTATTTTTTTATTTATTTATTTATTTTTTCATCATATAATCTGTTGACTACCATAATTAATAATAACTATAGCCTACTTATGCGATAGTGGAAAAAACAGATTAAATCAATAATTTTAACGCGTTGTTGTGTACTTACTGCATCCGTTATTAATTTCCAAGAACTCAGGGGTTTTTGTGTGAAAACACACTGCATTGCAGTTAGGCTAATATTAATATTGAAGTTTTGAATGAAACAACAACACTTGGGTGAGCTACCACCAAGATTTTTATAGGCTAAAGTTATAGCTATTTCAAGACTGCCAGGCCGATCACCGGACTCCTTTTTAGTGGTGTTTGGCTTGGTCATTTTTATAGTTCAATTTTAATAGAAAATTTTTTGCCCAGCTGGGACTTGAACTTAGACCAAGCATCCTCATAGCCAAAGCACTTCTCTTTGCGCTACCGAGGTCACGTGATCAACTCCATTCCAATTTAGGTTTTATTTTTTGACAATTGCATTTGAAACTAGCATTTTTACTAGCCACACACAAGTTGTACATCGGTTTCTTTCCTTTTGTCCGTTCTCAATTTAAAAGTCAACAATTCGTTGAACATATAAGGAGGGAGATTGTATGAAATATTTGACGCTGGTCAAGAATTAATTTCAATTTATAACGGTTTTTGGGTGATAATACATTCAAACCATCAGATTCAATACTAAGATATTAAAAATTAATGTCTTACACTTAAAAATATTTCCTCAAGATGTTTATCAAATTCCGATTTTAAATTAAAATCAAAAAAAAAAAAAATTTCAAAACGCCGAAGTTGTATGCCATTTTGAAAATGATCCATTTTATAAGTAATTTTTAGTAAGCCGGGGCATCTTCGAGACTATTCCACTTTATTTCGAAAAATTCAAATTTAATAGATACATTTTAATGATAAAGTTGACAATTTTTTTACTTGCGTTATAGATATGTATACTGTAATATAAGTACTAACATTACATACATACATAATTATGGTAAAATTTAGATTCTTAAAAAGAAATTAAACTCAAAATTTTAATCAAACTTTATATAACCATGATAGGGAACACAAAAAAAAGTGGGTATCACTATTCTGTTGGTCTGCTTTCTTGTTCGGCTTTGAGTACCTAGCGTTTCTTGGGTATTCACTCCACACTTTTCTTACAAATTTTGTTGGAACCAAAAATAAAAGTATTTTTCATAAATTTTGTTAGCATTTGTGAAGATTCTCGATTTGTGGTTGTTTCTCGAAAATTATTCAACTGATTTTGATCAATTTTTTTATTAAGAATTTTTTGAGAAATTAAAATGGTATTGTTAACTAAAATTTTCAAAAAAAATATTTTTTTTTTTTAATTTTTAAAAAAAGTTTTTTTTTAAACTCAATATTTCGGAAACGACTTGGTTCATTTTTATTAAACTTAGCTCAAGCGGGGTTTTAACATTTTATATACATATGTACATATATCAGATTTTAAACAAAAAAACACCTATAGCCAAAATTAATGAATGGCACCTACTCTTAAACTGTTAAAAACCCGTTAATGAAAATCTTATTTTTTTAAAACACCTCCTACGATTTTGATTAAAGATTTTTGTGCGCTAATATTAGTATGATCTACCATTTGATATAGACACATTTTAAATAAAGTCATTATTAACAGTAGGTATACCTCTCATAGAATGATGTTTTTTTGGTTTTCAAAATTATCACTTTCTGTTATTATTATTATTATTTTCTTTATTGTAGATCAAAACACAAAAAAGTCTTACATTTGAATAATTTGTTTAAGAGTTTTAGAACTTAACAATTTGTTCTTTTCAGCTTTAATATTAGTTTTATATAATGAAAAAGATTCTAGAGGTTATATAATTGACTTAAGGGAAAATTCTACAAAATAAAACCCTTATGTAATACTTAAAATCTAAATTGCACATAGTTCTTGTATTAGATTATTGTCCGAGAATTGACATTTGTATATAAAATCTGATACATATTTAACAGATAAGGTTGCAACATGGTTGACATTAGCTTTTTCATGTAAAATCAATGTTGAAAAATGTTTAGGCAATTTTAATATTATTTTAAGTATTTTGTTTTGCATAATTTGCAATTTCGTTTTATGACAATCGGCGCAATCATACCAAACAGGTGCGCCATATAACAAAATGGGTTGAAAAATTGTTTTAAACAAAATAAGTTTATTGTCTATACTAAGCTTTGAATTTCTGCTTATAAATGGATAGAGTATCCGAATATACATATTAATTTTTTTTAAAGTTAATGCAGTATGTTTTTGAAAAGTCAACTTTTTATCAAATATAATACCCAAATACTTACACTCATTTTCCCACTGTATATTAGTATTGTAAAATGTGAGAAAAGATGAAGGTAAGTAACAGCTTGCTCTGCGACGTGTGAAGAAAACGGCTTGAGATTTAGTTGCAATAGCCTTAATTTTCCACTTCTTGAAATAATTTTCAATATCTTTAAGTGACTTTTGCAGGGAAGACATAATCATTACGGGGCTTACACAGGATGAGTATATTGCAGTATCATCTGCAAACATAGCCCAAAGTGTATTGTTGTCTCTGATCTTAAAGTCTGCTACATAGATGTTGAACAAAATAGGACCCAATACTGATCCTTGGACAACTCCAAAAGGGATATCCAAATAATCTGAATTGGAATGACCAATGAAAACTGCAAATAATCTGTCTTTCAAAAAACTTTGGATTATTTTAATTAGAAAAAGGGGAAATCTAAAAAGTTTCATTTTGTGTAAAAGCGCTTCATGCCACACAGTATCAAACGCTTTTTCGATGTCTAATAAGACCAGCCCTGTAGACATTTTAGAAGCGAAGCTTTGTTTTATATGGTTTTTTATTCTTACAGCTTGATGATTTATGCTATGTCCTGAACGAAAACCAAATTGTTGGTTTGGCAATACTTGATGTTGCGTCATGTGCTTAATTAGGTGGTTTTTAATTATTTTTTCAAAAATTTTACCAATATTGCTAAGGTGACTTATAGGTCGATAGCTAAATGGGTCAGTCTTTGGTTTTCCAGGTTTTGGAATAGCAATAACTTTTGCCTTTTTCCACTGACTTGGAAAGTAATTTAAATGAAGGCAGGCATTGAATATGAAAGTTAGAAAAATAAATCCCTTTCTAGGAAGTTCCTTAAGATATTTGTTTCGAATTTTATCAATCCCAACAGCCTTATTTGTTTTACTGTTTTTAATTATGTCTCTAACTTTAGAAGGAGTTGTGAGAAAGCTATTTTCTAGTCTTGATTCTGTTAGGTCTATTTGATGGACAGATTCATTTACTAAGGAAATTGTTTGATCATCACTTAAGTGAGCGGCAATTGTGTTGTTTTTATGAAAACAGCTAGCTAGTAAATTTAGCTTTTCGTCTTCATTATAGACTTTTACATCGCCATTTGAAAGTGCAGGGATATTAGTGTGTTTTTTCGATATTACTTTACTTACTTTCCAAAAAGGCTTAGAACTTTTTTTGAATGAAGAAATCAATGTATTCCACCTTTTATTTCGATGGGCAAGAATTTCTATCACTTTCTGTTCATCTTCTAAGGGTTTTCATTTTGAATAGCCCACTATTTGGATAGCTGTCATCTTTTGATGATTAAAAACTATGCCATTACTAAAAATGGAACGATACACGCTTCAACAACGCATTGAAATTTTTAAATTCACTACAAAAATGGGGCTACGTGCCACACAAGTAACGAAACAATCGCAATTTTGCAAGAAAAGTTTCCTGACTGTGTTATTTCTCGAAGGAGTGATCACAATTGGCCACCGAGATTTTGTGATTTAACACCTTTAGACTTTAATTTTTCAACAACGCCAATTTGCCATTTTTTTTTCTTACAAATGTTTACAGAATTTTATACTATATACAAAATCAATTTTAAAAAAAGAGCTCATACGATTTTAAATTTTTTTTACAAATTAAGATTTATTAAGAAAATCAGAATATCAGAGTATACATTGCGTTGGTGTTTTTGAAGCATTATCTCAATCTATTCTTTGCTATGTGTGGGGAGGCAGAAAATACTGAGCGAGTGGAAAAACTTCGACAAATTTTTCTTCTTCCTCCTAATACTTCAAATTAATTGATTATGTTGGAAACGGGTTTATCTTCACTGTTTATCAAAACTACAAATAGACTACATAGTCAAAGTTCTGAATATGCCAAATGATCGGCTCCCGAAAAAAGCAGCTCTTAAAAAAAAAATAGAATCTAACAAAACATTTTTTTTTTTACTAATTTTGACTTATTTTAATATAATTTTTTCACGACCTAGTAGTGCATTATTTTTTTTCGCTGATCAAAGAATTGCTTTGACATCATACAAATAAGAAAAAAGTTTTATCTTTTATATTAAGCTAATTTATTTAAATTTATTTGGAAGTATATAACTGTAACAATACTTTAAGAAATCTTAGTACGAAGAAGACTATTAAGATTTTGTTTTGCGTTTAAAATGAAAAATAAGTTTCTACGAATAATTGTGTATACTATATATCATACGTTATTATAATGATGTTAATGACTTATTACTTAATAAGGCATCGTTAGATATAATGGAGTAAAATTTAAAACGATTTAGTACAATGTTAAAGCATTTTTTAATATGATACAAATGTTTTAACATCTTACTAAATCGTTTAAAATTTTGAGCCAATGTTTTCAACAAAATCATTATAGCTGTAGTGGTTTTAAGCATTTTCACATAGAATATTGCTGTCTCAAATATATGTATGTGCATAATCCAACCACAATATTATGTCAATGTCATAATATTAACATACCATAAATTCCTTAATTCATTTACTCGTAAACATATTTTTTGTTGTCTAATTTAGTGCAGCGTTTTTGTCACTTTCAAAGGGCCAAAATGTATATTCATGTAAAACTAAAATGTAATTATATCCTTGTATTTATAATGATATAACGGACATACGTAAATATATAGGGAAACATGCGATGACAGATTTAATAATTCTGAGGGTAAACAGTTTTTCCAGAAAATGTTTTGTCCATAAAAGGAACTTGTGCGTAAAATAATTATTTTAATAATGAGATATACATTAATCTATACAGTGCAAGAGAACAATAGATTTCCAGGAAGCAATATATTTTATGAGCTAATTTAACTAAACTCATTTAATGGGATATTTAATGAACACTGTATTTAAGCAAATATCTGAGTTTACTGCCCTTATAGCTTTATAGCGATTGGCTAAGCATTTTGAACTTTAAAAGTATATATAAATCATTTTATTCAAATATGTAAAAATAAAAACAAATAAATTAGTGTAAAACTACAGTAAGCAGAATCCAACGTTCAGAAGCGTGCAGTGTTTAATTAAGAGTAGGATGTCCTGGACAGTGATTAAATATTGATACTTGGGTCTCCAATGTCTTCTGAAGATAATCTATTCCACGTTAAGGAAACATTTTGATTAATGACGAATGAACCTTAACATTTTTCAAATTAGGGAGTTTTTATCACAAAATAATAATTTCGTTCTCACACTGTAAAAGTTTCTGAATAATTTGACACCGACCATAGGACTAAGGGCTACACATATGTATATACTTATTGACGTTCTAATGCCTCCTTTCAAGTACTTTGTGTGTTTATTTTTTTCTTCTATTCGTTTCATCAATTGATTTTGATGAAAACGATTACAAGATGAATAAGCGATTCCAGATTGGATCATCCTCATTAATCTTCCAAAGATTAATTTAAATGGAATGTCAGAATCATTATTTCATTTATCATTTTGACGCTAGTAATATTTTGATAATTATTTGGAAAAAAATCGGATTAAAGCCAAAATTAAATAATCGATGAATACCAAAATAGGTAAGTATAAATTGATGGGATTAGTTTTTTTTTTCTTTCATATACTTAAGATGAGAATATTTATATATGACATCACAATGAGAAAACTTTATTTTGAAACTATTAAATTTTTTAATGCATTTTCTGTAATTGAGATTTTCTGAGCTTGACAGTTTAACCCAGAAGTATAGATACGTATAACTTCTAATTAATTGTCTTGGGCTTAGAACCCTTAAATGAAAACACTATTTTGTTTTAGGAACACAAGTTTGTCTTACTGAAGATAACATCCTTTAAAAATGAGAAAACAAAAATATATACATACCTACACTCGTGATATAATTTAGTTTAATTTTAATATTTCAACATATTCGAGGGATTCAAAAGTTCACATTTCCAAATAAAACTATATAATATGAATACTAAAAACACAATCGCTTAGGTATGTAAAATAAGGAATTAACCTCTCAAAGTTAATATCTTTAATTAAACACTCAAATTCTCTAAATAAGGACATTACATATACGAATGACAGGTTAGAAGCACACACCAATATCTACACACCTTTTAATCAAATTAAATATTAACGACAAAGAAGCCTTCATCAAAATTTTATAATTTTCAATATAAAGAATGTTGCCAGCTGTACAGAGAATATCGATTTATATTTTATGAAAAGGGCTTTCCTGCTTTAGGACCCTTTTGGCCTATAAAGAGTATTAAAAAAGGTTGTACTTAATGGTCTTATATTAAGCAACGTAAACTAAAACTTCAATATGAAGGAATTATAATACAGAAACATCGTTAGGGTTTGTTTATTGGCCAATGTCGTTCTTATGGATTTCTTAAAATAATGAAATATGGAAAAGGAAAATTCTAAGCATATAGTTTTATGAAAGAATCGTTTCACATTAAAACTATAACTTTCATTTCATGTGTATAACATTAAATATATATATACAATATACATAAAAAAAAGTTTATATATTTATGTTTTATTTATGGGGTTGGGTTCGATATCCCGTTTTTTGAAACTCCTTTCAAAAAACCCCGCTTTTTATAATCCTGTTTTTTATAATCCCGCCTTTTTTAAATCCCGCCACTTACAATCCCGTGTTTTATAACCCCGTTTATTATTATCCCGGGTTTGCGATTAAAACTAATTGTTTTATTTAAAAAAAAAATCGAGCGATTTTTAAAAATAAAGCAACTGTAGAACCGATGAAAATTAAGTTCTATCAAAAAAAGATTTAATATTTTAATAACTTTTATTTAACAATAAAATATAATATTTCTTAATAATCTATTAATATATCTAAAGTTTAAAGTAAACAATTTAGTTCGGTGGTGCGATGTGTGGCACGTCGTAGTCGGAAAACTTCTTCTTGGGTTTTCTTGCTCGTTTGGGTATTTTATATCAAATCTAAAATCACGGCTGACATTTTATGAATGAGGAATGTTAGCACTTACGTATATAACGTCTCGATAGTAGTGTAGAATTCAGATTGTAGTTGACACACAACTATTTCTGATTTTCATATTTTTTTTATTTTCAAAGAGACATTTGGAGTAAGTTTGATATTAAAAGGATAAAATAGGCAATCTGCTCATTTTAACTTAATTAAAATGTCTAAATCGTCTAAAATTTTTCGCCATTATTCCAAAAAAATTTTTCCTCAAAAGTTGTCTACAGAATTGCCATTGCTCTTATATGGGTTTGATGTTTAATCCGCATCAGTAGAGTCACTAATTAAGAATTTTCGACGAAAAATTTGATTTGAATAAAATAAAATTATTATCATAAATAAATGCGTGAAAGAAAAACCTTGTTTTTTTAAAGTTCACAATTAGCTTCTAAGCTTCCATTTAAGACAGTCATCTAGAACTAGTAGTGGTTATGTGTATAAGTTTATCTAATGTACACGAGGGGTATATCACATTAATTTGTATAATACATGAATTTAATGTTCATCATATCATAATTTAAATCATAAGAAATTTTGTCGTATTTCTCCTCCTATAGCTCTCTATCTTTTTAGACAATAACAACAGAAATTCGGACCTTGACAACAAATGTTCCAAATTGCGGACTGAATAGTTTTATTCACACCCTTTTTCTCTCCAACACTAAAACTCTGTTTGTAGCTTGCAGCTTGCTCTAAGCTCACTACAACAAAGAATTCTGAAGTGTATAAAAAAAAAAAACAAAAATGTATTGAAATAAATCGGTTTAAAAAAATACGACTAGGTCGCACGAATTTGCACGAATTTGTACGAAAACACTGTGTATTTGAAGTTTGAATATTTTATATCTATTCATCTGATTTCAAAAGAAATAAATTTTCTATTGATGGGAACCCATATTCTATGTCAACTTCTAAAAAACGTAGTTTAAAATAAATTAAGTAAGTAGGTATTATGTGAGTAGGTACATAAAATTCAACACCGCATGATCTTGATTTATATATTAAATTTTGTTAATTCTTTTGAGGAGAAAATTGGTACGCCAATAATATGTCAGTATTATTAATATGTATAGTTAACCTTGAATTTCGAAAAAAAAACATCCATTTTTTTTTTTTTAAATCCTCAGTCTTTTTGAAAATTTTGATATTGCATATTATAAACTTTTAAACGTTTTTTCATAAAATTCGTTTGAACATATATTGAGATATTTGATAATCATGAAAAAGGTTTTATGAGAAGTACCGTTTATAATGAAGTTAAATTTGTGTCAATGCTAGATAAAAAAAAAATTAATCCACATGGTTTGTCATAAAGCTTCTTCAATACCTTGTTTGAAAAATACTTTTTCGTTAAAGTGTCAACTTCTCAAAGTTTTCAACTCAACGATTTCGAGCTTCAATAATAATTTCGTCTCTTTTTATTAAAAAAGTTCATACGTTTAAGTATGTACACGAAAATTAACCTCAAAAATAATTTTCGAGCTCTTTTGTTCTATTCTTTATTAGAAGAGGTACTCAGAAATTTTCTTTTTCATAAAATAATATCTTTATTTAATTCAAGGTATTAAATTTATCAAATAAATTTTATTTTATTTTTATTAATATTTATAAACGTGTAATTTAAATTACAGGGTAATATCATTTTTATAGAACCTAGGAGACTATTGGCTAAACAAATTTTAATTTCATTGCTCATCGTCAAATTAATTATCAATTGTAAGTTGCCAAAAATAATTTAATATTTATGTCTATTTAAATAAAATTGTAATTTTTTTTAAGAAAATAAATTTGAATTTACTTTCAAGAATTATTAAATTTGGATTATTTTTGGATGAATTTTTACTATTCCGAAAAATCCATGGGAAAAGATAAAGTTTGATAGGTCCTGGTATTTTTGGTTATAAGAATAGTTTTTATATAAAATCTGATAGATAATGTTAGAAAAACCACATGGTACTAAGTTAATAACAAAAATCAGTTGGATTGTTTTCGAGAAAATCAAAAAAATAAAAAAAATGTATTGAAGCATATATGTATCAAAATAAATTACTAAGTTAAAAAAAAAAACATTTTCGAAAAAAAAAATTTTCATCAATTTCTAAAAAAAAATAATATCGTTAATTTTCGTCCTATAGAAAAACTAATGCGAATTGGATTTTTTGACGAATCCATTATTTGTCACATAGTACATATGTATTTAAAAGGAGTGGAATGGGAAGAAAGTCCCGGGAATTCTCCAAAATTTTGATTTTTTATAATGAACAATTATGTAAATACAAAGTCCAAGTAACAAATTATGTGTTGACAAAACATAGCACCTAAACCTAAATAATGAAAAATTTCGATTACGTTAGAATGTGTGTGTGTGTGTTATCAATAGTTTACATTTTGTGATAAAGTTAAAATATACTTTATTTAAAATTCTTTGGTGACAATTATAATAATATAATAATGTAGAAGATTCATATAAACATAATTCATGTGGTTTGTATTTTTTTTATTATTAAAAAATTTAAATTCGTGAATTAATTTTTGATCATTTTTGAATTAGAAGAAAATTAAACATTATTATCTTAGAGTGTAGGCGTGTGCTATCATCAAGAGGAACTTTATTTTAAATCCCAAAACCAATTTGCAGCAAAACTTACAAATGCAAAAAATCTCACTCGGATAAATTAGTAATCCATAATTTTTAACGAAATATATGACATTCATATAACATTCAAACTGTTTAATTTGAAATATTTTTTCTTGATCTATAAACACCATGTGCCAGAATTCGTTATTTTCCCTCTTTACTTATTCCTATTTTAATTTTTTTTTTGTTACAATATTCTATTTCAGTTCAATTTGCGGCTAATAAATAAAAAACAGAGGAAACAATTAACCCAAAAAACCAATTCTACTTTCAAGAGAGAAAAATTTATCTTGCCTTAAGACTATAATAAAGGATATTCTTTGAAGGACAAAATATTTTAGTTAAAACCGTCACGTATTTTGTATTTTGGCATAGAAATTGATTTTTTTTGTTTATATATTTGATGAAAAATAATGCTTAGATATATTAACTACGTGCTTAATTAAGTATAATGATGTTCTTGAACTAAGCTTTTTTTAATAGATAAAAACTATTTTTTTCGTTCTCTCGCGGAAAAAAAATATTTTATATTTTTAAGCTGTTTCTTGGGCACATCTGTGATGGAGTTTTAAAAGAATTTGAAACCTGGTGAATAGGTGAGGTAAAAAAATGGTTAACTAAAAAATAAGAGGGGAGGATCCGTTTTTGTATTTCAAAATATATCGGTAATAGACATAAAATAATTCCACTCCATATAACTTTCTCACAAAATCCTTTTCATGCAATGGTGAATTTACATCTAGACTTCATATCGTATCCATCGTCTTGCTTTTTTTAATTAATTTTGAAGGATCTATTTAATGAGCATTTACATTTCGAACATACCAATTTGGCCGCACATCTGTTCTATTCACAAATACATTTTGGTGGTAACGTTAGTATAAAAGGACCTACATCTTCTACCACACTCTATACTCAATCTAATTTAACTAAGTATTCTGCATAGCTCATAAACAATTAAGACCTAAATTGTTTGTACATTTTTTTAACACTTGTCCCTTCAATATAATTGTGAAAAAGTGGTTTGACTGCCCTTTTTCATAATGATACTCGTATATTTGGTTTTAAATTGATTCAACAATAATACACACTTATTTCACTCAGGTTCATTATTTATGTTTGTAGGATGAATGTCCCAACATTTTGTTGTAGACTAATTCAAATTAATAATAAAGTAGTTTAGAATGTTTTTCAATTCAATTATTAATTTATAGGAGTGGGGCAGGGTATTATTATTAGCAATTTCGAATAAAGTCTCATTTAATCAGCTTAATCGATGAGACAACGCTCTTATAAAAAAAAAACAAAACATTTTCAAAACCCTAAACGCAGACATAAAGCTACATTAATAAAATCAAATGTATAAGAGCCATTGATGCCTTAGCTGTTTCATCAATTTAATTTGTACTCTATTTGTATTATGTAGCTCAAAGACAATCAATTTCTTAAGATATTTTCTTTCAAAAAATCCAATTATCACATAGAATGATTCTTTTTCGTTCTTTGTTGACTCAATAATTTTTCTTAGTGAAATGTATAAATAAATAAAATGATTCGATTAGTTAGATGCAAGCCACACATAATCCGTATGAAGATTAGGGTGATTCAAAAAAATGCTTTCCTCAAAATGAAACCGGGACCGGAGAAAATTATGGAGCTTATAGATTGAATCTAATTGATTAAGACTAAAAACTTCAACACCATTTATTTTAATTATTCATAACTTTTGATTTTAGGTGATTTGTGATAAGTTTTTTACCTTTTAAGCAACTACAGGACTATGGCAAGCTTTCAAAACTAAAAAAAAAAATATTTAGTGGTAGTAAAAAGGATTTTATTCTTTGGAAGAAAACAATAATTATGAAATAGAGAATATTTATTTAATAAAAACTAGATTTTCTCCCTTTGAGCTCTCGTTGAATAGTAATAATATAATTAATTATATCGAATAAAACAAATTTTGAAAAAAAATACTTAGGATCTAATTAAAGTTTGTATTGTGTACTTGAGGTAGGTACATATACAATTGGTTCTTATAGTAGGGTGGTGTTTCAAACGGTTTAAGTATAAATTAATTTTGACCACCATTTAGATTTATCGATTTATTTGCAGCTACATTTATTTGTAGTTACATGGTGATAATGTAGTAGCCCGTGGCGTAATGGTTAGTGCGTTAGACTATTACGCCGAAGGTCATCGGTTCGATTCCATGCCTATACCACCTAAAAACAGAAATATTTTTCACGGGTTACGGCCTCTTTCGAGGAATTGACAAATCCTCTAAGAGTACCTCTTGTCATGAAAAAGTGCTTCTCACCCTAGCCATTCGGATTCGGATTCCTGCACACGCACACAGGAATGGTTGAGAGTTATAAGTCACTAGGTCCTGGTTCTACACGAGCTATCGCGCCAACCAATTTATTTAATTTGTACATGATGATGGCCGCTAAAAATATTTCATTAAGTAAAATTTTATAGTTAAACTATTATATGTACAGTGTTAATAAAAAAAAATGGTTAAAAATAGAAATCAATTTTGGCCAGGGTGAACCAAAAATTAAATCAACGTAAACGTTTTTCTTTATTATTTACATATTACAGGTTATAAAATTCTTTACAAAATAATATTATAAAAAAATAGATTTCGACGCACCCTGTACAATGATATGAGTTATTTTTACATCACGGTAATAGTGTTTTTTTTTTTTGAAAATATTGTTTAAACAAAATTAAGCAAGAAATGATCTTTGAGTTGAGCATGTTCTTGGTCTTCTTGCGTTTTCGGTGAAACCATATTATGTAATTTAAAGTCAACTCCAAGTGTGGTTTTTTGGCTCTTTAACAAATGCCGTTAACTGTAACACAATGATTAGTTTCATTTTTGAAAACAAAAATATGCTTAGATGACTTATTTTTCAAAAAATCAAACTATTTAATTAGGCGATAACAAAAAATGTTTCGCTTTTAAAAAATTTTAATTTCACGTAAATTACCATTTTTATTGAAATGCTCTATTTCTTTCAGACTTCCAAAATTTGTTTTTTTTTCAGTTGTTCAATGCAAAATTAAGTTCTATAAAAATAAAGTTTCTAACTAGTTGGCACCAGAACTATACAATTATACATACTTCAAAAATTAAATTTAATTAATTCCAGTACTAGGATACAACCACAGTTTACAACCACAGTCATTGATAAATGATTACGCTGAATCTGCTGAGATTTATTGTTCATTTGAATTTGATGGTTTAATTAAAAGGACACCTTTCTGATGATAATCACAATTACAAGCTACGTATTATATTTTTACTTGATATACCTAAAGGGTGTTTATTTTTTTACCTGAAGGGATGCGCTGGCCTCATAAGAAAACGTGGTAACTGCTCCACACTGAAAATGACTTTTGAGTGTAAAATCAAATCTCTCTTCAAATATCCTGAATGAGTTGAAATTAAATTTTTGCAAAGCTCTTAACTTCACTACAATTTTGTAGTTGAAGAAAATTCTGAGCAAAAGTGCGTCGTCGTAACTTCGAACGAAAAAATTATAAATACAAAACATGCTCGTTGAGATATTCTCGTCTTTCCTGCAAAATCTGAAATTTGTGACTAACAAGATGTTTTTATATGAAGTCCATGGTGAAATGGCAAAATATAAAGAACACAAAAAATTTGGCAGCTGCCAAATTCACTATTAATAGAAACAGTGTTCCTAATTTAAAAACCAAACGTCTAGAAGAAATATCGTTTATAAGATTTATTGATGAAATCGTGTTTTTAATCAAAACTTTGTACAACTCATTCAGTTTTCCTGTTGTAGTATAGTTTCAATATTACTTTACTTTTAATATTTTATATTAAACCTTTATAAAGTAAGAACCTAGCGTACTTTAAGATTGATAAGAATTCTGATAAAATCGGTTAATACCATGCCCCTAAAAAATAATATAAAAATTTTCAGTTTTCTCGTTTAATCCCTACCGCTTTACCAAATTACTGGAATCGGAAGTGCTCCAATAAATTGATCACAGTTTTGAGTAAGTAGGCCGATACCATTGCCCCCTTAATGGAATACGTTTACGGTTTTACGGATTTTTGAAGTCCCATATTTCAGAGAGACACCTGTGCAAATATTGCGAATTTGAGGTTTCTGACTTTAGCGGTACTGAAGCTATAGGGGACTTGAAAAAGGCCTTACTTTGCTCCTGTAAATATGGTGTAGCGCACAACTTGATAATCCCAAATTTGTTATCAATAACCCCCACATTCCCATGATTTATCCACGTACAAACTATTTTAAAATTAATTTTTTTTACTGGATTATGTACATATCTGGTCATGTATACAAAACTTTTAAAGTAGGTAAATATCTACAGATTATATTCTAATAAACAATCTTGCAGCTAAAAGTATTTCGGTATGGGTGAAATAAGCGGCAAGGAACAACTTTAAGAAGATGCAGACTCAGCTATAACCCAATTATAAAAACTCTTAAGTTTTGAAATTTAATTTGCTTTTATGTAACTTATGTATTTAAACAAAAGCTCTGTCTTTTCTTTTCCACTTATATGTATAATTCTATGAAATGAAGGTCAATTTAATTCTTAACTCCTTTAACTTAGTTTTTGCCATAATATAATTATTAGATTCATACAAAAAAAATAATAACGTTTAAAAATACTGTTTTAATTATATAAAAACTTGTTCTTCTTTAGGGAATTTTCCATTGATTTAAATGAGTTTTATATCATTAAACGAATAGAAAAAGAATTGAGAACAGACACAAGAGAATGCAGGAAACTTCTGGAGTAAATAATCATCCAGGACGATCCCATACACGATTTGTACTATAAATTCTTCAGAGAATAGAATTTATTACGTTGTGAAGCACGTTCCTTGTTACCCTTGTCTAACAGATGCTGAATGACCGCAATGGAATAAATTTCAGACTTGAAGTTTATCCTTTCTTTTTTTTTTATTATTTTCTTACAAGGATAAAAATGTATCACGTAGTTAATCTAATCCGCGTTTAAAAAACAAAAAAAAATAGGGTAAAACAATGTTTGTGAAGATGTTTAGGAAAATTTTAAGAAATGATTTAGAAAAGAGATTTTCTTTAATAAAATGAAATCAAATTAATGTTCGTGAACTTGGAAGACTTGATTGTAAGCTGCTCGTAGGTATACCTACTCCCAAGTGGATGAAAACTTTGCAAGACTATAACTTATCCGTAAAATCAGGTTGGATGAAAGTTTGACTATAATGAATAGAACCTCCTGCGTACTAGGTTTTATTCACAAGAAATCATATATTTATAGTCACTTACATAACTATTACTACTTTCTACACTTTCTAAAAGCCCTAACCATGAATAAGAAACATAAATCTCGTTAAGATACGAAAAAAGCTCGTTGGGTTATTTTGAAAGAAAGAGATTCATCGATTGATATTCGGAATACACATATATATGTATGTACGTCATAATGATGACAGAAACCTTTTATAATTTTAAAACCATTTCTTTTCATTTACAGAAAATTTCTTACTTTAAGATTATTTTGAATTTGATTGCAAATGTAACAAGAACGGATTCCCCCACATCAACCTTTTGAATTTTCGTTTTTGTCCTTTTAAGATTTTCTGGATTTGAGTTTTCTGAATTTTAAGTTTTCTGGATTCTTGACTTTGGATTTTTTATTTTCGGGATAATAGGTTTTCGAGATTTTGGGTTTTAGGGATTTTGAGTTTTTCGGAATTTTGAGATTTCGGGATTTGGGGTTTTTGCGGATTCGGGGTTTTTCTGGATTATAGATTTCAGGGTTCTATCTGATTCCTCATACTTTTTGGACTGAAATTTCCAAAGAGTCGTAGTGAACTTGGTTATCTCAGCAATAAAAAATTAATAAAAATAAAAATATGTATGTCATGTTTAAATTAATTTAAATTTTCAATGTAAATATTTTGCATCTTCTGGATTCATCATCTATCTAAGAAAGATCCTGAAATGATTTTTCTTTCCTAATTGTAAATCGCATTGGGGAAGTTTAAAGTAATCTTTATACTTTTCTTAAGCCATCAGCTAAAGAGAGTTTATTATTCCTCGTCTACAAAATTTTGTAAAAAATTAATTATTATACAACGGGCCAGAAAAAAAATCATAATTATCACATTTGGCCTAAGTTCTTCCCCTTTAAGTTGACAATGGTTGAATATGATCAATAAAAACTTAAAATTTTATATTTTAAAAAAAATTTACAAAATAATTTAAAATAAGATCGTTTTTGGTATTTTTTTTTTGATAATTTTTCTAAATTTCAAGCAGATAATTTTTGAAAATTAAAATTCCGTTTTTGAAAGCGTTTTAAAGTTATTTTGTCTTTTTTCTTATATCTGTAATTCTAACTATTTATATAAGAATTTAATGTCGACTTGCGTAGTCACACTGATACTATACATAATATTGAGTTAGTAATACCGAACTATATAGATCAAAGGTGCATTGTGAATTTTTTAAAATTCTTGCTCAGAGCTTGCTTACATTACTTTAACAGATAGAAGTTTCAATCCATTTTCCTTTTTTTATTTTTGTTTGACAAGACTTATCTTAATTAAACCAGATTCTGACATGAGATTATATGCCATCCCTTATTTAAAAAGATTATCCCTCCAAATCATTTGTCTTTTGAAAATTTCAAGCCTTTGGCAGTCTTAGCATAATAATGAACAGAAAATTAAGATTCTTCTTCTCCTCTAATGGTTCCGGATTCACGAGTAGGAATAATAAATGAACCAATCAGCACTCTTCAATTTATTTTATTTGCCACAAGGTAAGGTATATAGGTATGGTGTGATAAAATTAATTGATTGATGAGCTTTTTGTGTTTTTATTTCCTTATCCTGTCTTTTGATATTGAGTAAAGTATCTATCTTTTTTTTTTTTATTTAAAAGGATGAAAACTAGGTATAGGTAGGTACATTTTATTTCTTTTTTTATATTCCGTTGGTTTCTATAAATACCTACATTCAGTTAACATATATTAGTAGAATCTACGAAATTTGCGTTAAGATGGAAGGCACGTTTTTTGTTAAAGATTAATATATTGACATAGATGTTCAGCAAAATAAAAAAAAAATATACCTACATACATACATATGTATGTGCTAGTATAGAGTATGAGTTTATTTGTAGAATTTTGTACGCTTTGAACACATTTTATTGGGTAAAGCGGATTAAAGATATGCATATCTATAGAAACTCAAAAGCATCCTCAAAGCACACAAAATTTATATTCTCATTCCTTTATATAAATTTGAACAGATATGAGATTATATCCGCATACGTGCAGATGCGTCAATTAAAAAAAAAAAAAAAGTATTTTTTTTTTGTAAGCTGAGATTTATAATATATTCTCTGCATAAAAATGGACGGATGACATACATTAGATATACGATGTTATATTTTTGGACTGATTTTTGAAGGGCTTCTTAAATACTCACGTGATGACGTCCTTGCTTATAAGGATATTATTACGATATTGTAGGTATTTGGCATAAAATAGAATGACATCTATATATGTATATAATTTATCTGTAATATGAATTAGGTATAGTTTGTTTTAGAATTTAAGTTATTTAGAAGATTGAAAGTTATTTTGAAGGTATAGGTAATACTACCAACGATATGGAAATAATTTCTCGTATTAGAGAAGAATGTATTTTTAAAATTAGATATGTAATTAAGTGACTATACAGTAAACAAGTGTTAATAAATATATAAAGTTTGATTTCGAATTAAGTAAAGTTTAAGTGAAATCTTTCATTTTCAGTTAAAAGGTTAATACATTCTATTCAACAAAATTATTTTTCTGTTGATTGATTTTATTATTGTTATTATTTTGTTCTAAAAATTTCACGAAACTTATAATATGATACAGGTCAAGCATTGGTTTCGCAGAAAATTGTAGGTCCTCTCCATTTCTGCAAATTAGGAACAGACAAACACGAGTAGTTAAAATTTATAAGCCATTTGGCCCTGAGCCCTGTTTTATACAAATTGATAAGTGGTGACAGGTGACAAGCTGAAAATTATTGCAAATTTTCCGACAATTCTACAAAATGACTAAATTTTTCATCATTTCTAAAACGTTTTCTCATGATGTCTTTGTTTTGACTGAAACTTGGCTAAATTCAAGTTTCTTAGACACTGAACTATTTAATCAAGAATTCTTAGTTAACAGGAAAGATCGTCATGATGATAAACCAAATGAAGTGGGAGGTGGTGTTCTGATCGCTGTTCGCAAAAAATGTATATCTTCGTCTGTTGTATACCCTTTCAGTCTTTCTATATTTGTATAAAGATAACTTTACAGTCCAAATTAATTTATTTACTGAATGCATGCATATATTCCTCCAAAAAGATCGGACACAGTTTTTGCTGAACTTTCTATGTCCTTAGATTTTGTTATTGACTTGTCTTGCTCTAATAGCAACATTTAATTTCTGGGAGATTTCAATTCACCGCAGATAGAGTGGGTTCCTTTTGAAGATGAATCTTGTCAAAAAGCTTCTTTAACCTCATAACAATCGGAGCTTCGTTTACTCGATAAAATTAGTTCTAATGACTTACAGCAAGTAAGCTGTATTATTAAAACTCATCGAATTCTCGATTTAGTATTTTCTTCTGACGCTTTAAGTACTCTTGTTCTAGAGTCTAGTTCTGGACAGGGTCAGCCCCAGCCAAACTTGCGCCCTGTGCAAGATATGTAGAAAGCGCCCTTTTTTATATCTGCACATATGCATAAATACATACATACATACACAGATACAGTGTATAATACAAAAACTACACGTTTTAGCCCACATGATTCAGTATGAATAAGTTTTTTTCTTTGTCATATGATGGATGTTATTTTGGAATTATTTGAAAAAGTTTTGTGGTTCAAATGCAAATGGCAGTACCTACATATTTGTTTACGCAAGATCAGATTACATTTTCTTGCTCCTTGCAATGTGCCCCAGAATTGTGCGCCCTGTGCATTTGAACATCTTGTACATATGGCTGGTCCGGCCCTGGTTCTAGAATTACTAATGTAGATAAATATCATCCTCCTTTAGATATTTTTCTTGACTTGACCAATCATATTACTGAAAATAATAAGGCTTATGATTGCTCATTTACATTTAACTTAAAAAAAGCAAATTATCAGTTGCTCTCCGAGAATTAACTAGATCTGGTATAAATAATTTATCAGTGTAAAATTGACGAAGCAGTTACAAAATGTTATACCATCCTTTATAACTGCATTAATAATACTATCCCTATAAAAATATCAAAAAATAATAATTTCTGCCACTCTTGGTATATACGAAGGAGCTAAAAATCCTCGGTAATAAAAGAAATAGAGCATGAAAAATATACCTAAGAACTCACTCTTCAGTTGACTTCAGCTTCAGCTCCTACATTGCCCTTTTTGAAGAATTTAAAACCCTATCAAAAACACTATATATGTTTATACGTTTCACCCAGGCATGACAGTTGGGCGCATCAGTTAGATGCGTAGTAGATGGTTCTTTAAAAGAGGACCCTTCGGCATGTTGGAAGTTAGTTAATTCGAAGAAAGACTCAGATGGTTACCCGACAAATTTTATATATAAAAATTCTTCTTTACAAGAAACAACTCAAATTTGTAATGCTTTTGCGAAAAATGTTCGTCTTCGTAATTCTTTTGTTGACATGCCTTTTGATGTTGACGATAACTACTTTAAAAATTTACATAATCTACGCCCAAACTAATTTTAATAATTTCCCCAGGCAACGATGTAGTACTTTAGATTTTCGCTCATCATTAAATGATGATTACTCATCTGGTTCAGATGGAATTCCCCCAATACTTTTGAAAGAATGTATGTATATATACTAGCCCAGCCCCTTCAATTTTTGTTTGAGTACCTATACTGTTCAATCAGGGCGATTTCTATGCTAATGGAAAAAGTCATTTCTCACTCCAATTTTTACGAAGGTGGATAAAACTGACATTAAGAACTATTATATAGGTCTACATCCAAACTGTCCTGTATTCCAAAACTTTTTGAGAAAGTCGTATGTGAGACTTTAGCATTCCATACTAAGAATGTTATTTGTGAACGATAGCATGGGTTCATGAGGAGAAAATCAACAGTGATAAACATCTTGACCTTCTTACATAAATGTTCTAATGTATTAGAAATGGGAAGTGAAATTGACTGCGTTTACACAGATTTCTCGAAAGCATTTGATCAACTAAGTCACAACATATTATTTAAAAATTAAAAGCTTTTGATTTTCCACCAAGTAAAATTCTGAAATAGTCTTTCAAACCCATTCACTGCTCACTCAGGGGTTCCTCAAGGAAGTGGGACCAGTTTTATTCATTTTTGCTATAAATGATGTAGTGAAATTCTCATATTTGCTAATGATATGAAGATTTTTAAGACAATAAAGGCTTGCCATGACCATGTTCTTCTACAGGCCGATATTGAAAACTTTACTAAAAAAAACGGTATTTTTCTTAACCCTTCCAAATGCCAAACAATTGCGTTCTCAAGAAAACGTGTCGCAAGTGCTTTTGAATATTCTATTTCGCAGCACAAACTCGGTCGTGTCTCTAGCTTTAAGGATTTGGGTGTTCACTTCAGCCCGAATTTAGAATTCATTGAACACATTATAAACTACATTGTTAAGAAAGCGAACTACATGCTCGGGTTTATAAAACGTTGGTCCTTATGTTACTCTTTCCTTATACAATTGTTATCTACGACCTTATCTTGAGTACTCCTTTCTATGAAATTCATAAAAGTCGAATAGAATCAATACAACATAAATTTATTCGCTTTGCTCTGAAAGGTCTTCCTTTGACCGATCCGTTTAACCTTCCACCATATGAACATCGGATCCAGCTTCTGCAGTTCCAAAAATTATGTCAAAGATTTTTCAGATTATAACATGATTATTGTCATGATAATGAATTGTCAAGAATTTTCTGACAAATTTATAAGACAAAAAAAGCAATTTACATTTTTGCCAGTATTTAGTTGCAAATTGTGACAATTGTCAATTTAATTTCATTCATGTGTTGGCAGTTTGTGCAATCAACTCGTGAGAGATGAAATCCGCTGGCCTGTTTAAAACAAAGTTTTCATAACACATGCTGCATAGTGTTATGTTATGACAAATTTATCAAAATCTTACAATGACAAAAATGTGCCAAAAAAATTGTCAAAATCTAACAACAACGAATCTATTTCGTAATCTCTATTTAATTGACAGTATTTTATGAACTGAAAATTCTTAGAATTATCACTTGTCAATATTTATAATATATGGCAATGGTTCTTAACGAGCTATCGCATCACTAAATATATTTATTTTAAAATCAAAGAGCATTTTAAACTGAAAAGTAATATTTGGCAAAATGCCATAATCCCAGAAAGAAAATCCCCAAACCCAAAATCCCCAACCTTAAACATATATATAAAAACAAAACCCTTGGCTTTTTCAACTTAATCAAGATTTTGATTTATTTTGGTGTAAAACAAAATGCGCATCATACATTTATTTTATTTTTGTTTAATTTTCATTTGATATCTAAATTTTCTTAAAGGCAATTATTTATTAATAAATAAAATAAAATAAAAAAAAATACTTCTAAGAAAACACCCTTTAATTAAATTGCCAAACATGTTCGGCGTGTCAGCAAAAATGCTATTCCTTTCGTGATATATGTTAGTAAAAAATGTAAACTTCCTAGCATTTCTTAGACATTATTTGTCTTCTCATCAAATTAAAAAGACATGTGATGTGAAATATGAGTTACCTATATTATCTTCAATGTTGTGTATAGATTTAAAACTAGGTACATAGGTAAGGTATGTATACAAATACAAAGTACAAGCGTTTATCTTTCTATAAAAACATTCTCAACAAATATTATTTTCTTATATTATCATTTTTTTCTCATTTAATATCATATTTCGATTTTGATTGAGCAATATGATATTTTTTTTTTGAAATATAATTAGGTAAGGAAATTAAAAAGAGTATACATAAACAAATTTTAAAAAATAATGACGTGTCTTACAAAAGAAATAATAAGAATTTCCTCGTATTTCTGCTTGATAAAACATTGTGTAAATGTACATTCTACTTTTCTTCTTCCACATTAAGGTAGGTTGTTACCTACACATACATATACTTAAAAAAGAAAATCAATACAAATAAATTTGCTGATTAATATAAAAAGGGAGAGTCGATTCGTAATCGAAACGTTTGCACAATATGTTGTGAGTAGGGCTTTTATATTCTATCCAAGTGATGACGGGTTCCTAAGAAGCTAAATATAAGAGTATAAGTAGGTATAACATCCCAACTTTTCTTCAAGAATTTATATGAAATAATGTAATTGGCACATCACGTTCAATGTCAATGTTGTTTTACAAATCCACCTTGATAAATTTTACATTGCCTGGGTTAATTTTTCATCTGTCACAAAATGAAATGCACCACTGGCTCTCAATTATACTTACCTGCAGTGGCGTGTATCGTATATATTGGATCAAAGGAGATCGATCCCCCACCATTAGTCTTCAACTTAACCAGTTAGGTATAAGTGAAATATGTAAGTAATTCCACAACATTGTATCATAGTGTACGGTCGTACGTATTATACAAGTGGCATCAAGTTAGTTAGTTAGTTATTCTTTATTCGTTATAATTTTTTTAAAAAGGTTTGTCACCGCACATTTTACAAACAGAGATTTGATATATATTTATCTTTCTACTGAAACATTATTTTATTTTTAATTAAGTAGGTACTTTTTTAATATAAATGAACATTTGAAGGAAAATACGAGAAAAAAAACCTCCAATTTAAATTGAAAAAAAAAAGAAAAAAAAAATGAAAAGTGAAAATGAAAATAAATATGTAAATATGGATGTAAATATGTATATGTAGGTATATACCAATGTATGTATACGATTTTTTTTTTGTATAATTTTTAAGTATAATTAATACACTTTTATTTTTTATAAAAAATCTTAAAAAGAGAAAAAAATTTACATTCGACTAGATGTTATCATGTTAAAAAAAACAATAAATAAATAAGTAAATAAATAAATAAATAAATAAATAAATAAATAAGTAAATAAATAAATAAATAAATAAATAAATAAATAAATAAATAAATAAATAAATACATAAATAAACAAATAAATAAATAAATAAATAATAAATAAATAAACAAATAAATAAATAACAAATATACAGAAAATAAATATGTACAAAAAATAAAAATTAATAAATGAATAAAATAAAAATAATAAATTAACAAAAAAGTATTAACAAATAGATAAATAAATAACATTAAACAAATAACAAAATATAATTTTTAAATTAAAAGTAATTATTCGGGAAAAAAAACTAATGAATAATAATAAACATTTATACTAAATAAAACAAAAAATTATGAATACATACATATATATGTACATGTAAAGGTACTTTACAAAGTAAAAAATTTTACTAATGGATTTCACTTATAAGGCGATTCTCAGCAAAAGAACAACTAAGTACAAACCGATCGGTAAGTTTTTCAATTCTATCGAAAATCGGTTCAACACCTGCTCTTCTATGAAGGTCAAGTGTTGAATGATGCCACGGAAGGTTTAACATCATTTTTAATAACTTATTTTGCGAAGTTTGCAGTTTCTTTAGATGACTTTTTGCGCAACTTCCCCATACAGGACAGCCATACAAGAGTATCGATTGGAAAATTACTTTATACAATATGATTTTGTTTTCATTTGACAATTGCGACTTCCGGTGAATAAACGGATACAACATTTTAATTGCAATACTTATTTTTTTCAAAGTTTTGTTGGTGTGCTCTGAGAATGTAAGCTTCGTGTCAAGATGTATACCGAGGTATCTAACAGATTGTTCCCAACTTATGTTTATTCCGTTGACTTGAAGCTGATTACTTGGAAGATAGCAAGCTTTTCTTTTCCTAGAAAAAAAGATGGCTTGCATTTTTTCCAAGTTAAGCTTAATCTTCCATCTATTATAATATGCTTCTAATACTTTTATCGCATTTTTAAGATTCGTCTCTATGTTGAGACTGAACTCATGCGAAGATAGAATTGCTGTATCATCAGCAAAAATTGCTGACTCACATTCGGATAGGTATGGGAAATCAGACGTATATATATTATATAATAATGGCCCAAGGACAGACCCTTGTGGGACACCAAAATCAAAACATATCAAATTAGAAACACCACAATTAACGTGTACTTTAAAACAACGATCAGACAAAAAACTTTGGACTATTTTGCATAAATAAGACGGAAAATTGAACTGCAATAATTTGTAAATCAGTCCATTATGCCATACTGAGTCGAATGCTTTTTCAATATCTAATATTAGCATTCCAGTTGACATATTTTGCGAACGATTTCTTTTCACAAGGTTGCAAATTCGCTTAACTTGATGAGAGGTATTGTGGAATCGTCTGAAACCAAACTGTTGATCGGGGAGAATATTATTTTCAGAGACAATTTTAGATATTTTATCCTTCAAGACTTTTTCTAGAATTTTACTTACACTGCTCAAAAGGCTTATTGGTCGATAACTTTCAGGATTTTCTGTTGGTTTACCGGCCTTAAGTATAGGTATTATTTTTGCTTCTTTCCATATTTGAGCAGAGTTTTTTATCCGAGGACATTTGTTTGTCCTCGGGTTTGGGTGATCTACCGCGTTTGGGAATGATTGCAATCAATACACACACGATGGAGTTTGAACGTCTTGACACAGCTAAAGCTTCGACTAGACTGAAGTGGCATCAAGTATTTTGTTTCTCAAATCATTGCCTTTTCTCTACCTAAGCCGACGACCACGAAGATTTTAATCATGGAAAATAGTGCACAGATTCATGAACTTGTTATATAAATTGATTACTTTATGTTATTCGGGATTTTGTCGAGCAAGAGAAAATATAAAAATATGAAAATATATTAGACGGATTTTCAGTGCCCTTCAAGCAAACTTCATTCAAAATTATCATATAGATGATAAATTTATTAAAACTGTCGAGTTTTATTAAAAAATTTCAGGTTGCTGGGCCATTTACTGCCCACGTCGAGTTAAAAAAGCGAGACATATCTGATCCATATAGAGGCGATATCAAGGCGAAAAATCCAGTTGAATTTTTGGATGATTGTCCAGAAGAAAATTTCCCAAACATCAACATATAAGAATATATTAGCTGCACTGGTTGTATATCAACTTCTACTCCTGAACGATTGTTTTCTAGTTAACATAAATACGATTCAAAGGAACAAGAAAAAAGAAGTGAAGTGTTGAAAGTCAGATCATCGGAAGTGAGCAATTCCGATTATCTGACTTTCACCACGGAATATAAAACTCAAGAATGTCTTGTCTTGCTCCTGTTTTAGGTTTTAGGATCTCTTCAAATGAGAATTCATTTTGACAGAATAGAATAGATGGATTATTAGAGATGCCGCGAATATTCGGCCACTATTAGGCATTCGGCCTATTCGGCCTATATTTTTGATAGTCGGTATTCGGCCGAATAGTTCACAATATTCGGCCGAATACTGAATAACAAATGGAGAATAAAAAAGGCATATTATCTTACAATAAATGTTTTCTTTTATTCAAAAATTTGTATTTTAGTATTTAAAATCTACTAATGGTAAGTTGTGGTGAATAAAAACTACTTTTTCGGCATTTGTTGGTAGCAAACGCTTACGTCTATCTTCGTAAACGATTGACGGCCGACGAGTGTGGCCGAATATTCGGTATTCGGCCGAGTCACTATTCGCGGCATCTCTATGGATTATTCAAAACAAACGAAAATTTGTATTCTCCTATATTTTTTGCAAGATTTTGTATACTTATTAATTTTGTAACGATTTAATATTATTACGTAACTACTTTTGAAATTAACGATTTATTCAACGCCTATACAGAACGCCTAAAAATATAATCTTACAAATACCCATCCAAATATTAAGTGGAGACTTACAACGTCATACCTGCATGTGTCGTATCTAAACTAACACAAGTGGTATAATTAAATTCGCCGCAAGGAAAGGAATGTGTACTAGAAGCATATAGACCAGAACATTCAAGAGGAGTGTAGAACCATTCAACTCACTATAAAAAACGATGTACGAGAGTGAGTGGATACAGTTTATTTATATAACTGTAAATAATTTTTGTACTTGTTTTTGTCAAAAATTTATAAAAAAAAATATAGATTTTAATACAAAAAAAGCTATCTATGCCACTGCTTACCTGTGATGTAAAATGAAAATATGTAGGTTTAACAAATATAAGTTCTATAAAAAATATTAATATCTTTAAATATACACAGAGTAAAATGTTTAATATAAAAAAGGTACAACAAGAGAAGAAAAGGTCAATTATCTTTTTGCTACAAGAATATTTAGTATGTTTTAGAAAACGTCAAAGGAATGTGATTCAGATATTGGTTTCGTCAAATTGTAGTGAATTTTCACTATTTCAATAAGAAACTCAAAAGGTAGGTAAAGGGATACTTTGGCGTGGGAATTTTTTGTGGTAAGGAGCGCGTACTAAAGACAGCGGCGTTGATATGTGTGTCCATAAATGGTCATGTAAAATGAAAAAAATAAAACGTAATAACAATGTTCAAAGGATAGGCATAAAAATATGTTTTTTTTTTAAAGAAAACGAAGCTTCCTAATACTTCCAATATAAGAAGACACAATAACTCAAATAAGTTGCACTTTTATTATTTAATTTCTGTGTGAAGAATTTCAAATTAAATTGGATTTTTATTTATAAATTATTTTTTATTATTAATGTACTTTTGACAGAAATGCATGAGAGATACATATATTTATGTAGGAAAACGTATTATAAAAAAAAAATTATATTAATGCAACACAAGTACGGGTCTATAAATATTATGTTAAAGATTTATTGTTCTTTTTAAAATCACTCTGAAAATAAAAATGTCATCAATTCTTTTTTAAAATCACTCCACGTATACCTACCTAAGTTTATTACGAAGACTGAAAGTGTCAGTAAGCAAAAATGAAGTAGGTAGATACTCTGTTGCCTTGCAAACAGGAGAATAAAAAAAAGCATTAAATTCCAGTTTAAGACCAATTTTATATCAATTTAACTCCTTAGATCTCCAAGGAAAAGGTTTCTGATTTTGCTTTCAAATTCACATGCATTTTTAAATATCTCATACAAAATAAAAATGAATGAATTTGGTGATAAAAGTAACTAGGGACATCCTGTCTGCTCCAAGGATAACAGCATTTTATGATTCAGCTGCAATCCCTTTCAAAAACTTAAATTTGTGTTCGGTCTCTGCATAATGTATAGGTATAATGTATATACATATCTAAATCTTAGTTACATAAACTATACTACATTACTACTAATTCATAAAGTGGTTGAAAATAATATTCACTTGGGATTGCGTAAAAGAGAAAATTGGAAAATAAGTGGTTTTCCGGTTGATTGAGTAATTGAACCACATGATTACATGGTTAAGATAGTTTTAGATTTGAGGCTACATACAAATTATATAATTATTTACATAATTGAGTTTGTTAACCAACTACAGAATTATTTGAAAGAGAAATGCAATATTTTTCCATGGAAATTTAAATCTTATTTAAAGTTTGAAATAAGATTTTTCATAAATGATTAAAGTTTGAAATAAAATTATTGTATTTTGTACAAACTGGAGTTTTAAACTAATTAAAAAAAAAATATGTACATATATTGCCTTTCTTACTCATTTTTACATGAAATTTAATAAATCCCGCATTTTTAATGGCGAACTTAAATTAAATCGAGGCTGTATAAATTGGTGCTTATTTATAGTTAAATAAAAGTTAAAAAAATTTATATTGTAAATATTAATTATATTATTTCAAACTTTTTACAACCACTTTAACTTTTAGATTTTGATTTTGAAATGCATTCATTTTTCTTTTCTTTTGATTTGAGTTCAAGATTTAGTTGAAAACAAAACTAACTTCACCATAAACAAAATAAATCACAATTATGAACATTTTATAAGAAATTAATTTTCATAATGTAGATACCCGCTCTCGCTATATCAAAATTAATGAAATCAAGAAACTTTTATGAGGGCTGTTCATTTCTTTTGGCATAAATGCCACAACGAAGTGAAATATGTTATCTTATATGAACATTCGATATTTTAAATAACCTTCTTGCCATTATTTTGAAAAATGAGATTGAGAAAATTAAACCCAAAACAAATGTATTCTTATAATTGAAAAGACTGATTTTGAATAATGAGAAAGATGAAAGTTTATGTGGCATTGTTTTGTTTAATTAACATGTTTTGTACAAAATAAATAAATAAATTTAATTTTACACAAGAATAAAACAACACTGTTAGAAATTAAATGAAAACATTGTTATAGAATCTATAGCTAGTTTAGTGAATGACTCAGTTTTTTGTTTTATATAACACCATCTTTTTAAAATACTTTATTACCTATTAAGGATTTCAATTTATCTTTCAAGTCCATCTTATAAATATTATATTTCATAAAAAAGTCAAGATTTTAAAATTAGGTACCATTTTATGTTTTTATCCCAATTAAATAAATTTTTTTAAAATTTCTAGCGCTAAATTTACCACCGATCCCCGAATTACAACGTATTTAAGTTGGATATAATTTTTGATTTTTACCTCATTTCACCCTATAAATATTTAAATTTTAAATTCAATCGCCATCTTTAATAAAACAGAAAAAAATTGCTGAGGAATCATGGTGATGAAATTGTGATTGTTAAAAAAGAAAATTTTAAATCGAATGCTATGAGTAGCTAAATTTTAGAAATATCCTCGAAGTTAATTCTACAATTTACCAAAGGACGTTTAAGATCTAACAGTATTTTTTGGCTTTACCCCTTTACCCCATTACACCCTTTATTTTTTATTTTTATCTTTAAAATATTTTTAAATCATAAATAAATATTCTACGGTATTCCAATTTAGCACACAAAACAAGGTGTATTTCTTGTATTTTATGAGCCAGTTATGGTTTTGAGTGATTCATCCTTTTTCTATTGTGCTCTTCTTCTTTGTATTAAAATTAACCTACATACATACATATGTACAATGTATAAAAATTATTCGTTTTTCAAAACAATTTTCAAAATCATTTTTTAAATTTTTGATAAAGATGTTAAAAAAAAACAATCCAATTTCTTAATTAAACAATGCTCATCACTTTATTAAATATTCAAAAAAAACTTAAATTTTTTAATACGGCTTTTTAAAAATTTATCAAAATATATTTAATGAAATTTTTAAATATATTTTAATAATTAAACAAATTTTCGAAATTTGTTTATATTTTTTAAATTTACTTTTAGAAAATATTTGTTTTTTTTAAATAAAAACAAAAATTTTAAAAATATAAGTTTGTACAGATTTCAATGGGATGTCCTTAAAATCGCGTAAGGCGATAGGTGATTTTTGATCATCAAATGAATGATTTTGCTCCACGTAAGGTCATTATCAAATTGACTATTGCTATGGTTTGTTGCTGTCACTATTTAAGTATCACTTTCTCACATTTTTTTTAATTTTTAGAGAAAGATAGGTTTTGTGAGATTTTCCACTCATCGAAAGTTTAGTGAAAAAGATATCAAAGTTATAATAAAAATAAGTGAACGGTAAAGTATACTTGGGTCTTGTTTGGATTTACTTAAGGCCCAAATTCAAATTCGGCTTTATGTCTCATTCAAGAGGGACGTCAGCCCCAAAAATAAAAATTGAGCTTTATGACCCTTGGCCTTATGTCCCTGCGCCGACAAGGCATTGTAGGACCCCGCCAGCTCGGGATGTATTTCCATGTAAGAGGTATTTATTTTTATTTGTTGTTTTGTGGCAGTCCTTAAACAACAAAAATTTTTATTAATTTATAACTGTTGCAAGTTAAGTAGGTATAATTACATTTTTGTAGAAATTAAAATTTTTATTGCAAATTCAAAACATTAAAACACAACAGCTGATCGGAATGACATTGATGCCTGTTTAGTAACTTGAAATTTGTACCAAGTTTCCCAAACTTGGGTAAGTGCTGCCAAGTTATCGTAAATTTTTAGCGATCACTTTACACAGAACAAAGAAAACAGTGACAATCAACTATCGCCTTACGCTATTCCAGCCCTTATTAAATTTTCCAAAAAATTGATAAACAAAATAATTGCATTCATTATTGTACAATAAAACGAATCAATGTTAAGAGTAAATAACACGAAAAATTAAATAAATGATGTATCGTATAAATTACAGAGAATTAAACTATTTATAAGCCAACTCAAACAGATGAAATCAAATTTCTCTAACAACTTCACCATGGTTGTCTTTTTTGATAATTTGTTTTCCACCATAAACTACATACATATACATACATATCTTTCAACATATATCTATCATGTTAATGTGAATATATGACCTAAATCAAATGGATTCATTCACTAGATTTATCTTGAAAAGGGTGGAATTTAAAATAACTTTAATCTGTCTTCTTCACTATAAAGCTTATTCTAAACCTCACACCTTTGTTGATATCAAGAGCATGACAACAAAATCCCACCGTCATAGATAACTAGCTTTTCACTACGAGAGGAATAAATTATAAAAAAAAAAAATACAAGTTTTCCAGAAAGTTTAGTTTTTTTTCAACTGTAAAGTTATGTTACGTGAAATGTGATGTGTAACATCTGTGAACCAGTGAACTTTTCCCCGTTTATGCTTAGTGTTTGAAATAATATGGATGTCAAGTTAATAGGGAGGCTTTTCTGGTATCATATGTACGGTACCGAACCTAGAAATCTTGCCGCCCTAGGCAAATTGTAATTTCGCCACCTCAAAAAAAGATAACTACAAGATTAACATTTACATAGGATTTTATTTAATAACAATCAAAGGCTTTAACAATTTTGAAACTAAAATGCTGCTTTGTGCGATTTAAGTTTTGCAAATCTTTCTTCAATGCAATTAAGCATTTCTTTTTTCAATTGAAATAAGTAGTCGCAAAACCGGTTCATCGCTCTTGGGTAATTGTCGAGCGCAGATAGGTTTTTATAAGCTATAAGTTTCGAGAAGCTAGCTTTACCTGATTTAACACTTACAAAAAACGTTATAACTATCTTAAAAGCCGTTAATACTGTACCTCGTGGTTATAAAAGGGCCAATGCCAATTTTTCTAAATATTGACTTAAGTACACAATTAGATTCAGCGTAAGATTAAACTTCCAACTTGAAAATGCCGTATTGGAAAAGTTGAAATTAAAAAAAAATTAAGCGTTCTTAGAAAATAAAGAATTAACACCAAGGTATTGAATAAATTGAGATGCAATTCAAATAAGAAGTGTAAAGCTTATTTGTTTAAAATTGACAAGATTTGAGATTCACAACAGCAAAAGTTTTGTTAAATATATTAAATTCGTATATGGAATATGTTTTGCAAGAATTGTCTGGCAAACTAACATTTTGAGGGCGTTCACTTCGCCGTTTGTTATTTGTTATTTGCGTAATGATTGAAAAACAAAAACTTGCAATTTAATGATTAGGAATTCTAGTCTTGTTGGATATATTTCGCTCTAGACATTCGTCATGAAATCCATGTAAGTTGAACCGAACTTAACAAAAATCAAAAATTGCGTATTGACAAGGTCCTCAATAGTCAACTGAAGAGTCCAAGTGAAATCGCCGTGACGAAACGTCAAAATTTTTGTGGACTAAAGGCCATTAAAAGCTATATTTTGAATCGCACGGCGCGTAGCGGTGGCTCAAAAAATTAGATACAATGAAATTTACTTGAATGCTCATTTTTGTAGCAATATTTCTGTGTAATGTTTCAAACAAAGATTCCTTAGTACAGTTTTTTCTGAAATTACTGTCGCAATTTATCTCAATGCTCCAAAATTACCGCCCTAGGCGATTGCCTATAGGCAGGTACGGGACCGAATATATATAATTTTATATTTTGTAGGGGATGAAGTATGTCATTAAGGAAATCAAACAAAGTTTTTAAAGTTTTATCAGTAAGAAAATAAAAAGGAAATGACTTAACTCACGTAAACAAAACATCCATCCATTTTCTTTAATATAACGGCCATTTTATTGATTCGATTCATCTAGATTAAAACTTAAATCCGGATATAAATTATACAAATTCAACGTAAATACATTCGGATTTAAGTTTTAATATGGATGTATCGAGTGAATAATATGGCCGTAAGTTTTTCACAATTCATTATATCTCCACCAAATAACATTTAATTCGTTACGTAAGATGAAGGTTTCAATACCTATATACAATACATAAAATGTATTTACGACTTAAAATAAATACATATGGGTGTAACCATTTTAAACGCTGTGACGTCGATACGCATGCTTTTTATAAATTATTCACAGAATATTCTAAATCAATATACAAATGTATGTAGTTTAATCTATTCGCATAGAACGCATGATAGAGGATTCATTTCAATTGCGGGTGTGACTGACAAGTTTACATTACAAGTGCGGCACACTCACATCGGTAGATTTCGGTAGGAGCATACAGAGAAAAGAGATCACTTTTGAAAGAGCTGCACCTGTTTGTCTTTCTCGGCGAAAAAACACAAATTAAATTATATCATTTTGTTAAATTTTATCCGACTTCTAGCAAAAGAAACATTCTTCTTAATGTAATCTAGAAAATTATATCATTTGTCTCTCATCACTATAAAACATTTTAGAGCATGTTAAAAGAAGAAAATTTAAGCACCCCACTCCTTGTTTATTGCACTGCATTGTTGACATCAACATTTTCTGTCAAAGGTCTTTATTAAAATAAGTATTGCATTTAAAATAGCATTGTTTGTACAAGCGTCTTATTATAGCTTTGTTCTAGGAATTCAAAGAAGGTATTTTCGTTGAATTTATTTCCATATCCATAGAGATTGTAATATTTAATTTTAGTTTCGTATATGCTTACAAAATGTTTATCATTTCATTCAAAACCAGGATTTATTCCATTTAAAAGTAAATATTTTGCCTAATTCCAAAGTCTTCCCAAAAGTCAAATGCAATTGTGATTCACAAAATCAATGTAGAATGTACATACATATTATCTATTAGAATATGTTCTGACATTTACATTTTGTCAGAGATGGCTGTAGAAAATAATGAAAATACGAGTATAAGATAATTGAAGTCTAACTTACATACATATGTTTGTAAATATTAAACGTTTCAAATAATTTAAAATTTATATGTGGACATATGTACATATGTATGTATGCACATTATTATTAATTATCATTACTTTATGCATACCTAATAAAAATATAACAATATCAAGTTAAAATTTAAAGCACTAACTACTCAGAGTAACAGAGTTTTACCTTGAGAATGAAAAACTAAAAACTATTTATCTCAGTCCTGGGCCCCTATTCCGGTTATATGATAAAATGAAATGATACATTTTTTATCACCAGAGTTTTCATACGACTTTTTCATTTTATCATTTCATTTTACCCAAAAAGTTGATTCTGGTTTCACCTATGATAAAATCAGCTGATTTTGTTCTGAATGTGTGCTGAATGTGGCTGAATGAAAAAAAAAGTCATTTGACAGAGCGAGTCTTTGCATTTGTCTGTAATTTTTTAAACAAAAAATAAATTCGATTGAAATAAGTTCAATTTTAATTCATATTTCATTTAATGAAGAGCGCAGAAGATCTGAAAGGTTTGTGCAAGTAAAATAAAATATGTGGGTAATGCAATAAGTTTTTTTCTTTTTAATTTCAGATTTAGAATGAGAATATTGCGTAGAAATTTGAGAGACACGAAGAATCCATTCGAAGTTCTTTCGGAAGAAGGTTTTATGGATCTTTATCGTTTTCCCAAGCATCTTTGCCGGGAATTAATCGACAAAGTGTCTCCACTATTAAAGAAGCCAAGTCGAATACATGGCTTGCCCCCACATATAAAATTATTGGCAGCCTTAACATTCTTCGTTAGCGGCAGTTATCAGCGATATGTTGGGCAGGACTTACTTCTGGAAACGTATAAACCATTTTTGTAGGTTCACTAGTTTCCAAGGGATAGGATGGTTTGTGATCCCATTTTGGGATCCGAAAACGTGATCATAAATCATCCGATCCTTTGGAAACTAGTGGACCTACAAAAATGGTTTATATGTTTCCAGATTTTAAATAAATCCTCATATTATGTTCCGTCATTAGTTTGAATTATTTTTATATTTTTAAAAGTTTACCATCAAAAAGAAATCAAATATTTTGTAACAATATACCTCACGGCTTAAGCATAAATAAAAAGGTACTACAACTTTATTTCAAAATTCATGTCTTTCCTTTATTTGTTGTAAAACCTCTGAAATATTTGTTAACATTTGTACCTTTTCTTTTTCAGTCATGTTTTAAATTGAATTTCACGGTAAAATAATTCGTTGATAAATAACTTTTCATATGACAAAAGTTTCCATGTTTACACAGATCAAGAATCGCAAAATCGAATTTATCGATGAAAAGTTTTTTCATCGCTTTTATCACAGAACCGGAATAGGGGCCCTGATAAGAAATTGAATTGATATGAAATATATTTCATAAATTTCAATGGCGACTTTATAAAATTTATTATTTTTAGTTGCGATGTTTTTAATTAAATCGCTTACTACTACAAACAATACTTTTCACAAATCAGTGCATGTATGTGACACTTGTATTAGAATGCCGCTAAAATTGTATGAAATATTGCGAACGCTTCCAGTTATAAAGACTGAAAAACAAAAATATGCTTTTCAATGAGAAAAGTTATCAAACGGACAAGTTTTCAATCAGTTTTCGTGTTTTAAGGAACAAATAGTGTTTTTTTACAGTGTTGAATTTTTATCGGAGAAGTCTAGAAAGGTTGCGATGATTTATAAAAGAGGTTTTAAGGCTAATTGGAAATCAAATAGTGTAAGTACCTATCATATGGGTAATGGGTAAGTTGCGATAAAAGTTGATGTGAATTAGAGGTATAAGAAATATTGAGAATTCTTAGGACCATCGTTTAACAAAGTCTAGTTGCAGAATTAGGACTTTCAATGTGAGGAAGAAGGTTTAAGTTTTTATCACAATAACTTTGAGATCGTGCAGTGAATCAACCGTTAAAATAGATTCATTGTTGACAAGATACCTGAAAGGTGAAGTAATTGTAATGCTAGAATTGAATGCCATTTTTTTTAAATTATCTTCAAGAAAGTTTTTTAAGTATCAGTTTGAATAACGTATGAGATCGATCATTTTGTAGAAGATAAGTAGAAGTACTTGGCTGGGGAGAATGTTCTGCTTTACAATTTTTTATTATGCGATATAATTGAATGTCAAAATAAAAATCTATAGGACAAGGCTGCCACCTTGTGGGACACCACAGAAAAAATAACTAAAGCTAAATAATAAACAAGCCTAAAAATAATAAAAAGCTTAAGTCAGCTAGTTAATGATGTCTTCTAGTAATAGCTATTTTAAAACAGCTAACGCTAAATTTATTTAAGATTAGCTTGTTTTTCCAGCCTAAACTTAGCTTCAATTAGTATGAATAATCCCAAATAACATTTTTCCTCTCATTAGATGCTCCAAGACTTAACGAGACTAATATTAGGGAGCTAGAAGTATTTTTGAAGAATACTACAAGAATTGTTATAAGACTGTTAAAAGCATTAAATGGCCTTGCATATGGGAGGCTCTCACTTCGGCTAAATCTTGCTATGCGTCTCTTCCAATGAGATTTGCACAAAAGAGAACAGAGTTTTTGTAAACTTTAAAAAGTTATATAAATATATTTCTCATTAAGCATTGTAAGAAAGAAAGAAACTACTTTTTAGATTTTGAGTATATGTCTTATGTCAACAACTGATATTTGAAGCATATAGATTGAGAAGGTGACATAAGTGACATTGATTGATATTTGTCTAAAACATAATTTTAATTTTAATTTAAATAAAAATATCACAAATGATGCATTTTCTCTATTTTTATGGCCTTTTTCTAAATTTATCTAGCCTTAAGAAAGAATTTCTAAGCAGTTCTAAATAAAGGTCGTTTGAAGACATAAATCAACACGTCATCAAATTCTGTCACTGAAGACTTCTCATTCTGAACGCTTCATTTATTATGCGTTATAATGTCGATATATTTATTAATTTTAAGTCCTTATTATCCAATTAGTATCCTATTGCAAAGTTTTTGGTATTTGAACTCCATATATAGAAGGTATTATACTCAGATCCTTTAAAAGTTTTCATAGAATTATAAAATGACTTAAACTCTTAAATATGTGTTGTCATGGGATTATAAAGACTTCTGTTTATAAAGACTATTATAAGTTTATATAATCCTATTGCAAGAATACAAATTTAAGTATTTTGAAGAGAGAAAAGTGTCCAACTTTTAAAATAAATAAATAAGTTATGAGACCAATTAAAGTTTCATAACAATATAATAATTCTTAAGTATAGCAAAGGGATATAAAAAAGTGTTATGGAAGTTTTTTTTTTTAGATGTCAAGAGCTTAACTCTGAAGAGTTTGTTAGTTGGGAAAAAACAAGAATATTATAATAAAAGATAAAAAAATATCAAGATTTTCTAGATATCAACCCTGTCTAGAAAGCTTTGACTAGGTCTTATTTTAAGTATTTTCTTTAGTTATGCTGTGAACATGGCCACGTTTATAAGCGTAATAGTTAATTAAATATTAGGGAACAACCCAAAATTAAGACAATTTTCTTTTAAAAAAATCAACAATATATTTCCGTTAGAGGATTTTTATGTATGTCACTAACTTACCTGAAACGCACTTTTATTAAAATTGCGTTAGTAATGACATGTGCCTACTACCTACGAAGATTATTTAAAATCATTAGAGCCTTTTTGCGAAACAGTAGTACATATTGGACCAATTCGAAATATAGCACAAACAAACGAATTTCTCTTCTATTTCTCACAGATTGCTTAAATCCATCAACCGGACAGAAATATAAATCCTCATCTCCCATGATGAAATTCTCCATCCACCGCTGCTGGCCAAAGAATTAACATTTAAATGAGAAACACCCTGTGACAATGAAATTTAATTAAATATCTCTGAATATTTATGTGTACAAAAAACTAGCAAGTCAACCGATAACAAAGATAATAATAAGGTTATATAAATTATTGAAGTGGTTTGTGTTTTTGATTTCAAAGACATAAAGTGTTTTGTATTTTCCACAAGGACCTTCCTTTTTGTGGTCGTACATAAAGGCCTTTCGAATAAGAAATACAACAAAGATGACATTTTGGTTAACCATTTCAAATGATTCGCTCATGATATTGTCATATTTTCCTAAAACTTATTATAATTGTATTTATTTTCGGAAATTAAATTCAAATTCTGAAGAACTTGATATTAATATTAGTTAGATGAGTTGAAATCAGCCTAATTCTCATTCTCATAGGTATAATAGGTATATTATGTGCGCTGCACAAGTGATTATGGATTTAGTTTTTGTGAAATTTTTAATATTAATTATGTTGAATTCAAATCTTCTGTTATTTAGAATAAGGCTTAATAATTTGCTGGAATTAGATTGATTTTTCGATGCATTACTACTAATCCACCTTCAATCATCTCTTCGCAGAAATAAAAGATTTTCAAGAATTTCACTCATAGTGAGTGCAATTAGATTCATCGATGTAACTGGAAAAAGCAAAAAAATTATATTTTATAATTTGCATCGGAAATTTTGCGCATTGCGGTGGGATTTAGAACAAAATACCTACTATTTACATACTTTAAAAAGTTCGTCCCCTTTTAGCCAAGTAAAAGTGTCGAATTCTATTGAACAATTGAGATAGTTTAGCTCTCCTCAGATTTGAAAAAAAATTGATTCCCAAAGAAAACACTAATGTCAGATTTAGACGACTGACAAGTTTTCAAAATTTCTTCTATTTTATTAGGATTTATAAGTTTATCGTGTTAATTGTCTAATATCTGCCATTTTGATCGTCGTAAAAACTGAAAAGTGCAACTCACGTTTAATCGTAAAATCCTCTGTTTTGATTAAGTTACGATTTTTACATTTTATTTTTTTTTTTCTTCAAATTCAAATTATTTTAAAACAAATTTTAGTTATACAGTAAAACCCGCTTAAGAGAAACGGCAAAATGTCACAGTATTTCTTTCACTTAAGCGGGTTTTTCACTTAACCGAACCCCGCTTAAGTGAAAAAAAATTTCACTTAAGCGGATTTAAAAATTCCATTCAGCGGAAATTTAAAGCTAGAAAAAAATTGAATTTAACTTTTGGAGTTGCCTAAAAAAAATTAAATAAAATCCAACAACGATTTAATATGTAACTCAAAAATATTTTTTTGATAGCCAAGCCAAAAAGCAATTTGTTTACAAAACGAGAATGAAATGGTTGTGACATACAGAAATTTAAATGTCATTTTTGTGGTGAAAATGGTGGAGGTGAAAAATAAAAAAAAAGTGAAAGCGTTCAGCAAAATTGTTTGTTCTGTTCGATTCAATTTTTTTTCACTTAAGAGAGTTTTTTTCAATGAGAAATATAAAATTTAACTGAAAATATTTTTCAGGTAAGCGGGTTTTTCACTTAAGCGAGTTTCGCTTAAGCGGAGTGTTTTATAGGTGATTGGTCGAAAAATGCTCGTGGATGAAAGATTTGTTTCAGCTAAGCGGGTTTTTCTCTTAAGCGGGTTTTACTGTAGTATATAACTCGAGCAACGTGTTTTTAAAAATATTATTTTCACTACTAGAAGCTAAAGTAAGTGCTATTAATTGAAAAAAAAAAGTTACAAAAACGCCGAGATACACTCTTTTTTATCTTTCAACAGTTACTCAACGCTAATCCAATTTCATCTGCATATAACCATATCCACTAATTTATATTAAATAGTATATTCATTTTGTTAATATTTATAGGCACAATAATTCTTATCTAAATAAATGCTGATTTTAACCCTTTTTTTGTTTCTATTTTTGGTTCTAAATAATTTCCCATTTCGGTGAAAGCTGAAAGTGGATAGCATAATGATTATAACGTTTTATTCGAACTTGCATTCCTGTGTTAGGCTAGGTTACCGATAAATAACGCCTATAGTAATCAAACAATGTTATGTCTGCAAGTACTGTGCTTCATAAACGCTACTTTGGGAAATTCGTCCCATCCAATATCTCGTAAGCGACTCATTGAACAACAAAGGTTGTATAGGAAAATTCAATAATTTGTCAACATTTGTTTATTTTTTAGTTTTTGTTTATTCTACTAAAGAGCCGTTAGGGATTGAAGTGGCAAAAAGGAAAAACTGATAAATAGGTAACTTTTCAGCTTACTTCAGTTTCTGGCTATTGATATATCTATGACCTGTAACGAACGCAAGGCGTAATGTAACTAGTGACAGTGACTAGAAGGAATATGTCCTACCAGCTATTTCATTACATACATGCAAGTGAAGTTTGTAGGTCAATATCTCAAATGAAATGTTATCAAGAAGCTAATAAAGATTTTTTTAATGATGCTACGCCTGGGTGACCTCTTTTTTTAACATTAAGCATATTTTCGTCTATCGTCACTCTCCTGATTTATATCTGTAAGTGACTTTAAATACCTCGATTCATATAATGGGTGATTTTTTAAGAGGTTTAGAACTTTTTTAAAAAAAAAAACACAAAAAATTCGAAAAAATGAATGAAATATTTATTTGAATCGATAGTTTGAACCTTGCAATTTAATGTTTAAAGATAATTTCATGCAAATGTTGACCGCGGCTGCGTCACAGGTAGCCCATCCGCTGAGTCCAATTTTGGCATACTCTTTCACACATATCGGCTGGTATCTCACGAATGAATGCATGGATGTTGGCTTCCAGTGCGTCAATCGAAGCGGGCTTGTCCCTATAGACATTAGCCTTGACATACCCCCACAAAAAATAATCTAATGGTTTCAAATCGCACGATCTAGGCGGCCAATTGACCGGCCCGAAACGTGAAATTAACTGTTCACCAAACTCGCCTCGCAATTGCGCCATTGTTTCGCGTGCTGTGTGGCATGTGGCACCGTCTTGTTGAAACCACATATCATGCAAGTCAAGAACTTCCATTTCGGGCAAAAAAAAGTTTGTTATCATCGCTCGGTAGCGTTCACCATTGACAGTAACGCTGCGATTCGCATCATCTTTGAAGAAATATGGCCCAATAATGCCGCCGGCCCATAAACCGCACCAAACAGTGGCTTTTTCGGGATGCATTGGTAGCTGTTGCAATGCTTCTGGCTGATCTTCACTCCAAATGCGGCAATTTTGCTTATTTACGTACCCATTCAACCAAAAATGAGCCTCATCGCTGAACACAATTTTTCGATAAAAAAGCATTTCGAACCGAGCACGAATTTTGATAGTAAAATTCAATAATTTGCAAGCGTTGTTCATTTGTAAGACGATCCATGGTTAAATTGCAAACCAAACTGAAGCTGTTTGACAGTGACACAAGGTACTAAACACACGTCAGCTGTCAAAACCAGTGTTGCCAAAACCAAACCAGCTAAAAAATCACTATAAAAGCACATGAGGGGTTATGGGCTTTATGAGTATTATTGTTAAATAAATCAATTAAATGGTTTAATTTTTTTTTAAGTTAAGCCCCTACTAAAATTATATAATATTTATTTGAGTTTTTATATTTTAATATTTTTCGCGACAATAAGATCCGCGGGAATAAAGCCCTTGGGTATTATTTTCCAAAACAAAAGGAAATAACTTCAATCTGATGGTGCAAAAGCTTGTGTTAAGTGTGTTATCACATAAAAACTCCTTATAAAATTGAAATTAATTCTTGACCTGCGTCAAATCTTTCATACAATATCCCTTCTTATATATTAAATGAATTGTTGACTTCTATATCGGGTACGGAGAAAAAAGAAAGCAAACGAACGTGACCTTTGTAGCGCAATGCCGAGTACATTGGCTCTGAGGGAGCTTAGTCTAAGTTGGAGTCCCAGCTGGGCAAAAATTTTTTCAATTAAAATTGAACTTTAAATTACCAAGCACCACTAAAAGGATGATCGGCCTGGCAGTAGTGAAATAGCTATATTTCCGGCCTATAAAAATATTAGTGCTAGCCAACCAAAGTGTTGCTGTTTCATTTAAACCTTCAAAAGGAAATAATTTCTATGGGCTTTTTTTTCCTTTTTAGAGTGGTACCTACTTATTACCACAAAAAATGCCTTCTGGCATTAAGACCCATACTTAAAGTGCGATTCAATAATTAATATAATGTACTTTACTTTAATTTTATACAGTTGTCCAAGAGAACTGGTGACATTGGCGCCTGTATGGCGAGGGCGACTGAATGTATCCTAAACGGAGCAACGGAGTAGCGTGAGTTGGACAGATGACCCAAAATGGGATTTAAAATCTTTGGAACCCGCTAAACGGGTCACATATAAGATACAGTCAAAGAAAACTGTTGAAGTAGTCCAAAGTCGTGTTTTGTTATTTAGTGAATGAGTATATTTTTCGAATTGAAAGCTACAAGCATAAAAGCAATTAAAACCCACAGTTTTTGTTTCCATTTCAAAAAGCGAAAAAAGCCCGCTAGTGGTATTTTCTTCTGTTTTGGGAAATAGGACCCACGGCCTTTATTTCCGTGGGGCTTATGCAATGCACCTGCCAAAGTATCTACAAATTGAAGCAATCCAAGTTTTAAATAACCAACCAGTTTCACAATCAGACATTTTTAGCCCTTATCGACCAGGCCAGACAGTGTGGCATGTATCTTCTACCTTTCCAGATAATAAGTTAATTTTGTTCACTCCTATCCTATATTATAGAGCTATGAACAAACGTAAATGTTTTATAGATTTCCTCTTAAAGGTACTTAATTATTTTTTTCGCAATAAATTCTCTATGGGTTGGTTTTCTCTCTGACATTGCCACATTAATTTTCGATTTCAATGTTGTAATGAAACCTAATCGACAAGGAGTTCCTAATACCGTAATGACAAAGTATAAAATAAAATCAATAAAGTACCCAAATGCATTACGCAATAATATAATGATATAATAATCAAAATATAATAAGAAATCATCGATTCATCTGAATTAAGTATTGTACTAAAATTCGAGTAGAACAGCCAATAGAAAGGAAAATGATTCAATGCTACTCACTCATTTCAACTTTTTATTAATTATTTCGTTTCATGTGAAGGATTTTGTTGCTTTTTGATTTATCTATATAGAATTATAGAACTTGAAGAACTAAAAATAAATTTCCGATAAATTAATCACGTAATCCGATTACTTTTGTTATAGAGGAAATAACATACAACTATATATATTGGAATAATTCTAAATGGAGTTTAAAGGCGAACATTTGTGATGCATTTAAAAGCCTTCTAAAAAAAACTTCCGTATTATATATTCGAATTAAGAACATCATACATCTTTGCAATACACCAACAACCGATTTGTCTTGTTTTTTTCTACTGTCCCTATCCCGGAAAAATTAAAATTTGAATTCTAAACAGTTTCTGTGGAGAAATTTATTTTTGTGTTTTTACCTTACCTATAAATTTGAATCACGGCTTTTGGTGTGGTTTTTTTTTTGAAAATTTCACCAAGCTATTTGCTGTTTGAAGTCAAAAGTTTTAATTTAATAAATTCTACTCAAAGAAGATTTAAAAAATTTGTTCGTAAAATCTGTAGATTTTGAAGTAAATGTGCTAAAACCCCTTTCTGTAAAGTGTAAAGTTTCATTGGGCCTCTCTCCTAGCGGCTCATTGAAAATAAACTCTTACTGCAGTCACAAAGGAAAAGCATAAACTATTTTTTCGTCAAGCGAAACGGGGTGAGAACTTGAAAATATAATTTAAAAGGAGTTCCTAGCGTAATTTCCATTGATATTTTTTTTAATGAAACATCAATAACTTAAGAGTGTTATTTTAAATTTTGAGATGGAGTAAAAGAGAGGATATTCAATTAATGTTGTTTTAGCTTGAACTTCGGGAGTATTCTATTTTTTCACTCTCTTACTCCAAATTTTGCATATTCGATAAAAATGGAACACTCCTAATTTAACCAAAAATCAAATTAGGTTGATAGACTAATTTCTTAATCGTAATATTTTAAATGATATAGTCTTGTACATTTTATTTATTTTTACATAACCATTTTCGATTAAATTTAAATATATTGCTGAAATCTATCGAAAACCTTTTTTTGAGCAATAAAATAATATATAAAGTCCGTAACATTTGAATAGCCTAACCCTTCGACTTTCTTACAGCTAGTTTATTTTGTACATAAGGAAGTATTTATTTAAAGACAAAGTAAGAGAAAGCTCTCTGAGATTGAGATTGAGATTAAGAGATTTTTTTTAATTTATTAAAATTTTCTGAGCTACATTAGAATAGCCTCACTTGGTTCCATTACACATTTTTTAAGCTGTTATTTGTAAGCAAATAGGTATGGAAAAGTTAACAGAAAGTGATAAAACAGTTATTTTCGCGTTTTTTTTCATATTAAACATTTAAATGATAAATAAGAAATAAATAACTTCACGTTTTATAGGTTAGAAACTTGATCGAAGCCCCAAATTGATATGCAATTTTTTTTTTTAATCCATTACTGTACAAAGGACATACCTTTTCAATTCTTTCTTATCTATAAATGACGAAAATAATATGATAAACCTTAAATTTCAACCACTCTCTAAATAAAACAAGACACGGACCTGGGTTAAAAGTTAGCTGAATGACGTAAAGTCAAGTTATCAGAAGTGCTGGATACTTTCAAGCTGAAGAAAAAACCTCGCTTGGGTCAATATTAATCTTACTTAAACAATCGTATTTTTGGCGGCGCAATCCAAAAATAAGGAGGATCTAAAAAGTACTAAAATAAATGTATAAGTATAGCAAATAAATCAAAATTATTTTCTTTGATAAATTAATAAATTAATCAATAGATACTACACTACTACTGTTACAAAAAAAAAATACACGTTTTAGTGACTGCAAATAAAATTAGTTGAGAAAATTCTTTTAGCATTTCGAAATTAGTCAAAACTTCTCTTTATACAACTCAATATGTCCTTCCTTGCTTCCCAATAAACAATTTCGAATTAGACTTCAAAGAACTACCTAAAACAGTAAATTGAAAAGTAGACCATGGGTGAGGCTATTTAAATGTTACGGACTGTATTTTCCATTCCACAAAGCTGAAGTGCATTGTGCCAGTGCCATTGACAGCTCAATTTTTATATCATCTCAAATTGATCTTCACATAAGTGAATCTTCACACCATAAATTTATTCTCATTTCGCAAAACGTTTGCTCTACCCTTTGCACAAATTTTAAATCATTATTTCTTTTGTGTGTATTTGTAGAGAACACTACTTAGTTGTCCAGCGTAGTATGGGCAAACATGCTTTTGCATTATTTTGTTATCATGAAAGTATTTTAAGTATTTACCATAATTAAAAACCCGCGCTTATTCTTCCTTCTAGTCAATTCTGAAATATAAAAAGCGGAATAATTTAAATCACATTTCCAGGTATACCTTCATCTTCTTTTGCTATCATGCTGATGAATAAAGTTGTAAGATATAATGAAACAAATGTGATAAGGTGGTAAAATTCGTACAAATTTGTTTATGATAAAATCACTTAGATAATCCAAACATAAGGAGTACCCTACCATTGCAATAGAGAAACACAATATGCTCACACAAAAAATTCAAAGAAAAGAAAATATTTGTTTCGAAAACAAACACGTATTCGCGTAAGTATAATGTAAGAGCGCACGTATGTATACAAGGACTATAAGGATACAAGAGCGCATTTCCCAAACATATAATTTATTTCAATTATTTTAACCTCTCAGGACTTGAGAATACACATGTGGTAAACGCATTTAAATTATTCAAAGTGCCTACCCATTTTATGTTATCTTATTTATGATAAGCCTTAAACAAGAATAAAGATTAAAAATAATGAATTATCATAACAAAAATTCTGAAATGTTCTCAGTAATGTTTTTTTTTTGTGTAACACCTCAGACGTGGTAAGTGTGTGCTTTGGAATATTTAAGGTTGTAAAGTTGTTTTCTTAAATTAATAAAATGTCCTTCCTTTTTGTTGCTCAAGTTCGAAAAACCTCTTTAAGTATTTGTTCTTTTTTTTCAAAATAAATTAAAACAGAAATTCCTATTTGGGTTCAAGAGCTTAAATAAATTTCCTACAAAGGGAATTGAATTTTTAAAATTTAAATACTTTAACATGCGTTTAGACCATTAGGTCATGAAATATTATACTCTCTGAATAATTTGTGGTACAATTAAGACGGTCGAAAATGAGTTAACAGAAATTAATTTAAAATTTTTGAAGTTTAATGTTTATTTGAAAATGCTATTTTTACACCTTTGGTTTTTTTTTTTATTTATAATTTTATTTTTTCATTTCAACTTAAGATTATTGTAACAATATTTGAATACCAAAAGAACAGTAAGAATTAAAAAAAATAAAATTATCGTTTTACAGCATTAAACTACTCTAAATAATTTCTCCATAGCTTCACATAAAATTAAATAGTATATTTGAACTTTTATGCACCATATTGTGACTTTTTTAACTTTTAGAAGACTTGTTTTTAGTTTTGACAATTTTTAAGGTAAAATATTAATTCCATTCCTATGGGAGAGAGAATTAGCAGAAGATTCTAAAACACCCTGTACATATTTTTTCTTAAAATTCACAGACTTAGCTATGATAGACAGAGCTATGTATTTTTAGTGTGCACCTTGTTAAGCACAGGGAGGGTTACTGTGGCGTTTATACGCAATTTTAGTAAAGTAAAGAACATTTTGTTTGCCTTACATAATGCACATTTCTTATACCTCCAAGTTCACTGTGGAACCCCCTTGATGCCTTTGACCTACTGGCCAAGTAAGTTTTATCAAGTGTAAGTTCATAAGTTTATCTTTAACACCTTAAACATAGTGGCCTCCCTCTCAGATAGGTGTATAGATGTATCCAAGTGGGTGTTGTTCCTTTTTAAGAGCTCAGACGGAGTGTGAGTATTTTGCTTAAGTCCAGTCCAATTAAGGATATTAGAATGCCAAATGAAACAACATTATTGTTATTATTTCCCCTTGGACATCGAATTACTTATATTTCCATATATTTTATCGACACAGGCCAAAAATTATATACATCACTTTGCAAGGGGTTTCCTCGAGCACAATAAATAAACATTTCCATATAAGCTCTATAAATAAATTCATAAAATAATCCTTAATATAATGGTATTCAATATTAAAAAAAAAAAATAGAGACATATATTTTCACTTTAAAAAACTACTCTAACACATGTAAGTATATATGCATATAATTCTATTTTGATGTTTTTTTTTTGATAGGACCAGGCGACTATTTTTTGTATTTGCTGTCTTTAATAGTATTCATACAGTTTTGTATTTACACAACTTTCAAGAGACATCTTGTCATAGGCAGACTTAAAATTCATTAAAAAATATCTGTTCTTGTTTTTATATAAATTCACCCATATGGGTTGGGTACACCATCATTTGTCAAACTATTGTAAATTTAGTGACCAAAGGAATTAAAAGAAAAAGGTTTTGTTGTTTTATGTGCAAATCTCGATATATTATAAGGGACTACAGTTAATATTTTTTGAAAAAAAAAATATTTATTCAAACGATAAATATGATGGTAAGTTCAAATAAATTATGTTTGAATAGTTAATAATATCAATAAAATTTAAAATTCCTAAACAGTGTTCATAAAGACCTTTACATGAATGTGACAAACACAATCTTATAAGAAAAAATTATAATCATAAAGAAAAGACATTTTAAGGATATTTCAGAATGCTTTCCAAATATTTTTTTAGGAAAGAAATTCGTAAAATTTTTAAATCTTCATTTTAATTTTTTCTGCTTTAAGATAGGCGAAAAATTTGATTTGATCAAAGTTGTCACAAACACTATGTCTTTTAAACGTTACCTTTTTTGTTGTTTGACTTTTTTTGTTTTGTTTTTTTTTTTTTTGTCGTATGACTCCGTTTTACTTCCAAAGTTTTGCATGCTAAGTTTTTTTGTATGTGTTAATATAAAGCTTCCCACTTAACTTAATTGTTTAGGCATTTTCGAGAGGCATTTTGAAATATATTTTTTTTTTTTAACTTGAAATATCCTCACCTACTATATAAACATTAAGGAAAACCTCAAAGGATTGAAATAAAATAATTTTACGTTAATTATATTGTTTTTTTTTGTAAAAAACTATTATTTGTTTTAAACTTAACTGTAACTTTCTTGTTAACGACTTCAATGTAATTTTTTTTTTCAGGCGAATGCAATAACGCCCAAGGAAATAACGACCAAACTGATTTGGAAATATTTAAAAGTAAAATGGGAAATAACGCCCGAAATTGGAAATATCGCCCAAAAAAAAATTCAGAAAAACGAAATAACGCCTAAATGCTAGGAAAAAACGCCCAAATCAAAATCTTGTCAATAATTGTACTGAAACAACTTTTTTTTTAATCAAATCAACTTTATTTCACTTTAATAAAATAAAAATATATAAATAATAAATAAATAAATAAAAATTCAAAAAAGAAATAAATAAATAATTCAATTATTCAATAATCAATAACAAAAATAGTAATAAAATAAATGTTATTCATTTTTAATTAAAACGGCAGCACATTATAGGATTTGGGGAAGGTGCGAGGCTGGGTTTAAGCAAAAATTTTTTAAATCCAGATTCTTTAAATGCAAAAGAGACTTTGCATACACGCAGCCTCACACTTACCCCAAATCCTAAAATGTGTCCAAGCAGGGGTTTGCAGGGGGGCAGCATGCCCCCCATACATACCTCACTGTTTATGCGCCGCGATTTTGTTTTGTTACACGTTATTCTTTCATATATCTGTTTTTCGTTTGCTAAATATATAAGTTTTGAATTTTGTTTTTTTCCATTAACTTTTTTTTTAATTGATGTTCACAGCTTGGCGCACTTATACTTAATGAACTCTCTTCGGTTTTGTCTACTCAAGATAATTTATCACAAATTTTACGGCAATTTGAAATGTTAAAATTTTTTTAGCGATGTTTGTCAACAAGTTTCATTGAAATTTCACTTTGGAAATATCGCCCAAAATTAAGGAAAGAACGCCCAAATAAAAAAAAAAAATTGGAAATATCGCCCAAAATTGAGGAAATAACGCCCAAATTTTACAAAAACAATTTACATTGAAAATATTTGGTCGATATTTCCAGATTTGGAAAAATATAAATTTGGTCGAGAGATGTCTTGTGTTCCTATATTTGGGCATTTCGTTTATTTTGGGCACCAAGACATTTTAAAAACTAAATTTCACCCCAAATCACACATAAAAAAAAGTAAATAAAATATTATTTTAAAATACACCAAATATGGGCGTTATGGCACTTTTGTTTGACTTTTTGGGCTATTAGACCATTTATGGGCGTGACGTTATTTTTGGATTTGGGCGTTATAGTTTTGACCAAAATCCATGGTATCTCACAAATAATCTTTTTTTTTCGACTTTCTGATTATCTGTTCAACAGATTTTAATTACACATCCATATGCTATGCATTAGAAAACAAATTTTGAATTTAAAAAAAACATTTTTGAAATTATTTTTTTTTTTAACTTCGATATTTTGGAAATGGGTGGGGTGAATAATTTTTTAACTCCAACAAAAAAAAACTCCAATACAAAAATTCTATTGATTTTTTTTTTCATAAAAATTCTTACAAAATCTTGCATTAAAAAAAAGTCTTTTCTAAAAAACCGCTCGAACGATTTTTTTCTCATAAATACAAACCTAGCTATATCAAAGAAATCAGATGGTAGCAAAACAATTTCAGAAGTTGTTTAATCAATTTATTTCTGATTATATTGATTTTATAACGTTTTTTTTTTCAGTTTAAACTGAAGTATGCGATTGCTTAGCAATTTTTAAATTTTCTTATAATCATGGTTTTTAGTTAATATAATTTTTGAACTTGATTTAAAGTTAATATTTTTTATAAAAAGATTAAATAGTTAAATAAATTTAATTTCGAAAAATACCCACAATTCTCTTTGATAAATATTTTTTTTCGCCGCCGCCGGTTGAATTGCTCCAGTTTGCGATGGCACAATACAATTTGCTTGAAGTTTTGTAGCAAAAAACTGTTAAAGATAGATGTTAGGCTGACAAAGAAAATACATATATATTAGTCGTTGAGAAAAAGTGCAATAAAATTGAGTTAAAAAAATGGGCTACTGCTTTTCCCATCAGTTTTGTAGACACAAATTATTTTCATAATATTCGAAAGGCTCAATTTCAACAAAAATTAAAATTAAAAGACATTGAGTACAAAGTTTATATGTTAAGGCATTTTATAAAAGAATTAATTTGATAAAATTGAAACCCTTTGCTGACCTTTTATAATAGCATTATAAGCAATGTATCCAACTCTATGCTAACGAACGTTCTACTGTGTTTGATTTAAATATAGTCGAAACCAGTGTTTGCCTTATAGACCAAGTAAAAATATTATTTAAAGGTTGCTAAGGGCGCACAGTGAGATATTTTCTGAAACTAAAGTATACTAAAAGACTTTTATTTATCACACAAACAAAAACTTCATTTCCTCTTCAAAGAAGATAATTAGCTTTTTTTGGATTATGTATATTCACTTGAACACTTAAAGAGTACCTATAAAGTTTTAATTTATTCAGACCAGATGAAGCACTGGGTGCAGTGCCGTAGCCAGGATTTTGGTTCGGGGGGGGCTTGCTTCCAAATTTTACGAGGAAGTCTTTAAACAAAAAAACTATATATATTCCAAATTTATTGATTTTTATTAGTTTTCAAATTGTATGTACTCAAACGAACATACATATACATACTTAAATTATTTTTTTAAACACACATTTTTTCAAAGCAGAAGACGTCTTGATTTTTTTTAACATGCGAGATCAATCACCTTATCTGGATCCACATTAATATCTGAATGAACAGATATCATAGCAAGTGAGCTTAATCTTTCATTCCCCATAACGCTTCGGGACACTGTTTTAATCCTTTTCATAGTTGAAAAGGTTCTTTCAACACTAACTGTGGTCACTGGAGGCGTGGCCAAAACCGTAAGCAATAAGTTTATACCTCTAAAGTAATTCTTGTCACATATATCAAGCAATTTTAAAACTTCGATAGAAGGATCAATCGACAATATTTTTTCGCGCCAGAGAATGTACTCAGCTTTCACAGCTGACAACGAAATTGCATTATCAAAGTAACATGTTAGCTTTTTCCATTTCGTTGACTCGCCCAACTGCAGAAAAACCTGGGAGAAGGGCTTGAAACGATGGTAAAACGTCTTCGTTGATCATGAATCTGTCCGTAAGATTTTGTATTAACGAATCTATGCAAGGAATCAATACAGACACTCTAAAATAGGATTCAGTAGAAGAGGTTTCTGGATTGGAACACATTATGTGTTTCAATGAAGTTCTTGGAGCTCTTAATTCAACTTCAAATAAGTCTCCTAAATTCAATACAAAATTGTATGCATAACTAAATAGTCTCTTGTCTCTTAACGAAGTGTTTTCAAGTAGTTGAGAACTTCAAATAAACTATACCTACCTGGATAGTCTCTTTATTTTTATAGATTTGAATTAGTATATTAGAAAGTTTTAGTTTTTATTTTAGACTTTCGGGGGGGGGGGGGGGGGGCTTCAGCCCCTCAAGCCCCCCCTCTGGCTACGTGCCTGACTGGGTGCTAACACAACAGGTCTTTTGAAAAAAAAAATTACATTTACAAAACCCAAAAGTTTTGTTTGAATTTTGAAATGTTTGATTTATTATGCAAATTGCATCTTTACGCTTAGAGCAAGGAATTTTTGATTTTTTTTATTATTACGCAGTACGGTATAATCTACAAACATCATGGCACATTTTTTATAAACTTTTGCATATTCTTGTGAGGAATTCATAAAAGCAGTTTTTGCGAAAAGTGTTATTTTCGCAAGTTACATATTTCGGCTGCTATTTTGTATTTATCTTCAATCCTTCAACACATATAACTTGAAGAACTTTTTGTAAAAAAAAAAAAATTCTTTTTAATCCTGCTAAGTTTTAAAAATTCAACTTATCTTTATTTTGTGAAGGAGGACATATCTCCTTTACGAGCATGAATCGTAGCTCAAAGAATATCTATAAATTTGATAAAAAAATTAACATATTCATAAAATAAAAAAAGGCATTTAAGTCCTTTTATTATACGAAGCTAATTAGTGCGTATAATATCCTTACCATCAGTCATGCTATACGTATAATTTGAAATGCTAATTTTCAGATAAATTACAAGCTGGTGATGAAGCAGAGGGGTTAATTTAATCTGCTTTCAAAGAATTTTATATTTAGAATATAAAATTGGATGAGTTTATTTTTATAGCTTATGTTCTTAATTAAGACTTCATTTTATCGCAGGGAGTAATTTACCTTAACCTTAAACTCTTACACACCGGGTTGAACCATCATTAAACCTTATATTTAGAAAAAAACTTTGGTGAGGTCTAGAACAAGCGTTAGAAACATAATGAAAATGCAAGAATTCAATTGAAATATGTATACCTTACGTCCTTACCTACTATAGTTTTTTTGATCATATCTTAACTTTATCTACATAAATTTTGACAATGTGGTTGTTGGACATTTTGTAATTTATGCGATTAGCTCAGATAAAATATTTAGAGCGGTCACTTTAAAAAGTTCCAGAAAATCTTCTTCAAGTGATAGTTCCTTAAATGTTTAAAATACACAAAAATATTATTGTAACATATGTACATACATACATATTTGTGTATATATTGCCTTAGTTAAATTTCTCGAAATATTGCAGTTGGTATATAAATAGTTTCCAAAAGATACTCGTAAATAATAAAAATTAATCAATAATATTTAGGACTTTTTATTGGAAAGTCTTAGCATTTAAGCAGTTATGGAGAAAAACAAACCTAAATGCAAGAAGATGTATGGTTGGCGGTTAACAACCATAGATTAAATTCAGACATGATATTTTTATGTCATTTATAAAATTGTCTTTAGGCGCCAGGATTCCCACATATATTCTCAATAGTTATTTGTTATAATCAATAATTTATCAAAATAAAACGGCAAGACATAAATTTAAAAAAAAAAGCAACTCGTATAAGGTAGTTGACCCTAAAACTGCTGTATAGGGTAGTATTGGTTTCATGTAATGTAGACAGAAAATGCTGTTCGTTATTCTGAATCCCAAAATTCTCTATGTCCAAAATTCAGTATAGAGGAATTGAAAATTTTCTATAAACATTATTTTGTATTCCAGTATAGATATATATTCTATAAATTTATAATTCTGTGAATCCAAAATTCTTGAAAATTTTAAAAAGTGTATTCTTTGGTTAATAATGTTTGTCTTTCAGTTTTAACTAATCTTGCATTGTAAAATATAAAACCTTCATTTATAGCGAATTTTCCAAAAAAATAAGGATGGAAATTATGTATGTATGTTTAAAAATTTGAATATTCCTTGCTTGTTAAGTTTTGAACGGAAATAGGAAAAAAAATTCATATATGCAGTCAAAGCGAATTCGGCAATTTTATCAGTTTTGAAAAAATTTACAAACTTAAGATTATTACACTTTTTCTGAAAATGTTGAAATAATTTTCAGAAAAAGTGTAATTATCTTAAGTTTGTAAATTTTTTTTATTTCAACATTTTCAGAAAAAGGGAAATTATCTAAAGTTTGTAAATTTTGTTCACAACTGATAAAATTTCCTAACTTTGACTCTAATAAAAGGTATAAACAATTTTTTTTGCTGTCTGAAATCCAAAATCTAGAATTATAATTTAGAGAATTTTTGAATACAGAATTTCGAAATGCAGAATATTATGAATTTAGAGAATTTTGGGTTTTCAGAACTTTGGAATACACAACTTAAGATTTACAGAAAATTTAAATAAAGAATTTAGGAAATCAAATGACAAAATTCTGTAAATTCATAATTCTGTATTCCAAAATTCTGTAAACTCATAATTCTGTATTTCAAAATTTATTTTGCTAATAACAGAGTACCAATTTTTTTTATTATCAAAATTTATACCTACTAAGATTTTATAAGAGTACAAATTTTTTAATTTCACATTTATTTTTATAACTGATAAAACTTCCGAATTCGATTTGATATTGATTGCATTTATGGATTTGTTTTTTATTTTTATATTTGTTTAAAACCCAATGCAGGTGTTTTTAATTTTTTTTAAATTAGACGTTTTTATAGTCTATATAAGAGTTTATTGATATTTCTACTTCAAATTAAAACCAATTGAAATAGAAAAAAAGTAACGTTATGTTATTTATTTTGATATTGTGTTTTCAAGTTATCCTATTAAGAATTCCAAGTATATGCCGAAAAGAAAATTTGGTTTTATATTTTAAAATGCAATATTGATTAAAAGACAAAAATTTGTTATTACACAAAATTATTATATTTACATACCTACAGGATTTAAATTTTACAGAATTTTCGATTCACAGAATTTCGGAATACAGAATAGTAGATTTACTGGATAAAGAAACACAGAATTATATTCACACAGAATTTTCAATTCATTTACAGAATTTTGGTTAGAAAAAATTTCACATAAATGAAAAAGGGTTCTTTGAAAAATATGCCTTATTTGTATGGGCCACAGCCGAATAACTTGTGAAAGGATTTATTTTTTTTTTAAACTTTTCAATCTGGTTCTTCTTAGTAGTAAAGACTGTTTTTTTTTAGAACCGGTTAAACTTAAATTCGCAACAATCTTTAAACAGGCTCACAGGCTTTTTTTTCTGTCCACTCAATTTCTCTCTGTGCCATTGAACTGTTCACTGTTTTAACTATCGTGCGATATAATGTACATTACGTGTAAGAACTATAATAGGGGCAGGGCAATTAATGCATTCGTCAAAAAATGTGAGACGGAAAACATGAAAAAGTGAGTGCTGTTGTGTGTGTGTCTGTCAACCGACTTGAGATAACAAACAAAAATTTGAGTGGAAGCGAAGCAATGCAAAAATCAGCTGAGTGAAAGGCTGAAGATAAAAAAAATATTGAAATTGAGTCGATTTTGGATTTACTCTTCCTCCGACATCTTTTTTCGTTCTACGCTAAACTCCCTGATTCTACTCAGTTGATGGCTCTTTTTTTTATAATAGCGTAGCGCAGTAGGTAGGTACGTAACGTATTTGTTTTTTTTCTTCTGCATACCTACTGAAGAATTATGAGGGCAATACATTTTAAAGGCCAATCAAGTTAAAAAACTAATTAACGGGAAATATCAATCGAACATGGCAATACGATAATAAAGAAAAGGGTGTGTAGAGATTCTGTTCGTCTGTCGAGCATGAACCTACCTAACAAAAAAATAAAATATGTATTTATATAGGCACCTACAAACAAATTATTTTTACAAAAGAGGATTGATTTTTTTCAAAACGTAGGCATATAAACTTTGTTTTTTAAATAATATAATATTTCTATGTACATATTTAGATAAATTAAGGGTATTTTGCGAAGAAACGCGAGCCCGGATCTGCTAGTACTTTTATATCCGTGATTTGTGTAGATATAATATTTATTTATTATAAAATTCACATTACTATTTTTCTGCTCAATAAAATCGATTTTTTAGTGAATCTAGAGCAAAATTGGAATTTAAATTTTCTAAACATTATTGTAAAAATGGGAAGGAACGTCATATTTGAATCAATAAATGATGCTAGAGTTACAGAATGTAGATTGGTTAGGTTAGGTTTTTCTAAAAAAAAAAAAACAATATGCAAATATAGTTTATCTCAACACAAAATAGTTCGACTTGTATTTTTAAAAAAATCAAAAAAAAAAAAAATTACCTTCGTCAAATTTGCAAATTGGGTATGTATTCTTAAGAACCCTAGCTTTCTCACATTCAATTGACAAATTAATGTTGAGCAGAGGAAAGATCAAAAAAGGAGAAAACGTGTTAATCTTCACTATGGTTTTATTGAACTAACTTTTTCAAAGATGAAAATAAAGAATAAAGTAAAGTATTAAATAAATTAGGGTTGCCAACAAATATTTTTCTAACAATTAACTATTATAAATAGTAAATACGTTTTGGGAGCTTTTAATATAGTCAACTATCAATATATTTGGCTTTTTTAACAACAGTCAACATTTTTGATAAACTCAGAGTTTAAATTAGTTTTAAGATCTATAGTAAATATGTAGTTCTACTGAAAAAAAATTGGTACCGAATTTTCAATGATCTTAATTTTTATTAGACAAATTGAAAAAAACTTTTTGGACGTAAAAATTTTTCAATTTTGGAAAAACGATCGATTTGTGGAAACAAAACCTCGATATCTTTATTATTTCCTTTTATTGACGATATCAATAAAGTTATAAATTCGTTTTTTTTGTTTTTTTTTTTCCTGACTCGATTTATGACGAGTTTCTCGATTTGAACCACATTTTTCAAAATAAATTTGAACAATTTGCAAACGTTGGGTTAGGTTAAATAAGGAGGGGTAATAAAATAGTAAGCCGCATTATCTCACTCGGAACTCAATGGATTCATTGTGGTCCTCAAAAAAAAAAAATGTAGACAAAGCAGGAAGAAGAAGGGGTAGGAATATAGTGAGTGGAAGCTAAGGTATGGGTATGGAGGGTCTCCCTGAACCATCCTGAGTTCTGAAAGAATTTTTGAATGTTTAGTGGCAAAAACGAGATGTCGCCGATTTTGTCGAAAATGTATTCTCCATGGACTATCTTCCTGGTTTAACAAAAATATGGCATTCACAAAGGAAGTGATAGGAGCCTTCTTCCGCATCTTCATCTTGGCGCCCTCTGCATAAGTCAGATGTGATTATGCCCATTCTGCTAATGTGGGTTCCCATTGAGTTATGACCAGTTAGGATTCCAATCAAGAGGGACAATTGAGGCCTGCTTAGCTCAAGTAAGTAGTCTGTTTTTTCCTAGAAATATCCAGCCATAGATTCCTCGATACCAGACAAGTGTCAATTGCTGATCATCTTTCGTTTGGGGCTTTAAGGAAACCCTGGTGAATTCTAATCTTTTCATGCCCTAATGGTAACGGGTAATTAAATTTTAAGGGCCGATGTTGAATGTGAACCATACCTAAACGTCAAGTTTTTTTCTGCATTTCAGAAATGAAAATAATTTCCTAAATAATTTGTGTTTTATTCAAAATCAACATCGGCCCTTAAAATTTAACCACCCTTTATAATAATAGTACCTAATGATTTACCTGAAAAAACTTTTCATTTCCACTTCTGATTGAAATCCCACGTCTGATGATATTTTTTTATTTTTCAAAATAAAAAGTATCAAAAACCTGAAGTAACAAGTATTTTTCATTTATTTTCTGAGGTTAATTTAATGAACTGGATAGCTGATGGTATAAATATATATTTTTTTGTGTATACTGTAAGCTACTGATGATATTGTCATCAGAAAGTTCAGATTCCAATATCATGCGAAAAAGCAAACAAATTTGTTGCATTTAAATATATTCCCTTTAAATATACTTTTTTTCCACATAAATAAAAATTCTCTAGAATTATCAAAAGGCTTCTGTCAGCAATAACACAGTTCGTTACCTCCAATATAAGCTATAGCCAATTTAAATTCAATAAAGTAAAGAATTTCACGATATTATTTCAGTATTATGGCATGCTTTGTAAATATATGTAAGTATTTTGATAAATGTGAATTTTGAAAGCCTCTGTCATTGAAACTCAATGATTTTACCACTTCAAATTACTGAAAAAATAAAAAATCCTGTTCAAAGGATGTTTTTTTTTCTTCCAAAATTACATAGAAAAAATATTTTCTCCCTTTGTTTGGTGAAACTTTATCGTTTGTTCTTGTAGGGGGAATTTATAACGAGAATTAGAGCAACAACAATCCTAAGCTGTTTTGTTTATACCTATGTACCTATTTGAGTTTATTTTTTATTTTGAAGTAAAAATACAAAAAAAAAAAACTCTATACAGAAGCTGATGTTAAAACAGTTTATATATTTTACATAACATTTTAAAGCAAATTTTCACTGCCACCATAATCTTTTCATTTTATTAAGTATGAATTGGTCTCACAAGGACAATAGTCTTTGATTTAAAAAAAGACTTCTTTAATAACCTCTTGGGTAACTTAATTTTGATATTAACTTTTAAAGTATACCTGTTTAAGTTATACCTGTTTGTTGTTGTTGTGGAGTTTTGTTATTGGCAAACTTGTAAATTTGAATGACAAATTTATTTGTCAATTTAGTTGATATTTTGACGTTTCATTAAGATGTTCGTTTTTATATGTATGTATAAATTCTGATGGAGAACGAAAATGTAAATTCACCATAAATATAGCATTCAAATTCACCACCAAATCATGTAATAATTTTTACTACACGATTAAGAAAAGCCGAATGTTCAAAAACATTCGGCTAGTTAATTTCCTAGTTTCAATGCAATTTATAAACAAATACGATCTTCTTGCTTTCGATTACAAATTTCTAAAATATAGGGTTTTCTAATAAGAGGTTTCTTTTTGATATTAAAAAAAACGAGTATTTTTTAAGAGAAATCAATTGTTGTTTATTTCGTTGTAAAGAGGCCAATTCGTTCATTTGCGGCTGTATGTCCTCGATAACTTCACAAATTCCATCTTTAAGGTCTTGAATCGATTTTGAAGCATTGGCATGGACCCAGGGCCAGCCTCAGCCAAACATGCGCCCTTTGCAAGATTTGTAGAAATCGCCCCTTTTTATTTGCACAAGTACATATGCATACATACACTGATACATATACATAAGACTTTTCTACCTTACCTAGGAGGTAGACTTTTAATTCGTTTTTTTTTATTGAGGTATCCCCGGTAGGTGGTGTTAGTTAGTGTGGAAGAAATAACTTAGCACAGTTGTGATGAATGTTATTTTGGGATTATTTGAACAAGTTTTAAATCCAAATGGCAGTATTTATTTGTTTGCGTAGGATCAGATTACATTTTCTTGTTCCTGGTAATCCGCCCCCAGAATTTTGTGCCCTGTGCATTTGCACATCTTGCACATATGTATGGTTGGTCCGGCCCTGCGATAGACCTTATATTTCCTTCCTTATCCAAAGACAAAAGTCTAAAGGTATTAAATCACAAGATTTCGGTGGCAAATTGTGTTCACCTCTTCGAGAAACGGTCAGGAAACTTTTCTTGCAAAATTGCGTGATTGTTTCGTTGCTTGTGTGGCACGTAGCGCCATTTTTGTGATGAATTTCAATAATATCAGTGCGTTGTTGAAGCATGTATCGGTCCATTTTTAGTAATGGCGTAGTTTTTAGTTATCAAACGTCAAAAGATGACAGCTTCAAAAGTGACAGCTGCCCAAATATTGGGCTATTCAAAATAAAACCTCTTATTGGAAAACCTTTAACATACTAAAACTTTCACGTCGAAGTTCTTGGGTTCGATTCACATAGCATATGCCACCTAAAAAAAATGAAAAAATTCAATCCACCTTGCCGTACTGATTCGGCATAAAATTATAGGTCCTCTCTATTCCTGCCAATAACACACGAACAAAAATTGTTTAGATTTGTAAGTTATTAATTCCTGGCTCTCCCGCCAAATATATCTTATTTGTTTATATTGACTAAACTATTCGAAAGAAAAAAAACAGCTCTATACACTCAATAATTATTACGTGATAGGCGAACATTATGAATCGAGTATACGATATTAATTATATAGAAGATTTGTGATAGTTCTTTGTCGAGGCTGACGAAAGCTGTTTTAGGATGAGCTTTAGGAGTAAACTTAACCCCCAAGAGATTCACATAAAAGAAGTGAGCATTTTTGGAAAAATAGTAGGAATCTGATTCCAGACTAAGGTTAGTTAGTCTGAGGGAAAAACAATTGAGCCCTCCAGTTTTTTTCAAAGTAAGAGGGAACGCCTTAAAATAAATTAAAACCTCAGCCTTGTGAATATTTTTTTAATTCTAAAACAATTGCGATCACAATTTCTTTTCAATTTAATTTTCCTTGACAATCTGCTATGTTAATACTTATTTATATACCTATAGATTTATAAGACACCGACAAAGGTAGCTTATTGATGGAGCTGTAATTGGCTGTCAATCTTGATAGAAATTTGATTAAAACTATTTATTTTCGTAAATCTATTTTAAGAGAAAAAAAAATCAATTCATTGTCTCATTTGATATTCAACGCAGTAACCTGGTTCAGAGCATGCAGAATTTAAAAAAAAAAAATAATGTGAAAAGAGGGAAGGAATCAATTTATTGCTTCAGAAGTTAGCTGAGCACTTAAGTTTTATCTAGTGACATCGTCAGACAAGGAGTTCAAGGATTTATTTATTGAACAAAAAAAACAAACTTTTTTATCGCATTTACGTCGACGGCGGCGGCGGCGGCATCGGCATCACAGACAAACTAAACTAGGCTTTTAGAATATTTGAAAACTTTTTATTCTTTATAATGTGTCTGAACCTTTGGTTTCTATATACATACCTATACTTTACGACTTATCAATCATTATCTTGCTCAAACCCCCACTGAAAGGTTCATTAATTTTCATCAGACAGAATTTTTATTTTCAATGATTCGAGGTTTGTTTGGTTTGGTGTATGTATAAGTGCAAGGTCAAGGATTTTTTTTCGCATTTGTGGATTTTGATTGGATATTGAAAGAATTTTGTAGTTTTTAGTGGTGATATATGTATAAATATTTATGAAGGATAATGCTTCAAAACTATTAAAAATTAACTTAAGGTTTTAATATATCTTTACATATGATTGATGGGAAATTCCGTCTGCCAAAAAGTTTTTTTAGAATTTGTACCGAAGAAGTCTTTGGGCATCAACATGGATTTAGCTCCATTCATAAATATCTAACTTACAAAAAAAAATAGTAATCGGATCTGTTAGTTCAGGGTCTTAAAAAAAAACAATTATTGCACCAGGGAGGAATTTTAAGTTGGAATAGTTATTACTTCATTAACAATTTTTACTTTTATTTTTTAATATATAATATTTAATATCTGTAAGTTTATGCAATGTGCCATGTGCATCCATGCATTTAAACTTTACATGGGTTTGTAGCTTTTTTTTAAATTTAAGCGGTGTTTGTGGAGACACGTGTAGGAATGACACGTGTACAAATGATGTAACAGTAGAGTTTAATGTTGTAAGTAAATTCTATCTGATGTTAACTTCTTTGTGTGTACATAATCTATTTAAATAAAAATGTAAAACTTCGTTTGCTCTCAATCTCAAATCTCCGATAGTTCTTCACCGATTACTTTGATATTTTGACACATTTTTGCTTTTAAAACAGCGCCATTTGTTGGAGATAAAAACAACACTCTGATCTCAGAATTCTCAGGGCAGTTTTCCTCCGGTTTGTTTTAAAAATACTCAATATTTGTTAATTGTTTGCAAAAGTTAGATTCGTCACCCCGTCCGAAAACGGAGCGGGTCGGTTAGTAATTGATAAAATTATAGGAAACAGTAAATCATTTTATTTTTTTATTTGAAAATCTACTCCGCAAATTTTGGTTAAATTATTCAGTTTTTTTTTTTTTTTCCTTAATTTCGGGGCCCGAGCCCTATTTCAGGGTGACTTAATTTCGCACCTCTATTTGCCAACTTTGTTTTAAAGACATCATTCCATACATTTTTATTTCGAACGCAAACTATGAACACATATGCACTCACTTTTGGGTGAGCAAAGTAAAGCAGCACTCTGAGTTTTTTATGTGTGATGTCATTAGGATAAACTAAAAACGTGAACCTTTCGTGTAATACATTTCGTGCAACACATTAGGTATCAAACATTATTATGTCAAACATTACGTTGTAATTGGGTACGTTTAATAACAAAATTCCGGCACTTGTACGAACATTGATATTTAGACCTCTTAAACGTGAGTCCCGGAACTCACACAATTTTTTTTATATAAACTTACAATAACTACCAATTGAATTTATTGGAAAATAAATCAAATTCACTCCACCACCTGGAATTTTATTTTTTTTTTTTATAAATGAAAATATATATACTTAATGTGAAATAAATCTATCTTCATCATCAACAGCTCCGTTTTTCCTCGGCATTGGATATTACATCCCATCTATCTTGTCCTGAACGTTAACAAAATGTTTTTTTTTTTTTTTTTTTTTTTCAATAAAAGAACTCGCTTCTGTCGATATTTTAGTTTCTCAGGAGAATATATGTTATAGCTTGTGCGAGGTTGCTCTGGTTTATATAATGGTTGAAAAATAACATAAGGTATAAGGTTGGGTTTATGTGAGTGACTGCAGCAGAGCTTATCTGCTAAAACAGAACACTTTATCATAAAATAGGTGTTAGGATTGCAAAAGTGGGTGGATAAAAATATCGTTTATATAGTATTATAAATGAAAATTTAATTTTTCTTGTCCACATTAATACCCTGGTGAATCTATAAGCGAGCAATGCATTGCATTTTGATCGCCTCTTTATCTGTCGTTTATCGTTTTATTATAAGATAGCTTTGACAGTGGTCAGCAGGGAATTTCAGTAAAGTTGAAAAAAGCTTTTATAAGAAGCAACATTTCAATGCCATAAATGTTTCAGAATACAGGTAATGGCAAACCATTTGGGAGCATATATTAATGCAATGATGTTGAAAGTCGTAAATTGGTCAAATAAATCGAGATTCCAGACACATTTGAAACATGTGTTTGGCTTTTTTAAAATGCAAAATCTTGATTATAATAAGTATCTATTAATAACCTTCTTACCTTGTACAAGAAATTAAAATTTAATAATCATTAGAGTGACCATCATGACCAATGAATACAAAATATAAAAAAATAAAATTAAAAAAATGATTTCGGTGACGCGACAGCTCGTGTAGAACAAGGGCCTAGTGACTTACAACTCTCAACCTTTCCTGTGTGCGTGTCATTGGCAGGAATGGAGGGGACCTACAATTTTCTGCGGAATCCGAACGGCTAAGGTGAGAAGCATTTTTTCATAACAAGAGCTACTCTTGGAGGATATGTCAATTCCTCCAGTTACCTGTTTCTGTTTTAGGTGGCATAGCCAATAAAGGTATACCTACATATATCACCAATACTAAATTTTCTAATTGAAATATTTTTTTTCGATATGTTTATTGTGTAAAGCTGACGCGTACACTCTAACTGAGTATGTCAAACGCCAATATACCTTATTTTAAAATTTTGATCGGCATAGTGTTGACGCAGCTTTATAATAATATGCATTCAATCAAAATTAACACTTTGCCAGATTCATACAAAATTAAACCTACCCGAACATTGTACCTACATTATGCATAGGTAGGTACTTTTTCAACTAAACAAAAAATGATTTTTTATTTTTAAATTAAAAAAAATAAAACAAAAAAACACAAAAATTCAAAGGCAATTTTTAATACAGAAATTACTCTTCTATTTTTTTTTTTTTAATTTTGATTAATTCATCAAGCTAAGTGAAAAGTTTGTCGATCGATACGTTTATTCTATACAAAAAGTTGTTGGCAGTGGAATGATACTTGTCATTTTGTTTTGAATGAAATATAAGTAAGCTGATGTCTGTTCTTCAGTGTTTACAAAGAGATAAAGTATAAAATGAAAATGTTTAAGTATATTGTTTCAAAGCTTTTCAAGGATTATTATAATTCTTATGTTCCTTGATATATAATTTTTGAATTGTGTATTACCGAATAAGAAGTATTGTCTGAGTTGTAAATAGTCATAGGTTTGAGTTAATTGAATTGATGGATTGAATGTTCATTTTTGTTTATTTTGTCCATGATATTGATTTAACAGCTTTCATTTCATCTTCAGGAAATATTTATTTCAACTGGTATATCGTTCGAATGTATATGTGCTCGCTAAAATTTTAGTCAGAGTAGTTAATCCGAAGATTCTGTAATCCACCAATTTTGGTTGGTAGCCCCATTTAATCTATGAACTCCGAAAGGCATTATATAAACAAAAGTTATATTTGCCCTGTAATTTGAGAGCTGCTGAATGATTTGCGCAAAGTGTTTTATACCACTAGAAATTTTGTGAAAATGCAAGTTCCATTGAAACTTTCAAAAGAACTTTACCTATAGATACATTTACTATCCCAGGAAATGTAACAACGACGACTCCGTATTTAATCTTTGAACTCACCAGTTAGCAATTAAAACATAGGTAAGTCAAGACAATGACATAAACCGATATTGTTTTGAATCAAAAATTGTATTGGTTGTCTTAAATTTAAATTAGGTAATTATCAGTATAGATGTGAAAAACATTCCAGGAGCCAGCAGATATAGAAATAACTTTATAGTTTGGTGAAAGTGCGAAATGTTAACACACAAACAACAATAAATAATATTTGTTTTTTGTACACGCAAAAAAACTAGAATCTGAGTTAAGACTCTCACCGAAACACATGAAAATTCAAACACTTCATTGTAAGTTTGTAGATAGGTTTGTATATAACCTTTTATTTATTTTAACACAAAGTAAGCTAGGTACATTATATCTTAATCTAAAGTTTTTTTTTATTTAAATGCACAATGAAATAAAGGATTTAAGGGGATTAAAAGTAATTTGGAATTTCTCTGAGAAAAAAAGATAAAAACACAAAAAATATAAAATGCAAGCAGGAAGTTTTGCGAGTTTTAATAAAAAAAAAACAATAAAACAAAAAATAAAATGCACCGTTGGTTGGTAAAACTTTGATGCAAACATGAAGGTTTGTTATATCAGTTATCAGTAGGTATAGTTTTATTTTGAAGTATTTGGCGGGAAGTGCATATCTATGTAAGAGCATTGTAAATTTAAATTTTATTTTAGAAACTTATAGCACAGTAACTTCTTACTTTACCTACAGGGTGTTCCGATATTCAAAGCTTTGATATTTTTTGGGTATATTCTAAGAAAAAAATTGTTTTTGCTCTACCATTGATTGTGGCAATTTATTGTTTCATATTAATATTTATGCACCTCAGAGGTCATTAAGGTTAAAACCCTTTTTATTGGAATCTTCTCACTGTACTTCGTATGGTTCACGTGGTCCAGTCTCCAATTGCACTAAAATATTTAACTTAGTTTATGATGAAAATTTTGATTTTTGTATGTCTCGCGAAGTTTTTAAATCTAAATTAAAGGTAACCTTAAGTTTATTATAATTTGTATGTTAATATTATGTTTAAGATAACTATTAATATCTGTGGATGTATAATCGTAATATTATGAATAAATAAATAAATAAATAAATTATGATATTGTAATAACTTAACGTAACTTAACTTAACTTACTATATTTTAAATATACTTTTACGAATTATTTTAAAACATAATAGCTTTCGAAATAATGATTTTGATATTTATTGAAAAATAATCATTAGCAAATAAAACATCAATATCGATTGTTATTTTTGTTATTTTAAATAAAATTATTATAAATATTTAACTGTCCGATATTTTAATTTATCTGGACTTTATAATATCAGAAGGTTTATCTAGTTAAAATTATTATGTTATGTAATTTTGGTATTTTGTACTGTATACATTTTTTTGCTTTGTTTAAACTTATTGTTATAAAACAAATATTCATTTGTTCTATTACATTGTAAATTATTTTCTTTGATTTAAATAAAATTCTATTCTGTTATAAAGCTCAAGCTGTGTGTTTGTTATTTTCTCAATTTCCAGTTCTTGTTCCTGCTCTCATTCAATTTACCTTTTTTATCATAGGTTATTGGCCCTGGTACCCTATTTAAATGGCATCAAATGTTTTGGTTGAAAAGTTGAAGGGCAGAGAAAACTATGACGTGTGGAAAATTGCTGGCTGGTCTTCCTGAAGACTTCAAGCCTCTTGTAATGGTAGTTGAAAACTCCTCTTCGATTTCATGTGATTCCGTCAAAACATTACTCTTGCAGCAAGTCCAATACCAGGGAAATGATAACGTTCAAAAGGCAATGTTGAGCAAGTGATTTAAGCAAAAATTCAAGAAAAATAAGTTTCCGGTTTGGCTGGTTAGCGAACATACACAAAAGCAAACTTTAATTTATATATATAGATATATATGTATATACATATTTAAAGAAATATATACTTAAAGAAAAAATAATTCAAATTTCGGCGTGTTACAAATATTTAATAATAATAATTTAATTTTCGACAAAAAATGAATAAAAACATTGATTTTTAAAAGAGACAATAATACTATATTGCATATTGTAACTTTTTTTATCAAAATTTTGAGAACTTTTAACTGGCAATACTGTTCTCTGCGATAGCCACCGTTGCCTCTACACTTCACAAAAGTTTAACACATTTTTTGAAAAAAAAAACGTAACAAAAGATACTGTTATAAATTAAAAAAATATATCTAGATAAAAACTGTAGCTTTTTAACTAACATTCATTGTTCATTATATGTTTTTTTAAAAGTAAATAAATAATTATACATTTTTATAAATAAATATTTCAATACTGTTTATATCCAGTGTCATGTGAAATTTGTACCTAAAATAAAAAGTTCTGCCAGTTGTACTTAAAAAAAATGATAAACAGAAAAATTTCAAGAAAAATAGTTTTGGGATAAAAGTGTAGGTTACAAAAAGGAACAAAAAAAGTATGTAACATAAAAACAAATTTAAAAAAAATTAAGAAAAGTGTAACACTTTTTATTACACTTGTAACATTGTGGCTGTTCTGGTGACAGCCGATTTAACAGTTTTCGTTTGTTTGAAGGTTAGTTTGCTTTGGCAATTCATCATGAATATATATTCACGCAGGCGGCGGCGTGCGTCGGAGAAAAATGTACAAATTGTTCAAATTTATAATGAGAAACATTTTAAAAATTAAACGGGCTTTACGTGCATTTTATGGTGCTAATAATGAATTAAATTTTATTGAAGAACACTTTTGGTCAAATGGTTGTTTCATTTACAGAGTTGCCAAATTTGGTGCGGTGTTCCTAAATTCGTAATTGAAAAACCATTAACATCCAGAAAAAATCAACCTTTTGTGAGTTTTAAGGGCCCTGATTTCAAAAATGAAAACGACCCTAATGTTACAGTCAGGGCCGGCCCCAGCCAAACTTGCGCCCTGTGCAAGATTTGTAGAAAGCGCCCCTTTTTTATATTTTCACACATACATACATACGTAAAATTTTTTGGTTTTCAGTTTTGGAAAGATCTTAAAAAAACTAAAAGACGTTTTATACACTGTTACACATGCATAAGACTTTTTCACATTACCCAGGAGGTAGACTATCAATGCTTTTTTTTTTATTGAGGTATCCCCGGTAGGCCTAACCCTCAGTAACAAACATTTATGTTTGCATATATGCATACCATAATATACCATAAACTAGAACGCAGCGAAGAAATGGGCAGAGGGGAAAGGTTTTTTTTTGGAAACTTACTTTTCTGGCTTAGCTTTTGCAAAATGTTGGCTCTGTTTTTTGTTTTCGATTATACATAAATTCATCCCTCGTAGTTTTCATTTTTTCACTCTATTAAAATTTCCATCTCCTATGTAAACAGACACTTAACCCCCTTACACAGGTACAGTGTGCAATAAGAAAACCTGCACGCCCTCACCCATATGATTCTGTATAAATAAGTTTTTTTTTTTTTTTTAATTAATTTTCCAATATTAGTTTCGATACTCAGTGTGTCACACATACGTTTGTAGTAGTAGGTAGCACAGCTACCTACCTTGTCTCTTTTTTGGAGACATTTTTTTGCTGTTTTTTTTTTTTCGTAGATGAGAAGTCACATACAGAGGTGCGGTTAATTGTAGATATTACCGTTATTTTTTAATATTTTTTTTCCATTTTAGTACTTTTTTCACGAAATTGCCCCTCCCGCCAAAACGGGGGGAGATAGACCCCCCCTCCCATAGTAAAAAATGCTTGTATTAAAGTGTTCTACAAAAAACCGTTATCATTTCTTGGCGCCACAGTTATTATACTCTCCCCAAATATTGCATCTGAAATTACTCGCCTTTTTTAATAAAAAAGATTTTGCTGGACTTCAAATCTTCGTAGTTAGGTTAAATATTATCAGAATTCAATAAACAATATACCATTTTGTTCGTTAGGATATTGTCTAAATAAAAGTACTTAGTACTTTTTTTCTTAAATGTAACGGTTTCCGAGAAAATCGCAAATAAAGTTGATCATGGCCAAATTTTCACTCGTTTTTCGCTTATAACTTCTAAGTTACTTGCTGAAAAAATAAATGTTGTATAGGGATTTGTAGATAATATGAATTGGAACAAAAAAGTTCTTAATACATTTTTCATAAAAAGTATTACAAACGGAGAAAAACGCAGAAAACCAAAAAAGTCTTATTTTCAAGATAACGGGACCCCCACAAAGCCGAATTTCCCGCAAACTCAGATTTATACTCAGAATCAACCCCCCCATAAAACTGCATTCAAACTTGGACCACTTCAAAACTTTTCTCAGATTATTCCCCATTGCCTGTACTAGGTGCATAATACAAAACCTGCACGTTCTAGCCCACATAAATCAGTATGAATAAGTATTTTTCTTTGTCTTTGTATTTTTCTTTCTCCATGTTAATTTTGGGACTCAGTGTGTATGAAATAAAACTTGCACATATGGGGTAGCATAGAACTTTTTTCTGTTGAGATTTTTTAATTTTTTTTTTTGTCTTGTACGAACAGGGTGAAATATTTTGAAATAAGGCAGGTAGGATTGATTTGTCATGGATCTAGTGGAATCTTTAATTTGACGATATCTTGAATTAAATTCTCCTTGAATACAACAATGAAAGTGATGTTAGTTAGTGTGCAAGAAATTACTTAGCACAGTTGTGATGGATGTTATTTTGGGATTGTTTGAAGAATGTTTGTGGTTAAAATGCAAATGGCAGTACATATTTGTTTGTGCAGTATCAGATTATATTTTCTTGCTCCTGGTAATGCGCCCCCAGAATTTTGCACCCTGTGCATTTGCACATCTTGCACATATGGTTGGTCCGGCCCTGGTTACAGTAAACGGTTAGCGTTACAGAGACATGAATACTATTTGTTTTATACCTCAATTGGGAGGTATTATTATTGCAGATTATGTGGTTTTATAAGAACACCGTCACATGCCCTACAGCGCGCTATCCGATGAATTTACTATAAAATAAGAAATCGACGAACGATTAATTTCACGAAACCAGAAACTAATTGAGCACTCGGAATTAAAGTTTAAACTCGTTATTTCCGAGATACAGAGTGATTTATTGCAAAGAGTGTGTGAAAACTGGACTTCCAAATAACGCCGTGCTACGGTGGCAATATACCTTAAATCGTATTTAAACATTAATGCCATAAAATTATCTGTTAAATAAAAGAGAGTTCCTTGAATTTAAAACATTTATGTGTGTTTTATTTAAATTGAAAGTTGTCCGCTTCTACTCAAACCTAACCAAAATCATATTTAAAGATAATCTAATAACCCAGATACAAGTTTTGAATATTATATCACTACTTACATATATAAATAACACTTTTCCTAAAAGCATCTCTGCGCAAAAACCGTAGAAATTAAAAGTTATCCATAAATAAATTTCTTACATTTTCACCGAATCAATCACAAACAGCTTTACATCTAATCTGTTATTTCTCATAATCACCTGATGATAATGTATACTAACACCTGTGAATATTAATTACTTATCCAACTTTAATACCTCACTTGTCGTGGCTCAGAAGTGTGGAGCTAAACAACAATGCTAATGGGCAATTTAAATGGACAAATCTACTACCTGTATACGAAAGTTAAGTTCTTTACGTGAAATCCAAAGATAAAGAATAAATCGGAAGGATATAAAAGTTATTACACTTAATCAAGGACATAATTGGATCGATATTGAAAACTCCCACTTATATATAATACATATTATAACAAACTGAGTATATTTCACGAACAAGAAATATATATAAAGGAATAGGTACTATACAATAGGAAGGGCGAACATTGTTCACGTGCAAAGAATTCTGACACATGTCAGACCTATCTACATCATCATCATCATCAAATTGCATTTCGAGAATGGTATACTGTCCTTGGAGAAAACTTTCGATATCAACATTCTTTGATAATAATAATCGTGTAGGTATCGATGGCGGCAATTCATCCGGTGTATATGTACATGTCTCATCGTTGCGTTGTCGCGTAGTCGTCGGTCGTGTCGTCGCGTACGTCGTCGTCACTGTTATTGGCGTTGCGTGTTATTGGTTTATATGAAGCGGCCTGGTGGAATCCGTTTTGTCTGAATCTTATAACTTTGTGTTGTGGTTTTTCAAAATTACTTTGCCAAAGTCAAAGCCACAGAGTGAAATAAATCCAAACCCACATGGTGTATGTTTCAAGGGTTTTCTGTTCTGAAAGGAATTTTAATCAAGATAATATGGATTTCTTTACTTATACCTGCATACCTTACCTTGTATATACATATATACAAAACATACACTGTCAATCAACATATTTTGGAGCATAATTAACATGAACATTTTAAGTTAAACTGCGATAATTGAATGTTAATGTATGATCATTTTCATCGCTAAACATATAAGAGCAAGAGGTTTTAAGGACAGAAAGGTCGGATCGTTTAAAATTGACAATGCTCGCAGTCTTAACCTTAAACCCCTGTTAATATAGAAGTAGGTTTAGAAAAGATTTTTGTATATTCATGCCACTTAAAGGAATTGTTTACAGTTTCAATGATTTCTATTTTATTGAATACAAATGTTGGAATGATAATTACTTTTTATTTTTAAAGTAAAAAAGTTAAATTTTTTTTTTTTACAGACTCTATAGGCAACATATATCAAAAATATTAAAACTATATCTACCTACTGTTATCAACAGAAATGACAAACATCTTTAAAAGGTTAATCAAGTATGCAAAGGAAATCTACACTCACGTTCATTTCGTTTTCCAAAAAAATAAGTTTTTTTTTAACTTTTAACAGCAAAACTCTAGGAAAGCATCTTGAGCAATCACATTTTCACCAACATTTTCAGCGCTCTGGGCTCTTAGGTCATTTGCATAAAAGAAGTCAGTTGATGCTCTATCCTGTGAACTATTAGCATCACAATCCATTTTTGAAAATTTGCTTTCAAAAAATATGACATCCCTTGATATAGTTATTGATTTCTCATGATTATTATACAGCCTATATCCCTTCGTGTGAGATGCATAACCTACAAACGAATGCATTTTGCCCTTTGGATGAAGTTTAGACCTACCGGGCTTTTTATTTAATGCAATAACATCGCACCCGAACGTTCTCATATGGTGCACCGATGGTTTATATCCAAACCAACATTCGTATGGAGTCTTATCTTTTAAAGCTTTGGTCGGTGATCGATTTCTAATATAAGTGGCTGTATTTATAGCCTCAGACCAAAGGTATTGAGGAAGCTTAGATTCCTCTAACATACATCGTGACATCTCAACGAGGGTTCTGTTCATCCTTTCAGCAACACCATTTTGCTGTGGTGTATACGATACAGTGCTCTGATGAATTATGCCTTTCGTTTTTAAATAATTATCGAACTCGCCACTGGTATACTCACGCCCATTATCGCTACGTATACACTTTACCCTTTTTCCAGTTTGATTTTCCGAGGTTGCTACGAACTCCTTAAATACTTTCAGGGCATCGGATTTTCGCTTCAGGAAATATGTGGTCGTATATCTAGAAAAGTCGTCTATGAAGGTGATGAAGTAGACGGATCCACTTTGAGATGAGACTCTCATAGGGCCACATATGTCGGTATGTATAACCTCAAGCACACTGGAAGTAAATAACGCATTATAGTTATTGAATGGTTTAGTACATATTTTACATAATCCACACGTGACGCATGCAAAGTTATTCGTCTTACAGACACTCATACCCCGCACCATTTCTTTTTGGGATAACTTGAACAAATCGTTCATATTAATATGTCCAAAGCGTTTATGCCACAATATTGATACAGCTTCCTGAGATGCACTTAAAACCATTTGCTTTTCGGCCTTCATCTCTGTCAAATATATTCCACCCTGCAAATAAGCTTTCAAAATAAGGTTATTTTCTTTAGTGTTAACATAAGCTTTATTATCGGTGAACTGGACACTATTTCCATTTTTTATTATTTTGCTCACGGATAAAAAATTGGAATTTAACTCGGGTACATATAGTACATTGCTCAAAGTAATGTTAGAATAATCTGATACCAACGTCACATCACCTATTCCACGTGCTTCTACGTTATCACCTGAAGCCATAAAAACTTTTTGTACATGCTTTTCTATTGAAGAGAACAAGCCTTTTTCACAGCACATGTGCGAAGATGCACCACTATCAAGAATCCACTGATTGATGTTTTCTTTCTTTCCTTGAGAACATGCGCTGAGAACTACAGCATGCGTTTGATTGGAATTTTTATTTCGGCATTGAGATTTGATATGCCCTCTCATACCACAACTATAGCATTTGACATTTTTTCTGCCTCGTTTCTCGCTGCTTTCCCACGTGCGTTGTCCATTAGACTGGTTTTTGCATAAAGAAGAATTTTTGCTCTTCTGTTCCCTATGCTTAACTGCTAATACTTGATGCTGTTCACTGGACTCGCTTTTGTCTCCGCGGCGATGTTCTTCCTCCAAGATCTTCATCTTTAACTGACTCACCGATGGCAGATCATCGCGACTCTCTATCGCAACAACAAAGCTCTCCATTTCATCTGGCAAACTACACAGCAGTAAAATGCTTAAGAGATCATTAGGTATCTGAATCTCAATTTCATTTAAAGAATCAACTATGGAACAAAACTCATTAATTTGGGCAGTGAATTTTTGCCCTAATTTAAACTGAAATCGAACCAACTGCTTAAATAATTTTACCTTCCGCGCAGGTCCATTGCCATTATAAGATGCATTTAATTTTTCCCACGCATCCTTAGAAGTCTTACATCCCTTTAAATGTATCAACTCCGAAGGTTTTACACATAATGTAATCATTGCCAACGCCTTGGCATCAGTCCTTTCCCATGCAACTTTTTCAGCAGCAGTTACATCTTCGCTGATTTACTTTTCTACTACGCTCCAATAATCCAGGGTGATCAACAAACTCCTCATCTGGACAGACCAAGATGTGAAATTATCACCGTCGAGCTTATCGATTTGCGTCGCCGAACCAGACATTGTAATTTTTTTTTCAATTAAATTAATTACCCGTACCGATGTACTTCTTAAGATATTGAACAAATTATTTTATTACAATTTATTGTATGTAAGCTTGAAAAATGAGTTACAAATTTATATTATAAAGACCGCATGGACTGGGCCCATAACCTTTGATGAGCAGAAGAAAGAACAAAAAGAAGAAGATGTGTAAATCTTCAGTATGGTTTTTATTGAACTAAATTTTTCAAAAATGAAAATAAAGAATAAAGTAAAGTATTAAATGAATTAGGGTTGCCAACATATATTTTTCTAACAACTAGTTATAAAGATATTCAATTGTCCTAACCACACTTAACTTCTCTTTCTAAAATAATGTTTGATAATAATGGCATAACTCAACTTGTGCTGTTTTGACCAAACAAAAATGTTAAAATTTTTAAATAAGTGTTTGATCAAAACAGCACAACTCAGTTCCTTTGTTTTTTTGTGTAACGTCTTGTTGTGCAGTGGTTGGCAAAAATTAAAACATTTTTTAAAGTAAAGTTTGTTGTGAACTGCGAATTTGTGAACAAATTATGCATAGCAGAGCGAGAATGCTAGTAAAACTAGCTCGATCGGGTAATAATAAAAAATGTGATTTATGTGTTATTAAATTACTAAATAGAATTTTTTTGTAATGTTCCCTTTTTACTAAAACAATAGCTTCGACAAACAAAAATAATGATCCAACAGAATATAAAAATAAGGAAATGTCTTTAACAGGTAAGACAAGTAAATTGAAAAAATTAAATTTAAAAAAACCTAAAATAAAAAACAATTTTTTAAAAAGATTCATGCTCGGCGCCAGACATAGAATCACAATTAATGGACGAAGAAGTTTTTTTAAGTTCCTCTTCTAAAATTAATTTCTAGGAGCTTCTGAATAAAATAATTTGATTGAAATCACTTGAATCCTTTTCGAAATTCAAAAAATGCGAAATGGTAAAGTATACGCTTGTTTTTTTTTTATAAGAATTTGATGAAAAATAGGATTTTTCTTAGCTCCTAAAAAAAATTCTATATAGCTCGTAACTGTAATTAATTTTGGTTGTAAACACATTAAAAGAAACGTCAAAAAAATGTCTCTAATTATAGTAAGTTTAAAAAAAATCCAATTATCTCTGAAGACTGCAGGCGAATGGACTCACTATCGTTTTCCTTATACTTCTTGTCCGCACCGTTTCTAATTAATTGTTTAATTAAAGCACCCACCTCGGAGCTGGAGAATGCAATTGTGTTTTCATAATCCTTGGGTACATCTATCCCAGATTTCCATATAGCAGAAAGACCATGATTTTATCTATTTTATAAGAGTTTTATTAGGTATTATCTTTTTAAGTTCCAATTGGGCTTTTTATTTAAATAGAACATTTTTTTGGGGTGCATTAATATTGGCAAAAACGATAAGATAATAAAACAAAAAATAACTAAAATCATTCCAGAGTATACAACATATTTGTCATGATTAAGCAATTGGAATTCAGCAAAAAAAAATAAATACATACATACAGGAATTGTTTATAGTTTGATTTCGTTTGCCATTGGACATCCTGAAGAGTCCGACAAAAAAAACTCATCCATAGGCAAACAAAAAAGAGTCAACCGACGATTCTTAGATGGGAATTTCGCTTCCCGATTTATGACCATGGTTTGCCATTAATTTATTACTCTTAGTAATAAGCAAAATAAAATCGAAAACTTTTGCATATTAATTTCAATACCGAAAGAAAATGCGCGCAATGTGGGAAAAGTTTTACAATTTATTGTGGAAAAATAATTGTGGAAAAAAATATGTACTAGTGCAAAGAGTTTTCTCCAAATGGTCAGTACTCTTTGAAAATAAATATATTAAATATGTTCTGAAATTAAATTAATCAAATAGACCAATTACCACTAAAAGGAGTCTGATGATCGGTGTGGCAGTTGTGAAATAGCTATAACTTCAGCCTTTAAAAACTTGGTGGCACCTCACCCAAGTGTTTGTGTCAAACCTACAATACTAAATACATGTTAAGTTTTAGTTTTTAATTTAAATAAATAAAAGCAGACAAAATTTGTATTAGAAATTTAAATTAAGCTTAAAATTAAAAATAAAAGCTCTGTGTTTTACATTTATAGCGAATAATTAAATTAAGTGCGTAAAATCTTTATAAATGCCTAATAAGACTATCAATTAAATTATTTATAAAAATTGTTTTATTATTGTAATTGTAAATAAATACTGTTATTTGATAGTTCATAATAGTTTTTATTTGTATGTTATTATGGAATTAATATTTTACATTTTACCAGTATTATTTTAAAAATTTAAGAATTTCACTGTGGAAACTCTGGTCTTTTGCTCAATATCATTAACCCATAATATTAGGCGGTTTTTTTTTTGCAAGCACGGGGATAATTACACAAAAAAAAAAAACGACCACAGGGATAAGCGATAGCATCATGGAAACAGAATGGAGTTTTCATACAAATTATCGATAGCAAGTATATAATTCACGACGGTAACAAAGTTTTTTTTAGTGGTTTTTTTTGGTCCGATTCCCTCCGAGCTTACGAAAAAAAAACACGCCTATTGTATGATTACTTAAAATTTGAAATAATATTGAAATTGTCAATCATTCGTTTTCAAATTGAAAATAAAGTTTTCTGGGTCCAAATTATAATGTACAAAGTATCGACACAAACTGAAATTGGAAAAAATCATAAGTATAGTAAGCCTTTAAATAAAAATACGTGTGAATTAATGAGCATTTCCCTTTTTCCTAATTTTTTTTTATAGAAATAGAAATAGAAATTCTTTCCACACAATATATTAATATCACTAAAAAATCACTGTCACGCCTCCATCCGTATTTATTAACTATTATAATATAGCAACGAAAACAAATCCTTGCTCAGAAAGTAATCGTTAAATGATGTTCTCAAATTTCCCTAGAGTACTTTTGTCTTCCCTAAAAAATTACATGCTCCTACCTAAACTAAAGTAGAAAACCTTTCAAAGTAACAATCCCATTTTCTACTTAAACGTGATGTAAGCCTACGGATAGCTTTTTAAATTTAAGTAGGTAAAACAAAAACAGATTTACTTTGAATAATTTTTTTTTTTCAAAATAAATTTCTTAATGGCCCTTAAGGTAATCGTACTTCTTATGAATATCACACTAGAAACGACTATGAATTTGCGGCAGCTGCCATGTAAAATGTACATACATACATCAAGACAAAATTAATTTACTCATACAAAAATAGAATATTCAAATATACATCTTCAAAAAGGGAAGGATAGAAAAATATAAACATACAAAATGTAAAGGTATAGGTTTTCTTTATTCAGAATCAATTTTGTAAGAAATTTTTACTTAAGAGTACTATCATTGGGTATTCTGCCCAGCCCATAGGGTATTTGAACCCTTAACTGTGTAAACTTAATTTATTTTTGTCAATGTAGTGAATAGAAGTAGAAGTAGTAGAACCAGCTGTGAACCTTAATGTGGGTCTTTAGTTTAAACTAACTTTGATTAAACAGAAAAAAAGTTGAAATAAATTTGATGGCGCGACAGTTCGTGGAGAACAAGAACTTAAAATTTGCTTGCGTTTATGTTCTACTTTTTCCTCACCGTAAACTGACACATAAGCTCTAATGGTGAACTTAAATATTTTAAATATAAACAAAATGGCTTTTGTGGCTTATAACTCTCAAGCATTTTGTGTTGAAGGTTTGAATAAGAAACAAAACAATTTTCTGCCCAATCCGAACGGCTAAAATAAGAAAAAAAAAATATTCTTGGAGAATTCTTCATTTTTTCTTTTTTTTAACGAATAAGTAGATAACGAAGAAGTATTTTGATGGAAATATGCAATGTCAGCTTAAATAAACATACAAAAATATTGTATGCAAAACCCAAGATCCAAAGTTCGAATAAACCCATATATACTTTATCATGACTACAGCTCCTTTAAAGAAATTTACAGAATTGCATAGTTCAATTTCAAACCCCTGCACAAAACATAAAATATTTATAGGTACATATGTTTAGATACTAACAAAATATTATTTTTAAAAGATACCAGAATGTGAATTGCTTAAACTTTGCTCACGTACCTATTTTGTGGGTCCTTTCAAAATGTGCATATTCTACATGAACAAATATGCTTTAAGCCCCTCTTGCTTTTATATTTTTATGCATCTATTCTATTTCTTCTATTCTTCGTCATTCGTTAGTTTTTAGTTTTATGTATATAGCTTAAGGTAGACAGGAAAGCAGATAACATATTGCACAGTATTGAAAAATATATCGAATAGTTCGAGCGTATATGAAATATATGCAGAGAAGGATTTCAGAACATGCATTTCTGAATATTGACATTGGGAAAGAAAATAAAAGCACATGTGGAACGGACGAACTTGCTTTTATGGTCCTGGCTATGTTTGCCCAAGCAATATTAGCATTTTAAACGGAATACAGTAGACGCACCATATAGTGAATCTCGGTAGATTGAACTGTCCAGTATATAGTAAACACACAAAATGTTATACAGACTATACTCTACTAGATACATAAATTGTGAGCAAAATTTGTTTTCGATATTTTTATCAAGAATATTTCAGTTACAATGCGTTTACAGCATTGTCCACTATGTATTTCGTTCAGTCAAGCATGAAGGAAGGTGTTGAATCGTGTTTGCAATGTTTCCCCAAATTTAGGTACTAAAATTATAAAACGTTTGCAAGAAAAAGTAGCAATTTAAAACTGAGAAAGAAACAAAAGTGACGATTCAAATTAAATTGTTTAACGCTTTAATAAATACAAAAAAAAATACTGCTTACCGATAACTAAGACATAAAAATCCTTATTAAACAAAAAAAAAAAAAAACATCCAACGAATCTGCGTTTTTGTGTAGAAATTTACATTTTTGTTTAAAGTATTTTTTTTTTTTTTGAAAAAAATTTAAAATACTAATTGTTAATTATTTTTTAATGAATTTAACACTTAATAGATAGAATAGAAGAAACAATAGATTTTGAGATAAACTTGTACAATCGTTATAATTTAATTTTCTGTGATGTATTGTACAATAATTTTCCACACCATTGCAACAAAGCTGAATTTTTGTGGACAGCCCGTGGGTCTAAGTACCATTGTAATGGTAAGTGGGTATTAAGACTGTTACTTTGAAGGAACTGCTTCTTACGAAGAATTGACAAATCTTCCAAGAGTGTCTCTTGTCATGAAAAAGTGCTTCTCAGCTTAACCGTTCGGATTCTGCAAGAAATTGTTGGTCCCTTCCATTCTTAGCCTACAATACGCACAAATGAATGGTTGAAAGTTGTAAGACCTAGGCCCTGGTTCTTTACACGACCTGTAGCGGCACCCAATTTATTTCATATCTTTTAATGTACTTACTTTAAATTTGATATTGTATGGTAAAAAGGGCAAAATTAAGATCTTTTTTTTTGTAAACATCTTAAAAATTGTAAGGGATATTTTCCATGATCAATAAAATATAATTTAAATGAATATTGTATTCATCTCCTAGATGCGTGCACCTGCATATTCGTTTATTTATTATAATATTATTTATTATTATATTAATGAGTATATATGTACATATAGTACATACATATAATACGTCAAAGCACAGTTTTAAATAAATAAATAAACATGTATCTTTTGAAAGAAAAAGTGTCTAATATATTATAAGTTCAGTTGTAATAAAGCGTTGATGAAAGAAAGATCCTCTTAGTCTTTATTTCGCCTGACTCTTAGCTCTGGTCATCTTATAAAATAATCATTATTTTTGTATACAATTACTATGGAAAAAATTATAACTTTAAAATTCTACACCAAAAAGATTCTGACAACATTTTTTCGTCAAAGCAATACATAGACTTTGGAAAAAAAAATATATGAAAACTTTACAATTTTATTTGTTTGCTTTAATGAAGTATTTCCCACATCAGCTCGGTGTAGAGAATAAACACTTTTTGCTTACTATTACCTCAAAATCAATTATTATTACAAAAATTTGTATAATAATCCCTTTTCTGAAAAGTATTATAAACTTAAGATACAACTTTTGCCTGGATATTTCTTCCGAAAAAACTTTAAGCTTTAAAAATTTACAAAACAAAAACAATGTTTGCCCCTTACTCCCCAAAAAGCCTTGGTCAATATTTAGGGTACTTTTTAGAAAATGCAAAACATATTCAAATAAAGGTCTGCACAATTATTTTTATGTATGTTTACATAAAGAACAAGATTTAAAATTTAATACTTTATGATGAAATTTGTGGCATGAGTATGAGATAGATTCCATTTCTACCATCATTAAAATGTTTGAACCCACAGAAAAAACAATTATACCGTTAGTCGACTTGCTGATGGCACACACAATTTTTATATCTAATAACTATCATAAAAGTTCCAAAAGAAGAAACAATTTTTATCCATCATCAACAATATAAATGAACTTTATTAAATAACTCATAAACAGTTCAAATAGTTTATGAATCTTTTGATGAGTGTGAATGTGAACACTCACATATACCTACGGCTACGTATATCCTTTTGTATATCTATTCTGGAAAATATTCTTAAAAAAAAAACAATCCAACTTAATTAATGATTTCCTTGTTATAAAATAAAAGAACATGACTAACACAGGAAAGTCGTATGCCGTTACGATAAGAAACAGCGTCGAAGCTTTAAAAAAAAATAATGTCATTTCTTGAGTATAAATTTGTACAAAAGAAAAAAGAGATTTAATGACATAGCTAAATTTATTTTTATTTAACTCTTAATCAACTGAAATTGCTTAAAGAAAATGTCATTAAACATTTTATGATTTTCTTCATAAATTTTTTTAAAGAGATTATGCTAAGAATTTTTAGCTGTTTTGATGCTTGTTTATTAGATTTCTTGTGTCTCATTAAAATTTTGTTTCGCTTATCTTAACGACAACCATATCAAAATTTGGTTGTTAGCCTATTCATAGAGCTTAAATAAAAATATTCAAGGATGCTTTTGGGAAACTCGTGTTAAGTCGTTCACCCGTTAAAGTGATATATGTAGATATGTGAGTGTACAAAAATTAAGGATTAAATTATGTTTGAAATTGGTTAACACTTAAACATGCCACCTATAGCAGTTGAATTTTCTTGTACTAAATGTTTTGGTAGTTCTCACAGCTGTTTTAATTTAATTTGTAAAATTGTCCGTTAATTTAATTTTCTGAAAATTTTGATAAGCAATATTATTCAAACTTATTAGAAGCTTTTATGTAGGAAATTTTATAAAAATCCATTCAACTGATAATGAGATATTCGAAAGATATTCTATGAGTTCTATGGTTATATGGTTTCGAGAAAAATAAGATAATGTTAAATTTAAATTGTTAAAATTAATGCTAGGTGTTAAGTTTTATGTCGTTTTCGAAATTAGTTTTTGAAAAAAAGTTTTGAAAAGAAAAAAAAAAAAATTTAAATTTTGTACACCAACATTTTTTTTTTCCAAACTTTTATATATCTCTACAAAATAATCTCTACAAAAAATTGATCAAAATCATTTGACCCAGTTTTGACAAATTCGAAAGTCAAATAAATAGTAGCCTTAAAAAAAATTACTGAATTAAAAAAAAAAATATTTTTTGGCACATTTTTGAGAAAAATAAGATTTTCATGAATTGCTAAAAAATTGTACGGCAGTTCCTGAAAAAACCGGTCGGGGGAATGCCCAAAAATAGCTAGATATCAATTTTAAAGAAGATTCAGCGACCTGTTTAAGCTGCAGTCGAAATGATAGACATACAAATGCACAGAATTGCGAGACTCCATTTTCTCGACTTCGCTATCATCGTAATGTCAAGTTTGATCAAAATCTTGGATTCGATTTTTACGAATGGATAACTAGCAATATGTACAATGTACATACCTTCTTCCTACATACGTATCCATATAATATATCGCAAGCTAAAAATATTCTTTAGGTACACGTTAAAATTTTGTCTATATACCTACATATAAAAATCTTTTTTTCTTTTCAATGTTGTCAAAAAATATATTTTATTAATAAAATGAATAAATTAAAATATATATAAAGTAATAAAATATTATAAAAGTTTTAAAACTTCATTATTCTTATATTTCTAATAAGTGATATTAAATATATATGTATGTATATTAATTGGTTTCAAAGAGTGTTTTTGGTGGATATCGTGGGTAACTTGTCACACAATGAGAGAAGCCAAAGTATAGAGGCATTTTCAAATCGACAACATTGTCTTGGAAGACTTCAATTGTCGTAGACTTTTATAGACTTCTATAAAGACTTTTGATTTTAGATAACATACCTTTTAATCTCTCCGACCACCTGGGCCTTTATAAAACTCATTCCAAAAAGTAAAAAGTCCCGCCCTTCAAAAAAATATTCATGCCTTTCAATAAACAGTATGAACTCAAGCGTAAGTTAAATAAAATAACACAGCCTACAATTCCTCATCCTTTTTTCGAATTTGAAATTTGTTTATTTCGACAAAACCGCTGGAATCTAAGAATACAAAAAAAAAAAAAAAAAACAAGAACAAAAACAAAAACAAAAACAAAAAAAAGAACCTTCATCTTGAAAAATTCTTGCCTTAAAATTAGCTGTAAAGATATGTTTTCATGTCTGACAACGATTGTCTGATGGAGGATGAGATAAGGTATCGCATATTTCTTTTATAAAGATTCTGGCAAAGATTAAATTCTCAGACATAACCTTTCTCGAGACAGAAAAACTTTTAAATTAAATATAAATAAATAATGTTTTGTGCTAAGTTTGTTTGTTTTATATTAAAATTAAGAAGCCAGTGCAAATAGAACTGTTCATTATCTGTCTGTATGACATAAACTTTTTTATTAGAAACCGAAACCAATACTTTTCATTTAGAGGAAGTACAAATAGAAAGGTATACAAATCCTCTTCCTTAACTCTTTTCACACTGAGAAAAAAAATGCAAAACAACGTCAGTTATTATTATCATCGAATGTGGTCCCCTGGTTACATTAATACACTGACAAAAATGAAAAGTTAGACAAATTGGGAAAATTTAAAGACCAGTTTATAATTATTTTCATCAGAAAAATCATATTTTTGATTAACAAGGCAAATACTGTGGGATTTTTATCCAACGATTGTGTTGTTTCATTCATGACTAGGATTTAAAAAGGGTGGGTAATGCGAGGTTTTCTTTTTTTCTTAATTTCATTTGTTATCTGAAACCATTTTGCACTACAAAAATTGGCAGGAACATAGAAGGTTTCCCATTTCAACGGCAAAAAATGAATAGCATACATCAACTTTTTTTTTGTTGCAAGAAAAACACGTATTTATTTATTTTTAATAAAATTCACCAACAAAACATTCCAACTAAATTAACTTTCAAATACTCCTGACCAAATGCAAGGAATTATATATTAGGGTACCTCCCTAATCGAAATGGTATCTACGTTTTATACCATTGCAAGGTGAACGTCACTTTCTAAATAATGTAAATTAATTAAAATTCCGCTTAAGGCTAAACTGTTCAACTTTGAACCAAGTGAATCACAGTGAATCATTCCAATTTTCAGATTTCCTGCGCATAAGAGAGAAGTTTAACAAATAAATAAAATACTGCTTTTCAATCTATTTTAAATTGAAACAAAAGTAGAAGTTGTGAGCTCTTCGATTTTTGTTTATTAAAAAAAAAAAAATTATTAACGGATTGTTAACCAGAAATGGAAATCGTACTTTTTTCAAGTTGAAAAAGTAATATGCAATGCATACATGTAGTGAGTTTTATTGACACATGTAAGAATTCCCACCCTCCCGTTCGCTTCGAGCGGGTACTTGGAAACTTTGTTATAATGATGAGATATTATATTTATATTCATACTAGCTGGACCGCACCCAGCTACGCAAGGAATTTCATCAATTTTTTAATTTTGAAAATAAGTTAAAATACAAATTAAAGCGCAATAGAATTTTTTGCACTACTCCAATAGTTTTTACACATAAAAGTAGCAGTGTGAGAGCGTAACACCATCTGTTGGGGATCCCATTTTCATGAACCCTGCCACGCTTTACGCTTTTAATTAATTAAAAATAACCTTTTTATTCTATTTATATTTTTATTACATGATATTGATATTATGGCACAATTAATATACATCTTGTATGTATGTGGAAACTATTAAAAAAATTATTGAACCTTGAGTCTTCATTTTTTAATAAAAAAAAAATGCGTATACGCCCGAGTGTATCATTCCATCCAAAACAGACAGGCAACTAAAGTATCATTTTTTTTTTATTTTATGTACATTGTCATATTTCATGCCCGACAGACGTTGTCTTGTTTTCTGGCGCGTAAATAAATAATGTTGATATTTCTTCGACATGGGACCAGGCGACATACAATTGGCCATGTGAAAAACATAGATTTTGAAGATTGATGCTACAAATACTTGCAGCATTAGGTTCTGCGACCTAAGTTGGTACGTCTAATTGTTGAAAATCTATATATATTAAATATAGATTAAATTTTTAATATAAGGAATGCTTTGAACTTACTGCGATTAACAAATAATTTCTCAAAAAAACTCACTGAACAAACTAAAATCTAGATAAACGTTCGCATCTAATCGATTATGCAGTGTACAATATCAAATGAGTGTATTAATTTTTTAATTGATATTGCGATTTTGGGGTGGTAATTTTATAGAATACCTAGTTTTTTTTTCAAATTTCTGAAATTTTTTTCATTTGAAAATAAAATAAAAAGTAGTCATTAAGTGATAGTTTTTATGTTTTTTGAAATTATAAATTTTCCTACGCAATTTTCTTAATTTTTATTTGTAAAAAACATTTAAAAAAAAAGAATGAATTAAATCTTTAAAGTAATTCTCAAGTGATGGCGTGACCAAGGGAAATAGGGATTCATTTGTATACATATAGAATTATTATTATTTATATAAACTTTACCCTTTCTATACTTAAAGAAAATTAATAGAACATATTTTATTAATTTATTATTTTACATATAAATCCTCTAATTCTTTGTTGGACTATGTATGTATATACAATTTACACTGTTTTTAAGATATTGTATCTATGTATTATGCGTTAATCTATTGCGTATGGGTATTACTTTCGTGATGTTAAAACATCTAATGCCGGTAAACTAAAAATGTGGACATTTTTGTGACACATTACGTTGTGATCTTACACGTTACGATACGTTGATGTAAATTGGATATGTTCAATATTGGGTACGTTTGTTGGTACTTCAAACTAAATCGAAAGATAGAGTTGAGTTTGGGTTGAAATTTGGTTGACAATTCGTTGAAATTTGGTTGACAGTTCGAATTAGTCGCGTTCTGTGATGCAAAACCAGCACTGGAATATTCAATTTGATGTTTACACATTTTAACCGTGAGTCCCGACATTCACACTTTTTTTGTGCCTGTTTGTTCAACAATTAAATAATACTTAAAAATAATACTTCCGTAAAAAGTAATTATTTTTGTTTTAAATAAAAGTTTATTTTTCTTTAAAATTGTTTTAGACAAATCCTTTATTGTTGTCTAATATTGACAATATTTTTTATTTATGAATACAATACATCAACACTTTAATACCACGTAATTTACAGTTTCAACCTCTGATACACACTTAAACAGTTTTAATAAAATCTATTTAGGTAATATTATTTTCCATGATTTTTCATGAAAATTGTTTTTTTAGAAATACAAATTTAACAAAGCAAATATTTATTGCATTTTAACATAAAAGTATTAAACAAGAATCTGAAAACTAAATAAGTCCAAAAATGACAGGTTCAAGGAATAGATTTTCACTACATATGCGTCTATGGGAAGAAGGTTCGAATGCAGAATACCTAAGTTACGAAAACCGGGTATCTACAGGTAAGCTATACTGCTGTAAAGTATAGCTTACATGTAGATACCCGGTTTACAGCAGTATAGCTTACCTGTAGATACCCGGTTTTCGTAACTTAGGTATTCTGCATTCGAACCTTCTTCCCATAGACGCATACAAAGCATATAATATGTAGTGAAAATCTATTCCTTGCCTTTTCCATATAGGTACTTAAAATTTTCAATCAATTTCAAATATTTTTGCAATGTTTTTAACAGTTCATTAATAATAATAAGTAAATAATTCAAACTGTAAGCCAGGTGATTTGCAGCTTGTGTGCAATTTACGTCTCATGTGAAAAAGTCAGCGACACACAAGCCGAAAATAATCGTAGCACGCGTCTATGACGAGATATTTTGTGTGTAGAAGGCTTCGAGTTAGACCGACAGCACTTACGTAGTAGTTAAAAAAAAGTAAATTAAAATAGCTGCTTTCTAAAGTTGGACATGAGAAACTGCGCTTGGAACTTTTTTTGTACAAAACCTATGATTGCCATATAAGCAAGAAAACTTTAGTATATCTTTTATGCGCGCTTCCATGAAATGTTTATTTAATCAGGTTTTTGATTTTCAAAAAAAACTTAAATGAAATCTTTCGCTTTTGGAGGCTTATTTTTTCAAATATTTTACAAACAAGAAAAATCCGTCAGTATAGTTGTCTAAGACTTTCTTCCGTCAAAAATTTACAGAAAAATTTAGAGATTTTGCTGAGAAATTCTGTTTGAACATACATATGCCTCTGGATTGCGAATATTTTCGCGAACTCAGCGGATACCTGAAGTGATAATTTGTGTAAAAAGTTAACAAACAATATTAACAATGATCTAGCTAAAGCATTTTCTATGAAATTAAGAAGAATAAATAAGTAGTTAAGAATGAATGTATCAGCTTTTGAATGGGAGTGATAACCAACGGAATCGCTGTTTTAGACTTTGACGTTAAACTTTCAGGATTATACCTATATGAATGTATTTACTGGTACATTGTTGACTGTACAGAATATTTTAAACTTTTTGTGATTAATTAAATAATACTCTTTATATACGTATTGAATTTGTTTTTTTTTTTTTTTTTTGATTTAAATAAAACAAGTTCCGTCTGATACTAATAAAGAATTTTCTAAGTAAGGAAGTTAAACAGGTTACTCTTTATTAATGAAATGTATATCGTGGTAGAAGTACACAAAACATCACTATTGGAGGCAGCTCTGTGTAAAAAAAGGCAATGTAACTAAAAACATAAAAAAGGAAACATTTCAAAATGTATATACATTAAAAAATATTATCCCGTCAGTGGTGTTAGAGAATTTAATTTTTTTCTTTCTCTCAATCAAAAAGTTTTGTTGATTTAAGTCTCAAAAATAAAACAGGAAATAATAAATTATAAGAACAATTTATGACTTAATTGTACTGGTATGAAATATGAATCTGAACATTTGGATTTTGTGTGAAGGATGATGGTGAATTTAAGAAAAGCTTTAAGAAAATGAACACCGGAGCCACCATCGAAAATGAGGAAAGGAAGGTGGGAATGCCCATGAGGCAATAGATTCTAAGGGACCATCGCTGATGAGTTACGACGATGGTGAATTCAGCACGTTATCTACCCATGATCCACTATTTTTACTTGTTCCAAAGGGAAAGTTTTGGTTTCGTGTAAAAAATAAATTTTAAGGTTATAATCCAAATTAACAAAATTAAAATGGAGAAATCGGAAAAAGTGGGCTTCGTCATACCGTCCATCGATCTGTGCGGCCATGCGTAATTTGAGCTAAGCCTAAATGGTTTTTGAAGTGTTTTTGAAAAAATTCTCTTATTTTTATTTATTATTTAACGCTCGACCGATTTTTTAATATTCTGATGCTATGTTTTACATAATACTTTATTTAAAATTTTTTTAAACAATTTTTTAAACAATATTTTTAGTTATTTTGATTTTTTTTAGTTTTCTTCGTTAAAACGTAGCAAGTTTGTGTGATCTAGTCGTGCATATTTTTCTTAAATTTATAGCAGTCAGCGTTATTTTTCATTTGCTCAAAACCTATAGAAGAAAAAAATTCAAAATAGCTTTTAACGGCCTTTAGTCCACAAAAATTTTAGGCGTTTCGTCCCGGCGATCTCACTTGGACAATGCCAGGCCCTGGGCAAACAACAAAAACAAAAAACTTCCAACGTAATGACTAGGAATTCTAGTCTTGTTGAATATAGTTCACTCTAGATATTCGTCATGAAATCTATGTTAGATGAACTGAACTTAACAAAAATTGCGTATTGACAAGGTCCTCACTAGTCAACTGATGAGTCCAAGTGAGATCGCCGGGACGAAACGCCTAAAATTTTTGTGGTCTAAAGGCCGTTAAAAGCTATTTCGAATCAATAATTCAACAAGTCCAATTAAATAGTGCTAAGTCTTCTACTTGGCTGATGTATTTCAGTGGTATATGGAATTTGTATTATTAAAAAAAAAAATAAAAAAATTGCCAGATAGTTGAATTTCAAATCAAGATTCTACCAACCTTTGTAAATTTTTGTTATACCTCCGCTCCAAAAATTTGCTATCGGCTCTTGCAATATACATACTTTAGCTGTTTATTGTATTCTATACGACTAAATCCAGTGTTTTGAATCGTCCCAGTACACTGCAAGCTCTAAAAGATAACATCCGGACTGGAACTGCCAAAAAATTTTGGGGTCACAATGCAAGAAAAATTTCCAAAAGTTCCGGCAGTATTTTGGCTCTTGAAGTGAGTCAGATATGTTCTTAAAAACTATGTATGTATGATAAAATTCCCAACATTTTTATATACAGAATAAATAAAAACAATTGCTCATCAAATTGTACTAAGTGACATTCTAATTCAAAACCAATGCGTCTCTCAAGCCTTACGCTGTATGATAATAAGGGTTTATTCTCGTACACAATTACAAATTCGGAATTCCCCCCAGATCTATAATTCATTTTCATTTTCTTGGTATGTATTTACTACTATTTATAACTTGTTCGTAGCTGTCAAAGTTATTTCTATTCAATTTAAGAAATCATTTGCTTGGAAGAAGTTAGAAATTGTAGCAATTGAAGTATACATAATTAGATGATAATTAAAGTATGTGCTTTATTTCCTTCTACGTCCATATTTCTTGTCTAGTTAGCTTTGCACTCTCAACTTGAGGGATAAGATATTAATTTAACCTTTAATCAGCTTCTTTGAATATAATTGATGCGATATATTTAGACATATAAATATATATATATAAAAAAAAAAAAAAAAATAAAGCCAAGAGAGGAAATTATTACAACTTATATGGTTTCTTTGTCGTGGCTTGATATTTTTGTAAGGCATTTTTTACTTCCAATAAATGTTATGTTGCAAAGTACATATGTTTGTATATAATTTAAGAATCATTTATTAATAATTATTAGGGCGTAAATTACACAGTGACTTTGAGATTTATTGTGCTCCTATCCTATAACATTACCAACAAAAATTACAATCTTAATAGATTCAAATTTCAAAATAAGGCATTTAAACAATAATTAAATTTTATCATTTAAAATAAGTTTTTCAACAACAACTTATCATCTACAAAATTTTCCATTTTAGACACCAAAAATATTATTTTCATATTTTTGTTGTCTAACTTAAATGAAAACTTAAAACTTTAATAAGTTAAAATGCTCCAAATTTAGTATGTCTCTAAATATTTCAGACTTATTTTAGCAAAAACTTTAATAAAAAAAAGTATTCTAGTTAAAAATTTGGATTTTCGCAACTTCAAATTCAGAAAGTAAGATTTGTTTGAGTCCGACAAAAAACATCCTCAACTTCGATGCACATTATATTGACATTAGTTTATTTCATAATATGACAATTCTATTTATTATGCTTTCGTTCTGATAAAACAAAAATACCTACATATCTGGTGTAATTTGAACACATAAATGAAAATAATATAAGGAATTATTAATTCAAGTAGTCGGTAAAAAAAAAAATAATACTTCGCTTCAATTTGATAATTTTCAATTTGCATGTGAAATGTGCATGTGTATTATTGTGCATTTCACCATTAAATTCCATTTCCTTTAAAAGGATCCCCTTTCGCGATTCATAACTGCGTGAAACATTATGTTCTTCAGTAAAAAGGATAAAATTTAAATGTGTAAGTTGAGTGTATGTGTATTGTGTATATTCCTCATCTCACCTTATTTAATCATGCGAAGGTAGGTACTTCCATCTCAATATACATATATAGTTGTTTTATGACGGATTTGACATCTTCTTTTTTGTAAAAAAAAAATATTCACCCGATTGCTTTTGAACTTGAAATAAAATATGATGTCGCAAAGATGGGAAGTAAAACCATGTCATAAAATTCACCTACCTAGGTGAATATTTTTTTTTTTTTTTTTGTACATTTTTGATCATCTTCAAAGTGGTTTCTTTGCTTCGAAATAAGAGTGCCTTTATATGAGAAAAAAAGAACGAAAGTTCTCATTTTACCAAATATAACGGGAAAATGTTGTAAAATAAAATTTCGATCAATCAATATAAATCGATTGAATGATTTCATGTTTCAATTTCAATCTCCTTTAATTTTGGTTTTATGACAAACGACTCCATGCATATATTTTTTTCCTTTTTGAAAAACCCTGTTCTCCTAAGAATTTATTTTACACTTCTAGTCCCTTTTATAAGTTGAATGTCAGAAAAATAAAATTCACGAATGGGTCGCACGAAGTTGCTCTTATATACGTTCACACTGTGGTTCTAAAGTCTTAATATTGAAAAAAAAAATTTCGTCTGATAAAAGAAATACATTTTATATGTCTATATTTTATGCCGACTTCAAAAAACGTAGTTTAGTTTAAGGTAGTATTATGTGAGTACATAAATATGAACAATATAGCACCGTGTTTGGAATTGACAGATTAGACTGAAAAATTGTTAAAAAAACAATATCTATAATTATTAATTACAAATGTACCTACCATATGTACACCATCTAAATTTTTAAATAAATCTCAATTTATGAAAATAAAATCGTTCGAGGGGTTCGAAAAGATTTATTAAAAATTGTTACGTCATTTTTTTTAGTATTTATTAATGCGCAGTTAAAAAACTAATTTTTAAATAAAAATCATCTACACATTTTCGAAATATATTTATATATACATATACATATGTTTTAATGTTTTTTAAAAATCAAAGATTTGATATGCAATAAATCATTTAAATCATTAGAAGCTATTGCGTAAAATCGGTTCGAATGATAATGAGATAATCAAAAACAAAAAAAAAATAGTTTTATAAGGTATCTCTTATAAAACTTTTTTTTGGTTTTTGATTATCTCAATATCATTAATAAAATGGATGAATATATTTTTTTAAATAATATGGTAGATTCTATTGATATAAGCTCAAATACAAATTTATTTATCTGTTAGATAATGTTAAAAAACTGCTGCTTATTCGTTTTCAAATTTTAAAGTTTTCAAAAAAAAAAAAAAAAATTGAAACATTTTTCAAAAATAAAAAAAAATGAAAATGTTGGGATGCAAAAATTTCAAAAGTTTTCAAAATAATATCCATAAAAAATTGATCAAAATCAGTTAAAGCGGTTGTATGAAAATCGAATGGTTCTATGGTGGGGTACCATTTATAACCATTTTTCTGCAGTTTTTTTTTTTTAGTGGTAACCTTTATGTAAAAAAAAAAATAATGAAGACGGACAGAATTCATTTGGTATTTATTTGTTTGGCTTTAGTCATTAAATATTTAGTACAGTTTGCAATCCTTAAAATTGGTAATTTATCAATCAATCAAGACAATAACAAGGATAGAAGCTATTTATAAAATTAAATGTTGCCTGTGACCCATGAGTGCACCGGCATACTAACCACCTTCGAATGTAAACAAAAAGTAAGCATTGAGGTATTTGTTACTCAACTGCTAGGCAAAAACTAAATTAAAAAAAATCTTTATAACGTTTTGAAAGATTTAAATATGTTCTTTTAATTCAAAAATATACCTAGCTACCTAGCAGCTGCAACATTGAATTAAAATATGATAGAAATTGGTCGTATGATGATTCCAACTTATTTTTATTTTTATGCAAATAATTATTATTTTTTTAAAAGGCCTACAAAGAATAAATAAAAAAAGCGGTCAATATTCAAATCCCTCCACAGTAGGATTCTAATTTAGTTTTTATGGGCCGTAATAATTCTAATGATGATGAGTATATATAAAGTATAAATTGTAAAAGTTAAAAGCATTTTGTTTAGAAAATCCTAAAACGATTTTGATCTTTTTAGATATCAAAGATGTTGTAAATAATTGCAATAAAAAGCATCTATTTTTTTATTTAATAACCAAAATATGAAGGTTAGTTTAAAGGTTTTTAAAAAAATGTACTTACTTAAATTTGTATTTAAAAATTTTCTATGACCAATGACCATGTCACTTTTATTTATATGTATAATAAATCAATAACTTATATCTTCAATAATTAGTCGTTTTAAAGCCTTGAATTACAAGAGCAACGCAAAACTAGGTTCGTGTGCTATGCAGTCATAATACCTACTCCAATTTGCTTTATATATACTTTCAAGCAAATCGCAAATCATTAACGTTTTTTTATCTATAAGCTATCGCTATATATCAGACACAAAATCCTCTCGTTTTATTGCCTTTTTAAATATAAAAATATATATCAATCTTCATTAAAATGAAAATCATTAAATTTGGAGAAAAGCTTAAGGAATTTAAAAACCTAATCAACTAAATAAAATTTTTGATTAAATGACTCTTTAGAAAAATATACCATTCTTTAATACAACTTATAAAAACTTTGAAAGCTATAAAATTAAAATTAAATCTATGATTATGATTTTATTAGCCAAATGATAGATATTTTGGGAGTTATGTAGGTATATAAAGAAGAAATTCAAAGCCAACTAAAATTTCTAGACAATAAGATGGTGAGACGATTTAATTCAGCCTATTTGCCTATTTGTGGGACCGAGTTTACGAGTTTTATTTTTATTTCTAAAAGACAATATTTTTTATCTTTATTATAAAGAATTTATGTACATACGTATGTATATATACTTGTCATTTTCTCCGGCCTTTTCAATTTAATAGAAGCACGTGGCATAATGGTTAGTCAGTAGGACTGTTAAGCCGAAGGGCTTATAGGTTCTATTCCCAGCCTATGCAACCTTAAACCTTAAAAAAATAAAAAAAAACGTTTTTCACGGGTGATGGCTCTTGTCAGGAATTGAAAAATCCTCCAGGAGTTTCTCTTGTGATGCAAAGTGCCTCTCATTTTAGCCGTTTGGATTCGGCAGAAAATTGTAGGTACCCTCCATTCTTGCCAAAAATACGAACAGAGGAATAATTTAGAATTGTAATTCACTACGTCCTGGCCCTACATGAACTGTCATTGAAAAATGTTTCAATTATACCCTTGTCTGCCACTAGGTATAATATACATATACAATACATACATGCTTTCAATAATTGTAAGGAAGTTGAATTCCAATTCAAAGTTTTTTTGAACTTAATGAATTGCTATCATATCAATAGCTTTTGATATGAAAATGCTAAATTTATAAAAATAATAACCATTACAGATGTTGATATGTATGTATGAACGTACAATACACAAGTATACAAATTAACATATTATTCTTTATTCCCTTCACAAAAAAAAAAACTGACGTGTGATATACTTTAGTTCCCGAACGTAAAACTCCAACACCGGCATTATGATAAATTCATTAAAAATTTCTGTTAAAAACTTCAATATTCTCTTTTATTTAGGGCGCATAATCCAAAAGTCTCCAATATTATAGTTCACAGAGACACAGAGAAATTAAGTTCCACATTTAGAAATTTCTTTGGAAACAAGAGCAATTTCATTATCTCACATTTCTATAATTCAGAAGTTAAGAAACTTTTTAATATTTTTGTTTGACTCCATTTTTTCCTTTTTTTGTAATTAAAAAAAAATAAAGAGCATCTGGCAAAAAAATGTTTTTAAATTATTTTTACTCATATGCCACCTAAATAAATTTTTTTTACAATAAGAAATTTGGTGCAGTGCAAAAAGCCCCATAGAAATAAAGCCAAAATGGTAAAAACAACAAGCTAAGGCACCACATAGTAAAAATCCTTTTTTTGGTCTTGAAATATTCCGAGTTTTATCATTTGTTAGTTTTTATTTAGTGGGACATAACCACCAAACATTTTTATTTGGGTGGGACTTAAGGTCCAAATTCAATTTCGGCCTTATGACTCACTCAAATGGGACTTAAGCCCCAAAAATTAAAAATGGGCTTTATGATTCTGGGCATTACGTCCTTGCGCGGCATTTTGGAGGTTGAAGTTTCGACCTTTGACTGTTAGGACACCTAGGAACGAATTAAATGAGTCATCTCAATCCCTTACAAAGTGCAATATTTTTTGTTAACCTTAATGGGAATTTTTTTCTTGGTTTATAAGTAGTAATTTAAGTATAATTTAAGATTTGTTAAAAAGCCAAACTGACAAATTTTAAATAAAAAATAAAATAATTAAAAAAAAAAACTAACAATATGTTTCGAAGAGTACTTTATGAATACATTACATATGTATGTATGTATGTATTTACTTTCCTAAGAAAGCTAACAAATTTATTGGCTGAAGGTTTATATAAATACTGCCTCTCCGAAAATGTATCTTGACTTAAAATTTAAATTAATTTCAATTCCATTTTAAGGTGCAAAATGTTTTAGACTTCTTGCTAATGACATCAAAAACTCAATTAAATAAGAAACTTTCAACCATCAATCGTACGTGTATAATATGTATGTAGGTTTAATGAAGAAAATTTCACTTTGTTTTGAAATATCAAAGTGAAAAATTACTACAAATTTTTTTAAATATGTTTTGTTCTGATGACTACGTACATTATTTTGAATTACATAATAATGTATTCAAATTTGGTTAATGATACATTTGTTGTATCTTCTGAAAATGTTTTACTTACAACCCGCCATCTTTTTCGATGTAATATGAACATAACAAAGAAAATGCTATACATGAAGAAAATATTAAGGTATCAAAGGAGATTCAGATTAATTACCAACAAAAAAATCCTTTTCTCAATAAGAAAAATAAAAAAAAAAAAGAAGAAATTTGTCAATTTAAAATAAAGAAAGGCGACAACGAAAAATTGCTTAAACTATTCTTCTTATACGAAGACAATTTTTGTAATTTATTGTAACTGAGAGTTTCTTGGATGTTAATAAGTTGAAGGTCTTGGGTTTAATTTCCACTTTAATGCCACTTAAAAAAACAGAAATATTTTTCACAGGTTATACTTCCTGTTGCGAAGAACTGACAAATCCTCGAAGAGTATCTCTTGTCATGAAAAAGTGCTTCACACCGTAGCCGTTCGGATTTGGCAGAAAATTGTAGATCCCCTTCATGTTTGCTAATGAAACACATATATGTACATACATGAATCGTTGAGAGTTGTAAGTTACTATGCCCAAGTTCTACACGAAAACTGCTGTTCCACCCAATTCATTTATTATTTTTTTCAGCTTCTTCTTCTTTTTCTTTCTTGGATATAAATAAAAATTCCTTTTTGGTGATAAGGTGTGAAGGAAGTATTAAATACTTCCACTCTGTGCTTAAACGTCAACGCCAACGCTTATACAATAGATGTAAATCATGATGCAAATGAACGAAGATAGCGCATCATAAACATCAACGCACTCAATTGTTTTTTTTATAGGTATTTAAAAAAAAAACAAAGGTTATTCGACTCAATTTTCTAGGCATGCAGCTCACTTTTGATTTACATATTTCGAATCATGTATAATTTGACACTAGACAACTGAATTCCGAGCTATTTTCAGTTTAGTCTTGTTATTCGCAACACGAAGCAACTTTAAGTTAAGCTTTCCTTCGCCTAGTTACCAACTTCAGAGTATAGCTTTTAACAGTTTTTGTTTGTTCGCTTGTTTTTCCTGTTCGTTTGGCATTAAAACTACGCTATGTCACCCCACACCTTCTAAAGACGAAATGTGAATTTATTCGCAAATTCTGTTTTTTCAAGAATTAAAGCCGCATCGTTTACGATTCGACTGATACTGCTGGAGTACTTCGGTGAATAAAAAATTGCTCACCAGAGAGAAATTGAAATTCTGCTTAATGTTCTGCTTGGCATCAAGGATACTGCAATGATTTTCTGGATGCAATGTAAAGTTTTTACATTGTATGTGCTGTGCATGTACTATGTAGCTTTTGGTTATTGAATGCAATCGTTATTGGTTTTGAACCGTTACATTTTGTGAGGAAGTTCCTGGCCAGAAAAATGTGGATTTGAGTGGTAATTACAATTAATTCGGCGAGGAAACCCTTTGTTTCTCCAGCGAGACGGTAAAAGCTGATTTTAACGAAAAACTACTTAAAAAGGTGGATTTCTTGTTTAAAAACAAATTATTTTCATAATTTTTAAACGCAAATAACTAATAAATAATGAAAGAAAATATTATTAAAAATTCTGGTTATTGAATAAAAGTTTTATCGTTAAATTATTATGGCATCATTTTAGCTTGGTGAAATATATGTAAATGAATGTGGTTCAGCAGTTCAGCTTTACATAAAGTTATGTGATACAGTTTTTGAAATTTTAGCAATTAATGTTCCCTCTAGGGTTTACCGTTTTTGACACTAAATCACATAATATTCATATAAATTTATAAGTGGTTTTTGTGTGATAACACAAACCTTGGTCTTTGTTCAATTTTAATTTGAGAAACTATTTGCCCCAGCTGGGGATCGCACCTGGACCAAGCTCCCTCAGAGCCAATTCACTACGCATTGCGCTACTAAGGTTTAAATTAAAATTGAGCAAAGACTACAATCTCCAAATCTACAGGCATTTAGGAGTGTCAATCACGAGGTGTATTTGTTGAACATTTTAATGAAATGTGTTATTTTATAACGTGCGAAATTGATTAAAAAAATGTGCAGTCTTTTATCTATGACGATACCCTTCGAAAGGTAAAAGCTAGGCATAGATGAATTGTTACGACAAAAAAAGTTCAAAAAGGTTGAATCAACATACATAAAATGTGAATCGTAATTTTTTTAATCTATAAATATAGAATTTGATATTTATTTGACTCCAGTGACACCTAATGTTTCAATAAATATACATAAACCTTCGCTATTCAAATTGTAACGATTTAATTATTTCGTAACTACTTTTGATATTAACGACTATTCAACGCCTATACAGAACCCCTGAAAGTATGATCTTACAAATAACCATCTGAATATAAAGTGAAGACTTACAACGTCATACCTGCAAGGGTGGTGTCTAAACTAAAACAAGTGGTATAATTCAATTCGCCACTAGGAAAGGAAAGTACAAGAAGCCTTAAACCAGAACATTCAAGAGGAGTGTAGAACCACTCAACTCGCTATAAAAAGTGATGTTCGAGAGCGAGTGTACACATTTTATTTTTGAAAGTGATTGCATAAAGTTAGTTGTTAAAAGTAGTGATTTTAAATTGCATACAATTAAAAGTGGTGAATAAAGTGTATTTTATTTATATAAGGTTATAAAGACAAGGTTATAAAGAAAGGAAATAAGTTTTATTACGAACCTTGAGTAAACGTTACAATATTCATATATTTGCCAACTTTCATGGTGATCAGTCAAACAGTTTCAGCGTTTACTAATTTCTTATACACAAATATTCCAGGTTGAATAAAAATTTAATTAATATTATTAATTAAGAGGTTATTTTTTAAGTTTAAAGTAGAAATTCGAATTTCTCTTTTAAAAAGTCTTATAAAATTGCCTTTTACAGTCTGTAGCACTGCATGTATATTAGTTGAGAATGCAGATTGGTGCACAGCATACCCTCACTATCAAAAACCTCTTTGCTTGGCCTACGGTGCTTTGTATGAACGCTGTGAAATTTTTTTCTTGGTTAAATGCCAAGCTTAAAAAATTATCAAAAATTCTGATATAACGTATTTTAATTCAGGTCAACAATATGTGATAGGGTATCCAATATACATTGTTTTTTAAGAAAAACATTTAAAAATTTCAAGTTTTTCGCACACACAGTTTTTACTTTCTTTTTCACTATACGAACTGCTTACCTTTGAAAGTCAAAATATTGCCCTTGAAACATATTATTATAATATTAAAACTTGTGGAAGTAATTACATTACTCGCACGTGCGCTTTACTTGTTCGATGCCTTTTAATTAACATTATTGCATGAACAACATTTAAACAAAAAATAAACGCTTGAGAAGAGCCTTAATTTTATGTTCTCACTTCGTTGAGCATCTTTGGCCTATTAATATGAATATATTCAGGCAAGTTCATAATGTATGTACATATTCTGTACTATACTTCAAGCCTCTGGAATTCTATAAAAAGCTTGCAGCTGCATAGGTTTACTTTCGCACTCAATGTTTAATATGAGTTTATGTAAGCAACACATGAGTTTATGTAAATTCACATATTTATAAGTGTAATGCGATACAAGGAACGATTCGAGAAGTACGACGAGATGCAAGGAAAATTTTGGGAAAGTACCTTCCATACTAAAAACGCAAATAGCTAAACTGGAATTTATTTGTTGTAGTAAAATTCAAAGCTGGACTATCTTATGAAAGGAATTCGCAAACTACCCAAAGTAAAAAATTAATAATGACAAAAAATTATTAATTGAACACCTCAGCACATCTGGAGTTCAGGAGTTCAAATTAGCATAGTGAATAGTAGATGCATTCAAGCAGTATTTACAGTAGCTATTAAATAGGAATCAGGTATACAGTCATAAAATAAGACAACCCACTTCCAACCAATGAACCACCCAGTAGGTATCTTTCTCAAATTGGTTGGATTGGATGAGCTTTGAAACGTGTATTCAAACCAAAAATGACGCTGATTCTACATGCCTTATCTAAATGACCTCACAACTAAAGACATCTAACTTAACTGTTTTAAAATAGTCAGAGTTCTTGGAATCTAACTTTCTTTAGTCCTACCTTTTGTGAAGTCGTTATCCTACCTTTAAACAAATAGCTTGAAAATATTACGTTACCGTCACGTTACTGTTCTATCAATATACATATGTATATAAGGTTGGTTTTATTTCAAGGGCGAAGAAAAATTTGGCAAAAGAAAACTAAATTCCATTATCTTGATTGATTTACTCCCAGTTTCGAATGGCTTAAGCAATATTTATGATGCTCAAAGTTTTTTTCACATTTGGTGGTGGCTTTAAAAATCAATAACCATGATTGTTATGGCTAAATTTATAAAGCTTAAAGATTTATCTTCTATCATTTATTCAGTTTTGAGCAAAGCTGAGCCTTCTCAAGTGTTAAAACTTATTTCCATCAATAATATTTACACACAATTTATAAAACCAATTTCAAATGGGATGGATTATCAATCATTCTTTGAATAAATCACAGACAAAAAAATAAGCAAATATGTATGTATATACAACGTTCTAATATAAAACATCCTTGAGGCAAATAAAAAAATCAAAAAGGTCAATAACTATTTTTTTTTTCGTTTCTCATGCTCTTATATCTGTATGGAGCTTCAAATTCGATTTATTATGAAAAATATGCTAAATCACATTATAAATCTTGATGAACCCCAATAATATTATGGATACAAATTCAAACATACTTTTGACACAGAGAACCACTAACTTTTGTAATTTGTTTAGAAATTGAAATAAGAGGGGTAATGTTTGAAAGGGAAGTACGTCAACATTTTATTTTATGCTATAGATTTTAGAACATTGAGGAACAAAAATGTCTAACAGTTATAAATTATTTTATTGTGATACAGATACGCACCGACGACGCACGCACGTATGGACACGAGATTTTGATCAAACTGCATTTGTTCGGATACAGCCTTAATGCTGATTTTCTTTAAACTTTATAACTAGGCTTTTTTAGACAATCCCCCGACACTTTTTTTTGATACCAGAAACAAGTGTATCTGTCATGCTCATAAAATTTTTTTTTGTTTATTTTTAGAAATTTTTTAGCAAACTTGGGATATTTATAAATCTCAATATTCGTTTAATCGATTTAAATAATTATTAGATATCTTTTAACTTCCCATTGGAAGTTATTGTAATTGGTCCGATTTGTCGAATTGAAAATTTGAACATTTTTCGACGTTCCGAGGTCCCAGAACTCCAAATCCATAATTTTTAGAGAGATGTCTGTATGTGTGTGCGTATGTATATGTACCTACGTTCGTGAGCATTTCTATCGTTCACTGTATCTCGAGAAGGGATAGAGATATCAACCTCAAGTAAATTTTATTTTACAGATAATAACATCACAAAGTGCAAAAAGTGTTCCCAAAAAAATTCAATAAGCGTTTTTTTACTACAGCAATTTAAAAAAAAATGTTTCATCTCGAATATTTCTAGAACAAAAAACGCCATTGACTTCAGGTTAATTTTATTCCACACATAATGACGTAATAAAGAATTGAAAAGATTTAAAAAAAAAAATCAGCGGGCAGTTTTTTTTTTAGATCAAAAAACCTGCTAAAATTTTGTGAAAAACGTGTTTCGGTTGTAATATTTTGAGAACAAACAACGATATTAACTTCGGTATAATTTTATTCTATTTATTCTATTCACGATATTTGGTTACTGATATAAATTTAAAAAAATTCAATTGACGGTTTTTTTTAAGCAAAAAAAAACTATAAGAAAATACTAAAAAAAAAATACTAAAAATCGTTGAAAAAATATTTTTAAAACAAAAACACTAGATTAGAAGCCGAGCCAATTTTATTCTATACATAGTGACGTAATCAATAACTGATAAGGTTTGTAGAATCATTCAATTAACAGTTTTTTTTTTTAAATCAACTAATTTTCAAACTCAAACCACTAAAAAAAAATAAAAAAAATGTTTTTCGACTCGAATATCTCGAAAACAAACAAAGCTATCGACTCCGGAATAATTTTATTTTACACACAATGTTGTAATTATGAATTGTAAAAAAATTAAATTGATAGTTTTTTTTTTAAGCAAAAACATCTGCCAAAAATACAACTTAAATGGTTGAAAAATATAATACGCCCCAAATTTGGTTTTCACTTGATCGTATATTGAACATTTGATAAGGTCTTTTAAGATTTTGAATTAGGAATTTCCTTATAACAAAATAATATTGGGTGTCCAGTTGCCACGGGCACCAGTGTGGGTCGCACCCAGCCTCTTTTTTTTTTCAAATTTACTGGTTTTTAATTGGTACACGGGCCTCCAACGGAGACCTCATTATGTATCTTTCCAATCAGTTTTAAACTTGTAAAGTTTCGTTCAGCTCAATCTTACTTTCTTAGTTATTTCAACTCAACTTCAACTGATGTAAAAAATTGTACCCTACCCTAATCCAACTCTAATTTTAGATCATACATACGAGTACATTCAATTAAAGATGTACCTTATTGCACCGTTTTGAACTGTGCCCACTCATATTCATCATATTCAAGTACATAGGTATTTGTGTTTTCGTTTTGTGTCCATTTGACGTATGAAATATGCATTATTTATGTTAGATTTTAGTTTTCTTCACTCGTGTTGGAAATGCCAGAAATAATCAGCCCAACCACTCGCATGAAATTTGATTAAAAAAAGGTACTGTTATCCAAGGAAACAGTCGAAAAAGTCTAAAATCTTTTGTTTTTCTTTAGTGAATTAATATTATATTCTTCGGATCGACACCTATAAGAGAAAGGAATTAAAATCTCCAGCTTTCGTTTTCATTTCCTTTTATTTTGGGAACAAAGCCCCAAGAGATTTATTTCCATACCTAATTTATGACTCTTTTAAACTATTATGGATAGGTTAACAATATTCAGTTTTAAAACCTAAACGATCGATAGCACATAAAAGCAAGTTAATGCTTCCCATCAGTCGTGTATTTTATTTTTCATTCATTTCTGTCAATTTTTTATTTTGATTCTCAGCACTACTGGCTGTATTTCAAACTTATAACATCTTGACTTTTAGGCGTTTCCAAAAGTTTCCTTTATTACTCGTTATTATTGTAACAGTTATCAGGAAACAAAACTTAAGTTCGGTTGACATTATCCCTTAATTCCATTTTGCACCGCGTAAACCTACACACTTTCCTCTATAGTTATTTACAACTTATCTTGTGGGGATAGAGAACCGAGTTTAACTCAGCATATTGTATAGAAGAAGTAGTTATAAAACAAGTTATCATTTTCATACAACGAATTTAGTTAAAATACGAGTCAACAAAATGTTTGTGGGGTGGGCTGGGCCAATCGCAGCTTAATGTTTTATTAGGTCTCATTGCCCAACCATATATCAACAATCACTCTTTCAAAAAATTACTCTTATCAACAAGAATATTTCCCTAGAGACAACGGAATGTAATTTTACTGCCTTTGTGTTAATGTCCCTCCTTATATGAAATGTACTTAACCTACTACATATTCTTATACCATACAGGCATAAAACAAGTTGCAATTAATTTGCATTTACTCCTGAGGCCTGACACTCTTTTTGCCATGTTGACAGGCTTCCTTAACCCAGCAATACTTATATTATAATAAGGGTTTACATGGTATAGGTATAAATGATGATGGAATAAAAAAAGGAATATTTTTTTGACGGCTTACAGTTTAATTTCCGGGGAGACTTTTATAATATTATTTAGCTTGAAGGTTACCTTTTCCTCTTCATTTTATTTTTTTCAAAGAAAGTTTTAAATGTTTGATTTTCTGTGAGTTTAAAAATGAGAAAATTAAATAATTACTCTTTTTGATTGGTAAAGTTTTCAAGCGAAGGCTTTTAATATTTTTATTCTTATGGGGTTATATTATTAAGACTTAATTAGACTGATGTATATATATATACCTTTAAAAGTAGCAGGTTCAAAAGAAGTAATAATAACGCTTATTATATATTTGACTTTCAAAGAATACCATTAAGTAAGAGCAGTAACTTTGAATCGAGTAATTGATTACCGTTAGTGTAAAAAATCCACGACCGATTTAATATAACCTTTTGATTTTAAAGTCTAAATATTGTAAAACTATTGATTGGAATTTAAACTTACATAGTTAAATTAAAATTATATTATCATAGTTATATGTAAAAAAAGTATCGGCCACCATGTTGAAAATAATTTACAATTTTACATTCAATTAACAGTTTAAATTGAAAAAAAATTGGTAAAAATTAACATAATTATGTATTTGGTTAAACAGCTTCTGAAATAGTTTGCCACCAACGCGATATAAAATTTGATTATAACAAATATTAATTTATGAGAGCAATTATTTTCTAAATAGTTTTAGGTTTTTGTTTTTTTTTTAATTTATTTGTCTAAATATAAAATTGTTTAATGATTTTTGAGAAAAAAAAATTGGAACACCATTTTCTACTATTTATTAATCTGGAGCTTAAAAATAAATTTCTAAATAATAAAGGGTGGTTAAATTTTAAGGGCCAATGTTGATTTTGAATAAAACACAAATTATTTAGGAAATTATTGTCATTTTTTTTTATTATGATAATATTGGTATGGTTCAATTATGTATTGAACAAAATATCGGCCAAATGGCCGCCGCGACCTCGGCGGCACACCTATTTGAGGTTCTATGCCGTTAATGTGCCGAATTATCTCATCCTTCAGCTCTTGAATTATTGCTGGCTTATCAAATCACATGATCTTGGCGGCCAATTGACATCGCCACCGTGTGATATAACACGGCCATTGAATTTGTCGCGCAAAAGAGCCATTGTTTTGCTAGCTGTGTGGCAAGTGGCACCGTCCTGTTGAAACCACATATCTTCCACATCCATATCTTCCAATTCGGGCCATAAAAAGTTCGTTATCATCTCACGATAGCGAACACCATTCACAGTAACTGCCTGACCGGCCTCATTTTGGAAAAAATACGGCCCGATAATACCGCACCAAACAGTCACTCTTTGTGGGTGCATTGGTTTTTCGACAATCACACTTGGATTATCATTCGCCCAAATGCGGCAATTCTGCTTATTGACGAATCCACTGAGGTGAAAATGTGCCTCATCACTGAAGATGATTTTCTTCGAAAATTGATCATCCACTGTTGCCATTTCTTGCCACCATTCTGACCATTGACGACGCTTGAAATGGTCATGGGTCAAATTAAATTAGTCTGAAATTAAGAAAGTCAAATGAAATGCATAAAAAAAACTTGACGTTTAGGTGTGGTTCACATATTACATAAGCCCTTAAAATTTAACCACCCGTTATAATCATCATTAACATCGAAATTCTAATAAAAAATAATATCAAAATAATTGATTGATTTTCTAGAAAATTTTGATATTGTATTTCTATTTTTTCTATTCTATTGTATAAACAAATTTTATTTAAGTTGGTTAAATAATTAATGAGATAGCCGAAAATGGCTTAGTTTAAAATTCGATCCTGTTTGATGCTAGATCGTACTAATATTTCTTTAATATTAGTATGGTCTAGATAAGACAAAATTTCAATCAAAATCGTAAGAGTATTTTTCGAGTAAAATAAGATTTTCAAACAATTAGAAGAATTTAAGCTATAAAAATAATTTGTCTTTATAATCTGCTACAGATAATGTTAAAAAACAAATTTTTGCTAAGTTGAATAAAAATCAAATCAGTCGTTTTCAAAATACTTATTGAGTTTTCTGAAATAACAAAACTTTCGCTAAAAAAACCCATATGATGACTGTGAAGTTAGCATATCAAGTGTTAGCATATCAAGTTTTTTTTGGAGTTCTTATCGCATGCACCATAGTTCTATAGTTCTTGATACTTTTCCAAAATAGTTCTGTTCGATTTCAGCGAGAAAACGGATTTTAAAAAATGCGATGCTAACTTCCCGTAGCATATCAATTATTGAAATGTCAAATAAAAATATTTTTTTTAGATGTAAAAGACATACCTTAATAGTTCCTCATACTTAAAAAAAATTGTTCCGTTATATTCAGACTTAGAAAAAAATAAAACTGAAAAAATAATTCTAACAAGAAATGCGGTAGAAAAAGAAACTGGTTTTAACAGATTTGGAAGTTTCAATATAACCAATGATTAAAAGACATACCCCTTATGCGTTCACAATATAATCTAATAAATTTTTCTTTCTAACACTTTTCAAACATACATATATTTAGATTTTTTTCAATTGTGAAATGCAATTTTCACACTTTATGAAAAAGACCTTGATATGATGGAATTTTTATACAAATTCCAACTCATTTGTTAATTTTCTCTGATAGATATAATGTGTTTACAATATAATCCGAAGAGTTCCCGTTTCTAACACTATTCTAACAAAAGTTATGATTTTTTTTTTTTTAATTAAGGCGATTTTCCATGAATTTTGGTAATCGACCTTAATTCGACCTTGATATGCTGACATTTTTTTGCGAGTTCCAACTCATTTGTTAATTTTCTCCGATAGATATAATGTGTTTACAATATAATCCGAAGAGTTCCCGTTTCTAACACTATTCTAACAAAAGTTATGATTTTTTTTTTTTTAATTAAGGCGATTTTCCATGAATTTTGGTAATCGACCTTAATTCGACCTTGATATGCTGACATTTTTTTGCGAGTTCCAACTCATTTGTTAATTTTCTCTGATAGATATAATGTGTTTACAATATAATCCCAAGAGTTCCCGTTTCTAACACTTTTCTAACAAAAGTTATGATTTTTTTTAAACTAAGGCGATTTTCCATGAATTTTGGTAATCGACCTTAATTCGACCTTGATATGCTGACATTTTTTTGCGAGTTCCAACTCATTTGTTAATTTTCTCCGATAGATATAATGTGTTTACAATATAATCCGAAGAGTTCCCGTTTCTAACACTTTTCTAACAAAAGTTATGATTTTTATTAAATTAAGGCGATTTTCCATGAATTTTGGTAATCGACCTTAATTTGACCTTGTTATGCTGGCATTTGTTTGCGAGTTCCAACTCATTTGTTAATTTTCTCTGATAGATATAATGTGTTTACAATATAATCCGAAGAGTTCCCGTTTCTAACACTTTTCTAACAAAAGTTATGATTTTTTTTAAACTAAGGCGATTTTCCATGAATTTTGGTAATCGACCTTAATTCGACCTTGATATGCTGGCATTTTTTTGCGAGTTCCAACTCATTTGTTAATTTCCTCTGATAGATATAATGTGTTTACAATATAATCCGAAGAGTTCCCGTTTCTAACACTTTTCTAACAAAAGTTATGATTTTTTTTAAACTAAGGCGATTTTCCATGAATTTTGGTAAACGACCTTGATATGCTGGCATTTTTTTGAGTTCTAGCTCATTCAGCTATCTTAACAAACCCGGACCATTCTATTCAAAATTTTCAGCGGTCATATTGCAATTAATTCAGCAGTCAGTGGGTTCACATTAATTGATTTTTAACAAAAAAATCGATATTAATTTAAAACAATTCAAAATATTCCAAAAACGGTCGTTGGGTTAGCTAAAGAGGCTTTTAAGTTTAGTTCTTATGGGTGTATCTTCAAAGTTAAGGTTAATTTTTGATTCCATCAATAATTAAGATTTATACCTAGGTACCTAAATCAAAAAATAGTGATTTCAATGCAGAAAAAATACGAACCAAAATCCTTTCTAAATTTCTTAAATAAATTGAGTTTTAAAATAAATTTCGTAGTTTTGTTTTATATAGGTACAAAGGTATTTGTATCAAAAAGATGAAAATAAAAACCAGAGAAATTTTTGATAGCAAAAAATCATCATAAAGGAATATGGAGTTTCGTCCACCTGCTACTCTTTCTAAATTTACCTTGTCCTACTACAATAAAGTAAAAGCATTTAAAAAAAAATAATTTTAATCTGGCAATATCTTTGATCAAACTTTTTAGAAAAAATGAAAAAAAACAAGAAAATATGTATTTCATTTAAAGCGGCATATATCATTATACATACACAGTTCAAAATCTTATCATGCATTGGAATTAGAGAGTGTCTTAGTGAAAATGAAAAAATAGTAAGGCATACGTTGTGTCTGCTTGATGCAAAATCAAAACTTTTGGGTTTTTGCTCGATCAGGTAGTTAGGGTAAACAACTTCAAAAAGAATTTACTAATACACTCTCACATGCACGATGAGTTTTTGACTTGTGTAGTGTTTATATGCAGCATAAAGTAGACTAATGAAACAGATGCACACCGAAAAACGAATCCGTAAAAAAAAAAAGATTTTTGTCCCTTCTACTTGTAATGGAAAGAACCGCAAATGCGTCTGTGAAGTTGATGTAGGTTCATCATTCATCAGAGTTGCCGTATGTTTATTTTTTAATGTATCCATTGAATTGGAGAAATGGATAGTTACTTTGGCAAATTTATGAAACCAAATAAATAAATTTCAGACTAGGTAGGTGGATACACTTAAGTTGATTTATTTGATAAACACTTAAGAATACATATAACTAAGCAAGACAATACCTATAATTGACATTACTTCGAGTGTTGATTTTAATTGTGGAAAAAAAATTAATTCTTTTCCATAAAAAATACATCGAGATTCAATTGAATGCAATTGGTAACTCTGATAAATAGAATTCAATGTCTGGTTCTGTTAAAGAATCGTCACCATTTGTGGCTATCGTACACGATATACATATGTCGATATGTACATATACCTACGTCGTCGTTCAAAAACCAAAATAGGACGTAATATATGTAGGTATTTGTACCACCTACAAGATTAAAGCTTTTTGAATTAGTTTTTAGTAAAAGAAAATTTCATTCTGACATAACTTTTTATATATTTATTTGCTGTTTTAATTATCATTTATTCAGTAAGACCAAATCAAAAGTATATATTTTATTTTATATAGATTTTGATTTTGTTCGATTTGCAGTTTCAGTTTCAGTGGTTTCGCTAACTTAAAATAAAATGCACGACTGGGTCGCACGAACTTGCTCTTATGTGTGATCACACTGTGGTTTTAAATTCTGACTGAATAATTTAGATCTATTCATCTGATTTTAAAAGAAATTAGTTATCGGAGCCTATATTTTATGCCACCTGCCAAAAACGTAGTTTAGTTAAAGGTAATATTATGTGAGTACATACCTATATACATTAAAACCCCCTTAAGAGAAACAATTAGTCTTTCTTTCACTTAAGCTGGTTTTTCATTTAAATGAACCCAGCTTAAGTGAAAAAAAAATTAAATTTAAAAATTGAATTTATCTTTTTGAGTTGCCTAGAAAAAATTTAAATAAAATAGTTTGAATATCGGTTTGATTCAATTTTGTTCACTTAAGAGAGTTTTTTTCATTGAAAAATATAAAATTTAACTGAAAATTCGTTTCAGGTAACCGGGTTTTTTACTTAAACAATTTTCGCTAAGCGGAGTGTTTTATAAGTAATTGGTCGACAACCCGATGAGCGGGGTTTTCTCTCAAGCGGGTTTCTCTTAAGCGAGTTTTACTGTATGAACAAATTACAAGTGTGTTGCACATATGCATGTACATAACTTGCACTTTAGACTGAAATTGTTTTAAAATCAATAGAATTAGAAATAAATTGATTAAACAACTTCTGAAATTGTTTTGACACTTAACGAACCTTATCATTTCATACAAAAATCTCATTTTATCAGAAAAAATTTAAAAATCATTGGAGCGGTTTTTTTTATAAATATTTTTTTATATAACATTTTTAAGAAACAAAAATTGGTACACAATTTCTTTGGTACCTATTTATTAATGCGGAGTTTAAAAATTTATTTTGAAAAAAATATCTACCCATTTTCGAAATATCGAACTTTCAAAAAAATAATTTAGACATTTTTTAAAAAAATCCGATATTAGTTTTTTTTGAAAATTTTGATATGCTTCTAATATGAATTTATTAGAAGCTCTTGTGTAAAATCTGTTCAACAGATAAGAAGATAGTCGAAACCAAAAAAAAAATGGTTTTTTGACAGATACCATTTTTAATGGATAGATATTTTGTTCAATAATATAGTAGATAGATCGTATTGATATTAGCACACATAAAAATTTTAATGCAAATCGTAGGAGCCGTTTTTGAGAAAAAAATAGATTATCCTTACCCGTTAAACACTAAAACACTTGTATGGGAGCGACCGTTTTTTGGCGATAAGAATAATTTTTATTTAAAATCTCTAAAAAAATTGGTAAAGTTAAATTCTTAGAAATTTTAACAAAATTGTTTAAATTATTTCTCAAATGATAACAACTTTAAATCGTAAACTTAACCAAATGATAAACTTATATGTACATATATGTAGTGTTTTACATCATCGTATGAATACCTAATATTGTCAATAAGTGATTTCAATTCGAAGTCTTCTTTCGGTATATTCCGTTATTTCTGATTTTACTAAAAGTAATTTTCTTAATTTATGATTTCTTAGTTATCGAATTAATTCGGAGTATTTTTTCATTAAAAAAGATGTATTTTATTATATTTTATTTTATTTTATTTTATTTTATTTTATTTTATTTTATTTTATTTTATTTTATTTTATTTTATTTTATTTTATTTTATTTTATTTTATTTTATTTTATTTTATTTTATTTTATTTTATTTTATTTTATTTTATTTTATTTTATTTTATTTTATTTTATTTTATTTTATTTTATTTTATTTTATTTTATTTTATTTTATTTTATTTTATTTTATTTTATTTTATTTTATTTTATTTTATTTTATTTTATTTTATTTTATTTTATTTTATTTTATTTTATTTTATTTTATTTTATTTTATTTTATTTTATTTTATTTTATTTTATTTTATTTTATTTTATTTTATTTTATTTTATTTTATTTTATTTTATTTTATTTTATTTTATTTTATTTTATTTTATTTTATTTTATTTTATTTTATTTTATTTTATTTTATTTTATTTTATTTTATTTTATTTTATTTTATTTTATTTTATTTTATTTTATTTTATTTTATTTTATTTTATTTTATTTGTGATTTCAAAGTTCTTTTATTAAAAAAGAGTTATTGCAATATTTCTGTTGATTTTAGTAACATTGATTCTGTTAATTAGTGTTAACTTTTTGTATTCCAAACGCCTTAAAATTTACAACTCCCTTTGAGCTTTGAAAAATCATTAGGACAAATTTTTCAAATTATTTACGAGTTGGTATTTTTGGTTCTCTTGTTAAAAAAGTTTTCGAAATTAAATGAAAATGGCAAAATTACCAAAAGTCATCTAGCAAAATAAAAAAATACCAATTTTGATAAAATATTACTAAAGTGGCAACCTTGGCCGAGCATTTGGTGAATACTGATAAACAGACCATATTTCCTTGTAGCCGCATATTTTTTGGCCTGTGTCTGGCATGAGGATAAAGACAAACACAAGCAAGAAGGAAAAACGAGAATATAAGAAGAAAAAGAGGGATGTTTTAGTGTATCCTGTATATCACAACACAATACGTATATTTATCATATAGCAATTTTCATCTGTATTGGTACGGAATTGTTATTATTATTGCTTTTGGACGGTTGATGGTTCGGTTGGTTTTGTTAGTCATTCTCTGGTTTGTGTTTGTCCAGATCGGACGTATTTGATGCGGATTTTTTTTCAGATATAAAGGTTTAAGCTTGCTTCATTTTTTATCCAGAATATATTTTCCTACCGATTTAAGCTATAATTTATTTAAGAATTATTCAATTATTAAATCTTAACATGAAAATCGAATATGATAAAATTTACTTGCAACAAGTACTTTGCGATCCAGAATGTTGCACAGTAAATTGTGAAGGGAAAGTTTACCCCCCTTCTAATGAAGTGTTCTTCAAAATATCATCATTGATGTTGGAAAAGGGGTCCGTCATTTCTGCAAAACATGTTCACACAATAGTTAATAACAACCGAAATGGTTTTAAGAGTATAATATTAGATGCTTTTGGGATTAAAGAGCTTGATAGTTCCATTGAATCAAATGATAGTTTTAAAAGCAAAATCAGCTTTATTAATGAAAGCTCAGAGTCTCTTACAACAAGGCTAGTAATTTCGGCTGAAAAGTGGGTTACTATAAAACCCAAAGAAAAAATATATGGCAATAGGGTATATTTTAAATTACAAGCAGGATGGGCTGATGTGATTGCAGAAGCTTTTTGGATACAAAACCAGATTGAATGTGTTTTTGTTTCAAAAAATAATATTGTGAGCTTGAGCTCAAGTGCAAAATATTTTGTATTTTTTTATGGGGTATGTAGTGAATGCAGCTCTAAAATAAGCGGTAAAATTTTTAAATCCCCAGAGAAAGACGTCGATGTCATTGTCGAGTGCGAAATTTTAGGCATTCAACGAAGCAAGCATTCGGGGCTAAAAAGGAGGCAATTGAGGGGGGTGCGTCGGCAAAAAGTTGCGGACTATTTAATAGATGGTCGAAGAGATGCTGTATCTTGGAGGCGAAAGGAGGCTTTGCGGATAAAATCATTTGGTGGTAAAAATCCACCAATTTTACCAACAAATGCTGTTATTAGGAAAGCAAAGGAGCAGCGTCTTTTAGATATTTATGGTATTTCTTTTGCTGACCCGGCCTTAAATTTGCTTAAAGCAGCTGAAAACGGAAAATATGTGGGCTGTATTCACCACGTTGCATTGCTCCGGTTTAATTGCATATATTGGCTCCCTGAGCAAATACAGATATATATTGCTCGTTGCCGAAACAACCCGGAGGCAGTGTTTACAATTGACGCTACTGGTGGTTTCGCAAAACGAGGTGAATCAACAGATCCGCATATGTTCCTATATCAGTGTGTTTTGGTGACTAAGGAAGGAAGTCTGCCAGTTTTCCAAATGGTTTCGGCTGACCAAAGGGCCTTGATCGTGTCCCAATTCCTCCGTTTAATAGTTGCAGCAAACGCTCCTATTCCGCCCATAGTGGTGACAGATTTCGGTTGGGCATTATTAATAGCGGTAGCCGAAATATTTGGGAAATGTAGTAGCCTAAATGAATATTTACAAAAATGCTACAATGCTCATAAGTCCGATTACATACTTAATTCTACTTTTTTGAGGTTAGATATTTGTCATCTAACGTGTATGGTATCTCGTTGGTCTTGCCTCAAGGGAAAGGAGAAGGCCTTGGTAAAGCGCTTCTATAAAAGGTGCATAGGGAAAGCCAGCCTCATATGTGACCTCGATGAGCTTTCGTTTTTTATAGAATCAGTGCTTGTGGTTGCCTTGTGCAAATTTATAGATGATGAAAATGGCGATCTCCCGAAAACATGTAAGGAACGCCTTAGATTCCTCAACGGAAAAATCAAAGGTGACAAGTCTGAAGATATAATTGAAGGTGAAAACGATGAAATACAAGATGAAGAAGAAGAAAACCCAGAACTACCACGCCAGGAAACAGGGTGGAAAACTTGGGCAAATCAAATTTATATTAGTGCGCAAAACATTGCACTAAATTATAGCGAAGGGGAGACGATAAATGGATACCGAAATGCGGAATTTGCTAATAAAATGAAGAGACAATTACTTCCATATGTTCCTCTTTGGACTAATATTATGGTTCCCGTATATAAAAGAGGTTCTATAACAGCTACATCCGCCGCAGTCGAAGCTGAATTCCGCGATCTAAAATATAGAGATTTTAAAGGTGAATTACCTATGCGAATCGATAGATTCGTATTTCAGCATCTGGATCGAATTCAAGAGAAATTATTTGAACGCTGCAACGAGACCGAATCTTTTGTAGAAAAGGGTGAGAAACCGATTTCCAAGGTTGAGGAAGTTTCAATAGAATCTGAAGAAAAAAATGTGTGGAATATTGAAGAAGGATGGGGCGGGCTTAACCCTAATAAGAATTCAGCATCGGCAGATGAACATGAACCAAAATCAAAAAGGGCCCGCCTGACATGCCTTGATGACTGCCCAGAATGGGACTTTATAAAAGATTCAAAAATTGGCAACGTTCCAGTTTTATTAAATGGAAGTTTGTCAAAACCAATACCTATAGAAACATTAAATTACAACATAGCGGAAACCTGTGCTTTCGACTCGATTTTTCAAGTAATTTTAACTGGAACACTCACAAATAAATTTTACTTTAGTAGAAAAAAGTCATCAGCATGTCCAATAATTAAACTTGCTCTTGATGTTGGTGCCAAGAAATCTATTTCTAAAGAAACTTACATTGAACGAGGAAAAATACTTCTGTCAGTGTTTTTTTTTAAAACAATATCAGAGTTTTAAAAAACAACATTCGGCATCTTAATGCTAAATGCAATGCAGCGCATTTGGCGCAGTCGCTTTTTGAATTAGAGCCAAGCTACTCCAACCGCGTTGAATGCTCTTGTGGGTACAAAAATACTAACAATTACCCATTATTAGATGTAAATATAGAGATGTTAATAACACAAGGATTGCATTTAATGCAAGAATCTATTGAGGATTGCCTTGCAACTGATAGAACTTGCTTTGGTTGCAAGAAAAAAACACAAAATATAACTGAGTTTGGACAACATCTTATTATTGACACCTCACTCATAACAGACCCTTTTTACAAATCCAAAAATTTTATTAAATCTCATTTCATATATTCGCTGACAAAAGTCATAACGGTTGGTAACAAAATATACATGCTTGCTGGGGTTGTTGATTTTGACCAAGACCGAGAGCATTATATTGCATTTGGTCTAACAGGTCAGTTCTGGTACAAGTATGACAGCCAATTCAAAAAACGTCAAGCAATCTCAGAAAAAACAAGAATAAGCCCCCATTTAATTATATATACTATATGCAATTAACTGCATTTAGAATTGAAAAATTAAAAAAGAAAAAAAACAATTTTATTCCTACAGTTGCGTTTCTACAACCCCTCTTCTCAATCTTCATTTCACCTTACAGTCACTTTCAATAAAGTGATGAAGAGAATTATCACCTCCATTCACGCCCCAATTTCAAAAACAAATTATAATTTAAAATGACCATTAGTGCGACATGAAGTCTAAGACACAATTAAGTAGTAGGTATAATATATAAGAACAAAAAAAATTAAATAAAAAAACAAACAAAAACCCAGAAAAAAAAAAAAACAAAAAAAAAAAAAAAAAACAAAAAAAAAAAACAAACAAAAAAAAAAACAAAAAAAAGAAGCCAAAAAAAACCAAACCAAAAAAAAAAAATAAAATAAAAAACAAAAAAAAGTAAAAAAAAGCCAATTTCAAAAACAAATTATTAATTAAAACCACCATTAGTGCGACAAGATGTCTAAAACACAATTAAATAGTAGGTATAATATAAAGAACAAAAAAAAATAAACAAAAAACAAACAAAACCCCAGAAAAAAAAAAAAAAAAAAGAAAACAAAAACAAAAAAAAAAAAAAAAAAACAAACAAAAAAAACTAAAAAAAAAAAAAAAAAAAAAAAAAAAGAAGCCAAATCCCATCACGTCCACGTCGTTGGCTTTGGGTAACGCAAAGTTTGGGAAAAATGGATTTAGGTCCGTATTTTGTCTGCATTGAAATCACAGGTACTTTAAGATTAAGGTCTTATGAAGGTAAATGTCAGTCTAATTTATTCAATTAAAAAATCAATGAGATCACATAAAAGTGTATGTAAAAAACTTCATTATTTCTATTGTTTTTTTTATATAAATTCAAAATTTTATGAAATTTATATAAAGGGTGTTTTTTAGAGGTATAGAACTTTAGGTTGGCAGAACTATTTTCATTGATAGTTTTTTATATTTAATTTTTTAGGGATTTCACCTGCAGCCTAAACGGGATTTTCCTTAAACACGTGTTTTTCATTTTGTTTTATGACCAAAAATAACGGGACCTGTCGTACAATTTATTTTTGACCAATTTTTGTATAGAAAATCTTTCAAAAAGTTTTAAAAGTACCTATTATGGATACCAAAAGCTTCAACAATTTTTTTTAAAACTTAATAATTCGAAAACTTGATTTTCATTAAACTGCATCTAGTAATTTTTTAACATTATCTAAGAGATTTTAAATAAAAATTATTCTTATCGCCAAAAAACGGTCGCTCCCATACAAGTGTTTTAGTGTTTAACGGGTAAGGATAATCTATTTTTTTCTCAAAAACGGCTCCTACGATTTGCATTAAAATTTTTATGTGTGCTAATATCAATACGATCTATCTACTATATTATTGAACAAAATATCTATCCATTAAAAATGGTATCTGTCAAAAAACCATTTTTTTTTGGGTTTCGACTATCTTCTTATCTGTTGAACAGATTTTACACAAGAGCTTCTAATAAATTCATATTAGAAGCATATCAAAATTTTCAAAAAAAACTAATATCGGATTTTTTTAAAAAATGTCTAAATTATTTTTTTGAAAGTTCGATATTTCGAAAATGGGTAGATATTTTTTTCAAAATAAATTTTTAAACTCCGCATTAATAAATAGGTACCAAAGAAATTGTGTACCAATTTTTGTTTCTTAAAAATGTTATATAAAAAAATATTTATAAAAAAAACCGCTCCAATGATTTTTAAATTTTTTCTGATAAAATGAGATTTTTGTATGAAATGATAAGGTTCGTTAAGTGTCAAAACAATTTCAGAAGTTGTTTAATCAATTTATTTCTAATTCTATTGATTTTAAAACAATTTCAGTCTAAAGTGCAAGTTATGTACATGCATATGTGCAACACACTTGTAATTTGTTCATACAGTAAAACTCGCTTAAGAGAAACCCGCTTGAGAGAAAACCCCGCTCATCGGGTTGTCGACCAATTACTTATAAAACACTCCGCTTAGCGAAAATTGTTTAAGTAAAAAACCCGGTTACCTGAAACGAATTTTCAGTTAAATTTTATATTTTTCAATGAAAAAAACTCTCTTAAGTGAACAAAATTGAATCAAACCGATATTCAAACTATTTTATTTAAATTTTTTCTAGGCAACTCAAAAAGATAAATTCAATTTTTAAATTTAATTTTTTTTTCACTTAAGCTGGGTTCATTTAAATGAAAAACCAGCTTAAGTGAAAGAAAGACTAATTGTTTCTCTTAAGGGGGTTTTAATGTATATAGGTATGTACTCACATAATATTACCTTTAACTAAACTACGTTTTTGGCAGGTGGCATAAAATATAGGCTCCGATAACTAATTTCTTTTAAAATCAGATGAATAGATCTAAATTATTCAGTCAGAATTTAAAACCACAGTGTGATCACACATAAGAGCAAGTTCGTGCGACCCAGTCGTGCATTTTATTTTAAGTTAGCGAAACCACTGAAACTGAAACTGCAAATCGAACAAAATCAAAATCTATATAAAATAAAATATATACTTTTGATTTGGTCTTACTGAATAAATGATAATTAAAACAGCAAATAAATATATAAAAAGTTATGTCAGAATGAAATTTTCTTTTACTAAAAACTAATTCAAAAAGCTTTAATCTTGTAGGTGGTACAAATACCTACATATATTACGTCCTATTTTGGTTTTTGAACGACGACGTAGGTATATGTACATATCGACATATGTATATCGTGTACGATAGCCACAAATGGTGACGATTCTTTAACAGAACCAGACATTGAATTCTATTTATCAGAGTTACCAATTGCATTCAATTGAATCTCGATGTATTTTTTATGGAAAAGAATTAATTTTTTTTCCACAATTAAAATCAACACTCGAAGTAATGTCAATTATAGGTATTGTCTTGCTTAGTTATATGTATTCTTAAGTGTTTATCAAATAAATCAACTTAAGTGTATCCACCTACCTAGTCTGAAATTTATTTCTTTGGTTTCATAAATTTGCCAAAGTAACTATCCATTTCTCCAATTCAATGGATACATTAAAAAATAAACATACGGCAACTCTGATGAATGATGAACCTACATCAACTTCACAGACGCATTTGCGGTTCTTTCCATTACAAGTAGAAGGGACAAAAATCTTTTTTTTTTTACGGATTCGTTTTTCGGTGTGCATCTGTTTCATTAGTCTACTTTATGCTGCATATAAACACTACACAAGTCAAAAACTCATCGTGCATGTGAGAGTGTATTAGTAAATTCTTTTTGAAGTTGTTTACCCTAACTACCTGATCGAGCAAAAACCCAAAAGTTTTGATTTTGCATCAAGCAGACACAACGTATGCCTTACTATTTTTTCATTTTCACTAAGACACTCTCTAATTCCAATGCATGATAAGATTTTGAACTGTGTATGTATAATGATATATGCCGCTTTAAATGAAATACATATTTTCTTGTTTTTTTTCATTTTTTCTAAAAAGTTTGATCAAAGATATTGCCAGATTAAAATTATTTTTTTTTAAATGCTTTTACTTTATTGTAGTAGGACAAGGTAAATTTAGAAAGAGTAGCAGGTGGACGAAACTCCATATTCCTTTATGATGATTTTTTGCTATCAAAAATTTCTCTGGTTTTTATTTTCATCTTTTTGATACAAATACCTTTGTACCTATATAAAACAAAACTACGAAATTTATTTTAAAACTCAATTTATTTAAGAAATTTAGAAAGGATTTTGGTTCGTATTTTATCTGCATTGAAATCACTATTTTTTGATTTAGGTACCTAGGTATAAATCTTAATTATTGATGGAATCAAAAATTAACCTTAACTTTGAAGATACACCCATAAGAACTAAACTTAAAAGCCTCTTTAGCTAACCCAACGACCGTTTTTGGAATATTTTGAATTGTTTTAAATTAATATCGATTTTTTTGTTAAAAATCAATTAATGTGAACCCACTGACTACTGAATTCATTGCAATATGACCGCTGAAAATTTTGAATAGAAAGGTCCGGGTTTGTTAAGATAGCTGAATGAGCTAGAACTCAAAAAAATGCCAGCATATCAAGGTCGTTTACCAAAATTCATGGAAAATCGCCTTAATCAAAAAAGAAATCATAACTTTTGTTAGAAAAGTGTTAGAAACGGGAACTCTTCGGATTATATTGTAAACACATCATATCTATCAGAGAAAATTAACAAATGAGTTGGAACTCGCAAAAAAATGCCAGCATATCAAGGTCGAATTAAGGTCGATTACCAAAATTCATGGAAAATCGCCTTAATTTAAAAAAAAATCATAACTTTTGTTAGAAAAGTGTTAGAAACGGGAACTCTTCGGATTATATTGTAAACACATTATATCTATCAGAGAAAATTAACAAATGAGTTGGAACTCGCAAAAAAATGCCAGCATATCAAGGTCGAATTAAGGTCGATTACCAAAATTCATGGAAAATCGCCTTAATTTAAAAAAAAATCATAACTTTTGTTAGAAAAGTGTTAGAAACGGGAACTCTTCGGATTATATTGTAAACACATTATATCTATCAGAGAAAATTAACAAATGAGTTGGAACTCGCCAAAAAATGCCAGCATATCAAGGTCGAATTAAGGTCGATTACCAAAATTCATGGAAAATCGCCTTAATTTAAAAAAAAATCATAACTTTTGTTAGAAAAGTGTTAGAAACGGGAACTCTTGGGATTATATTGTAAACACATTATATCTATCAGAGAAAATTAACAAATGAGTTGGAACTCGCAAAAAAATGCCAGCATATCAAGGTCGAATTAAGGTCGATTACCAAAATTCATGGAAAATCGCCTTAGTTTAAAAAAAATCATAACTTTTGTTAGAAAAGTGTTAGAAACGGGAACTCTTCGGATTATATTGTAAACACATTATATCTATCGGAGAAAATTAACAAATGAGTTGGAACTCGCAAAAAAATGTCAGCATATCAAGGTCGAATTAAGGTCGATTACCAAAATTCATGGAAAATCGCCTTAATTTAAAAAAAAAATCATAACTTTTGTTAGAAAAGCGTTAGAAACGGGAACTCTTCGGATTATATTGAAAACACATTATATCTATCAGAGAAAATTAACAAATGAGTTGGAACTCGCAAAAAAATGCCAGCATATCAAGGTCGAATTAAGGTCGATTACCAAAATTCATGGAAAATCGCCTTAAATTAAAAAAAAAAAATCATAACTTTTGTTAGAATAGTGTTAGAAACGGGAACTCTTGGGATTATATTGTAAACACATTATATCTATCAGAGAAAATTAACAAATGAGTTGGAACTCGCAAAAAAATGCCAGCATATCAATGTCGAATTAAGGTCGATTACCAAAATTCATGGAAAATCGCCTTAATTTAAAAAAAATCATAACTTTTGTTAGAAAAGTGTTAGAAACGGGAACTCTTGGGATTATATTGTAAACACATTATATCTATCAGAAAAAATTAACAAATGAGTTGGAACTCGCAAAAAAATTCCAGCATATCAAGGTCGAATTAAGGTCGATTACCAAAATTCATGGAAAATCGCCTTAGTTTAAAAAAAATCATAACTTTTGTTAGAAAAGTGTTAGAAACGGGAACTCTTCGGATTATATTGTAAACACATTATATCTATCAGAGAAAATTAACAAATGAGTTGGAACTCGCAAAAAAATGCCAGCATATCAAGGTCGAATTAAGGTCGATTACCAAAATTCATGGAAAATCGCCTTAATTTAAAAAAAAAAATCATAACTTTTGTTAGAATAGTGTTAGAAACGGGAACTCTTCGGATTATATTGTAAACACATTATATCTATCAGAGAAAATTAACAAATGAGTTGGAACTCGCAAAAAAATGCCAGCATATCAAGGTCGAATTAAGGTCGATTACCAAAATTCATGGAAAATCGCCTTAGTTTAAAAAAAATCATAACTTTTGTTAGAAAAGTGTTAGAAACGGGAACTCTTCGGATTATATTGTAAACACATTATATCTATCAGAGAAAATTAACAAATGAGTTGGAACTCGCAAAAAAATGCCAGCATATCAAGGTCGAATTAAGGTCGATTACCAAAATTCATGGAAAATCGCCTTAGTTTAAAAAAAATCATAACTTTTGTTAGAAAAGTGTTAGAAACGGGAACTCTTCGGATTATATTGTAAACACATTATATCTATCAGAGGAAATTAACAAATGAGATGGAACTCGCAAAAAAATGCCAGCATATCAAGGTCGAATTAAGGTCGATTACCAAAATTCATGGAAAATCGCCTTAATTTAAAAAAAAATCATAACTTTTGTTAGAAAAGTGTTAGAAACGGGAACTCTTGGGATTATATTGTAAACGCATTATATCTATCAGAGAAAATTAACAAATGAGTTGGAACTCGCAAAAAAATGCCAGCATATCAAGGTCGAATTAAGGTCGATTACCAAAATTCATGGAAAATCGCCTTAATTTAAAAAAAAAAAAAATCATAACTTTTGTTAGAATATTGTTAGAAACGGGAACTCTTCGGATTATATTGTAAACACATTATATCTATCAGAGGAAATTAACAAATGAGATGGAACTCGCAAAAAAATGCCAGCATATCAAGGTCGAATTAAGGTCGATTACCAAAATTCATGGAAAATCGCCTTAATTTAAAAAAAAATCATAACTTTTGTTAGAAAAGTGTTAGAAACGGGAACTCTTGAGATTATATTGTAAACACATTATATCTATCAGAGAAAATTAACAAATGAGTTGGAACTCGCAAAAAAATGCCAGCATATCAAGGTCGAATTAAGGTCGATTACCAAAATTCATGGAAAATCGCCTTAATTTAAAAAAAAAAAATCATAACTTTTGTTAGAATAGTGTTAGAAACGGGAACTCTTCGGATTATGTTGTAAACACATTATATCTATCAGAGAAAATTAACAAATGAGTTGGAACTCGCAAAAAAATGCCAGCATATCAAGGTCGAATTAAGGTCGATTACCAAAATTCATGGAAAATCGCCTTAGTTTAAAAAAAATCATAACTTTTGTTAGAAAAGTGTTAGAAACGGGAACTCTTTGGATTATATTGTAAACACATTATATCTATCAGAGGAAATTAACAAATGAGTTGGAACTCGCAAAAAAATGCCAGCATATCAAGGTCGAATTAAGGTCGATTACCAAAATTCATGGAAAATCGCCTTAGTTTAAAAAAAATCATAACTTTTGTTAGAAAAGTGTTAGAAACGGGAACTCTTCGGATTATATTGTAAACACATTATATCTATCAGAGAAAATTAACAAATGAGTTGGAACTCGCAAAAAAATGTCAGCATATCAAGGTCGAATTAAGGTCGATTACCAAAATTCATGGAAAATCGCCTTAATTTAAAAAAAATCATAACTTTTGTTAGAAAAGTGTTAGAAACGGGAACTCTTGGGATTATATTGTAAACACATTATATCTATTAGAGAAAATTAACAAATGAGTTGGAACTCGCAAAAAAATTCCAGCATATCAAGGTCGAATTAAGGTCGTTTACCAAAATTCATGGAAAATCGCCTTAGTTTAAAAAAAATCATAAATTTTGTTAGAAAAGTGTTAGAAACGGGAACTCTTGGGATTATATTGTAAACACATTATATCTATTAGAGAAAATTAACAAATGAGTTGGAACTCGCAAAAAAATTCCAGCATATCAAGGTCGAATTAAGGTCGATTACCAAAATTCATGGAAAATCGCCTTAATTTAAAAAAAAATCATAACTTTTGTTAGAAAAGTGTTAGAAACAGGAACTCTTGGGATTATATTGTAAACACATTATATCTATCAGAGAAAATTAACAAATGAGTTGGAACTCGCAAAAAAATGTCAGCATATCAAGGTCGAATTAAGGTCGATTACCAAAATTCATGGAAAATCGCCTTAATTTAAAAAAAATCATAACTTTTGTTAGAAAAGTGTTAGAAACGGGAACTCTTGGGATTATATTGTAAACACATTATATCTATTAGAGAAAATTAACAAATGAGTTGGAACTCGCAAAAAAATTCCAGCATATCAAGGTCGAATTAAGGTCGATTACCAAAATTCATGGAAAATCGCCTTAGTTTAAAAAAAATCATAACTTTTGTTAGAAAAGCGTTAGAAACGGGAACTCTTCGGATTATATTGTAAACACATTATATCTATCAGAGAAAATTAACAAATGAGTTGGAACTCGCAAAAAAATGCCAGCATATCAAGGTCGAATTAAGGTCATTACCAAAATTCATGGAAAATCGCCTTAATTTAAAAAAAATCATAACTTTTGTTAGAAAAGTGTTAGAAACGGGAACTCTTGGGATTATATTGTAAACACATTATATCTATCAGAGAAAATTAACAAATGAGTTGGAACTCGCAAAAAAATGCCAGCATATCAAGGTCGAATTAAGGTCGATTACCAAAATTCATGGAAAATCGCCTTAGTTTAAAAAAAATCATAACTTTTGTTAGAAAAGTGTTAGAAACGGGAACTCTTCGGATTATATTGTAAACACATTATATCTATCAGAGAAAATTAACAAATGAGTTGGAACTCGCAAAAAAATGCCAGCATATCAAGGTCGAATTAAGGTCGATTACCAAAATTCATGGAAAATCGCCTTAATTTAAAAAAAAAAATCATAACTTTTGTTAGAATATTGTTAGAAACGGGAACTCTTCGGATTATATTGTAAACACATTATATCTATCAGAGAAAATTAACAAATGAGTTGGAACTCGCAAAACAATGCCAGCATATCAAGGTCGAATTAAGGTCGATTACCAAAATTCATGGAAAATCGCCTTAGTTTAAAAAAAATCATAACTTTTGTTAGAAAAGTGTTAGAAACGGGAACTCTTCGGATTATATTGTAAACACATTATATCTATCAGAGAAAATTAACAAATGAGTTGGAACTCGCAAAAAAATGCCAGCATATCAAGGTCGAATTAAGGTCGATTACCAAAATTCATGGAAAATCGCCTTAATTTAAAAAAAATCATAACTTTTGTTAGAAAAGTGTTAGAAACGGGAACTCTTCGGATTATATTGTAAACACATTATATCTATCAGAGGAAATTAACAAATGAGTTGGAACTCGCAAAAAAATGCCAGCATATCAAGGTCGAATTAAGGTCGATTACCAAAATTCATGGAAAATCGCCTTAGTTTAAAAAAAATAATAACTTTTGTTAGAAAAGTGTTAGAAACGGGAACTCTTGGGATTATATTGTAAACACATTATATCTATCAGAGAACATTAACAAATGAGTTGGAACTCGCAAAAAAATGCCAGCATATCAAGGTCGAATTAAGGTCGATTACCAAAATTCATGGAAAATCGCCTTAGTTTAAAAAAAATCATAACTTTTGTTAGAAAAGTGTTAGAAACGGGAACTCTTCGGATTATATTGTAAACACATTATATCTATCAGAGAAAATTAACAAATGAGTTGGAATTTGTATAAAAATTCCATCATATCAAGGTCTTTTTCATAAAGTGTGAAAATTGCATTTCACAATTGAAAAAAATCTAAATATATGTATGTTTGAAAAGTGTTAGAAAGAAAAATTTATTAGATTATATTGTGAACGCATAAGGGGTATGTCTTTTAATCATTGGTTATATTGAAACTTCCAAATCTGTTAAAACCAGTTTCTTTTTCTACCGCATTTCTTGTTAGAATTATTTTTTCAGTTTTATTTTTTTCTAAGTCTGAATATAACGGAACAATTTTTTTTAAGTATGAGGAACTATTAAGGTATGTCTTTTACATCTAAAAAAAATATTTTTATTTGACATTTCAATAATTGATATGCTACGGGAAGTTAGCATCGCATTTTTTAAAATCCGTTTTCTCGCTGAAATCGAACAGAACTATTTTGGAAAAGTATCAAGAACTATAGAACTATGGTGCATGCGATAAGAACTCCAAAAAAAACTTGATATGCTAACATTTGATATGCTAACTTCACAGTCATAAACATATGATTTTTAAAATATTTGCATACAAAAATTGATTAAAATCAGTTAAACCTATTTGGGGAGAAGCAAAATTAAAAAACTGGTTCGCTGGGGGCTTTTATTAAAACCATTGTTTTCTTTTGAAAATTATATTACTTATATACGCTTAACTCAGCTTAACCTTATCCGATTTGCGAAAATTACTGATGAAGCTGTGTTAATACACAGCGAATTTTTTCATAGAGTCCTTTTTCTTTAACGCAAAATATATTAACTATATTTTTTACTGAGTCAGTGAAATTATTTCATTAATTTAGAGTTTATTTGATGATTTAACGAATTTATTCCTTATTATGTTTTAATTATGTTTATTTTATATAATTCACACTTGATTCTAACAATCTAAAAATGAGCGTTGACAAAGAATCTCAAAAGTTAAATGGTGATTCAAAACAAGCTATCTAAATTCTTCACGCACGTTGTCAACATGTAATTTTAGTTGTTGTTAAGTACCTACCTTATTTTTATAGATTCCTTGATCAAAATAAAGATTTTAATTCAATTATTATTAATTCGTGATTTTTTCGATGGTTCAGATATTTTATATTAAACAACCAACAAAATTCAATATTGAATGCAAACACTCTGGTTAAAAGAAAAGAATTTTTTTCCGTGTTTTGCTGTTATTTAATAAAATATACATTAAACAAAACAAAATCCTGATTTAAATTGTATATATTTATTTATATTTAATTAACTGATTCGACTAATTATTAACTAAAAACTCTGCATATATAATAAAATATTCCACTGTGCAGCATGGTCATTATATGAAATGAAATAAAAATTTGAAGGTAATTGTGGTGAAATTGTTTTGGTTTTAAACGTTTAATATTATTTTAAGTTTCATTTTAAAAATCACGTCATTGGCATCGCCCTGATAGCCAACAATATTCATTTATTCAACTTAACACAACCCAGACTAATTTATTTTAATTTAATTTTGATTTCTTTTATACAACATGGTTTATTGAACGTTCACAATATCGTTATATTTAAGTATAGTTAATCCCAAAGCAATATTGTAAACACAAACAACAATGAAAGTTGTTCGATAAAAATTAACAATACAAACCAACCAATTACATTAGCACTGTTTCACAGTTTACATAATTGAACATTTTTGCACTTTAATAGCCCAAAGGAACACCTTTTAAAGCCTTTAAGAGAGCCACTTATGAAATTTGAGAGGACCGAAAATGCAAAATAATACATCCATAAATCTTTTTTTAAGTGTAAATGTTTTGTAATAAAAGTCTTTTGAAAAGGCGAGCATTTATTCAAAATAGCTTTTAACGGCCTTTAGCCCACAAAAATTTTGACTTTTCGTCCCGGCGGCGCGGCGATCTCACTTGGACTCATCAGTTGACTAGTGAGGGAGGACCTTGTCAATACGCAATTTTTGTTAAGTTCAGTTCATCTCACATATATTTCATGACGAAATTCTTATTCTATATCCCATAAGAATAGAATGCGGCCGTGGCCTGGCATTGTTTATATATGAAGGTTTTTTAATAATACAAATTCTATATACTACTGAAATACATCAGCCAAGTAGAAGACTTATTAGACTATTTTATTTGGACTTGTTGAATTATTGATTCCAGCGAGCATTTATGTTTGTAATTTAAAGAAGTATATTTTTGGTAAAAACTTCTGTACCTATGTTGTATATTGTATTTACATATATACAAAAATATTTTAAAGCGGAAACGTTAAGTTAATTTAAAATTTATCAAAATAATTGATTTAGGCGTAATTAGTGGTATTTTGTGGGCTTTAATATGCCCATTATTTGTTAGTCAATTGCTTTAATATTAAATCATAATTCTTTAGCATTATTAAGTATTTCAAAATAATCAATTCAATGGCTAGGCACCACGCCTTTCATAGAAATGTATCGTTCAGAAAACAAAATAGGTAATTTTTTTATGCCAAATTAAAGCTTATGGGTTATTGTTTTCTGTGGACAAACAAAAATTCATTTTGAACCATCCTCATCATTAAATGGATTTTTTTTTTCAGAGTTGGAAAGGTAGTGAAATCATTGAAATACTAAAATAAAAGTATCTATGTAATTTCATTAAAAAGGTTGATTTGATCAAAATGAATTTTTGTTTTTACCATTTATAATAATTAAGTTATAAGCTTTATTTTTTCATTTAAATAATAATTGACCTTGCTTTTTAAACAAAATTAAAAATTAAGGTTTTCAATAAAAAGCTATAACTATGTAGGTATATTGTGCAAATTATTACAGAAATAACATGGGATCCTGTTTATTATTTGCATTTATTTTAAAAAATAAAAAAAATGGTGTCAATACACGAAAACAAAATATAATTAAGAAAACACGACATTAATTTAACACTGTTTTGACTGTGATCCGTATAGTAAAAAATGGTTAAATTTTAAGGGCCGATGTTGATTTTGAATAAAACACAAATTATTTAAGAAATTATTGTCATTTCTTTTTATTATGATAATATTGGTATGGTTCAATTATGTATGGAACAAAATATCGGCCAAATGGCCACCGCGACCTCGGCGGTACACCTATTTGAGGTTCTATGCCGTTAATGTGCCGAATTATCTCATCTTTTAGCTCTTGAATTGTTGCTGGCTTATCGACGTACACCTTTTCTTTCAAATAACCCCAAAGAAAGAAGTCCAACGGTGTCAAATCACATGATCTTGGCGGCTAATTGACATCGCCACCACGTGATATAACACGGCCATTGAATTTGTCGCGCAAAAGAACCATTGTTTTGCTAGCTGTGTGGCAAGTGGTACCGTCCTGTTGAAACCACATATAGTTCACATCCATATAATCCCATTCGGGTCATAAAAAGTTCGTTATCATCTCTATCTATAGCGAACACTATTCACAGTAACTGCTTGACCGGCCTCATTTTGGAAAAAATACGGCCCGATGATGCCGCCAGCCCATAAACCGCACCAAACAGTCACTCTTTGTGGGTGCATTGGTTTTTCGAGGTGAAAATGTGCCTAATCACCAGTGTTGCCGAAAGTACTCCCATAGGAGTATTGTACTCCTTTCAACACCTCCGTACTCCTGTACTCCTCCTTTTACATTCGTACTCCTATTTTTTTTAAAGACCTAAAATATCTTACACTTGCAGCAAAGTGTAATGTTAACTTTAATAAATTTAATTCACTTCAATTTAAATCAAATTTGGCAGCACTTTAATCTTCCAAACTGACGTCAAAAAGGGAATTTCCCTCTTTCCTGTTTGTTTTTGTTTTTCGTTGGCGTGGACGTCTACGTTCAATTTACATCTGTCAGTTCGGTATTTATTTTATGGTTACCTGTTACCTGAAATTTTGGTTTGGTGGTTGTTTTTTTTTTTTTTGAGCTCCGTAAATTTGTATGTATAGTTCAATAAAATGAAAAGGTTTGTTAATTAATGTTTGAAATATTAATTCCTGTTAGAAAAATTCAAAGTAAACTTTTATTGTATAGATATTTAGTGAAATTGGATTCCTTGGAGCAGGTAAAGGCAAAAAAAGGCAAATATAACTATGCTTTACGCTATCTGCCACAAGACAGATTTTGTGTGATAGAAAAGATGTTTACTTATTTTTGTTCTTAGAATTAATAATTTATTTATTTATGTTTTTTTTTGTAACTGATTTTTTTTCTTGATGATTTTTTTTTTTTAATAAAGTTTGAAGACTAAAAAATGTCTGTACTACTATTTTTTTCAAAATACTCCTCTTTTTTGGCTTCAGTACTACCTTGAAATATTTCTTCCCGGCAACACTGCTAATCACTGAAGATGATTTTCTTCGAAAATTGATCATCCACAGTTGCCATTTCTTGCCACCATTGACGACGCTTGAAATGGTCAAGAGGTTTTAGTTCTTGAGTCAATTGCACCTTGTAAGCGTGTAAGTCTTTATGCATAATGTTCATTAACGACGAGCGTGAGAACAGCAGCAATATTTTCTGCAGTACGAGCTGTGCGAGCATGCACTGGTGTTTTCACATGTCCAACATACACGGTTTGCTAAAATTTTTGCACGATTTTTCCGATTGTACGCACATTTGGACGGTTAAATTGACCGAAAAAATCACTAAGTGCACGATATGCATTTTGATTTGAACGCCCATTTTCATAATAAGCCTGAATAACTTTAACGCGTTGCTCGATTGTTTAACCACCCGTTATGATGAGCTTCTTATTGTAGCTGATTATGACAACAGATTTTAGTTCTGTTTCCTAATACAGAACAGAAGTGGCAGAATAGGCCTAAAAACCGCACTTAAAAAACTTTTCAAATGGCAAATACTGGATTCGATTCTACAGTTATCTGTCAAAGTACAAACATATTAACCATTGCGCCAAGACAAGAGGTATTGAAATAATTGTATTAAATACATGCGCATCAATGAGAAAAGGTACGCCTATTGCATTGAATAAAATCTGTCAATCATTATTGTCTCTTCCTTTATTTTGGCTATAACGTTAACAATTTTAATTTATTGAAAATTAAAAAATCCAAGAATTAGAATGTTAAGCTTTTTTAAAATTCTTTTACAAATTTATTATATTTATATCTTCTTGCGGTAGGTACTTCATTTTATTTACAAAAAACGAAATAAGGCCCAAAACAATTTATTTATCCTCTTAAAATTTAAGAGGCTGCTTATTTTATTGTTTAAAATGTTATTCTTCGAATAATGTACTGTAAGCAATATTCAAAATTTATTGTGTTGGTTTGATGATATCAAAAAAGGTTTACAGAGAAGTATATTTATAGTAGAGAGTTACTATGTAAATAATTATTTTTTTGGAATTCACTATAATAATGTGAAAACATTATAAACATGACTGCGAACCTTTAAGTGAACTTAAATTCTCCGAAATACAATTTTAACTCCTCATTTATAACTGAAAATTCAGCCCAATTCAATAAATTTAAATTTTATCTCTCTCAATAAATAACCATGTAGCTGAACTATGACTTTGTGGAAACATTTGTATCAACAAAAAAAAAACATAGAGGGTTGAGTGTACGTAGGTACGCCTATATAGATATTTTACTGTAAAGCTAAATAGCCTTACCGCTTTAAATGAAATCTTTAAATTTTTTGAAAGGTAATGCTTTTCGTAGAACAATACTTTTATATTAATATTTTCAGAATTTTTAGTCACTCCATTTAAAATACGAACAAACTTGTTGAAATAATTTTTTTGCAGGTATGGTATCTTCATATTTTCATTAAATTTGAATGCTTGCATTTTAAAGGATGAAGTTTTGTTTGTTTAGCATTTCGTTATTTCATATTCTACGTATTGCAAATAACGTTTTTAAATGATATGACAAATTATTCTTTCCCATTTTTCATTTCGCAATTTTCGTTTAGTTTTTTATTGGATTGGATTTTTTTAAGTTTGGTAATTTTTATTCATTAAATTAGATTTTGCACGAAATTTAAAGACATGGTTATTTAATGGAAGCAAAATAATTGCATAACAATTTAATGCCAGTTAAAAAATGCGAAGCAACAACATTCAGCATAGAGTATACCTAAATATAAAAATGAATTAACCAAAAAAAAAAAAATAATTAAATGCCCCTTTAATGTTAAAAATTAATTCATAATAATTCTGAACTATCAAAACAACTGAATGCTGAAATGATCTATCAGCGAAATAATAAAACGGCTTGGTATTATTTTGCGTAGTAATAAAATGGCGAAACGTTATTTCACGAAAAAATATCGCCAAATATCAAACAGTGTAAAAAAAAAAACTTAACAACAAAAATTGCCAAATTATTTTGTGAAATATTTATAAAAAAAAGTGAAATTAAAAAACGTTGAATATTAATTGCGTAATGATTGAAAAACAAAATGAAGAAAAAGGAATTGCCAATTGAGGATTGCGAATTAAACGAAATATTTAACGTCTAAAGCGAAACAAAGAGTAGCCAATTTAACTTTGCCAAACAATGGTGACCTTTTTCAAATGAAATTATTTTCAAACTTTTTATTTTATCTGAATGTGCCAAAATGTTGTTTTAGTGCTTAAGACTTTGAGGAATAAAAGAATGTAAAACTCAGCTTATTACAATACAACGTACTAACCTGTGTATGTGTATAATCAAAAAATTTACATTTTTAACAAATTGATCCACGTAGGAGTCTTGAATATAATTATTTAGCTGTGTGTTGAATCTTTTAAACTTAATGTTTGTTGCTCGTTTCTTAGTTTTTAACGGATTTAATTTATTACATTTGCCTTGAGCTAGCGGAAATGCATCTATTTATTTAAACATACTTCTAATTTGAAATAAATTCAGGTATTAATACATTTCAAAGTGTTATAGTTATGTGCAACTTATTAATAATTAAATTGCAAATTCTTATTAAATTCTTGTCATTGCGATTATCATGTCAGCATTCATATTAACCGTATCATAAACACTTTGACGCACGCACGCTTCAAACTAATAAAAATTGTAATTAGTGTCTCAGCCAAATGTATGTTCTGGTTATGTTTATGCAGCAGGTATTTAAACTCTTGCTGCTACTAAAAGTATAAAAGTTGATCTACTTTCAGTTATCAAATCAGAAATCTTTCAAAAGCTTTCCAGTTCGAATCATACTTCTTCTTAAATAAAAAAAAAATAAAACAACATGAAGGTAAGTTGTGATTTTGCTAGAAATTGCAGAATAAATATCAAACTTTCTTTATTTAAGTTCGCCATTTTTGCCGTAGTCTTGTTGGCTTTTACTATGGGAGTTCAATCATCTGTCATTCCTGGTCTTAATCTTAATTCGCTTGGGGTTGCCGGTCCATCGCTACAACAAGGTCCAGTTGTTATTGGATGGGGAGCTAGTGTTCCAGTTGTACCCAGTGTAGATATTTCGTCTGTTGTTGGAGTACCAGGAGCAACATATGTGGCTAAGACACTTGGTGCTGTCCATGCTGCCCCATTGCCTGGACATACCCAATCAGCTGTTGCGGTTAACATTGATCCAGCACCAGGAACTATGTAAATTGTAAAATTTGTGATGTTTGGCTGATAAATCTTGGTATTGACTTAGGTACAGTTATAAAATTATAGATTTAAGAAACAAGTTTATGTTTATATTGTTTGTTTGATTTAAATAGAAGCTTTGATATTTCAAACGATTTAGCTTAGTGCTATTTTTTTATTTTTATTTTTATTTTTTAAATGTAAAATAAACTTTTTCGAAGTTCTAATCATAAATACGATGTTCAAAAAAGAGGATTTCTTTATACCGTCCGGCATCGTCAGCTTGTGTTGTGCATCTGTCTATCTGTGAGTTTGCGAGTTTGTACATGTGGTGCGTCCGTGCATCCGCTGTAATTTCTTCTTGATCCTAAAAGTGAAGATTTTGAAGACAACTTTTCTTCAAATTTGGTACAGAGTGCATTTTTGGGTCATTTGCAGGAAAATCAAAATTTTGTCTTAATCTAAAGATTTTGAATAATAAAAAATAAAAAAATCTGTAATGTACAAAGCGATTGTAAAACGAACCTACAATTCAGGTCTTTGCTAAAAATGCAAAAATCGCATTACAGAATTACGGTTTCGGTTTTACGTGTTTTGAGAAAATTTACTTATAACTTTTCAATGGCTTGATTAATTTTATTATAATGTGGCTTCTACAAAACAAGCGAAATATTAAGCAAACATCCATTTTTACTTGCGAAAATCGAACTTGAGATTTTGATCAAAGTTGACATTATGATGATATCGAAGTCGAAAAAGGTGTCTATCTGTCTGTCCTGTCCTATTATATATTTATGGCTGCAGCGAAAACTGGTGGGTCAATTTTCTTTAAACTTTTTTGTGCATTCCACCGACACGTTTCTTTTATTTTTTCAAAGACCAAAAATAACGGTACCTGCCATATACAAATTTTTATACAAAATTATGAAAATCTTATGTTTCTCAAAAACGTGTTTAAATAAGTTTTTTTTTTTGTTTTGAGAACTTCGAAAACCACTTGGTCGATTTTTATTAAACTTTGCAACCAGCATTTTTTTAGCATTATATAGCAGATTGAAATAAAAGTTATTTTTATAATTAAAATAACGGTACATCCCATACAAGTGTTTAAAAACCGGTATTTTCCTTACCTTTTCTCAAAAACACGTCTCCTACAATTTTAATTAAAATTTTTATTTGAAATAATATAAATACGATCTACGATATTATTGGAAACAAATTTTATCTCTCGATTGAAAATGATAACCATTTTTTTGGTTTTCGACTATCTCATTATCTGTTGAACCAATTTTAATTACCGATTTTTACACAAGAGTTTCTAATAAGATTAAATAATATTGCATATCAATTTAAAATAAAAAAAACAATCTTTTGGATTTTTAAAAAAATTTCAAAATAATTTTTTGAAAATTCAATATTTCGGAAATGGGTGGAAGATTTTGCTTTTTCAAAATTTTAAAAAATACAAAGAAATTACGTAGCATTCATAGAAATTCTTTCAAAATTGTAATTATAAAAAAATATTTTTTTTTTAAACCGCTTCAATGCGTTTCAAAATTTTGTTCTCATTGAATTGAAATTTGTGAAAGAAATGAGACGGTGTTAATCGCGTTGAAGTCAAAAAAATTTCAGAAGTTGTTCAGTCAACTTATTTCTAATTATATTGATTTTTTAACATTTTTTTACCGTAATTCTTTAAGTTCTATGGATATGTGTAGTTTAACGCTGTGATATATTCAGGGCCGGGCCAAACACATGTGCAAGATGTGCAAATGCACAGGGCGTAAAATTCTGGGGGCGCATATACCAGGAGCAAGAAAATGTAATCCGATCTTGCGCAAACAAATATGTACTGCCATAAAACTTGTTCAAATTATCCCAAAATAACAACTGTACTAAGTTATTTCTTGCACTCTAACTAACATCACCTACCGGGGATACATAAATAAAAAAACACATTTAAAGTCTTCCTCTTGGGTAATGTAGAAAAGTCTTATGCATATGCATGTGTATCAGTCTATGTATGTGTGCAAATATAAAAAAGGGGCGCTTTCTACAAATTTTGCACAGGGCGCAGGTTTGGCTGCGGCCGGCCCTGGGTATATTGTTCATATTTATGACATAAAGAGTGGGCCATCTAGTGGTTTCTTTTTAGATCATAGGTTATTTTAACACTGACAGCTGTTTCCCGCTCGAAATCTTGAGAGAAAGTCAGTATCATACACTGCGGAACTAAATGAGTCGCTTTACGCTTGAACAACGACGTTGGCAAATATTGAAAACTTAAAAAATGAAATGAAGCACCCTTTGCGCCTGCTTTACGCAAGTTTGTGCAAAAAGTTCGTGAGACTGGTCGCAAGGTCCACACAGACGAGAATATGGCTGCTGTACCCGGGAGTGTAAGACTCAACTCACGAACATCAACTCATCGTATTGATCTCAACGGTGGGCATTACAAAACCATGTTAACCGATTTTTTTACTGAAATTGAAGACATGGATTTGGACGACCTCTGGTTCATGCATGATGGCGCGCCATGCCACACAGCCCGTAATCGATTTTTTGCGAACAAAATTCCCAAATCGTATTATCAGCCGTCTTGGAGATGCAATGCCAATTTGAGCTGCAATTTGACCCCTTTGGATTTTTTTTGGGTGGAACCGGGAAGGACCGATGTTATGCCAACAATCCGGAAAAGATTCAAGCACTTAAGGCCAATATCATCCAATCAATCCGTGAGCTATAGCCCAAAACCATCAACAAGGTCTTAGAAAATTGGAGTGACAGAATGCGTTACAGCCTAGACAGCCACTTGAACGACGTTATGTTCCATAATTAATGGGAATGTTTGCTCTTTCTAATAAAGCCCTAATATATGTACAAGGAAAGAATTTAATTTTCTTCATTTTATTGCATTTAAAAAAAATTTGTATCTGGCCCACCCTTTAATCACATAACACTACCTTAAATTTAAATATGTTTTTGGCAAGATTTTCACTTCCTAAATAAACTTCAACGGCAGTTTCAAACAGGTCCCTCTTCGCCCACATCAGAAAATGCATTACCATCCCTTTTCCGAACTTAAATTATAGTTATAGTTACAGCTACGACTGATGATCGGCCTGGCAGTCATGAAATAGCTAATCTCCAGCCTATAAAAATCTGGGTGGTAGCTAACCCAACTGTTGCTGTTTCATTCAAAATCTTCAATACTAATATTTGCGAAAGCTTGACAGCCTAACTACAAAAACCCCTTAAGAATTTCAAGTATGTTATTGTTAATTCATTAGTTAAAAAAGTATTTTCCTTAAATTGAAACGAAGCCCAGCCCTGGCATGATTTAGCCTTTGCACTGGACTAAATAAAGTTGTCTTTCTCCTTAGTCTTCGAAGTAAATGACTGATTGATTTTTATTTTAAATGGATTTGGGGATTGAATTATTAGTAAAATATTTTTTAAATTTTATTTTAGCATTTAAGTTTGTAAATAAGTTTTTTTCAAAGAGAAAAAAAGGCTATAGAATTAATTAATCAACACGTCTGTATATATATAAATATAACTCGTTAAAAAAATGCAAAATTATGATAAATATGAATTCCTCATATAATTACCTTGACCTTCATTAAAACAATCTGCATAGATGATAGTTATCATACAAATTTAATAACTTGATAGTTAATGGCCCTTTTTTAATTATGAACGTGCGATATCTTTTGTTATGACTTAAATAATCTAGAATAGCTAAGTGGTTACTGCTAACTTTACCCATCTCTAAACAAACAATGAAAAAAAGGGACATCCTTTAAAATTTTATTAAGGTTTAAAAAATGTGTTATATATATACACTCCAAACATGCGGTAAATATCTTTTATGTCTTAAATGCTTCAGAGAACTTTATTTAAAATGTTTCTTCCTTAAATTACTGTCAGGTCTTATGTACCTACCCTTATCAAAATTATCAACATTAATTTCGTACCTACATATAAGTTAAAAGGGGGATTGTTAGAAAAATTATTCCATTAGAAAAAGTCTAGCACTTTGTAAAGAACTTTGATAAGACAGCATGCCTTTTTTCATTCGACGGCGGAGTGGCGAAGCATTTCGTTGTAGGAATTATGTAGTATCCATAAATCTTTCTAGTTGTATGTAAGAGTTCATTTTTTATTTTCAACGATCTTATATCCTTTAGAGAGTTTCGTCTTTTTGTGCATCAATTCATTTTAACATACATTTAATGAAAATTTATAAAGTAATTGGAATACAATTCTGTAACGATCGCTGGCCCATTCCTGAAAATATGTAGCAAAGTAAACTAAAAAATAAATAACATTCTTAAATTTCTTAAAATTTATAACATTCATAAAATTGGGAAAAAGGATTTCATTCATAGCTTGTCAATGGATAATAATCACAAGAATATAGGTTGTGTGGATTATTGAAATTGAAAAAATGCATTTTAGTTCCTACGCATTCTAAAAATTTTATGGTTTGTAAGCAAAAGTATGACGATAAATCCTCCACATAATATACAAAGATATATTCTATATTTTACCAAATATCCTGGGAATAAATAATTGCTCTGTTGTTAGAATGTGTAAATGGAATATTATTAAAGAGAAATTTTAAAAAGTAGAATGAGAAAAACTAAAAGCTCCTAAAATTAAAAAAATTTGATTACAGGTTAAATCTTTGTTCAATATTTTTACTTGTAACATAAGCCGGGTTTAGTATCATAAGGTGCGACAGACAAATAAAATTGTTACGTAGGAGGGGATCTTCAAAAGAAGACTGTAGGTACATCCAATTAAAAGATTATATGTATCTTTTAATCGGGACATCAAGATTAAAGTTTTTGGAAAAAATTACTGAGAATCATCTTTTTTTTAAAATAATTCAGTTGATAATACTTCTTGTTAGAATTGAAAATATAGAATAATTCGTTTTTTACTGCCACCACACCAAAGACGAAGAAAAAATATACTGACATGGGCTTAGGCACTTTCTTTCTATCTGCCTATCTTCTTCTCGTTTATTTTTGTGGGGAATTATGATCCTCTGTCAAAAATAATTGCATCATGCCCTTTTCGTACATGTGTTATGAGTACTAGAGTATTTAATAATGGATATTCCGTTAACAATGGATAAATATAAAAATTTCCCAATTATTTGGTACATTGTAAATGTAAGCTCACAAAATCAATATATATTAGGAGTCGTTTTCGAGAAAAAAAAATAAGATTTTATTTGACGATTTTTAAACATTTGTATGGTAGGTTCTATTATTGTTGGTTACTAGAATAATTTTTGTTTAAAATCTGGTAGATAGTGTTTCAATGCTATAAGCGAAAGGCTATGCATGCACCCTTCGCGTTCGAGGCAAACTTAAGAACATCACCATCATTAATGTTAAGGGGCCTACGGAGGAGTCCCCTGACGAAGAGAAAGACACATATCACGAACAATGCCTGTCCAATATTATGATGATTATATGATATGATATGATTATGACCGCTTATAAGATACTCTCCTCTATCCTACAGGAACGGATAGACCCATACGGATATGCTAAAACTATCATCGGACAACATCAGTGAAGCTTCATTCCAGGCAAATCAACAACTGATAAGATCTTTACCCTTAGACAAGCGATGAAAAAATGTCTAAAATTTAACATTTCAACTTACCATCCATTTATAGACACTAAGGCCGCCGACTATAGCATAGCCAGAATATAATTATATAAAGCCATTAGAAAATTCGGCAGTATAACAACAAATAACTAATATAATATAACAAGCCAGTTTAAAAAAGCTGGATTGCTATCCAGACCAATCAACATCTTTAATGGACGACAAAGAGATGTTCTGGCCTGCCTCCTATTATACCTGGCGTTGGAGAAAGCAATCCGTGACTGTGGAACGTCAACAAGAGGGACCACTGTCACCAGGTCCAGCCAGATACTACGCAAACGACATCGATATCATCGGAAGAACCGAGCAAGCTGTACACTATTAAATCATCCAGATCGAGCAGGCGGTACAAAATCTAGGGCTTCACATTAGTGAAGAAAAAACAAAGTACATGGTGGCTTCGACGGAAAGTCAATAGTAATTTTTATTTGAAAATAAAGAAAAATAATAATAATAATAGTAGCAGCCGATAACAACATAGAAGATTAAATACGCGGGCGACTGCTCAAATCCAACAAAGCATACTATAGTCCGTCAAGGCTCTTTAAATCCAGAAACCTAACCATAACTTCTAAGCTGCAGCTATACAGGTTGTCGGGCCGATGATGATGATGATGGTGATGATGAGATAATGTTAAAAAAGCTGCTAGGTGCTATGTTTATTGTTTAATGAAAAGCAACAAACTCGTTTTTGAATTATATTCATGCCAATTATGGAATCCGCAATACTGGATCCGCAGTGTTTCGCAGTATAGTGTTCTCTTTTCTTTTCACAACAAATGAGTAAAGAGAAAATAGAGCTCTGCACTGCGAATCACAGAAGATTCAGTATTACGGTGTCAATAATCGACATAATTAAGTTAAAAAAAAATTGTGGCTTTATTATTTTTGGTCCTAAGAAGAATTTAAAAAAATGTTACGTAGGAATGCCCAAAAAATGCAAAGTATCAAGTTTATAGCAAACAACCCACAATTATATTATAAAGCTTCATTTATGTTCATTAAAATGATTTAAATTACTTTTGAACTTCTACCTACAATATTTTCCGCATGTTATTTTACCAGATTTTCCATATTAAGCGATATTTGACACATTCATGCATCATGTAATTAGTTTAACCAACATTTTTGCTCCTCCACTTTGGTTTGGGGAAACCCCATTGGCGACTTGTGACTTGCGTTTGAAATGCAAAGGATTTATTAATATAAAACAAAACAAATTGATCCATTCAATGCGGGTTATATAAATAACACAACCAAATTAAATCGAATATCATAGTCAATGAATTCAAAAAAACGAGGTAAAGGCACATATATGAGTCGCATGTACTTGTTCACTATAAATGTATGTAGGTATACCTATGTTATATTTCTATCTAATCTTATGGCTCAAAGCCGTTAAGTGATTTTATGTATTGATTCGTTAATAAACATAATAAGGTTGCATAAAGTATCTAATAATAAAATAACATTATAATCCTTTTTTATTTGCAAATATTATACACATTATACAATATACATATGTACATACATAATAATATACATAGATACAGTCAGGTCATGTTTTTTATTTGTAAAAAATATATAGAACTGCAGCCATAACTATACGGGATGAATTTTCTATAAACTTAATTGTTATTGGCTTTTTTAGATAATTAAAAATAAATTGATTATGTACATAAAACCTCTTTTAATATATTGTTATGACACCAATGATATATGTACATCATCTGATTTCTAAAACAAATCTCAATTTATGAGAAAAAACTGCAGCCGTTTTTTTTTAATAGAAAAATGAAAATATGAAATTTTTGAAAACATTTTTAAGAAAAAAAAAAAAAAATTGGAACGCCATTTTTTGGTATTAAATAATGTGGAGTTGAAAAATTTATTTTGAAAAAGAATCATGTCATTTTCGAAATATTCGAATTTTCAAAAAATAATTTTGAAATTAATTTAAAAATCAAAAATTTATTTTTGTTTTTGAAAATTTTGATATGCAATATTATTTAAAGTCAGTGGCGAGGCGTGCGTCATATTGTTCATTTTGTTCATGAATGCCTAACTTTCCGATAAAAATACTCAAAATTTTCTCGTTATCCTAACCACCCACATACTTGATTCACAATGCGACGAGAAAGCGAGACTACGACGTGACAAGATCTCTTCACTGTTTTCCTCTCTTAATGATGAACTTAAAACAATGAAATAATTCATAATAAAGCAATTCTCGTCGTAACGTCGCGTCTTTTTTTCAATATTGTATTGTTTCGTTGTTTTAAATTCGTCATTAAGAGAGAACATCTGCAAAGAGATCTCGTCATCAAGCATCAGGCAGAAATTATGAATTATAAAGAATAGATGTGAATTGCAACAAAAATTTATGCGGTGGTAAATTCATATTTTTGCACTAGCGTGCGTTAAAACATGGACACTAGTGCAAAAATATGAATTCACCACCATCGGACATTTTATTTAGCTTGTAGGCATTGGCAGACTAAGCTTGTTAACTCAGCTTTTACGACAAAACAAAAAACATAATTCATATTAATTATAATACACGTACGGGTTCAGAAAGAATGCACATCAGCATTAGCCAAAGCAACCAACAGGTAGAGTGCAAAAAAATAATGAATAGAAAACAAAATAAGACCATTTATTTAATAGAAGCGACCCACCCCCGCGTTGTATGGGTAGCACTTTACTTTAACAAAAAAATGAAATTCTGTTGATCCGATCCGATCACAGGATTTTAAGTTGGCTAATCTGAAGATTGCCTGAAAATTTCATCAAAATTGGTCAAGTCGTTTTGGAGCCTATAAGGAACATATGTCTGTATATACAAACATCGATTTTAGATAGATGTCTAAAAACCAAACTTACCTATAGATACAGTTAGTAGTTTTTTTTCCAATTATTCAAATTAGCTGTGAACGAATTGAAGCAAACTGGCGAACTTTGCTCCAAGTTCTTACACTGAGATATGAATATGGAAGTAGTGTAGGTGTGTAGGCATACATTTATATAGGATGGTCTGGTATGTTGACTTTGTTCTATTCGTGTTGGAAGAATATGAATATGAAACGGGAAATTAGTTTGGAATTTTTGCAATGAATTGAGTTTTTTTTTGACTGATGGTAAGAAAACGGTTTTTCTTCAAACTGTTAATTAAATTTTAAAAGTGGTTTTCGTTTGTTCAAGTAATGATTTTATGATTTGCGTAAAATTTAACTAAAAAATGGCATCAAATAGTTAAGTTGTGAATAAAATCGTATGTGATTGTGTAATTAAAAACGAATAGGAAGTAAGCCCTTTTATAAGTGGAATTCAGTAGAAATAGAAACTCTCCGTAACTTTCACATAGAAACATATAAAATATATATATTTCTGGTGGCAAAACCATAAATAAATTGTTCTGCTGGCCATGTTTATTATTTAAGACAGAAAAAGGATAAGAATATTTGTAATTTCCTTAAATTTGAATCATTTAAGTCACAGTTACGCTAAATATTTAAAACGTGTTCATATTTTATTGATTCGCTTTATGCTTTTAAAAAGTGCTTTGGAAAAGTGAGGATAGATTAGATTTAGATATTTTTTGGAAATGATGATATCGGGTCAGTTTTTTCAGAAATATTTAAACTTTGTGCACTAATACTTACATTTCCTTTAACAATTTCGTCCGTTGAAAGATCTTTTTCAACACTTAAAAGAATAAAAACATATTCGAGAACTACAATTGGTGAAAGTAGACTATCAGAACTTTCAATGATTTGATTACTATTGAAAAAAACTTTTGCGACAGAAACAGTTGGAAATATTTTTGAAGAAATATAAGTAATACCAACATTATGTATCTGTAAAATGTAAACTTAAAGAAAATAGAAATAAATGAAGTGAACGACTCGCCACTATTTAAAGTTATTAGAAGTTCCTTTGAAAAAGATTCCATTAAAATTGGTTTAACAGATAATAAAACAAAAATGAGAGATATCATTAAATAATAAATACAAAATTTATTCCGAAAATGTGATAGAATTTTAATCAAAATCTTTGATGTCAAGAACTTTTGATGTCAAGTTTTTTTTTTTTCATCGCAAATATAAGTAAGAAATTTTAAGACAATTGTTCCAAATGGAGTAAGAGCTGGCAGAAACTCTTATTTTTTGACAATACACGAATAAAGCAAATTAATTCTTCTAATTCTTTGTTGTACTTTAACCTCGTAATTGAATTAATATATGAGAATTTTAATTTTTTTCATATGGCTCGAAATGAAACAATGCCAAGGCCTCGTTTAATTTTCACCGTCGCCATAATTTTTAAATTATATAAATTTTATTACATTTGAATTTTTTAAACATGAAACAAATACCTGTCATTAAGAAATAATAGAAGCAACTGTGGCGAAGTCATACTTTCCCGTATTCCATTCCATTTGCATACCCAAACATCAAACAATATAGTAAAAATAAATAAAATATCATCGAACATGGTTTATTGTTTTCCGATATGTGATATTTTTGAAATTCCATGCTTCCATCAAATTTATAGGTTTAACAATATAAAAAAACATTTCAAGTATATAGACAATTTCGATTCTAATTTATGATTTTGTTTTATATGTAGTAAAAGATAAATTTGATAAAAGTTAATTCGAATGAATGCTCTGTTGACTTACAAAACATAGGTTATGCAAGGGGAATTAATTCCATTGATTATAAAATGTACATACATACATATATGGGTATAATGTATGTATATTGTATGTAGTAAAGTTGCTTTTTTCATCGTAATAATATTATGATAACACGAATAACACTGACAACTAATTATGTAATTTTAATATATTTTTTATAAATTTAATTTCTAATTAAAGATAAATATCTTACTGAAGGTGAAGATTTAAATTTCCCTAAAAAAAGTATACTAAATATAACTGTATTTGCCGATGCAAATGGGGTTATTTGAATGCTTACCTCTTAGATGCCAAAATTTGACGTTTGAAGAAAAACATGTCATCTCACCATTCCTGCCAATAATTCGTACTCATTAATGGCTGAGAGTTGTAAGTCACTAAAGGCCCGCTACCTATACACGAGCTTTTGCCCAACTGAATTTAATTTATTCATTTTAATAATAATATAATTGAATACCGTAAATTAAATTGCATTAAAATATAAAATTGATTTAATTTCTTTTGTATACACATTTTTTATTTGTTGTTTTAATTTTCAGATTCAATTTTGTATGTTGCTCTCGTATTTAACTATTTCATAATTACGATACATTTAAAATATTTTGTTAATTCATAAATTATCACTACTTTATTATAGATTATATATGTTGGTATAAAAATATAAAATACATTTTTTGGGTAATAAGGAAAGCTTCTGAGAATCCTCCAGCTCACTCTTAAACTCAAATCTAAAATTTTCCATTCTTTGTTAGTTATAGTTATTGTTTGTTATATTTTTCTTGTGGCACAAAATTCCTCAATTTGTTGACCGTAAGTTATTCTATATATATTAAGTCATGATTTAACGAAATCAGAATTTTTTTTAATTAACCTACCTAACCTACTCAGAAGTTGAACTTCTAATGCCCCTTATATACATATGTTCCTGTTCCTTTTCCTGCTTACAGCCATAATAGGTTCGAATGCCCAACAAAAATTCTTAAAACCAAAAGCTAAAACCAGGTACTCGTGTGTTTTATTACTGATAAGGTAAGGTAGGTACTTACAATCATGCCACTATGTTTTTTTAATCTTTCGGAAAAACACAAAATAATAATAATAAAAATTCATGAAATAGTTCTCTCAATAGTTTTTTTTTATCCTTGAAATAAATACATTAATTGAAATTAAACCCATTATATGTATTTTTTCTAAGAATTTTTTAAATTAACAAAATTTTATTTTGAAAAAATATAATTTAAAATAAATAAAATTAAAGAAATAATTAAAATTAAATTCGGTGCTTGAAAATAAAGTTTATTTAAAATCTGTAATTTCTTTTCTTTGTGGTGCCAATTTAAATTATGCAAAATGTTAAGGATTTACCCATCATCGGTAGTATTAACACGCTTGAATAACCTATACAATCAAATTTCCAAACAAAATATAAACACGTTAAGCTTCAATAACAATCCGAAATTAGTTTTTGTGAATTAATTATTTTCATAAAGCCTTTGGGTGACATTTAATGATTTTAATAGCATTTAAGAGAATTTCTCTTATGCTTGTTAATAAGGCAGGTGGAAGTTTTATGGGGTAAATGTTTGCTTTCGGGAATCAGCAAGAGAGTAGATTTGAACTTCATAGTAATTAAGTGTTAGGTATTAAAATTTTTCTTTAAAATAGATGTAAAATAATCAAAATTTTCGGCAATTTTAAATTAGAATCAATTTTGATTGTGAAAAAGAATGCACATGTATTGATATTTTCAGTTTTCTTTTCTTCAGGGAATATAGTGAAAATAAAACGGAAAAAAAAATAAAATAAAACAATTTTAAAAATTTATTAAATGTAGGTGCAGATATTTTTTCTTCAAATATGCAAAATATATTACTCCGCGGAGTAGGGCTCGGGAATTTTAAACATTTTTGTTTTAAGAATACTTTCTTAAAAGTCCGAAAATTATGTCCCCTTAACTTGGGAGTACCTTTCTTCATTAGTTCTGAGTTGGTTATTTATGATGTTCAATTAATAGTCTAGGTAAGTCGAAAATCAAAAATTGTCCAGAAACAAACATAATTCTTTTACTTTTATATAAGACTTTGGAGATTTGAACGCAAATTTTGTGTACATTTTGAGACATCCTATAGGTCCCAAAATTTAGGTACGCAAGATTTGAATTAAATAGAATACACGGACAAATTGAACGAAATTTTCCATGTGAATGAATTTCATTAAAAGAGCTTTAAGTTTCCTCCTTTAATGCAAGAGTATAGTTGTGACTTTTAACTTCAAGTAATCATAACCAATTATAACGACCCAAAACTTTCCAAAATACTTTTTTTTTAATTTTATTAATTTTTGAACTCTAGCAATATTTTATTTTTCTATAGAAATTTGACAATTAGAATAAGAAGAATTACAAGATGCTGAATAAAGTACCTACACCTACATAAAAGGGTTGAGTGGAGAAAGATTTATTTGATAGTACCTATAGAACCACTTTATAATAGGTTATTTGCACCTAATTAAAAAAATAAGCAAATTCTTATATCAATATAAAAAAAAAAATGTAATTCAATTCAAAAAATCAAAGAAATAATTTGTTCTTTTCGTGCATTGTCAAAAAAAATAAGAATTTCTGTCTGTTTCTACTCCATTTGCAATTTTCCTAAAATTTAATCAAAATTCGGTTTATTTGAAGTAAAAAATGGAAATAAGAAGAGCATGCGATATTGAATGTTTTAAAATTTTCGTGTTAAAAAAGCACGATCGTGCCACTTCGGCAAGGCTGTCTGGAATGATTATGAATTTAAAATTTACAGAATGTCTTATCGTGATACAACCGCATCGCAAATAATGTGAATTTATGAAAACACAGACCAGATACCACCAAACAAAGTTCTACTACAACCCCAATAACAGAAATATCTAGGAGAACATTAGAGCATTCTTCTATTGATTATAGCCATGGATGTATTTTATCCATTTCTGGAAGAAAACGAACAGTGTTCGAAGAATTTAAAGGATTAAGCCTTTCAAAGTTAAATTCGTCAACAATTTTTAAAATGTTCCGTTCGGGCTTTGAAGATAGAAATTGGATTTTATATTGGGCCAATATCATGAAAAACTATATAAGCAACAAATAAGATATACCAGGCAGTTTTGATATAAATGGTGACTTGAAAACACTCAACAGGTAGCAACGATTTAAGTTTTAGTTTAACGGAACGATGGAAATGCAGTGAAACGGTTTCTGAACTCTAATTTGCTTGGCTGCAATAAAAAATTAAGCAACGAATGTAAATACTATTAAATTAGCACTTTATTTAGACTTTCTAAGTCTGATTCACTGGCGTATATTAAAGTTTTGTGCCATCTAAGGCTTAAGTTAATTATGGCTATTGGTATTTTTTTTGCATCACTACTTCTACTTTTTGCAGAGTAGAAATAAAAAATCGAAAAAATTTTACGTGGATGCATCGAAAGAAAAATAATACTCAATTATCTAATATTATACTATATACATATACATCCGGCCTGAATAGTTGAAATCATCCTTAATATTGTCTAAGGACGTATTTTGCGTTACTTGTGTTATTATTACTAATCGACACATTTTCTATTTCATTACGAATCCACTCATCCAAAAGCGTTTAGTTTGACATTTTACCCAATAAGCTAAGCACCTTCCTATTATACGGTCAATATTTGTATCAATTTGCAAAGTAAATAATTAATATCTTTAATATTTCGATGGATTAACCTCATTTTATGAACACTTTTATCGATACCTACCATGGAAAAATTAATGATGATATAAAACGTTATTCCATTAGTTTTCTATGTTCGGTCATCAATCAAATTGAATTTCATAAAGTACAGTAATACCTATAAGAAGAAGATACCTTAGATAAAACTTTTAATAAATTTATTAATTCAGTTAGGGACTTGTTTCGTGTTGTATCAATTTTTTTTTTTTTTTTAAAGGAAGTCAATGTTTACTAAAGAAAGGTCAGGACGTGACCAACCCCCATATATGTAGCTAAAAACTGGAAAATTATTTTCTTTTTAATCCTAAATGGTTGAATGAGTTTTCGATACGCTGGATTATTTTAAAAGGTTTGCTCCTCATAATTCGTGTTCATTCATCGTTGAATGAAAGAGTTGCGTTTAAGAACTGCATTAATATTTAATGTATGAATTTAACATAAATAAATTCTAAAAAGATGACTTTGTGCCAACTTAAGATAAAGTTCTGAATCAATAAAAGTAATCGTTGATGAAATTCAGTAGGTTCCACTTTCCATAATAAATTCAACAAATATTTTAAACTAAATGCTCTTATAGATCAAGAATAAGAAATAAAATTAATTCAAATACAAATTTAAATGAGAATCAGCTGGTTAAACTTCGTAACTATATTTATAACGATCAAAAAAGATTGTAAGGTTTTTGCCTAAAAATTCGCGTTATAGAAATTTTATAGCATAGCTTTGTAATAACTTGACCGATTTTGTTATAATTTGCAATGTGGTGCTATTTGAAAAAATATTTCTTTAAAAAAAAAAGAAAAATCAACCAATAAATCATTTTTTTTAATACAGGGTGGCGCTCGAATCGTCCTACAAAAACAAAACGTAAAAACTTTTTTTCTGTGTGAGTTATCAGGTTATTTTTTTTTTTTTTTGTAGGTTAAATAGTTAATTAAAATGAATGCTTGGGACAACGAAACGAGGATTGTGCAGCGGTACCATGATTTGCAGTCGTAATTTCCCTCCAAAAGGAATTTAGGAGGGAGTTGGTGGCACTTTCCCGAGGAAGTAGCTGGTAAACGTGATTACCGCACGAATACCGTACGATCAGAATCCCTATATGTTTGGGTTCAGGTAACAATTCCGGCTGTAGCCTTGTCAATAAACCCAAGGTTTTTGACTCGTAACTTAACCGTGAAAATAGCAGTTAGAAGACGGTCATTACAACGGATTATTATATTCATGACGACTTGTTTCGGTACAAATTTCAAATTACGAGCAAATTAAAACCAGCAGATTTATTTTTCGCCTGGAATTTTGCCAAAAAATTATTGAAATGCTCGACCATTTGACATCACTTAATTCGTTTTCTGCAAATGTCTCGATCCATAAGCATTTTATTTGTAAATGCCACTTCTAACTCGTCAGTTGATGAAAATTTTGACTCTTTGTTCAACATCTCTAACACCTCGAAAGATTATGGTCAGTTCAGCTTTTGCAGGGTCGTAGAACTAGATGCTTTTAAAGCAATGCATAAAATACAATCTGAGGCAATTGGTTTGGATAATTTGCACCCGAAGTTTTCAAAGCTTATTTATCCTTTTTTCCACGGTTCCTTACTTACATCTTTAACTCTATTCTTACGAGCTCTTAGTATCCCAAAACTTGAAAAGCTCCAAAAATCATACCTGTTCCTAAGAACTCTACCCGTAACTCAAGAGAATACAGGCCAATTGCTATGTTACCCTTCATTTCAAAAGCCTTGGAAAAAATTATTAGTAAGCATATATCAGCCTCCCTGTCAACGAACTAACTACTTTCTTCGGTCCAAGCAGGATGTAGATCCAATCATAGCTGTTGCCTGTTCTACAGCTCTCCTGGAAGTTTTTGATGACGTTAGGCTAAAAATTGATAAAGTTGGAATTGCTTGATTTTTCCGAAGCTTTTGATTCAATACCCCATAACATTCTTTCGAAAAAATTCAAAAACAGTTTTTATTTTTAAAGGTCGGGTTTTAAATTTATTGTAAAGTCCCAACTATCCGATTTTCTCCCAACAAAGGCCGGCATCCCTCAAGGCTCAATTTTAGGTCCTCTGTTGTTCTCTATGTTTAAAAACGATCTACCATCTACCCTAAAATTTTGTGACATTATAATGTACGCCGATGATGTACATTACCCCATTGGTATGGTCGCAGATGCCACATTTCGTGTAAACATATAGGTCTAATGAGGATTTTTCAATAAGCTGAACAAAACAGATTGTGACTTTATCCCAAAAAATACCAAGCCATTGTTTTCAGCAAAAATATTATTGAGTATTCCTGCTTGCCACAAATAATTTGTGGAACTCTACCCGCCTCCGCCGCCGCCGCCGCCGCCGCCCGAAGCAAATTAATATCGAGAAACTTAACTTTCCGCTGACCCCCAAGGTCATCTGACCTGACTACAATATATTTTTTTGGGAGGTTATGTCAATCAACTGAAGTACAAGGGTAAACCAGGAAATTTGACTCAATTGAAGCAATCGATTAAAACTATAATTGAGACGATCCCGACTACAAACCTTCAGCCGCAATGAATAATTTGTCGCAAATAATAATTTTCACCTGACCAGTCACATATGCGTGAATAGCATGGGGTCATTTGTGGTCTATCATCTTCAAAAACAATTACAAAAATAAATGAAATACATTGAGTAAAAAAAAAGTAATTTGAATTTCTTAATGTAGCGCGATTCTGTACTTCCAATATTTTTGACATCGATCGTTAAAATGTAGCTCCATTATGGTTGTTCCCACTTGTTTTAAGCTACCTTATGGTTCTACCAATTTTCAAATTTAAAATAATCTTAAGTAAGTGCCTAATAAAAGTTTATTTAATTTTTTTTTTCAGGTCGTTGATGAAGATTATCAAAATCAAGCACTCAAAAAACCCTTCATGAGCCAAGACTACCTATAGACCTTGTATAGCAAAACCTCATTTGATTAAAGCATCCGCATTTTTTTTTTAGCCATCAAATAAAATGGAATATCCTCTTCAATAACCCACATTATCTTATTTTAATGTTAAAGGCAAAGATTTTCATACAAGAGTTTATTTTGACGAAGTTTTCTTCATTTTGTTTTTATTTAAATGTGTGGCATTTTTTTATTTTTTCTAGCATAATCGAAAACCTTAGGATCATTAATTTAACGAGTATAGTTTCATCATTGTTTTTATTACTTTAGAACACTTTGATAGTCCTTCAGTTTCCTTATTGTTATATTTAGTTTAAGAGAAATGATGGTAATCTATTTTAGAAGCTGTTGCAATTATGTCACTCAATAAAAATAAAACAAAATATTTTTTTTGTATCGATATGTGAATTGAAGAAGTAAAGCCTTCACAATCCCTTATAGGTCGTAAATCTTAAAAAAATGAAATAACAGGCATACATTATGTATGTTATGTATTATGCCTTTCCATTATTAGGTTTTATGATTTATTTTATGACAAATTAATGTTATTTTATGTATTTCAATAAAAGTCCAAGATATTGTTGGTCAGATGTTTGTTTTGGTTTAAATTGTTGTCCATCCAGTTTACCTGATTGAATAAATTCTTTTTGTTCCTGAAAATTTGATATACCTTATAATGATAAACAAAAATATTTAAGAAACAAAATAATTTACGCATTTCCCCGGCTCTGCGAAATCAGCCTCTAGGAAATAAGGCCCTTAAAAAATGAAAACCATATACAAACAAAAAAAGAAAAATGGAAATTCTTAAATTTTGAGATTTTATTTTATTTTTATTTTTGGGCTTATTTAATTTTTTCTCCAGGACCTTATTCCACAATGAAGTAAATAAAGCCCCAATTAAATATGGCTATAACATTCATTTTGGGATTTAATTTAATTTTATTATGCAAACAAATAGCTGGAAAAAACCGGGCGTTTTTTGTCAACAACTCTGTTGCCTTGCATTAGAATATTTGTGCTGAATGCAATCTGAAAATTTAAGCAGAATCGATTGCTAAAGTGCAGGTGAACTCCAAATGTACTTGCTGTAGATAAATTGTACAAGATACATCAATGCAAGTATTTATATGACAATTTGGGATATACATACATTTTTATGTACTTATTTCATTTTCAAAAACAAACTTAAAAATAAATCGGGGTACCTATTATTTAATTTAATTTTTTTTAAAGAAATATGGACAAAACAAATTGGGGTATTTTTTTCATTTCATTGGGGCCTTTCGCATGGGCATAATTTCATTATGAAAAACTGCCTTAATTTTTGGTTCTTCTTTCATTTAAACTTTTGAGGTCTTATTTCCTAGGACCTTATTTCACGGAGCCAACAAATGAAAAGGGTTAAATACGACAACATTTTTTTGTAAAAATTAAAGAGCCCAGGGTGTTCTAAATTATTGTAAGTGACATGAGATATAAAAAAGGAAGTTCGTGCGACCCAGCCAAGCATTTATTTTAAATGTTTAAATTTAAATACAGGAACTTTGTTGGCCTATGTAAATTGCAGAAGGTACCAAAAATTTAATCTAATTATGGACCTGTAACTTTTTGTTTGTTCAACTATAGACAGGGCTAGTCACGAGACGAGAAAAGTTTCGATCTCCTCTAGGTCTCGTCTCGCTTATAATATACAGGTACAGCAACAGTTGAGGACGACTACTTCAAGTAATATTGCAATTCAAATTAAAATAATAAAAAATAAAAAAAAAACACTTTTGCTGTTACTTTTAATTTTAACTTTATTTAAATAGAACTATATACAATTATACATATCATATTGTAAATATGATTATCTATACTAATAAATCAATATTTTTTATCTTCAATCTTTATCCATTTTATTGTCTTGAACTGTTCCAGAAAATTTGTACATTTTATTTTTTTTTTAAATAAACTCCATACACAATGAGATTCAGCTATGCTTGAAAACTTTTTCAATTTCTTCTTGTATTTTTTTTTGTCGTTGTTGATTATTTAAGAACTCAGTTATAACGAAAAAGCAAATAACAACAATCAACCCTTACTCCCTTGTATAAATAAAGATGGTGAGGTTTGACATCTTCCTTTAAAATCCCTTTGATAAATTTAGCAAGGAAATACAAAATTTCTACTAACAAGACAAGGCTATAAAAAACCCACGTTATTTTAACGGTCTTAACTAAACCATCAAAGAATAACGAAAATAACGTGGCGACAACGACCAACTGACGACCGACGAATTAAAATTTCAAAAGAAAAACTTTTTTAATTGAAAACGCAACACCAAAACCAAAATCAAGAGATAACTTTTCCTTGTTTTTTTTTTTAAACTTAAAGTAAACATGCGGAAAAATAAACATTCAGAATTCTGTCGATTTCCTTCCCAGAATAAACATTTAAACCAGGAAAAAATAATATAATCAAGAACACATTTTACTTCGTACCTATTCGTTTTTATCGTTTTTAAGTTAGTTGTAAGTTTTTTTTTATGTTTGTATAAAGGTTTCCGTTGGAAATGAGAGAAAACAGGACCTTTGGGTCAATAGTAAGTATAAATACGAAAGTTTATAATCACAAGATGTCTGAAAAAAATGTGTTTAAAAGGAAAATTGTCAAAGTTAAGTTTAGATTCTATTTGATTATAGTTGACTTGTATGTACTTATAGTCTTGTGCAAAAAGAATAGGTATACATAATTAAAAAATATTTTTCTTGATTATAGAACCATTGGCCTAATTAGGGAATACGAAGCGAATCGTTTTAGTTGTCGAAAATGAGGTTTGGTATTACTGCTTTCGCTTTCGCCTCTTTCGTTTTCCATTCGCCCTATTTTCGAAATCGAAAGCGAATGTGAAATGACATTTACATTTTTACCGCGTAAATTTCCGACAGGTATTTATTTGCGGATTGGTGAATTGAAGTGCAGTCGCAGGGTGATTGTTTGTTTTTCTTTCTCAAAATATGTAAGTTTAATTGTTGTTTTTTAATTTTTTTTACTAAAGAAATAAACAATAATTTTTTTAATTATAAACGTTGAGGAGCCCAAAACAGCTGCTCACCAATCAGCAACAATTTTCTGTGTTCATCGAATTCATGAGGGAAAATGAAGGGATAGCCAAAGGAGCACTCAATGCGCCTGAGTACAAATATTAAACCTCTAAACTTTGGGAAAGTATCACTGCGGTATTAAATGGTCATGGGCCTCCAACTAAAAATGCTGGTGGGTGGAAAAAAGTATTTATATTTTGTTTTACATTGAATACTTATAAATAATATTTAAACAACAAATTTTGTTTGCACTTTGCATAAAGATTTTAATTAAAAAAATTTACCCGATTTGCCATTCCAGCATAGTTGAGGAACATTAGAAATGAAAAAAGCATTTTTGTATTTATGTATGTACATTGAATGTCAAATTTAAAAGTTAAGCAACTTTTCTGAACATAGGTACCAACATCATAACTAAAAGGGTCAAATACATGTGGTTTAAAAAAATTTTGTTTTGTTTCTATTAAATACGCAATTTAATAATAACCGAAGTTATAAGCAAGCCAAACCAAACACAATGTATCTTTACAATTATTATACCGACTACAAATGTAGGTACATATGAACATTTAACATTTTTTTCCGACGCGAAGCAAATTTGCCACGATTGTGGTTTTTTATTGCACTAACTCCGCCGCCGCCGCCGGCTTCAGAATACTATCTCCCTCTCGCCAATTGGTGGTTGAAAGTATTTTAATGCTTTTTTTGTTTTTATCAACTTCCTCATTGAATTAAATTATTTGTCCGATATTTATTTTCATGTTTTTAGTATAAAATTTTGAATGATTTTGAAAAAAAAATTGTTTGCTCTAACAGTCATTTTTCCTTTAATTATATACCTTAATATTGAAAATCGGATAATTGGATCGAAAGATATAAGAATTTAAGTAAACGCAAATCGGGTATTTTTCAGATTTCGCAAAAATCATCATCAAAAACATACCCATTTTTTTCTACGAACATTTCTCCTTTTTTTCTGTCCGCTTTATCATCTTCTTCGTATTTTGTTTCCTCAGACTAGTAAGAACAAAGCATGAACGAAATAATTTTGTTTATTTTGTGTATTTTGTTTATTTTGCTTATTTTGTTTATTTTGTTTATTCCCCTCACGTTTCACCCCCTTTGTCTACTAGGCGTTTCATATTTTTGAAATTTTGTTGATTTTTTTACATTGTATGCCTCCGTTTAAACATTTCTAATGTTAAAACAAAAATCCCTGGAAACCAAATTTTCAATTATCTGGAAATCTTGGAAGTATAATTTACGACTCGCTTCGTATTCGATAATTGATCAAATCGGGGCGAGTCGAAATTTGAAAAGGAGATATCGAATTGAAAACGATTCGTTTCGTATTCCCTAATCAGGCCACATCTTAATAGTTGTTCTTGTTGTCTGCAATACATCCGTTAAATGGAAAAACTGATTATCAGGTTTTTTTTTTTTTTAATTCCTGGGCGGGTGTAAGTTTAATTCAGAATTATAGTGAAGTTCGACAGCCATATTTTTTGGATCTATAAACAAAGTTGAATAGGTATTCAAAAAATGGTATTGTTTAAAGCGGGATATCGTACTCACACTGTTGTTTATTCTACTAAAATATTTACATACGACACACACTCAATTTTTTAAATTATATAAATGTATGTACATAGATTCTGAGCTGCTCTAGATTAATTTGTCAAAGCTTGCAGTGAGGTCAAAAATAAATTTGGTGGCGTGACAGTTCGTGGAAAACATGATCCCATAGTGACTTACAACTCTCAACTATTCATGTGTGAGTGTTATTGGCAGGAATGGAAGGGACCTACAACTTTCACTTTTTTCATGACAAGAGGCATCCAATTTCTGTCGGCCTAAGCTGTATTGAATTTATAAATCCCCTGGGAATGTTTTCTATTCTTTCTTCCAATTTGGAATTATCTCCCTATCCTTTAGAGTAGACTTAAATCTTTTATTCGGCAAAGGTTCCTTGTGAAATAAATCGTGTAATTTCTTACAAAGTATACCTACATACATACATACTTAGATAGATCAAGAAAAATAGAAAAGCCCAATATATTTATATTCTGCACTGTGTCTGTCCATCCTAAACATCTCATTATTTATCAAATTCTCGAAACTGCATACAAATTGTAATACCCAATAGAAAGGGAAAATTGATTTATGTAAGTTTTTATTTTGTCTGTTTTTTTTATTTTTACTTTTTTTTTTTTGTCACAAAATAAATACAAGTATATTTATAATACTCGGTTTGAGAAGCAAATGCAAAAACAAAAATAAATAAGTCTTAACGCTTCTTAACTTTTTTTAATAACGATTTAAATAAATCTTCATTAAATGGAAAATTTAAGGTTTAAGCTGCAATCAATCTATGGCAAAATGGTTATTAAGTTATAAACTCAATTAATCTCCGGAGGTCAAGAATTTTATAATTTAAAGAAAAATGGGGATCAATCAACAAACAAACATCTGTCTGGTATAGGTGTTGACAATTGAAGAGCAAATAAAATTGGATTATTACGAGTTGCCTTGAGGGCATATCAAAATTCAAAGGACAGTTCTTTTCTTTTTTTTGGAAAAATGTCTTTCTTCAAAAGAAACCATAGAGATTGTTTTTTTTTTGACTATTCGTCTTAAGACATGATACTAAAGCAGCGATTTAATTTATAGAAGATTTATATAATCAAATTTTTTAATCTCAAATTAAAAATTCCTAAACATTAATTATTATTATTTATAGTAAGGAAGAAGATCGTAAGATTTTCCATCTTGCGCCTATTGAAAAAGTTGATATTATTATGTAGCCTTAGTCCAATTATTTACAAACTAATTTATTAACTTTCCATTGAAAGTTATTGTAATTGGTCCGATTTTTCGAATTGAAATTTTTGACCTTTCTCGACGTTTCGAGGTCCCAGAAATCCGATCCGTTATTTTAAAAGAGATGTCTGTATATATGTGTGTATTTACGTTGGTGAGCCTTTCTATCGTTCACTGTATTTCGAGAACGAATAGAGATATCGACCTCGAATAAATTTAATTTTACAGCTAATAACATCACGAAGTGCAAAAAGGGTTTCCAAAAAAATTCAATTAGCGGTTTTTTTATAACAGTATGTAATTTGAAAAGAAGTTGTAAAAAATGTTTGGTCTCGAATATTTCGAGAACAAAAAATGCCATCCACTTCAGGTTAATTTTATTCTACACATAATGACGTTATAAAGAATTAAAAATCAGCTGGCTGTTTTTTTTTTATAGATAAAAAAAAACATGCTAAAATTTTGTGAAAAACGTGTTTCGGTTGTAATATTTTGAGAACAACCAACAATTTGTACTTCGGGATTATTTTATTCTGTACACGATGCCATATTTGGTTACTGATACAGATTTAAAAAAATGCAATTGACGGTTTTTGTAAAACAAAAAAAAAACACTAAAACTAAAAATCGTTGGAAAACCTTTTTCGGCTTGAATATTTTGAAAACAAAACATAGTCTAGAAGCCCAACCAATTGTATTCTATACATAGTGACGAAATCAATAACTGATAAGGTTTGTAGAAATATTCAATTAACAGTTTTTTTTAAATCAACAAATTTTCAAACTAAAACCGCTAAAAAATTTAAAAAAATATCGACTCGAATATCTCGAAAACAAACAAAGCAACCGACTCCGGAATAATTTTATTAAATTTATTAATTTTAAAATATTATATCTAAAATAAATAATGTTATCGACTCCGCGATAATTTTATTCTACACATATGTACATAATGAATAAATAATTAAAAATTGATAGCATCTGCCAAAAATACAAGTAAAATAGTTAAAAAATATAATAGCCCCAACGTTGGTTTTCACTTGATGGCATATTGAACATTTGATAAGTTTTTTTAAGGTTTTGAATTAGGAATTTCCTTATAACAAAATAACATGGGTTGTCCAGTCGCCACGGGCACCAATAGGAAGTTACCAGAGTGAGTCGCATCCCAGCTTCTTTTTTCGTGAAAATAAGATGATAGGTTTCAATGTTCAGGCTTTAAAATCACGTACGTAAGAGCAAATCGTGTACGTACAACGAAATATTTTTTCTAGAGAAATTTAGTTATGAAATCTAAAAGATGCAATCTTTCAAATCAAAATTCCAAAGAAAATTAATCTAATTTTATCCAGTTTTCTGATGTCTTAAATTTTAGTACTTACTTTCGTTATAAGTTTTCGACAGACATAGTGTCGGATGGAATTTTGTGACCCTTTTTTTAACTTTATAACTTCACATCTTTTTCCTTATCATAGTTTAAGTAATAACGAATAACAAATTCATCAACTGTGCGATTTTTAATGAGTATAACTTCTAAAAAAAAAATTTCTTTATCTTTGGACGAGTCTAGCAAGCTGCTCTCCCATTAAAAACCTCCGAAAGCCTTTATTTTCCATCTTTGATTTTATTTACATCTCCGATTGTTTTCTGTGGTAACTAGTGTCCGACCAAAGGTCGATTTTCAGCCGAAGCCGAATTATTAGGCTGAAAGAAAATCTTCGGCCGAAGCCGAAGCCGAAGCCTAAGGTTGAAAAAAGTCAAGAATTCTCCTTTCCAATTGGATAAAAATATTATTTTTATTAAAATTTATTGCTTAAAAAACATAAGACAAATAAAATAAAAATAACTAATAACTAATTAGTAATTATAAAGAAAAATTAAATATTTTTAGTAATAATTACATGTGTTTTGAAATTTTTGAATACCTACCGAAGAAAAGATTGCAATCTTTTCTTCGTTATTCATAAATTTCAAAAATTGAAATTTTTTCCGGCGCCTAGTACGATGCTCGATATAATAAACAGATTCTTCGGCTTCGGCCAAAACTTCGGCCTAAAATGCCGAAGCCGAAGGTTTGGCCGAATGTTGTTTTTTTGGCCGAATTCGGCCGAAGCCGAAGCTTCGGTCGGACACTAGTGGTAACTCTATGATATTACATTATATTATTTCTATAACACGTCATGTTTAAAATTATTAATCGTTGTGTATAAAAAATGGGTGTTTTTTTTCATATAGTATGTCTTTTTCAATTTCATATGCTTGATTTTCTGCCAACTGTAATTTTTTAAAACAAAATTTTGCCTAGATTAAAATTTAATTTATATTTTGTTTGTCTGAACACAGACATATTATTGAATCTTTAAGAGCATTTAACTACAACTTTTAAGGGAAATTTTAATACGTTTTCACTCTTTTTGAAAAGATATTTGGTGAACTTCTGAACCCACTTTTATGTTTTGACGTTTTAAACTTTTAAAAGCGTATATTTTCTTTAAAACTGTATTTTTTTATGTTTTGAAATCTGTTTTTCAAGGTTGCAGTTTTTTTTGTACTGGACTATTATTCATTACGTTAATTGCACCGATTTGTTTTTATTTTTTCTATCCGAAGTATTGGTACCATTCTAATGAGAAAAAATAAGAAGACTTTTAGCACTATTTCTTGAAATAATTTAATTTAAGCTCTTTTTAATTAATACACCACGTAAGTGACATTCAGGCTTTAATATAAACATGGTACCATGGTACTGACAAGTTATTTTGCTACACACTTTTTAAGAATAAAGATACAAAATTCACTCTCATAGCACAATAAGGTTAGAAAATAGAGAAACAAATTAATTTTGTTAAAAATAAATAAATAGTTTCTTTTTTAAATGCCACCACACAAGTGCCAAATATAAAGATGGCGATTCAGAGGGAAATCCTTTGAATTAAAAAATATGATGAAATTAGGGGAAACCGCATTCAATTATTGATTATTAAATTAAAGAGCAAACACTTTGACTTAATAATAATTATTAAAATTTAATCAAGAAACTAATGCACTCAAACCTTTCTGAGAACAACTTTTTATTCGATTATAGTGTACATATTAGAAAATAGTAGAATTAATTGCAAAAATAAGGAATAGATTGCCCATGGTACTGACATTTTGAGTACACTTTTTCAAGTTGATGATAAAGGGTAGCAAATTTTTTAATAACCTCTTATATAATGTACATTGTAGTAAAAACTCAGTTTCCCAATTAAAACTTATGAACAAAAATTATATCAAGTTACAAATAAAGCACTGGACACAAAGAATCACAGTTGGTAGAGCAGAGAATCACCCATGTCCTAGTGTCTATTTGCTTTATTTACTATCCCATTTAAAACAAATTTTTTTAAATACTATTTCAAAGAATTATCCCTTGACATGTTCAAAACGTCATATAACATATTGACTTCAATAAATAGCAACAATTCTAATTGGAAAGTTAAAGTTCACTCTTCCAATTCCATAATTATTTATTGATCAATAACGATGAAGAAGACACAAACCCACTACAAGTCCATTGTACCATCCAACTGTATATTGTCAAATAACGTAATATTGGCAAAGGTTATCCTTAATCATGATGTAAGGTTTTTGTTTATGAACACAAAGACGTAAATACTAGGTATTCGTATATACGCACATAGGTATGTATGAAAGAGTAAAGTCATCAAAAATTGATTTTTATTTTTTTTTTTTATAAAAAAAAATCTTACTAGAATTGTTGTCTTCTATTTCAATACTTTAGTTTGGGTATAATACGGTGATTTAAAATTAGGTGCCATAAAAACTATTATAGCAAGTTCAAAAAAAATATATTTCCAACGACATATTATTATAACGACCATTTTCTCCATTCCTCCTTTAATTTTGTAAATTATTCCAGATTGAGCTTAATTTGCATTTTTCTCTGTACCAAATAATGGCCCAAATCCCTCATTTCGTTTAGACTTGATGATGTAAACAGTTTGTACGCACAAACGTGAAAATCATTCTCTTTTGGACTGCTCATAGTAGTAATGGTTGTTAGTTAGCTTGATTATATCCTAAAAATTTCGAATAAAAATGTTATAGAAGAAGGAAGCAATGACTGTAGAAATGGAATGGAATTACTAATCTCTACAAAATTTTAAGCATTTAAACTTTACCCCCACCCGACATTTTGGTAAGGAAACTCCCCTTATTTATCACCTCCGTGGACCATGAGCTTTGTAACTGCTGTGAGTTTCAGTCAGGTAGATAACAAATTTTTAATGAAGACCCATTCCATCCTTTTGTGATGTAGATTTTGTATTGATTCTAAATAAAAATATAGAAATATAAATTAAAGAAAAAAAATTGCAGAAAAAAACCCATCACATCGATTTATTACAGAAGCGGAAAAAGTTAATTACGGATGGTAATGGTAGAGCATGATTTCTTATGTATAAACACTAATTTCATAGTTGGTAATTTAATTTTTAAGATAAATTTGAGGTAATGTAATTTTAAGAGCTCACAAAGAATTTTATGGTTATGATTTAATGGTAAAATAATGTAATTATGGTTTTTTTCACACTGCGGGGGTATTAAGTCATTAATTATCGTTTGACATCGTTTGAGGAAAAATCTTTCGTTGTTTCTTTGTTTACAGGAACTTTAAAATACCATGTTCCATATTTCAGTGGAATATTAGATATATATATGTATATGTATCACTTATTTTAGGCGAACGTTTTTGCAATTTGAAATAACATGAATCACGTCGATTTTATTTATTTATTTATTTATTTATTTATTTATTTATTTATTTATTTATTTATTTATTTATTTATTTATTTATTTATTTATTTATTTATTTATTTATTTATTTATTTATTTATTTATTTATTTATTTATTTATTTATTTATTTATTTATTTATTTATTTATTCACATTCCATTAAGACTCTATTTTTCTAATTTTTACTGTAAAAATAAATTAATGAAATTGGGCGGCGCGACAGCTTGTGTAGAAACAGGGCATAATGACTTACAACTCTCAGCCATAAATATGTACGTTTGTGCGTGGTATTGGCAGGATTAGGCCCCGTAAAAAAACATTTCTGATATTTTGAGTGGCAAAAACTGGGAATTGAACCCAATACAAGACTTTCAGCGTATAACAGGTCTACAAACTAACCACCATAACCACCATATTCATGTTTATTTTATTTTTTTTTTTGGAAGAATTAAAATATGAAAAAGTTTTCTCTTTTTAATTGTAATTAAAAACCTTCCTTAATACAAAAACAAGAAAAATATCTCATTATGTACGGATACACCATATATTAACTCATTATATATATTTTACGTGCTCTTCGCAAAATAAAAAAAAAATAATAAAAATAATTATTTAAAAGTTTCATTTTACGAGAAAATATTTTTAATTTCCGGTTTCGAGAATATCATATTAATATTTAATTTGCTCTGATACTTAGAAATACGATTATATAGCTTCCCTTTATTATTTCAATAATAATGAATATTTTTTTATAGTGATTGTTAATAAATTAATTTAGCGGTTTTCTTTTGTATCCTGTTTAAGATTCACATGCTTGCATAAATTAAATAGATCAAGAAACATAGTTTTAATTTGAAACAAAAGGTCAAGCGAATAATTAATGAAAAATTAGAACTGAAGGATAAATTTACGCGAATTTCATAGAGTTCTTAAAGGATTTGCATGTTCAACTGGTTAAGGAAATCTTTTTTGGAAGTAATACAATATCTTAAATAAAGTAGATGACTAGGTCGCACGAACTTGCTCTGATGTGCGATCACACTGTGGTTTTAAAGTATGCATGATGGTACTTACACTCTATAATGAAAAATTATTAAAAACACACAAATACACAACTACTGAAACTGTTTTAACATGAAGGCAATGTGCGCCATCTGATTTCTTACGCAAATGAGAAAAAAATATTAAAATCGCTCGAGCGGTTTTTTTAAAAGTTAATTCTTTATATAAAATTTTGAAAACATTTTTAAGAAAAAAAATTGGTATGTCATTTTTTGGTAAGTATTTATTAATGCGAAGTTTAAGAAATTTTTATTTTGAAATAAAATCATCTAACCATTTTCAATATATCGAATTATAAAAAAATAACTTTGAATTTTTTTTTTTGAAAATCTTCATATGCAATATTATTCAAATTTATTAAAAGCTCTTGTGTAAAAATTTCATTAAAATCGGTTCAACACATAATGAGATAGTCGAAAACCAAAAAAAAAATGGTTGTGTAGAGATACCATTTTTCAAATATAGATACATACTTTTTTTTCAATAATACCACCTGGACGAACTGACCCCACACCTGGTTTGATGAACATATTTTGTCATAAATATAAAAAAAAATCAAAACTATTCGATTTAACGCGCAAAATATGAAAAAACTGTATATTCACTTATAAAAAAAACTGTACCTCAATCGTAAATTCTGGTTTTTTCACTATTATAATAAAAAAAATTATCTTATCAGTATTTTTTTATTTTTTGCCCCCAAAGAAGAAAAAATTGTGTGCGGTTTCCCTTCTGTGGGCACAATGATACGGAAACCAGCGTTGCCGAAGTGGCACGATCATGCCTCTTTGACACGAAAATTTTATCATGGCACGGTGGCAAGAAAAAATTCCATATGGCACAATTTTTTACTCCAAATAAAGCGAATTTTGAAGAAATTTTGAGAAAATTGCTCCTAATGGAGGCCAGATGGAGGAAAAACTGGCAAAAACTGTTATTTTTTATAGAACAAATTATTTCTTCTAATTTTTTTTTAATTGTATTTTACCCTATATTTGAATTATATTTTTTTTTAATATACGAATTTTTCGGTTTTTTTTCATATGGCACGAAAATGACACGATGTGGCACGGAAATTTTTTTTTGGGCGCCAACGCTGACTGAAACCAGCATGACACGTGCTGGTAAGAGAGCACGCTTTGTTCGTGATTGTTCATGTTCTTGTAGTATTTTTGGCGTCTGAGTAATTCGCGTGATCCAACTAGCCCCGCCCTACCCTACCTATATAACGCAAGTAAAATTAATCTTAAGACTATACATCCCTTTGGTAACTAACGAATGGCTTAGTGACTTTTGTATATACAATAAGGAGCGCAAACACCAAGGTAGTTTCTCTTCTCTGATGATCTAAAAAAAAAATAAAAGATGCCAATGGCAACATCACCAAGTACATGTTTATCATAAATCCATGTTTTACCCACAGGATTTCTCTCAGATGTCACCAATTAAAATAATTTATAATTTGAAAAAGAGCTCGTGACTAGGATCCGTCGAAATTGAATAAATAAAAGATTGAAATTGAAAAGTTAAAAGGACGAGGTGGAGTATAATAAGCAGAAGAATAATTTCTTAAATAATTCTGCAGCTATATATTATATAGTTTTTTGATCAGAAAGTTTGTTTGCGAGAATCATCCATTTTTTACACCAAAAATATTGCTTGACTCTAAAAAAAAAATATCATGTGAAAACTTTTTTCGCACGCAAACGCTTCCCGCATCGCATCGAAATTTCCATGATTCTGAGGCCTTTCGGGACGCTGTGGTTTGTGTTGTGGCTTATTTGCATAGACCTGTGACTTCAAAAAAACCCCACAAGAAAGTCTAACGGAGTCAAATTGCACTGGCCATCACTGAAACCAGTTCACATCGACTTCATCCAGAACGTCATCCTGTTGAAACCACATGTCGTTGGTGTCATCCAATTCAGGCCAAATGAAGTTGGTAATCATCAACCTACATATATAGCGTCCGTGCGTCGTTGACGTGATGGCCTGGCCAGCGTCTTCTCAAAGAAATATGGACCGATGACGCTGCCAGCCCAAAATCTCCAAACAGTGACTTTTTCGGGACGCATTGAATGGTCTTGGATCTCATGTGGATTGGTATCGTCTCAAATTCGACAATTTTGTTTGTTGACGTACCCATTTACCAGAAATGGGCCTCATCGCTGAAGATGATTTTTTCAACTGCTTCAGAGCTCATTCTGCAAACAAACATCGTATATAGTTATGCAGTTGAATTTTTTACGGGGGAATGCCTATAAGTCACGACGCAAAATTCGAAAAATTTTGGGCTGCGAAAGGCCGAGTTCTTTTGAGCGACGCGAAATCGTATTCTCCTGCACACTCTCACGGACAGTGGCGATGTTTTCGGCAAATCTAGCCTCTCGTCGACGCACGTATGGTTGTTGGTTGATCGTTTACTCAATCAGTGGATTAAAAAATTTTCACCACATATACGAATTGTCTTCACGGTAGGAGGATTATTGCAAATGTAAAATTGGCGAAGCAGGTGTTGTTGAACGCTATTTCCATCCATGGTTATTTCATAAAACAGATTGAATAAATGACAGCTAATTTGACAGATGTAGCTTCAACAATATGGCCGCTGCCAACTGACAAAGTGTGGAAGTCCCTATTGGAAGACCCTTTATTATCTGCGTCAACGAGTTTTTTACTTACCAGATATTTTTTTAGAAACTTACGTACATATATAATTAAGGACACTCTCCGGAACATTTCCACCAAAATTTAATTTTCATTGTGAGTAGTTTCGTCTTGGTTAAAACCTCATTTTAATTTACTATAATAAAGCTGATGTCTATAAAAAAATGATTTCTCACATGGAGATGACCAGAAGAATAAACTGTATATAAGTGAATTAAAACCAATTAGCAAAAATCAATATATCCACAATTTAGGTTCAGTAAAGACAATCGTCGTCGTCTTCTTGAGAAACTTTTCCTATATAAGTCGATATAGTTTGTTAATAAAATGTATAAGATAATAATATCTTTGACATAAGTAATGAAGTGTAGATGTAGAGTCCTTTAAGCGTTTTGGGACAGATTTTTTATTGCTTTCATTCCAAATAACAATCAAAGGATATGACGTGTGGAGGTTGTTTTTGTTGAGTGGCAATAATTGCCACAAGAAAAACACTTACGACCAGCAGAACGCTATATGATACTAAACCGAAACAATAAAAAACAGGTCTCTAAAGGACTGTTAATACGAACAAAACATAAACAACATGAATGAGTCGCACATATTCGCATATTGTATACAATAGATTTAAGGCCAAGCAAGTCTTTTTTGTTACAAGGAGGTTTTTTGTTACCAAATAATGAAGTATATTTTTAATTTAGGTAGGTACGTCTTGTCTATACTTTGTGTATATTCGTATGTACACCATAACACAATTTGTGTGAAAAGCAAAAGTTTTTTCGTATAGATCTCAAAAATTTTTATCAATTCATATTGATTAAAAAAATTGTGTGAGTTGCGTAACCCACGGTTAAGATGTGTAAACATCAATTTAATTAAACGTATCCAATAACAACGTTATGTGTGACACGGAACGTATTAAAGGTAAGGTTCACGATTTTAGTTTACCCTATATCGCTGACATAGATGTTTTGGTACCCATCAAAAATATCAGAAAAAATTCACACTTCAACTTTTCACCATATTAATTCTTTTTTGTTTAAGTAAACCAATACTTACACTTCGGGGGGAGTTAAAAGCCTAAGCATAAGGATTAAGGAACGCACACAAGTACTCTAAATTATCTTAACAAAAAGGTTTTCCTTAGTTATGAAATGAATGCGTATAAGAAAAAGATTTATGTATGGACGTTTCTAAGATAGAAAGATGTGTGGTATGTGTTGAAAGGTTAATGAAAATTTTTATCCAAGTCAAGAAAACTAAAGTGTTTTTGGCCCTTAACAATAACATACATAGATCGCATGGGAGGAGATTTCTTTATTATGTGCAGGCAACAGATTGAAAAAGTATGCGAAAGCATCAGGTCACTTTAGGGATATTTTGTTATTTCAGAGAACTTATATGCCTACTGTTGAATTTGTAAAACCAAGTTAGCTATGAACACTTTCTTGGTATTTATGAACTATAAAATGAAATTCCATTACTTAGACCCATTTGTTGATACAAAACTTTTTTCATTTTCATTTCATGACATTATAGCAATGGCGTCTCGGTCCAATTTCGAGACGAGACATTTCAGGAATTTTCAAGAATATGTTTTAACACTAACGCATTTCGTAAGTAATCTTTGGTGTTAAAGTTTTGACAATTAAGATCTCAAATCACACAACCTTACCACTTCCGAAAACTTAAAGCATTGACGTAGAGTTGAAAATAACAAAAATAACAGTCATATTTTGGTGGAAGTTTATAGGAACTGATGAAAATGGTGGAACTTTATAGGAACTGATGAAATTTTTTGCACGCAAACACTAACAAATTATTATTTGTTTTTTTTTTTTTTTCAAAAAATTAACGCAATATATGAATTTTGGCGCCATTTGTGAAGTAAAGTCTTGGCAACCCTAAAAACCAAAACAATTTGACAGCTGATAGTTTAGGTAAAGTAAAAATTAAGCATTACACCACAGAAAATGGTTTTCATTGTTGAACAATATTTTAAAGTTAATGAAAGTTTGGCGACCACCACCGTTTGAAAATTTTGTATGAAGTATGTATGGTATATTGGTTAAACTTCAACAAGACAAATTGAAAAATTTAGGGAGAACTAGACCAATTAGTGATGATTAATTATTTAAAGTCAAAAGCACAAAACCACCCATGCATTTAAGGATGAAATTGAACGTTGCATCAACGAAATCCCATCACATTTGTGCAAAATGGTAATTGCATATTTCGAAAAAAGAGTCCGTTCATGCCAGGAAAGCCTTGGAGGCCATTTTTCCGATGTGGTTTTCGATACATAACCATATCCTGTGTCCTTTATGATAACATTAAAAATAATAATCTAAAGAAAAAAATGTGTTTTCTTTTTAATTTACATCTTGCTTAATATCTACTCTGAAATAACAAAGAAAAACGCCTAATGTACAATACTATGACGTCATAACACTCATATTAAACTCAAACATTTCTATACAAAATTATTATTCTTCAAATAATTATAAATATTCAACTCATAATGCACCAAGGTTTTTGATGCTAAAAACTATACAATGTTATTTCCTTTCTTTAGATCCTAACTAAAGTCAATTTTCGTCTTCCATTCGGGAAAAATTGATTAAATCAATGCTTTTTATTTATTTAAAATTCGTTTTCATTGAGTACACACATTAATATTACTTTCCATATAAGATCAATTTTTTACCTAGTTTTCAATTCAACCAAACAAAAATTAAAAATTCTTGAGGTGAGATCTATTTTTGTAAATTTCAACTTCTAGCAGATTTATGTACACGCAATTGCACACACATACATATAAATTTAATTTAGTACCTACGCGCTTTCTTATTTCACCAAACGATAAGAAAGTCTTTTACTTTTTCAGAATCGCAAAAAAATATTTTATTTTGATCTACGACCTTATTTCTCTTCAAGAAATTTATCTGACTAGAATTTAATGCTATTTTACTATCGGTACTATATTGACCTAATCAGCCCTATCGAGGTATCCGTTCGGAAGAAATTCCGATACAAAAGTTTTAAGGCAAAACTTCACTTAGATAGCGTTCGAGTTATTCGGTTCGAAACAAAATAAATGAAGCATACAATCGCGTTCATTTGACATATGGGTCAGCTGTTTTGTTTCATTTTAACTCCGCAATTATTTCATATCGGAGACCGTGCGTCGGAAGAAATTTAACGCACAGGTGTCAAAAATTCTTTACTTTAAGAATTGTGTCGCAATGCATTGAAGCGCGCAATGCAGAAAATCTGTCCGATGTGTCAATTGGAACGGATATCTCGATTGAAAATTCTCCGATTTCGAATAGATCGGAGAAAATTTTCTTCTGAGCGGATACCTCGATAGGGCTGAATTAGCAAAGCATGCAACTTTTATTTACAAAGAAACGAATGGCGGTAATGCAGAATCTACTACAAGTGTCATAAATGATAAAATTTTACTTTGACCATAGTCTACGAATGAACTTGAACTCCTTTATTATTCTTATTTTTAAATGGCCAAATGACTAGATATTAAATCGTAAATTATATTGAAATGTAATTTTAATAAATAAGCTTCTTATGCCTGTGTTAAAATGTATTTATTTTAATAGTTAACTTTTAAGCGATTTGATAATCTCATCATTAGGAGAGTTAAGGCAGACGTGTTGTTTAGAGGAAATAAAATAAAAGCACATTCAAATAAAAAAACTCGTTTTTAATTTTTTTTACCTCGACTTTTCGCTGCTCGCTCTCCTCTTAAAGAAAGCACATTTAGAAAACGTAACAATTAAAAATTATTATTTAAACATTTTTTTTTTTCAATGAAAACTTTTTATAGGTACATACATTTTTTTAAAAATATTCAAAATAATAACTCTTAAAGTCTAATAAAAGAAGGAGAGTGAGTTCTCAAAAACGTTAACTATTAAAGTAAATACATTTTATTTATAATATGTAATAGTAATCTCACTGCGTAATTGTTTACGTAATACATATAGGTTAGTTTTTGTTTCGAACTTGTATTCATTTTTTATTTCCATAAAACAAACTTTTTTAATGAAATTCTCACTGCACTATATATATAATACCAAAATTCAAATCAATTCTCAAGAGATTATGACATTTTTTACATCAATTGATACCTAACCTAGTCATATGTAATGTATACTGTATCCGGGATAGTGCATAAGCATATGATTGAAGAAAATCTAAAATCTGTTCAAAATTGACAATAATAAATTGTAGTCAGATTTAACAGGCTGAAGTAATTTTAGAAGAATATACTGCAAGTAATTTACTCGAAAACACCGAAAATCCATTAACTTCTTAATCATAGTACTCATTTTATATTCACATTCTAACGGGTGGTTAAATTTTAAGGGCCGATGTTGAATGTGAACCACACCTAAACGTCAAGTTTTTTTTCTGCGTTCCATTTGACATTTCTCAATTTCAGAATAACTCAATTTGAACCATGGAAAGATACACAATCGAGCAACGCGTTAAAGTTATTCAGGCTTATTATGAAAATGGGTGTTCTAATCAAAATGCATACCGTGCACTTCGTGTTTTTTTCGGTCAATTTAATCGTCCAAATGTGCGTACATTCGGAAAAATAGTGCAAAAATTTGATCAAACTGGGTCTGTAGGAGATGTGAAAACACCTGTGCATGCTCGTACAGTAGAAAATATTGCTGCTGTTCGCGATAGTGTGGCTGAAGAGCCGTCCACCTCAACTCGTCGTCGGTCGTGCCCAACAATTGCACCTCTCACGCTCGTCTTTGATGAACATTATGCATAAAGACTTGCATTTACACGCTTATAAGGTTCAATTGACTCAAGAACTAAAGCCTCTTGACCATTTCAAGCGTCGTCAATGGTCAGAATGGTGGCAAGTGATGTGGCACATTTTCACCTCAGTGAATTCGTCAATAAGCAGAATTGCCGCATTTGGGCGAATGATAATCCAAGAGTGATTGACGAAAAACCAATGCACCCACAAAGAGTGACTGTTTGGTGCGGTTTGTGGGCTGGCGGCATCATCGGGCCGTATTTTTTCCAAAATGAGACCGGTCAGGCAGTTACTGTGAATGGTGTTCGCTATCGTGAGATGATAACGAACTTTTTATGGCCCGAATTGGAAGATATGGATTTGGACGACATGTGGTTTCAAGAGCTAAAGGATGAGATAATTCGGCACATTAACGGCATAGAACCTCAATTATGCCTCAGCGTCATCGAAAATTTGGACCATCGGATGGAGGTGTGCCGCCGAGGTCGCGGCGGCCATTTGGCCGATATTTTGTTCCATACATAATTGAACCATACCAATATTATCATAATAAAAAGAAATGACAAGTAATTTCCTAAACAATTTGTGTTTTATTCAAAATCAACATCGGCCCTTAAAATTTAACCACCCTTCATATGCTGACAGAATTCATGATCAAACAAATATCGGACACATTAAATCCCTGTTTTGAGCTGAAGTCAATATTATAGTTGTGGACTTGTGGTTGTCTGTAGGATTTGATGATGATATATCCATTTACTTGCACATTACATATATATATGTAGACATTTGAACATAAGACGCCTATTAAGAGTATTGATTGGTTTATCTGCTTCAAATATGAAAACGACTTCGTGGCAAATTGAATACTGATGTTTCATGCATTAAGATAAAGACCAGGGAAATTTATTATCGAACCAATACATTTTGTAAACATCAGTGTGTGTGTGTTATTTTACTCAAAATATTATCCTTTGGTATATTTGGGTTTAGTTAATTTTAGATTATTTTTTTAGTATGCGTTTTTAGTATGAATTTTTGTATTTTTAGTTTGATGTATGTTTTTTAAAGATTCAATTTGCTTTAAGAGCATATATTGGTTATTTACACGAACAGCTGAGATTGCGTAATAATGTACTATCCTATATTTCTTTTATTGAAAATGATGAGAATAAGGAACTTTTTCTGATGTGGGAAGTTATCAAATTTCACCTAAAAAATCCAAAAGATAACGAGTGAAACTCAGTCTTCCAGGAGATACTATAATACAATCTTCTCAAACTAAAAATATTAAAGTGAAAAACTTTCAATTACAAAGTCCTGGAAATTTTAAATTATTATCCCCAATCCCCATCTAAATATTTGCTAAAGCCAACTGCAAAATTGATTTAAAGAAAATTCTTTAACTTTCAATAAACCGCATGTACCCATAAAGAAATAAACAAAATTCCAAGTAAAAATCATGTTGCAATTTTTTAACTCGAAGTATGCATAACCTAATATTAGATTATTTTGTCTGGTTTTAATAGACAAACAAATCGGGGAAATAAAACAGAAACAAAAAATATTTTGTTTTGGGATCAAATAAATGAAATTGAAAACAATGCCAATTTTGTAAATTTGACCTTCGTTCGACTTGTTATATTCATGCGGTAAGACTATAATATAGATATTTATTGATACTGAAATCAAATTGTAATAAAATATTCAAGAACAGTTGAATTGGGTATAGAGAGTGAAAATAGGTTATACACTCAAGTTTGCTATGTGATGAAATAAGGACGATGACAGTTGTGTTGTGATATACTGATGATAGCTATTGGCTGTTTGATATTATAACCTCCCTTAGACCTATTGAATATTTATTTACATAATATTTATTTGGTGGTAGGTAGGTACTATTTACATGTTGGAACTAATGGGTCGTGTCAAATGTCATGGTATTTTTGTTCAGGATTGTTTTACATATATATATACCTACATTATTGAAGATTAATTTTTTTTTTTTTCTGAATTACGTAAAACCAATAACAGCTTTTTGATTTTTCACTGAAATATTGAATTTGGTTAAAATTTTAATCGACGAAATCGTTATTTTGTTAGTCGTACCATCTTCATGAGTCGTGATTTCTCTGATGATGACACGTAAGATTGTTTTAAAATGCATCTAATTTGATAATTTTTTTATTTTTTTTTTTTCAAAGTGCCATACTGAGAAAAAGGAAACAAACATTTACTTTTAATGCTTCTTGATTAGAAAAATACCAAGTGTTGTATATTCCAATACAATACCCTTAAGGTGTAATACATATAATATACCAGTTATCAATAGACAGTTATAACTTATAACATTAAGAATATTAAGATTATTCGATTGTTAACCACTGTATAGTTAAGACTATAGAATTGAAATACTATTAGAAATAAACTGAAATTAAATATTAGAATGGTCGGTCTTTTTATTCGGCATTAAAAAGTAAAGGCACAACACCAAGCTGATAATTTTATTATCATTTTTACTTGCCATACATATATACAGGTAGGTACAGATATATGTAATATGTATATGTATATGTACATAGGTACTATATGGCAAGCTACGGATTCTTAAAAAAAATCGAACTCGAGATTTTGATCAAAGTTGATATCATAGAGAACCTATTATCTAGAGAACCGACTCGTACCGTACCCCCCTTGCCTAAAACACTTACATATGTGCCAGATGTAAAAAAAAAATATATTAATCATAATTTATATGAAAAAGGGTTACAAAGCGTGAATACTATTTTCTTAAATATTGTTGGTTCGGATCCCATTTAAAATGCATGGGACAACTAATACATGCTCATGCAATAGCGATAGTGACATTCGTTAGCAGCTTGTAGGGTGAAAGAGAACAAACCTCTTAAGTCGTTTCTCTAGATAAGATACGTATACTCTATGGTTGACATTACAATTTTGTCTACCTATCTGTCCGTCTGTCTGTCCTTTCAGCTGCAGCCTAAACGGAAGGGTAAATGTTCTTTAAACTTGGTGCTTTGCCTTTTTTAGAAATTCCCCCCACACGTATTTTTTTTTTTGCGAACCAAAAATAGCGGTACCAGCCAAATGAAATGGTACCAAATAATGAAAATCTCATTTTTCTCAAAAACGTACCCACATTTTTTTTTAATTCAGTAATTTTCTTACAAAAAGGCTACCATTTTATAAAAAAAAAAAAAATCGGAAAAATAGTAAGGTATAAAAGAACAATTTTTTATATTTTCGATTTTCTCAAAAACTGCTTTTGACCAATTGTTTTTTATAGAAAATCTTTCAAAAAGTTTTAAAAGTATTGTATACTATTTTTTTTTTTTGAAAAATTAATATGTACCTAATTCAAAAACGACTTGGTGGAATTTTATTAAACTTTGTTTTAAGCAAATTTTTAATACATATTATCCAGCTGATTTTAAATAAAAATTATTCTCATGACCTAAAATAACTGCACCTTCCATACCAGCGTATAAAAACTTATAGGTAAGCAAAATCTTATTTTTCTCAAAAACGGCTCCTATGATTTTGATTAAAATTTGTATGTGAGCTAATATTAGTACAATCTACCATATTATTGGAAAAAAAAAATCATACATCGATTAAAAATGGTGTCTCTTATAGAACCATTATAAACTCTAAACTAAACTATTTATATTTAGAAATTAAAAAATTAAAAAACCACAATGCGTGATCGGACATAAGAGCAAGTATGTGCGACCCAGTTGTGCATTTTATTTCATTTACAACAAAAAATGGAGGATGTTTCAGACACTAACATGAGAGAGTCTTATCTCGGGACTCGGGCCATCAATAAGACGAAACTACCTTCAAAGCATCCGAGACGATAATAAGACAAAATTTACCGAGAATCTTTCAGAACTTTCAGATTTTCAGTATCAAAACATAAACCAAAGTGATGCCTTAAAACGTCAGAAAAACCGTCAAAAAATTTAAATCACTAATTGGTATGCTATGAAGGTCTAGAGGCCATGGACAAAAAAAAAATTGAAATATTTTTAAATGTTATTTCTTAATTATTAAGGTACCTATTTATAAAATTTTTCATACACATTAATGCTTTTGTCAGCAGACCATCTAGATACCTAAATATTTTATGAAAAGATAAAAAAGCTTTATTATAGTACCCACTAGGATGCTGCTGCTGTGACAAATTGTCCTTTAAAACATATATACGAGTAGACTATATAATATATTAAGCACTTTTGTGGTGATGGTCATGAAAATTGTGCATGTTAAGCATGAACGCATCCCTAAGCTATTATTACTAAGCTTTCATCTTTGGTCTCTATAATATTTTTCCAGCTCTTATAAGAAATTAATATTCCAACCATATCATGTTGAATTACATCTAATGTTTGTTTTGTGGATGAGGATCCTCGTCTATGGAGGTTTTAGTGTGTTTCTCTTCAAAGAGTATAAAACAATTAAATTGGGTGATGATAAGATATGGTTCATTGGTTAAGGGGGATGGATTGTTTGAAAGCCATAAAACGTTTTATTAAATGGCACAGATATTATCATAAGCTTTGAGAAAATTTCAAATTAAAATTGAGAATTGCTATGATAACATTTTTGATGAGTGTGCAAAATGAAAACGAAGTCGGGAGGTCCTTGAATATTTTAATTAGCTCTGTATTTTGTAATAATGAAATTTTTTCATTGAAAATAAAACATACATAGAAGTACCTGGGTACCAGACAGAATTTTTCGGGGAACGAAATAATATTAAGGAAAAGCTAATGTTTTTATAACTAAAACAGGACTGTTAGAAAAACTTGAGGGTCCAGATATTCAATACGACATGACTTCTGCCATTTCTTCTTAGGGGGTAATATTTTCAAGGCCAGGTATATGTCATTTTAATTAAAAAAAAAATAAACTCCTTCCATCATATCAAATGAAATGGAAAAAAAACCAAAACATATTAATGGTTCAGTATTGTATATGTCCTTATTTAGAAAATTTAAGTCCCCAAACTTAGCAGACTTTGAAGTAACAAAAAAAAAATCAAATATCCTTGTAACTATATTGCATGTAATATTTTTAGCTAAATGCCAACAAAAATACAAAAATTTGTCAAAATGCCATATTCAAGAAAGCTTTGCCAAAATTTACCAAAATATATACTCTTTGCTGAAGGATTTAAATAAAAAGGATTTATCTGGAATTAGCCGATTAGGTAACCCTCACAATGAATAAGAATCTGTATCAGCATTTTCTTGAATGAAGAAGCCTGGTTGTCTTTTCTGTGTGAAAGGATAAAGTTTTTTGATGTCATTCTGTTGTAAAAAGAATATCTGATCCAATAAAACTAAATCGCTCAAAGTTTTCTTTGTTTTTAGTAGCATAGCAAATTATATTTGTGATTTTTTAAATGTTTAAAAACACATTTTGATAAAGATTGATTGATTGTAGGAGGAGGATATCGGTAGGAATCTTAATTCCAGCCCAAAAGGCTAATACACAAGTGAGCCCGCTGATTAGTTAAAAAGTAAGAGGGAAGTATCGGTAGGAATCTAATAGCATCTCACAACTTATTAAGGCAAGAAGAGAAGAGAGTAACAATATCGGTGGTATAGATAGGGACCCTTTCATTCTTTTAACACCAAAAGGTTTTTATTTATTTATTTAATCAAATATATATTTATTTATTTATTGGTTGGTACACGAATGCTCCCTGAAACGATTGGACTACAAACTGTTATAAAAATCAATTTGGGTAGTGGGTTGGTTAGATATTAGAATTCATTAGGTACGGCGAAAATGTAACGCTTCGTTAAAAGCTAGAAAGTGTTATGTAGAACCGATCTATTTATTTATATTTTCTTTTTCTATCCATGTGACAGCTATAGTTTAATAATAAAACTGAAAAAGAAATCAATAGAAATATTTAGTATGTAGGTACAAACTTTACTGTCTATAGGCTACGAAGAATATTATAAATAAGTCATAATGAGTTCCTAAATCATTAAAAATATATATTTAAATAATTTTGTCATTTTTACGGGAATTATTTTGCTACTATATAATTGTGCCTGTATTATAATTAACCCTGGGGAAGACCAAAAAAGCACAAAAATAAAACATCAAATTTTATTGACATAATTATCATCTTTTATTAAGCTTATGCATTGTTCTGTCCTTTAAATAATTAAAAGGCACAGAGAATAGTTATAATGTATATACCTTTCATTCCTATTATTCCTTTAATTCATTTCATTACATTTTATTTTTATTGTTACAACTGGAAATAGAATTATTGAACGTTCACAAAATCAATTTTATAAGTGGCTTTTTCACATTGCGAGCACGTACATATATAAAGATATCAATGAGATTTAATGCAATTAAGAATAATCAATTTACTTATATTTCAATTAAAAATGCTGAGGCAAATTAAATTAACTGAAAAAGGCGGATTACAAATCGAGCCTCAATGGATATTTATATAGCGTTTTATGCAAAGTTCTGGGTATCAGTGTGTGTGTTAAAAAGACATTTGAATTGTATTTTCTTAAAATTTTGCATAGAGTTTTGTGAATGTGAAACTAATAGAATTTTGTTCAAAATCTAAATATCGAAAATTTGGTTATGCTTTATAGTTTTTAAGCTCAAATTATAGATTATAGATATTTGATATTTATACAGAATTGGTTATACTTCAACCAAACCTCGAATAAGTTCAGATCTCGGAAATCTTCAATATTTAATAATTATAATTTTGCAGTTAATTTTTTTTTATAATTTTTGTATTTTTCTATACAAAGTTTTGTTATGTATTTAATTCCATTGCATTCCTCTTCACACATACTAATATTCATCTAATAATAATTATGTTAAGCCTCAGTCTAGAATAAGCATTCATTGAATAAAGTCAATAAGAAAACTTCTCCGACTTCTCATTCTGGATACATGCAGTGAAATCTCTTTTAAGTGGACCGATAGGTTTTTTCAATAAACTTAATTATATATGTTATATCTTTATAGGGAGAACTTTAAAAAGTAAGGCCGTTTTTCCGCAATGAAAATATCGTTGGAAATAAATTTTTCAATTAATTACCGAATTTGGTTAATTCATTCAGCAAATGTTTTAGGATTCACATCATCAGTAGATTCTTCAGATAAAGCTTTGAATGAAGTGTTATGCCTTTTAAAAAAGCATCAAAACCAGTCTGATGAAATTGAAATTTCAGAAATTGAAATCCTTCGAAAAATCCTTGGCCAAAGATTCCCATTCATGAATATACAATGATATTTCCAACAAATGCGAAAACGTATACATAAATAGTGAAAAAAAAATTACTTCTCATTTGAATTACACAAATCGTCTATAAAGAATATTTTTTACCAAATTAATGTGAAAGTACTGTCTATTATTCTATATCCACTCCGCTTGATACAACAAAACCATGACAGTACATGTTGTCCTCGGGAATCGTCCACATAAGAGGGGTGTCCGTTAAGAGGGAGTTCACTGTAGTTTTATAATATTGTCCCAGTGGAAATTTGATGAGGAATATAAATTCTTCACGACATTTTCTTTTATTTTTTCAGCTCCATAATCTCTACGAATAGATATGCTCTTTCCATAAATTTGAAAATAAAGTAACTTTAATTGGATTTTTTTGAGTCAATACCCATAAACAAAAAAAAAAAATCCACAATTATTTTTGCGGGCAAACATTTTTGTCAACTTTTATTCTAAAATCTTCTAATTAAAAAAGCAGCCTACCACCATCTTTAGGATTTTGTGGCTTCACACCAGTTACAGTACCTTCATTGATTTAAAATCATTTCAAATTTTTTTTATATTGCGACCAAGCGGAAAATTAACTAATTAAATGGCAAGACTCAATTCTTATGCAATTCATAGTCCTATATATATATTATATAAGTCTTCCTAGCTTATATACTCTTAATATACTTTAAGGAATAACAAAAAAAAAATTATTATTATTCAATCGGCACGTTTCAGTCGAATCGATATCATCAGCTTGTGGGGGTTAATTGTGATGAAATAAATTAATTCTTAATTGATGAATTCTGTTTTCTATTATTATCGTTTCCTTATTTTTTGTGTGTGTTTTATTATTCTTGCACCAGAATAATAAAAATGATATCTTAGCTTTATTTTAAGATTTGGATCAAGTTTATAATTTTTTTTTTTGGTCAAAAGAGTTATTCTTGGTAACAATTTACTTCTGAACAAATAATTCTAATTCTAATTCCTTATCTAATATTCTGAAAGAAAGAATTATAAAAATAAAATGAGTTGGGGTACGATTGACCCTATTCCATACCCTATGTAGCTGTAAATTTAATTGTTATCATTATCATACAAGGTGGCTTTGCATAAGATGCTACAAAACTCTATGGAGTGTTGGTTGAGACCAAGCAAAAAATAAGTCGCATGGGGGATATCTTTACATGTATCTCCACAATTTGTAAGGTATATCCACATTTATCTCCACATAATATATGGAAGGTATCTCCACATAATGTGGAGATATCCTTACATGTAGGTATCTCCACAACTTTTAAGTTATCTCTATATTTATCTCCACACATATATGTATATGGAAGTATATCCACATGCATCTCCACATAATCTTGAGATGTCTTTCCGTTTCCACAAATTTCAAAGGTATTTCTATATTTATATTTTACTTCTTAAAGAAAAAAGTTTTAGGTTTTAATTTTATAAAGGAGGAAAAGGTTAATTTAGCAGACTTGACTGGACGAAAGATAAATTTAGTTAGAATAAAAATTTAGTCAAATGTCAATTGACAATTTTAAGGCATCCACAAAAGAAAGCATACAAAACCAGTATTGTGAAATACTGGGTTGCATTCGTTTGTGGAGGAAACACAATGCGTTTAGAGCTGTTCGTGCTCATTCTGGCTATCCCCGAAATGGATTGAGTCCGCGTTGCGCTGAATCTGGCACAGAGTGGCGGACAGTCACAATACGCCCTAACATAGACTTTAAAACAACAAAGTGATCGTACATCATGACATTGACAACAAAATTTGTGCCGCCAAGTCGGGCATTTTATTATTTGCATCTGAAATTTTAAAAAAGCTAAAAAACACTGACCTGCAAACGTTAGTGTTACAAATGTGTCGAAAATTTTGAAAAACGGTAAAATTTTAAATCTTTTATTTAATTTTGAATAAGTTTAATCTTCTTATTCTCGTTTTAAAATAATTCCAAAAAAATCAACTGAATGCACTAATTGAACCACAATTGAGTAGTTTATATTATTACAAAAAAAAAAACGATAATTCTTTAGTGGAATGGTTTTGTTATTATTGCGGAAAATGTTTGTGTGGATACCTACTTTATACAAAAATCAAAAAGGTTCGAAGATAAATTTTCGTCAGCTGGTTAATCAAAATATTATTTATAAAGTAAAAAATTATGCCAACAGTGCATATTATGACTCTTTGGACACTGAGAACTGAACGCCTTAAATTAAAGTAGAGATATAAGTTTAATTTTAAACCAACCCCAACTACGAAAACTGGTTGTTCCTAATAATATACCCACCTCTACATATGTACATAGAGGATATTTTATTTGTATTATGTCCAATAAACCATAAATGTAATGTAAACACCAAAGTTTCAATGATGTTTTCGTGAATTATGTTTTCTAGTTAAAAGTTTGGTTGTTGACTGTTGAGAGAGAACTTATACAACACAATTGTTTTGTATCAAGTATTACCTACTCTGTAAATATACATACCTAAATGGGAAAGGTACACTAATTCTAGAAAATTTATTGCATAACGCCAAGAAAACCACTGCACTGGCACGTCCTGTGAACATTGAGTGGTCTTTGAAATTTTGCGAAGCATACAATTAATTTAAAATTTAATTAAAATTAAATTGCATTTATTGAGTATTTGTTACAAAACTAAAGAGTATTTTTTAGAGATTTAGAACTTAAAATTGGAAACACTATTTTAACTGGCGGCCATTTTGTCAGCTGTCAAGTGATTTATTTTTAGTTTAGCTTAGTATTTCAACATGAATAGATTTAGCAAGGCGTAGGTTCGGTGAATGGGCCCAAAACAAGATTGCCGTTGATCCCAATTTACATAAGTGAATTTTGTTTAGCGATGAAGTTCACTTTTGGTCACCTCCAAGCAGCGTTTTCTAAAAAATCGTGTCATTTTCGTGCCATTTATGAAAAAAAAACCAAAATTCGTAGATATATTAAAAAAAATATATAAATCAATTGTGGGGTGAAATACAACAACAACAAAAAGAAGAAATAATTTGTTCTATAAAAAATAAGAGTTTTTGCCAGTTTTTCCTCCATCTGGCCTCCATTTGGAGCAATTTTCTCAAAATTTCTTCAAAATTCGCTTTATTTGGAGTAAAAAATGGAAACCAAAAAACCGTGCCATATTGAGTTTTTTCGTGCCACCGTGCCATGATAAAATTTTCGTGTCAAAGAGGCACGATCGTGCCACTTCGTCAACGCTGCCTCCAAGATAGTGCCATTTAACGCCGCGCCGCTTGACTATTTTCTGTGGGGATATGTGAAGTCGCTAGTCTACGCCGATAAGCCCAAAATGATTGACCACTTGGAGGACAACATTCGCCGCGTTATTGCCGATATAAAGCCACATATTTTGGAAAAAGTCATCGAAAATTGGACCTCCAGATTAGACTACGCCCGAGCCAGCTGTGACGGTAATTATGCCAGAAATCATATTTAAATTATAATGCCAGAAGATTATCTTTCGAATAAAGTAAATTTAATGTCAATTTAACATGACATGAAAATCTGTCGACATTGCCCTGTTGACTTTTCTTTAGTGCTTTATGTATTAACTCGCGTCTCGGCGATGGATTTTTAAAATTGAAAAATGTGGGAAAAACTGAAAGTGATTTATCCTTGTGATATTTTTATAAACAATGGATTTGGGTTATTCATTTTTCCTCTTCCATTTACATATTTTTTATTTAAGATGGTTATTAGGATCTCAAATCCTCCCACTTCCACGCCCACTTTAATTATATTTCTCATTATTTAACTTCAATAGCGAGCACTAAATATCCAATACTACAAATGTTTTAATGTCGTACTACATCGTCTAAATTGTTTTGCCAATGTCCCTAATTTTTTTTTTTACTAAGCTAACTAGAAACTGTGGGATGCATAATTTTCCACCCACTACCACGCCCATCTATGCATACAGAACGAAAATACGGTTCGATGAATCTCGAACGATTTTTATGAAATTTTCAGAATTTGCTATCGTAAGTGAAGTGTAAGGCAGGAAGGTTGATAAAGTGATAAAAATTTTGTTAGTCCACTGTGATTTATCTTAACTTTATCAAAATAATTTGAAGACAGTCAAATACATTGAAGTATAATTTTGAGTACCTATTTTACATACATATTATTATTTTTTTATAATTTTCTCAGTTTTGGTATGGTACGAGTGGAAATTTATGGGGTTTTCATTGAAGAGCCATTCCAAAACAACTCTCTTCTCCATCATGGCTGTCGCCCTAAAATTAATATTCTAGAATTTTTGTTGACATTTACATTTCACACTTAAAAATTAATTAGAAAACTAGGCCTATAACACGTGCCTGCATAATATAATGCTGTTTTTTTTTATTTCTTGCAAAATTAGGGAATTTAGTATTTTAGAAATTTTTATTTCCAGTTTTTCCATCGCAAGAAAAAATAGGATTTTTTTCTCAATGTTGTTGCCCTTCTCCTACCGCATGAATCCTCTATCCCCTAAAAATTTGAAGCACTTAAGAATATACAATAGGCATTGAAAATATTTTCAAAAGAATTCAAAGAAAATTTAAAAATAAATCGATGACGGTGATGTGTTTCACACCATCCTCTTCACTCGAAGCTGAAATATTTTATTCAAGGATAAAAGTTTGAAGCTTATTGTATACAGCCACAATAAGGTCGTAAAATGTTAAATAAAGCACCAACAAACAGGGTAGATTTATATGTAAATTGAAGAATTTTAAGATTATCGGCTGGATCAAATGTGTTTGACATAAACGATACAACCAAGCAGAAAAATAAAATATCTACATATGTACATACATATGTACATAAATAACATACGTTTTACATTCTTTGATTTGACTACCTAAACAATCTTTTCGTTGCAGATTAAAGGTAAGAAGGTACTTTAACGCAAATCCAAATCGTTTAAAATGCTCTGCTAAAAAAAATTAGAGAAATATGAGATACGATTTAAAATGCTAAATTAAATATATGTATGTCAATGTACATATGTATGTAATCTACATATTTAATTGGATGTATTTCGAAAATATTTTTAAGCTTGAATAATTTCTTTAAAATTCATGTAATGAATATATTGCCTATTCAAATTTAGAAATATAATAATTTGAGTCAACACAAGACTCATTTAAAACTGATTCTAGAAAATGAGTAAAAAAGATTGAATTCTTGGAATTTGTTTGATTTTTGTTCAAAGTATGTTCATATACTTACGGTAAAAAAAAAGGATTATTAAAATTTAATATCTTATTACTTTAAACGAGCTATTCTTGTATATATATTTATATATATTTGTTTTTCGGAAATGGCTCCAACGATTTTGATAAAATTTATAGGGTTTATTACGATGAACGTAAAAAAAATAAAAAATTGGATTTAGTAAAATCTGCCCACTCCCACGCTCACTTTTCTTACTTCTTATTATGACGGAAACGGTCGGAAATGTCTTTATTTCTCGGAAACGGCTCAAACGATTTGAATGAAATTTTCAGAGTTTACTTTTATGGGTACGAACAAAATTAAAAAAATATAATTAATAAAATCCGCCTACTGTCACGCCGAATTTTATTACTTTTTAGTTTTTCAAAAACGGCTCCAACGATTTACGAAAACAATTTTTCCCAAATGTCAAAATATATTTAAGAGGACTTTAAATAACATTCAAACGCGGTGGATGACATTAAACTACCTAAACAACAGCTGTGTCGTACGTGCTATTATTTATGTGCTCATAATTGAAGCATCAAAAGTGCTGCACGTGAAAAGTTGGTGAACTCTTGCAGCACCGAATGCAGCTCCAGTTGTAGCTACGTATACCCATTATGTTCAGGCAGTAAGTTAAGAGGCTTTTATAAGAAACGTTGCTTGAATGTGAAAATTGATTATAATGTACATCTACATAGATACCGATTTCCCACTTAAGAGCTATATTTAGAGGTATTTTAAAGTTAAAAAGGGTTTAACATTTTTTTATAGATACGACTGAATATCTATAATTCTCTAAATAAAGCATTTAAAAAACAAAAAAGAATGTTAAAAATTTGACGGATTTTTTTTTGTTTAACACCTATTCAAAATTTAAACTGAATTTTAACAAACCTATAATCAATTAAGTGAAACCTTTCAAACAAAAACAAATAGTTTTAAAAATCGATTGTGATTTTTTGTTTTTCTTATTTTACTCTATTGAACGTTTAAAACATGCTCTGACTGAGATTTCAGTGTAACGGGCTATAGCTAGTACATAAAATGCAAAGTAATAGCAAAATGAATTTTTAAAAAGTTCAAACAAAGAATTTAAGATTTGCCCTAAACCCTTGGATTTAAATTAAATACAGGATATCGGTTTACCATTTTAAATTTACCATGACATTGACGTCCTAGAAAATGAACTTAACTTTTCAAATCACAGAACAACAATTGATTTGAGAATATTGCAAATTGGATGGTAAAACAACTTAATCAACCACAACAACCATTCAATCTATTTTCCATTTCCTTTAACATCCCAATTTTCCGTCATTGAATTATTCCAATTGAATTTTCTAAACCTTTTCTAAATACAAAAATTACGAATTCTTGCAACAATGTCTTCAACGACGACGAAGAACTTGTTTTTTTTTCGTTTTTGGCAAAAGTTGATTTTGAAATACCCAAAGACAGTTCGGTGCCAGACAAAATCTTTACTGCATCAGTCCATGTACATTCATGCAAGAATTTTTATGATATGCTTTAAAAATGCACCATGATCTGCAACCAATAGCTATTCGAGTATATATACTTGTGAAGTTTCATGTACAACTCAAGAGCATTTTGATGTTTTTGAAATGTGCAAGTAATGAACAGAAACACATTCACGTGGCGCTCAATTCTTAACAGCTTATAATTTATGGGATGAGTTTGCCAGAGTAGGTTTGTACATTTCAGTTCCTCCTTTTAAACCTGCTTTAAAGGAAAAAAATCACTTACATAGGTATTAGTTCCCTTTAATTTAAAAGAAGGAAGTAGGTATCCTTTTTAATTTAATATTCTTATATTGGGATGTGGAGTATGATGTACATAGAAAGTTTTGAGGTTCGTGCAATGTAATGTTTTCTTTTTTTATGACCTAGTAAATTTAAATTTTCCCCTTCTTAAATTGAACCCAACTTTTAAACATTTTGTTTTTTTATCAGCCCTTACAACCGAAATATTTTAATATATCCAACAAAAAAAAAAAATACCTAGGCGAGGGCAATGTTGACTTTTAAGATACCTTGTACCTTTTTGAGATCAAAAGCAAAATATTTAATTTAAAAAATAAAAACGAAACCACAAAACCCCGAAACTTTCAATTGAATTTAGGTATTGATTTTGATATGAACAAGTGATAAATGAACCTCAAAATAAAATATTTGCAGGACTTCCTGTTGAATTTATTTGCTCCATTTCATTTTGTTTTGATTTCAGTTCAATAGAAGAGTAATAAAACAATACAATTGAAAATGGCCCGTAAGGAAAGTATTTCTTCATTTCATTTCATTTCATTTCATTTCATTTAATAAAAAAAAAGAACTTTCTTAATTCCCACAATATCCGGATGTGAATAAATCAGTATTAAGAAGTTTTCCTTGAAAATGCAACTGAAAAAGCAATCAATATCAATTTCCAATCTTCAAAGCAAGCCGGGCTGGATATGAATGCAAGACTGGGTCTAACACATGCTCTTATACTCGTTATTATTAAATGTCATAAAGTTGCTAAGCATTGAAGATTTAGAGTATTGGGTTTTTTATAACAGCTTAGTAAAGTAAAAATTTTAAGAAAACGATTTCCATGGAAAAGCTGTTGGCAGCATTAATTTCTGAAGCTAATGTGGGAGCTCGCTATATATTGGTGCTTTACTTTTTTACCTCAGACAAATCAGAGCACATAAGTCGTGTTTTTTTCCATCGGCTAGCTCAGAGCATGCTCTGTATGCTCAGAATAAAAATAATAAAATAAAAATTGATTCAAAATAGCTTTTTACGGCCTTTAGTCCACAAAAATTTAGGCGTTTCGTCCCGGCGATCTCACTTGGACTCATCAGTTGACTAGTGAGGACCTTGTCAATACGCAATTTTTGTTAAGTTCAGTCCATCTAACATAGATTATCCTATGTGGACTATGTGGACTAAAGGCCGTAAAAAGCTATTTTGAATCAATAATTCAACAAGTCCAAATAAATAGTGCTAAGTCTTCTACTTGGCTGATGTATTTCAGTAGTATATAGAGTTTGTATTATTAAAAAAAAAACCTTCTTATAAACAATGCCAGGCCACGGGCAAAAAACAAAAACAAAAACTTCCAATTTAATGACTAGGAATTCTAGTCTTGTTGGATATAGTTCACACTAGATATTCGTCATGAAATCTACATATGTTAGATGGACTGAACTTAACAAAAATTGCAAATTTTTTGTATACGTTATTCCAATACTAATATTTCATTGGGGCAATATTCCATAAATAATAATGTAAATCATAACAAATAAAACATAAAAAAAACAAATGTATTTGTTAGTCAAAATCTCTAAACATCACAATATGTACATTACATAGCTACTACCAAAAAATGTATAAATAACATTATTTTCATTTTTGTCTGAATGTCTTATGCAAATCGTATCTGAAAATTAAAATCGTACATTATAAAGCCTTGAGGGATTTATTTGAACGTAATTTTGCTTCCACGACAGCCTTTCTCTTGAAGACGTAGATTTTAAGGATTTCCTTTGGGGGATTTTCTTCATAAGAAGAAAGAAGGTTTTTGCAAACCTCACCTTAAAGTGTTGTGTATTGTGTACCATACTACTTGTACGAAATTAAAAGCAAACTCATCTATCCGTTTCGGATTCAGCTCATTGAACAAATGGTGGAAAAGACGAACAAAGACGACTTTATGTTTCATCCCTAGTTTTAAGGTTGGGTCTAATTAATACCCCTATATAATTTCGTTCTATCTACATACATGACGTTTGATTGGGCAAGTAAATATTCACATTCAAATTTCAAATTTAAAAAAGAAAATTTAATGTACACATCTCTTTTTTTCAGTTTGAAAAAGCAATTAATGACAACTTTATGATGTCTTTTTTCTCAAAATATACTTAAACTGTATTTGCCTAAGGAAACGATAATTTATTTTCTGTTTGCATTGCCAGTCAAACAGAGACGTTAAATTCTTCAAAAATAAACTCATTACTGACATAAGTGCAAATAAGTTCGTTGTGTCTTGGATTCAAGAGGCCTGAAGATGTTAAACGTGTGTACATTTTTTCTTTGAATAATGACCAAAAGCTAAACACTGATTATTTTTCTCCCGATTAACAAACATTGAGAAAAAGTTTAAATTATTTACATACATATAACATATGTATTCAATTAATAAAAAATACAATACAGAAGCTTGCTTTTCAAAAATTTTATCGAAAACTCGTCAGTTTAATACACAATTATGTTACTCTTATGAAAGGATATAGAATGTATAGCTTATTTTTAATATCCAATGTTGTCATTTGGGCACTATTCCCATAGATTCTTTTTCTCAAATCCTTTGGTCTGCTAACTTGAGGAACATGCTGAAACGTCTATGTAATGGAGGCAATGCATGTAAGTTGCAGAAGGCCCTTTATGGACTAAGGCTGGACGTCAGTGGTATCTCAAACTAACTGAAAAGTTATTAAGCTTGGGACTAAAGCCTACAGTAAATGAACCATGTCTATTTAAAAGTGATTGTGAGGATGACATCATGTTAGTGCTTAAATATGTCGACGACATATTAGTTGCATCAAAGGATATCAAGAAGACCCTGGAAATACGGAACCGTTTGCTGGAGGACTTTGAAATTAAGTATCTCGGTTTGGAAAAATACTGCCTTTGTCTGGAAATTAAACAATATGGAATGGAGAAATGTAATCCAGTAGTGACACCATCCGAAATTAACGTAAGTTTTGATAAGTTTGCAGATATTGATTCAGAGGAAACTTTTCCATACCGAGAACTGATCGGTAGCTTGATGTATTTATCAGTTGCAACTTGTCCGAATATTGTAAACACCGTATCTAGATTAGCACAGTTTTCAAGTAATCCAAAGAAGTATCATTGGCAAGCAGCGAAGCGTGTTCTCAGATATCTTGCTGGAAGTGCAAATTTTGGACTCGTGTATAAGAAAATTTATGAACCATTAGTTGCATACACGGATGCAGACTGGGGTGACTGTACGAAATATCATGGAAGTCACAAAAACAACGGACTGTTGCACGTTCATCGACAGAGGCCGAATATATCATGTACCAACAGATAAGATAATTGCATAATATGTTCTCACAAAGCCATTAACTTAAGAAGTTCACTGGAAATGTCTGAAAGGTCTTGGATTTGAAGCGCAAGGAGAATTATGTGATAAACGTTCGTCTTGAGAGGGCGTGTTGTAGATTAATAATTTACTATTATTGTATTAATACTAACGTTATGCATTTAAATATAACTACATAACATACTTTGCAATTTATTTACCTTAAGCAATTTTCTATTTATTATTTTCATTAGTTTCTATTTTCACTTTTTAATTATCGTTCAACAAATAAACATTGTTTCTTTTATAATATTTCAATTTTATTTCTTCTGGAAGTTTTCTTCTTTTGGTTCAACAATATTTCACAATGCCAATTAAATATTCGAAGCGATGAAAGCGTTTCCGAAAATTGGAAATTCAGAAGCATACCAATATTTAAAATTAGTTTTTTAAGTAATTTAGAGTATTTGACTTGTTGAAAGTTTTTTTTTTTTTAGTCTTAAATCCAATTAACTTTGAAAATAACTTCTTGTCACTTTATTTAGGCATTGCTCTTTCAAATTAACCACAGTAAGTTCCTAATAGAATGCATATTGAAACACACATATTAAATCATTAAAATATCATGCTCGTTGTAGAACATCCATCATTGACCACTGAAATCGTCGTGTTCATAATATGATTGAAATTTACTCTTTCCAATAGTGCGAATGATTTAATTATGTGACCTCTGAGCGAAATTTTCAGTAAGTGCCTATTGGCCCGGAACAAGTTTAAATAGTGCATGTAACAGTATAAAATGGTTAATGACGAAATTATGTCAAGGAACCTGATTGCGCTTTAATGAAAATGAATGTTGACATCATTATAATGAAATATATCTCCCAACGCCCCAGTGTACCCAAATGAGTAAAAAAAAATTAGTTATCAATTTTTTTCCTGATGTGCTTAAAACAGCTGTTTACTTCAAATAAAGTAGAAGCCTTAGCACTATTTAATTGGACTTGTTGAATTATTGATTCAAAATAGCTTTTAACGGCCTTTAGTCCACAAAAATTTTCAATAATTCAACAAGTCCAATTAAATAGTGCTAAGTCTTCTACTTGGCTGATGTATTTCAGTAGTATAGATAATTTGTATTATTAAAAAAAACCTTCAGATTAAATTATTATTTTATTTTTTTAATTTATTTTTTATAATATAAGAATTTGCGTTTTTTTCATATTTTTTTTTGGTGGCAACGCTGGCTTAGAAGCATATAGACCACGACATAGACTGTCGTGGGTCACTTAAAAAGCTCAAAATGAATGTACCACGGTTTTCCCATTTTAAAATTTTCGAAGTTGTGATCAAATACAATTTTTTTTTTATTAATATTTGTTATTAAATTCATTTGTAATATCTTGGCAACCATTAACCAACATTTCTGTTTAACCATAGGTCCCATAGATAGTGTATAACTATTTCAAATTGACGTAAAGAAATTTACATCAGATGCAATTCGAAATTTTCCAGCCACGTGGAGGTAGATCATTTATTTTATGTGACAAACTATCACAAGTTATGCTTGTCTATGGTTTAGTACGTAATAAAGCTTGATTGCAAAGGATGCACTGTAAAACAAATACTGCACGTCCTATATATGTGTAATGTATCAGGCATCAACAATTTTTGGCATACATACAGGTATGTTGCGTATTTGTAGCTATATATTATTGAATTGAAATTTCTGGAATTTAATGGAATTTGGACTTTCAGAAATAAAAAAAAAAAAAAAAAAAAACATAAATAAATTAGGTGGCGAGACAGACCGTGTAGAACCAGGGTCAAATGACTTACAACTCTGACAACAACGTGTTATTTTCCGCCAAATCAAAATGGGTAGGTGGGAAGCAATTTTTAATAACAAGACATGATGTTGGAGGATTTATCAATTCCTCGTTAGAGGCAGTACCATTAAAAAAAACACTTCTCTTTTTAGGTGACATTATAGGCGGAAAATCAATCCCCACACACCCAGCTTTATAGTCCAATCCCCTAACCATAGCGCCTCGGCCCACGACATAGTACAAACAAAAAAAAGAAACCCCGAAATTCCAAAATATTGAAGTAATATCTATATGTAATTAGAAATTGTCATTGCAATGTCAAAAATCAACCTACCCAAGATTCTTAAACTAAATATGACTAAAGTCTTAATTGTTAGTCCTCCAGTTTATTGAAAATTGGTTAAATGTGTGAGATGCTGAAGAAGTATTTAATTTTATTTTATTTTAATAATAACTCGTATTTATCGCTATTCAATTTAATAAAAGTAGTTAATCGAAATTAGTTTCTATTATGTTATAATTTAAATTTTAAGTATTAGCTTCTTTAAAACCTGTTAAAACTTCTAATATACAAGGCAAATATTGTATATACTTAACTTAACGTCTCGTCCGCTTGTGCAGGATGACAGTGGAGAAATCTCGCTGCTCCGTCAAAGTCGGTAAGAACACCACCGAACCCTTTGAAGTCGAGAAAGGTTTGAGACAAGGCGACGCGTTATCATGCAACCTGTTTAACATCGTTCTTGAAGCAATTGTACGGAACGCGCAAGTCAACAACAGAGGTACAATTTTTCAAAAGTCTGTTCAACTACTTGCTTACGCAGATGATATTGACATCATTGAGAGAACGAAGCGAGCTGTTACCGGCGCGTTTGCAAGTATTGAATCGGAGGCGGAGGACAAGACGAAGTATATGCTATCATCGAGAAAGGAATCTCAACATTGTCGACTCGGGCAAAACGTTACGATGGATAGGTACAACTTCGAAGTCCTCAAGGACTTTGTCTACCTGGGATGCACTATTACAACGCATAATGACATCAGTGCAGAGATCAAACGAAGAATTACTCTTGCCAATCCCTGTTTCTTCGGTCTAAGAAGGCATTTGAGTAGTAAAGCCCTCTCTCAAAGAACCAAGGAGACCTTATATAAGACCCTAATCATCGCGGTCCTGCTATATGGGACAGAAGCATGGACCCTATCAAAAACGGATGAGAATCTGCTTGGGTGCTTTGAAAGGAAGATTCTTCGAGTGATTTTCGGTCCAGTCTGTATCGATGGAGAATGGAGGAGAAGATTCAACAACGAACTTTACGGGCTTTACAGCGACGTCGACCTGGTCAAAAAGCTAAAAATACAGCGGCTGAGATGGCTGGGACACGTGGAGCGTATGGACACCAACGCACCAGCCCGACGAGTCTTCGAATTTACCCCTGACGGTCTGCGCAGCAGAGGAAGACCCAACCTTAGGTGGCGGACACAAGTGGAGAACGACCTCAACCAACTTGGAGTGCGAAACTGGAGGCAGCTAGCTAGGGACCGAGCTGGCTGGAGAGACTTGTTGGTTGAGGCCGTAGTCCATCCTGGACTGTGAGCGCCATCTAAAGTAAGTAAGTAAGTAACATAACGTCTCTTGCCAACGTTTTATTATTTTATTTATAATATCAATATAAAAATAAAAAGAGATTTTTTTTTATAAACATATAAACAAGAAAAGAAAACAAGAACCCAGAATTTCCACAACAAAAAAAAAAAGAACAAACAAAACTTTAAAAGCTAAATTATGGAATTTCTAGTCTGCTTCAATAGAAAATTGTCTCGTGTGGCTATTTCAAACAAGTATCTATTTATATTGTCCCTTTTCTTTATTATACCTATAAAAAGGTAAAATCCTGCTACAACAAATTTAACCAAATCACGTGGAAAACTTTTGGGTCGAATAAAATCATATTGGTTAACCTTATTTTAGCATAGTGGTTTTTATCAAGTCTGAATAAATTGAAACTTTAGTTCAGAAATGTTCATTAGAATGACCATTCTAAACGCAACTGATAATAATATATTTTTATAAGGGCCAGAATTTTGTTTTTGCATTTTTAATGTTCACCACTTTGCATATATACATACCTACTTTGGAAGAATTTATTTCTAGCCAGTTTTCTATGGTAAGCTTTTTAAAAATAGGGAAACACAATTGAGAGATCGTTAGTCTTTTTTAAAAAGTTTTTTTTTTGTGGTTTATTTAGATTTAAATTAGGTTTTCATATTTAATTCAATTTCAAAAATCAGGAGATAGATAGAATAATAACAAAAAAATAAACTTCACAAAAAAATTCGGAATTGAATTGCATGAATTTGTTTTTGTGATTCAATGATGAGCGTAATACATATGTATATTATAGGAATAGCCATAAAATAATACAATTGCCTTCTATCATATCAATATCAAAATTCTATTACCGTTAGTGAATATTTTGCAAAAAAAACACAACCCTGTTTTAAAGAAAACACAACAAAATTTCTGTATGACATCAACACATTTTAGATGAGTTAACACAAAAATTCGAATTCTTACTCAAATGAAAACTTTAAAATTGTTCTTTACACTGAATTTAAAGAAAATCGACCCTCCTATTTTGACAGTAGCTTGATGTATATGTAAATGTGATCAAAATATATAAAACGAAAAATTAAACGTTGAATAAAAATAGAAAAGGTATGTTTATAGGAGAAAAAAGATATGAAGTCATCTTCTTAAATTTTCAAAGTTTAGTTTTTTTTTCAAGTTGATCAAGAAAGATAGCAGGATGTCATTTTATTTTTGTACTTGTAATGCATGTTTTCGATTATTAATTTGTATTAATTCTGATATTAAAAAAACGGCTACTGTCACAAAAATTGCTTTGTGGAGCAACTAAGTCATTTTTTTTTAATATTAAAAAAAAAAAAAAAAATGAAAGCTTAAAAACAATGTCATGCAATTTTGTATTTGTTGAGGCTTAATGAGACGTATTATTTGAGGGAAGTGTTCAGTAGTTTTCTTTAAAATATGTCTTTGGTTTATGTGGATGTAAAATTAAATTGTTATTAGTTATTTTAGTTCAGACTAATAAACATAAAGAAAGATTAGATATAATTAATGTTAAGTCAGGTACCACGTATAAGAACCCATTTCCACTCCAAATTCTAAGATAATAAACTTACCTTCAAAACAACCTTTTTCCTTATGTTTCTACATAAATTTTACATTAAATCACAGTTAAGGACACCAAATATGAATAAATAAAGTTTATTTGTTCAACTCCCTTTACGTTTGTTTGTCACATAACCAATAAAATGAAAATTATAATACCCAAGCACAAGGTGATAGGTAAGCAATTTATTTCGTTCCTCAAGGAGGTGATTTAAGTAAAACGAAATTTGAATTTATTAAAATATGGTTTTTAAAGGCATATAAAAATCTTACACAAGCTTACATAAGAGTTTTGAACCGAAGACTATCAACATAAAATTGGCTCTCTCACATCGTGTTTTTAAAGAGAGTTTTGTTGTGAAATATATTTTTTTTTATTTAAATAGCTTTGCCGCTTTGGAGAAAGAAATTTTAAATAAAATGCATGAGTTCATAAAACAAACTTGGTTCTTTGAACTTATAAGCTTTAAGATTAGAAGACATAAGTTTATTAATATTACAATTAATATACAATAAAACTTACTATTGACCAAATAGTCAAATTTATTATAAGTATATTTTTTTGTTTTTTTTTTTTTTTTTTTTTTAATTTTGGAATGCAATATTTTTATAATACTTACCTGTGTTCGAATTTTTGAAAAAAATTGGTTGGTTCATTAACGAAATAGTGGGAAAATAACAGAAGTTTTGTAGTTTCGTTGTTAGGCTGGAAAGATTTTACATCATCACATTAACATCGAAGAAATGAAACACCAATCAAGTGTATGAACACCCGCCATGTTTATATAGACAAGAGTCATAGCCATTTCACCATTGCCAGGTCAATCATCAAATTACTTTAGTTGAGGTTAGTCTTTAATATTCATTTTAAATTTCATATTTTGCTTAGACTCTTATTGAATATTGACCTAGGATCTGCAGAACCATATAATGCAACTAAAAAAAACGCAGTTTTATTACAATCACTAGGTATGGATATCGCAACTAAAAATTTCAATAAAAATCCTGAGGAAAGACTTCATGATAATTAAAAAAAAAATCAAAATTATAAATAAGCTAAAGCAAAAATTCTAGCCTCAAGTAAAAAGTAGGAAATAATTAAATATTACGTATACGCAACAGAAACCCATAATTAGTTGCAAAATCTCTAAATCAAATCAAATTTTTCAATTTCGAAAGTAAAGCTAAATAAAACAAACACAGCGATACATTAAGTGTGAAAAACAATATCATTCAATTGGCCGCCTCGGGAAGATTCGCAGCATGCTTTATTCTTTTGAGGTAATTTTTAACCACTTTTTCGCACATTTCGGGTGGTATATCGGCAATAACTTGAGTAATGTTGGTTTTTAATGCGTCTAGAGGTCGGGGATTATTCGCGTAAACACGGTCTATTGCATAGCTCTACAGAAAAAAATCTAACGGTGTCAAATAGCATGATCTTGGTAGGCAATTGAGGTCGCCAAAACTTGAAATATACGCGACCAAGAAACTTCTCACGCAACAAAGCCATAATCGGTCGTGTTGTGTGGCTTTTTGCCCCTTCTTGTTGGAAACACATATCGTCCAAATCATGATCTTCAATCGCCGACCAAAAAACAATCGGTTATCATTCGACCATATCGCTCCGAATTGACTGTAACCGTCGAAGAAATACGGACTAATGACACCTTTCGACCATAGAGCACACTAAACAGTCACTTTTTCTGGATGCAATGGCACCTTTTCGATCACTTGTGGGTTTTTTGAGCCCCATTTGCGGCAATTTTGTTTGTTTACATACTCACCGAGTGAGAAATGTGCCTCATCGTTGGAGAAAAAGTTGTTCGAAAAATCGGTGTTTATTGTCTGTTGTTCCAACACCCAAGAAGCGTATCTACGGCGGCGGCGTTGTGAATGGTCAGCAGGCTTCAATTTTTGAGTTATTTGAACTTTATAAGGATGGAAATGCAAATCCAAATGAAAAATACGCCATAGTGAGGTGTACAACAATTGCAGCGAATGCCAGGAAATCGATAAATTCGGATCATCAGCACTTGCACTTGCAGCAGCAATATTCTCGACTGAGCGTACATTACGATGATGCACAGGCCAAGGCCTTACGAAATCAGTAACGCTTCGAATCTCTTCAAATTTCTTCACAATTATTTACCGATTGCTTGCGTACATCACCAATAAACAGTTCTGTTTATTGACAAATCCACTGAGGTGAAAATGTGCCTCATCACTGAAGATGATTTTCTTCGAAAATTGATCATCCACTATTGCCATTTCTTGCCACCATTCTGACCATTGACGATGCTTGAAATGGTCAAGAGGCTTTAGTTCTTGAGTCAATTGCACCTTGTAAGCGTGTAAATGCAAGTCTTTATGCATAATGTTCATCAACGATGAGCGTGAGAGGTGCAATTGTTGGGCACGACGACGAATTGAGGTGGACGGCTCTTCAGCCACACTATCGTGAACAGCTCCTACAGACCCGGTTTGCTCAAATTTTTACACTATTTTTCCGATTGTATGCACATTTGGACTATTAAATTGACCGAAAAAATCACGAAGTGCACGGTATGCATTTTGATTAGAACAACCATTTTCATAATAAACCTGAATAACTTTAACGCGTTGCTCGATTGTGTATCTTTCCATGGTTCAAATTGAGTTATTCTGAAATTGAGAAATGTCAAATGAAATGCAGAAAAAAACTTGACGTTTAGGTGTGGTTCACATTCAACATCGGCCCTTAAAATTTAACCACCCGTTAGTAGATTATAAATAAAAATTATTCTTGTAACAAAAAATAAAAAATAACGGTACCTAACTCCCGTACAATTGTTTAAAAACAATGACTCCTACGATTTTGATTAAAGTTTTTGTTTAAGCTTAAATATCAATATTATCAATGGTATCTATCTCTCAGCATAATTTTTTTGGTTTTCGAATATCTCATTACAAGATGAACTGATTTTTACAAAAGAGCATTCAATAATTTTAAATAATATTGCATATCAAAATTTTCAAAAAATTAAATTTTGGATTAAAAAAAAAAATCAAAACTATTTTTTGAAAATTCAATATTTCGAAAATGGGTATATAATTATCTTTCAGAATTACTTGTTAAACTCTCAGTTATAAGTACTAAAAAATGGCATACCCGTTTTTTTCTTAAAAATCTTTTCAAAATTTTATATATAAAAAAATATTTTGTATATCAATCTAATATATGTAGCTAGTATATTTCTTTTAAAATCAGATGAAGATTTATAATATAATTAAATTTTACATATTATATGTTATGAAGGTAAATACTTTTAACGGCCAACGATTTTGGAGCAGGCAGACGTACGCTTTTTTCAAGTTTAGTCTTATTTAATAACTACTAACAGATTATCAAAAATTTAACCTAAACTGTAACTAACCTCCATATTAATCCGCTTGTTTCAATAATTCAAAAGGTTCTAACCTCGACATAGTTAGTACTTAACCGGTTGAAAAAAAATAAATCACCTGCTATATGTAAATAATCACAAATTCCCCCTGTTTATTTAACTATGTCATCTTTAATTCTTTTTTATTTTCAAAAAAAAATAACATCCTGACCTACATCAACTCTGTTTTTCATCCCTCAATTTGTTTAGGTTGAAAATGTTGACTGTATCCACCAACCGTTGAATGTCTATAAAAGTTCGGGAAGTAATATTCATTCATAAATTACTTGATACAATATTTTTTCTCTTTTTTGGATCGCGCAGATGCAAACAAAAAGTCTCCAATGTTTTCATAACAGAGAGATACGTTCCACGTTCCACACCACTAAAAACGACCAAGAGTGAAAGATAAGTTCAAAAGGCTTTCAAACGATTACGAGCTAATGTTTACCATCTCGTTGAATGAACTTGAAGTTAAATAGCAAACGATAGAGTTCAGTTCAGATATTGTATCTTTTAGTGTTTCGTGAATCTTTAGTTCGGAAGGTTGAATACCTCTCTGCAAAATAAAGGATTTTTGAATAAATTTCGAAACCGGATCACGCAAAACGGACTATACGGGGACTTTAAGTTTAAATTTCAATTAAATCACTCAAGGTCCAATCTTATAGAAAAAAAAATATTTACTTCTCTTCTAAAATGAATTGCTTTTTGATAGAATCTTTTTATTCGCTAAGAATAATTATTTTGCAATTATAAATAAATTCTCGAATATAAACATAGTTGTTTATTTAGATTGGTTTTATAAAAAAAAAAAATATTTCTTACGCGCCAAGTTTTCTGGTTAGTGTTTACTTAATTTGTGAGGTGATTTCTTATTTATAATTATTATACTATCTTATCCATGATCGATCGCTGGTGTACCCAATTAAAATAAGCTCCCTACATATCTATCTATAACAATCGTCAACGTGCCACCGTGCGTCGTTTCTGTCTTCCGAGTTTTTAAATCAAATGAAGTACAACAACTGCAACTTAAAAAAAAAAAATCAAAAATAAAAATATGTTGAGTGAAGTGTGCTTATGCATCGCTGGACTGGCAAGTGTCCGATAGTATTTTTTTGAGAAAATATTTATCTTGCTGGGATCGATGCGGTTTTAAGTAATAAGTACTCATATAAATATTTACAATAAAGTGGTCGAGAAAATATTGGTTTTGTCTGTCATTAGAGAACAACAAAATTTTAAAAAAATATTTGCTGAAATAATGGATAACAAATTAACAACTGGATAGATTATAAAAATGTAAGTGATTGTTTTTTTAATATTCATAGTTGAGAAAGTGATAAATTTAAGAAAAATTAATTTAAAGACTGAGAATATTGCTGGAACATTTCGTATATTGTTGAAAGTATTTTTTTCTATTGCGCTAAAATTTATTTCATATAAAGGTTTAGTGAAAATATATGTAAACTTACGATAAAATCGAAACTAAGAAAATTATATAGTAGGATATAATTGGTGTTATTAATACTTATTCTTCTCTTTAATTGATAAATTTTGTAGAAATCAACTGTGGTAAATTTTGACATGCTGGATTTGAAAAATCACATCTTATTTTGTGAGTGCTTTTGATCTTTTAAAAGACAAACATTTTAAATTGGCTAGGTTGACATCAAGGTATTATTTTCTACTTGCGATACATGTACCTACTGCAACTGCAGGTATATATTTACATAGGTGGTAAAATATTAAAAGATTTCATCCAATCATGAATTAATGACAATAGAAAACGCGAAAAATGGGTTCCGCAATTCTATCTGCTACAGTCTACAGTTTAAATCGCAATTTCGATTTTCATCAAACTTGTACTTAGCTAATTTCTTTTAGGGCGTAAATTTAATTTTGTTTTATAGATCCAAAAATAATGCACTTTGTCATACAACCAATAAGAAAAAGCCTTCCTATTATTTATCTAAAAAACGTATCTGACGAATATCATAAAATTTGTTTGTGTATTTGGATGAGCAAAAATTTAACCATAAACTGTTACTAACGGGAAACTTTTTTTTGAATTTTTCGTAAACTGCTGTAACAATGCCTTTAAAATTTTGATACAGAATTTATATTTTCAAATTTTTGGAAATAAATTCAATGCATGTCTCGAAAACAGGTAATTTTTTTTTTGTTTAGAGGTTTCATGTATATTTTAATATACTTCGAATGGCTTTACAATATTTTGTGTCTTGAAGGAATTTTATGTTTAGCAAACTAGCCTTAGTATTTTAAATGATTTTATGGAAGCAAAAAACATTCCAAAGATTTAAGTTTTAAGTTTTTAGATTTTTTAGGAAATATTTATTAAGTTATCAAAAAAATAGCAAAAAAATAAAAACTTTTCAAATTTTTATTTTAAGGGTCCAAAAAAATGTTTTTCATTGATCAATAATGCATTTATCAGTTAACTTTTTATTCAACTTCCAATGGATATTTTGTTGGTCAAGATTGAGTGAAAAATTCGTATTTTTCTTTAAAGTATTAAAATCTCAGCAACATAATTGTGAGGAAAAAAAATAAAAAAATTAAGAGCAGATTTTATGAGCTACAAGTTCTCAAGAATGTTTGATGATTTTTTTTTTTAAACCATTACCTTTAGCAATAAGATATCAAACATTTACCCTAATGTTTAATTTTGATCACCTGAACAAGGCCAACATTTACATAAAGGTCTAAAAAAGGAAAATTCATACCAAATATACCGTTCAATTGATTTTTATTTAAATTTAATTGTAGGAAAATGGTCCTTAATATTATGATTTGGTTAGTTCTATGACAAATCTTGCAATACAAAATTCAAGAACATTTTCTATCAGTAAGGTTTCTTTTCTGTTAGTGTAATTAATGTTAATGGCATCATTAATGCTCTTTTGCTTATTTCGTTTTTTGTCCGTTGGTATGTCATTTGTGATAAAACATCCAAAAGGCTGTATATGAGATCGAAAATAATGTTCTCATGAAGTGTGATATTCTTACTACACTCTAAAACCACCTTCCCCATCGTGACTAATATAATTAAAGATTATAAAACTAATTTTCGATAATAATCACTCTCGTTTATTGACTTATTGGTGGCAACAAGTGATAGTAAGTAAAAAACAAATTGTCCGAAAAATATATATAATGTACCTACAGTCTACATTTAGTTGAAAGGGAAAACCTACAACATCATTCATAAAGATTTAATTAAACACTCCTTAATACAAAAAAATGGGGCTTCCTAATAGACTGTGAAATATGTGTGGGTTGGAACAAAATAATTAAATATTGATAGAATGATAATTGTTTATAAATTCTCTTCCAAAATCCTTAAGAACATTTATGGTATATCTTTGATATTTAAGACACTTACAAAAATCTCCAAAAATCCACTTTATGTATAAAATGTACTTCTACTAAGATATTCAAAATATCGAATTGTAGGTAATTAAGAAATGTGAACTCTTTTCTTAAGCCTTAAAATAGGTTCTAAGGTTTCAAATTAGTTGTGAGGAATGAGCAATGAGCATCAATATCAAGACCAATTGCATCCACTTTAGAAACAAAGCATTTAACATATTTTTTTTTTGGTAAAGATTTATATGCATAAGTACATATACTCCTCAGATCTGTTGTGTAAAGAAATATTTATCAAAGACAAATAATATGAACATTAAAAAAAGAAAACAAAATAATTTAAAAAATCAAACTCAATTTAATTTAAATATTTTAGCAGAACAGAAATTGCAAAATTTACACAAACCCGCAACTTATAACCCATGGATGAAATAGTAGATATATAATATATAGGGGATCTTGAAAACGACCTTCAGATCTTTTGCTTCCCCATCTATTATTTCGACTTCTGAGAAAGAAGTACACTTATAAAAAGTAGTACAAGGCTGTACAATAGTACCTACCTAGTCTTTCATATATTTAATTTTATTTGAAACGAAAATATAGTTTATAATAAAGGGGGCATATTCATAGTCAAATTTTAAACCCAAATCTTACTTAATATTTAGACTGAGTTAAGACACAGCTGCTATTAAAACAAAAATGGCAGCTCCGTTTAGATAGAAAAAGGTCTAAGGCCATTTTAATACAATTTTACGACAATTTCCCTTGAATCTGGCAAAAACAATTGCAACCACAACATTGCAATAAGCTGTTTTCTTTAAGGGTAAGATAATTTATAAACAAGTTTATAAAATATAAAAACTAAAACTTTAACAACATCGAATACAAAAATGAGAGAAATGATGGGAACAAACCTAATAACTTATTTATTATAATCTCTTTTAAATGAGTTTTTTGATTGAATATTTTATAAAAATTATAACAAAAAAAAAAAATCACATAATGACACTTGATGACAGTATTGAAATTTTGTATTGTCCCCTTTTAAAGTCTCATGGTTTTGCGCATATACTCAGTGCTTCCACTTTAGTTGGATACGAGATCTTATGGAGATCACACCATAATAAAGACGTCGCTATAATTCGTGGTTTTATTCAATCGTTCGAACACTACAAAGATCTACTTTTTTAAAATTTACCTCCTACTTCACACCATCACCAAAATATTGAAATTGACTTAATTTAAAAAAATCTTTGTTTAATTTACATTAGTACTTATTTATGCGGAGTTAAAAAATAAATTTTGAAAAAGAAATTATCCACCCATTTTCGAAATCGAATTTTCAAAAAATAATTTTTATTTTTTTTTTTTTAATAAAAAATTTGATTTTTTGAAAATTTTGATATGCAAACTTATTAGTAGCTTTTGTGTAAAAAATTTCATTAAAATGGTTCAATAGATAATGAGATAGTCGAAAACTAATTGTTTTATTAAAAGGTACCATTTTAAAACGATAAATTTTTTTTTTTAATTTTTTTCTCCCAATAATATGGTAGATACTTTTTTTAAATTGGTTCACACAAAAATGTTGGGTAATTCCTGTTTGGTAATTCTCGTTTGGTAATTCTTGTACCTAGTACGGAAACTTGTTTTTATTTTTAAGTTTTTCCTACTCAAGCTGAAACAGTCTATGGAAATATGATCCGATTTATAGAACTCTCAAAAAAGAGATTACAAATGCAATATTTTTTGCTTAGCGAAAAATTTCCAAAGAAGCCAAATGGTTCGTTTATATCTCGGGTTCTATAGATCGGATCACCAAGATTGAGGAAACAAAAAATTCTCTATCATTTTTCATTTAGAAAATAGAATCTAGATTTTTTTCTTCGTCTACCCTTATATAGGGTAATACTGAAATTCCGATTAAAAAAAAAACACGTATTTTAAAATTTTCAAATAAAGTTTCCTCTCACATGATATTTTTTTATCACTTAAACCTACCATATGAGCTGGGTCAGTTATTGCAAAAACCCAAAAATCGACCTTTAAAGCGTGGCAACCCTATGCCTTGACCATATTTCGCCAGGCAACCATAGCGCTAAATGTTAGCTTAGAGACACTATCTAAAAAACTGCATACCATTTATCCGGTTATACTTTATGAGGATATGAGTGGGATCTTCTAATAATAGAGAAACAATTTATAAAATAAAGATTCAATAAAAAGTGTTTTTTCTTTTTTGTTGACCTGTTTATAAGTGTTTTATTGCCATTTATTTTAAAACAAAGCTTTCACATTAACTTAAGTATCTTAATAAAGTATTTATTTACTTTTAACTAAGTAAATAATACGAGTAAAAACACTTACGATTCCACATGCTGTGTTTATAATATGTATGCACAGCAAGTACCTAAGAGCTTATCTACCTAAAAAAAAAAAGGTAATTTTTCTTTCGTTTTATTATAAAATAAAAAACAGTACGATTTATTTAATTCAAATGAAATTTCACCCAACAAATATTTTTTTTAAAAGAGATTTTTTATGATGAAATTATTTTTTAAATAAAAAATACTATTTTAAATTTTTATACAAAGTTATCTCTATATATATGTGTAGTGTATGCACCTAATTTTAAGTATACCATACGTACAAAAATATATTCATTAAAAAAGATACATAATTTAGATAGAACATTAATTTATTTTTGAGTAGTATAAGAATTTGACAAGGAAAAGCAACAGAATCATATATATTTAACAAATCTGTCGGCATATACATATATCATCAAGTAGTTTATTTTTCCACAAAGTATAATAACTTGAGACTTTTAAGATAGGTACTTAATTTTTTAATAGCTTGATACAACATACATATATCATTCCATATTTTAATATATAAATCAAAGAACCATCTCATAAAAACATCTACAACTATATTATGAATATTTTTTTTTTTTAGATAAAGATGTTAGTTTAAATATTTTAAATGCTTATGTACATTGTACATACATATGTATTGAATATTAATATTTTCGGTAAAAATACGTAGGGTTTTTGCGTTTCAAGGGTAAATTATGAATTGATTGCTTAAAGAAATCGATCAGTGAATAAAATATATATATTTTCCTAATAATCAATTGTATTAAGTATGCATGCATATATGTACATCGGTGAATATTTGGAAGCGGTACGTTGACCGTTTGGCTGGGCGATACCGTGCCTTCGATCATATCAAAATATTGTGCTGCAAAAGCTATCAGACCAACAAAGCAAAATTTGTTGTTGGGGCAATATACAAATGGTTTCTTGAAAGGAAATTTTTGTGGACTAATTGCCGTCAAAAGCTATTTTGAAGAAATATTTTGGATTTATTTCTTTATTTATTTCAGTTAAATGTATAGAGTAGAGATGTTCCAGCATCTACACATAAATCAGCTATTTTTGACTTTAATTTAACTGTAACTTTTATTTAAGATATAAATACAGTCAAACGAAGTTATTTTAGAATTGTGATTTGTGAAAAAATGCTGTGTGACAAAAATGTTTTTAATTGAAATAATCAACTTCTACAGTAAACCGTTTATGGTTCAGATAAGGGGAGTTTAATATGTTTCATATACTCAATAGAGTGATTGTTAGCCACTTGGTGAAAATTTATTGTTCTGGACATTTTAAAAGAATAAAACAAATTAAAAACGCTTGTTCATTACACAAATATATTTTTTGTGGAATTAACAAGAAGTGTTTTTAATTTATTTTATTTTTAGTAAAATTTTTCAAGTGATTTATGTTACTCTACGTGGCGTGGGTGCATTTAAGTATTAAACTTGAAGTGGGGGAACTTAGATATTTATTTATTGTAAAATTTTCAAAGTAGCACTTTAAAATTATCGTTTTGCCACTTATAAAACCAACAATGTTTATTGTTCTTTTAATAAATAGATAGGTAACTACCTATTTCAAAAAAAAATCTTTACAAGATATTCTTATCATTCAGTTTTAACTGATTTATTGCACTATCAAAACATATCATAAATTTATTTATTTATTTTTGTTTAATTTAAAAACTTAAAAATTTAAAAATTCCAAAAACAATGAACCAACCCACCTTTTTTAACATAAATCCAAATTTGTCAACGATGTTCAATCGTGAAAAGACAGAATAGAACACAAAATGGAAAAATTCACATACATAATATTAAGATTTACCTAAAACATTTATATAAAATGTACATATTTTGTATACCCATGTAAATATTATAATTTCACTTTTTCAGATAATATTCTAAAAATCATCATCATTTTTTCTTTTAATCAAATTAAAATTGTGTGAGCTTCAAAATAATCGCAGCCACACATTTTCTACCTAATTGATTCTTCCTCCAAGATTCCTTCTTAACGAAAAATAAACTGGCAACCAAGACACATAGCATGTTGTTATTTTTCTGCTTTTTGCCACTCCTTTGTCTTCTTAAGGATTTTAATAAATTCCTTCTTCAAACATAAGAAAAAAAAATTCTTTTCCAGGAAGCTAAATGCAAAAAAATTAAATTAAATAAATTGCTCCGGTTTTGTGGTTAATTTAAAACACAAAAGAAAAAAAAAAACAAATTTAATGATGCAAAAAATTATTTAAAAATTTGTTTCTTCTAAAAATTTGAATAGGAACAAAAAAAAATTCTTTCCTTCCGCTTTATTTAATCACAGTAGGAATTAATTTCTATTCACAATTATTTATTTTTCAATTTTCTAAATTCCTTACAAATTCGCTTCGGGAAATTCCACAAAACAAAAAATATGAAAATATATTTCCTTATATTGAGGAAGTAATACCCAGCCTATTTTATCATAAGAGAGATAAGTAAATCAAAAAAAAATACAGTTTAAATTTGAGATACATATACATATTTATAGTGAGGGAGATAATATTGTATTTCTTCTATTTTAATTTTTTTTATGGCAAACTGAACTGAATCACAGACATTTTTTTTAATCCGAGAAAAAGAAATAATTTTTATTTCAATTTTAAAGAACTTTTTTTTTATAAAGTTTTGATGGAAATCTGTGAAGATGTTACAAGAATGTCGAATAAGAAAAGCCAGGTCCGCGTTACTAAAATTCTTTAGTATTTATGTTTTTAATCAAAATCGTTGAAGTCGTTTTCGAGAAAAATAAGATTTTGCTTAACGATTTTTAAACATTTGTAAGGGAGTAACCTTTTATTTGGGAATTAAGAATAAGTTTTATTTTGAAAATCAGCTATACAATGTTAAAAAAAACTACTTACAAAATATTCAAGTCGTTTTCTAAATATCGGGTTTTCAAATAAAAAAAGAAACTTTTTTAAAAAATTAAAAAAAAAAAAAAACAATTGGAAATTTTTAGCACCATATTAAAAAATTATAATAAAATCGGTCAAACCATTGAAATGATATACGCCAACAAACCAAAAAAATAACTTTAAATCGGTTTGAAAGTTTCTGGAAATAAATTTTATATTTTTGAAAAGCAGATAAGAAATAAATTGATCCGTGTTCGATTTCAGTTTTTTTTTTGGTTAGGTGATTTTTTGAAAACTAAAAATATGTTTTTGTTTTTTTATCACTCGCATGTTCGAACAACAATACATAGATGTTTTCGCCGTCAGAGTGTTCAATCGACATTTTTTTTTTTTTTTTTTAAACAACTATTTTAGTTGTTGATAGGTATAACTTCAGTTGAAAGCTTAACAATGAACAAAGTTTTTATTTGTACAACCTACTTATTTTGTTGGCAACAATTTGTAACTGTATATACACTTCCCAGCATTAATATACATAGGTACAACTTTTGTCCTACAGCGTCATTATCATTATGACATGTTTTTCTTTTTTTTTGGAAATAAAATCTAGTGTCCTTCTATTAAAAATGTCAACGTTTAATGTGAATTCATGGCAAAATTCCAAAAAAAAAGAAACAATAAATCAGCAGTAATCATGCAAATTTTAGAATTTCCTAAGAAATCATCACCATTCGCTTCTTTCATAATGACGACATTCGAAATTCATAATGACCACACTTTAACACGGTGATGTGGAAAAATCAAATCAAATGAATGTAAAACAGTTTTTTTACCATAACATGATATACAAAATACAAAACAAGACTAAAAGAAAAAAATAATCAGATCGCATGACTGCAGGCATGTCATTAAATCGTTAAAACTGACACGAGTCGAACATAAAAAGAGTAAATTGTCGCATCTGTAGGGCAGCGTTAAGTTTTATTGTATTTTCTTTTTTAATTTAATTGCTTTAGTTCTTTACATTACATCAAGGTTAAATCAGAAGCGAAAAATATCAAAAATTACAGATAGGCTTTAATTAAATAAAAAAAAATAATGAAAATGCTGTTGATAAATTTTGAATCTATAAAAAGACAATGAAACCATCTTCGAAAGGACGAAAACTGACTCAGGTTTAATAACCAGATTGGGAGAATCTTTTTTTCTTTTAATAGTATATTAATGTGATAGGGGATTTTATCATCAGAAATTCAGTGCTAAGTTTAACAATTAAAGATTAAAGTCACGACTTGATTATACACGAACTCTTGGGGTTCAAGGGTGTGTCATGGACCGTGAGCATTGAAGATGTAATGATCACTTTATTTATTTATTTATTTAATGCAAGTAGAAATTGTGAAAATGCTAAGAAGTGTTATTTTTTTTTTGAATATTAAAGAAATGCTTTAGCTATTTAATATTTGAAATAATAATTTAAAAAAAAAAACAATTTTTAAATAATATTTTTTTAAATATTAGGTCAAAGGAGTCGTATTCAAAAAAAATAAGATTTTACTTAACGGGTTTTTAATGCCAAGTTTAGTAAAAATCAATCGAAACTTAAAGTTTTTAAACAATTTTTTTGGTAGGTACCTAGGCAATTTAAAAAGAATGTAAGATTGAAGAATGTCTTAATTTATCAAAATCAATTCAAAATTTTGTTGAGAAAATCGAAAAACAGAAAAGGTTTTATGTGCCCCATCATGAATAACCTAACCACTGTTCTGATTTTTTTTTTTTTTTAGTTAGCTTATGTGAAAAACTTATTTGAAAAACTTATTTTTCCTGTATCACAAAGAAGTAAAGTTCTTATTGTACCTACTTTTAAATACAGAAACTCTAAGCAACAATTTTTTGTGCATGCTGCCGGTCTTTGGAACTCCCTACCAGCCGACCTGAGAGGACTTAACAACTACAGGACTTTTGAGATTTTTTTGAAAAATCACTACAGATGCTAAGATTTTTCTAAACTTTTCTTTTTATATTAACTTATCATGTAGGTAATTCTCATTTATGTATGTACATATTTCTCTTATATTATAGAATCTATTTTTTTTCTTTTTAACATTATAATTGTTTCTAATTAATTAATTTCTTAACCTAATGTACTAAGCATAACAAAAAAGACACCATGTCTTAATATGCCTATGTTTTGATATCAATAAATATGAAATACGAAATACGAAATTATGTAAACAAATTACGTATTTTTTGTTTTAATTCTGTAGGCACGTATTTGAGAAAAATAAAACTTTCATTAATTACTAAAGAAAATTTTATGACATTACGATGATAGCGAAGTCGAAAGGTTTGAAATTCGGACCGTCTTTCTGTCTGTCATGTGTGTCCGTTAGCCTGCAGCCTAAATGGGTGGGTCGATTTTTTTTAAACTTATTATCTAGCGTTTTTTGGGCATTCCTCCCAAACGTTTTTTCAAGACCAAAAACAACGGTACCTGCCATACAATTTTTTTTAGAAATTAATGAAAATCTTATTTTCGCAAAAAAAAAATAATTCAGCAATTTTTTTTATGTAAAAAGGCCACCCTTAAAAAAAAATCTGGTAATAAATATTACCTACCACAGATTTTTTTTTTTTTCAGTTATCTCAAAACCGGTTCAACTGATTTTGATAAATTTTAATTAGAATAAATTTAATTAAATTTTTTTATTAGACTAAAAAATATTTAATTTTTTTTAAACTTAATAATTCAAAAATGATTTGATCGTTTTTTATTAAAACTGGGAGCCAACAGTTTTTTAACATTATCAAGCAGATTTGAAACAAAAATTATTCTTACAACTAAAACTAACTTTACCCACCATCAGTGGCGGATTAAGCTTGTTAAAGGCCCGGGGTGGCAATGCTAAATGGGGCCCCTTATGTGCTTGTATTTTATAGAAGCGATCACCCACCCCCGGCGTTGTATGGGAAGCACTTTAAGCAAAAAATGAAATTAGGTTGATCCGACTGCTACACCACAGGATTTTAAGTTGGGTTAATCTGAAAATTACCTGAAAATTTCATCAAAATCGGTCACGTCGTTTTGGAGTCTATAAAGAACATATACACAAACATCGATTTTAGATAGATGTCTAAAAACCAAACTTACCTATAGAAACAATTAGTGATATGACCTTATCTGCTTGAATCCAAAATTAAATAGTACCTATTTAAGATCGATTGAAGATGAAAAATATGATAAAAAAAATATGATAAAAAAAATAAAAATTAAATTGAAACAACGAAAATATTAAAATAATAAAAAAAAAATATATATTGTGTGGTATTATTTTTTGTCACAATTTTCTTTATTGTTTACTTGTTAAAAATCTTGCAATAACAAAGACAAAAAAAAATAAATTATTTTTTCCATTTAATCTAGCTTAAAAAAAACCACACCGCTATCTGTTTTCAGGAAATGAATGAATCAGAAGACCACAATACTCCTTTGTACTTAAACTTATTCGTATTACTTTTGTTTCAATGAACATGAATTCTTTATCCTGTTTCCCTTTACATATTTTATTATTATCTTCTATAAGGGGTAATCCTATCAAAGAAAATACTATAAATTTATCCCAGATGTTGGATATAATAGGATTCGGTAATTCAATAATTTACTGCGTACGAAAGATTTATTACATTTTAAAAGACACTATACTTGTGGCTTAAACAAGTGGAAATAAATACTTTAATTATGTATTCTTACGAGTTGCTTAAATATTTGAGTTGAATTTGTTCGTACACAAAATATTTTAAGCTTTTTTAAAAAAAAAAAAAAAATCAATTCAAAAAGTATTAATAAACTTTCAGTAAAAATAAGCTTTGAAAATATTTCTGACAGTACCGAAAGCTAAAGTTATTTCATTTAATGAAATTAACAAAATTACAAAACAAATTAAAAGGAAAATGAATAATGTTAAGTATTCAAGTCATAATAAGGCACATTAAAACTCATTCTCCGATATTAACATTTTAATTTAAAATGAAAACCAATTTATTTCGTAGTCGATTTATTCTAAGACATAATTGAATTTCGCGACGATTTATTCAATTTTCAAAGTTAGCAAAGGAATTTTTAACATTTTGGTGGAATGAATAATTAGGTACCTAAATCTACAAAACAGAATAATTAAATTCAATGTTTTAACTTAAGATAATTTCATAATAATGCTTACCTTATAAGTCAGTTGGAAGAGATTTGTCTTGCAAATACACTGAGAAAATATTTTTATCATTAGAACTAGTAGGTACCTACTAGATGGATTGGATTGGCTTGTCCGTAAAAATTAAAAAAAATAAATAGTGCTGTGTCTCAACCGCTATTAAAAAAAATTAAAAATGTGTTAATCAATTATTTTAGAAAGTACCGTGGGCTAAAAATTTAAATATTCTAAACCTATTCATCTGATTTAAAAACAAACAAAAAATATTTATGGAAGCCTAAATTCTATGTCACCTACCCAATAACGAAGTTAAGTTGAAAGCAGTATTATTCGCGTACACAAAAATTTCACCGTGATACATGAATGGAACTTACAGTTTACTGCCTGAACACAATGGATACGAAGCTGCAACTGGAGCTGTACCTGGAATATCTGTCAAAATATTCAATATACACAAATTCAATGTTACGAACACAACGCAACGGAGCTGCAAAGGGAGCTGCAGTCGCTGCTGCAAGGGTTCACCAACTTTCAACTTTTAACACGTGCAGCACTTTTGACGTTTCAATTTCTATAAAGAAAAAGGGGCCGGACAAAATATTGAAGCTTTTTTGGTTATTTGCTTCGCGAAAATATTATAAATTAAAAGAATAATATTAGAAATGAAAAACGTGAAAATAAACTTCGTGTTTTTTTTTTTCTTGAAAGCTGTACACCTGCATTGTGGGCGGAGTTAAATAATAACTTTTTAAAAAATCATCTTCCCATTTTGGAAATGTCACGCTGCTTATGCTATTATTTTAAAAACTATTCTATTTCTATTTCCAGTTTTCAGACAGGTGAATAACATTATGGGCTCGCGAATCTCGAGGGGAATTTTTTTCCCTCGGAAAATGTATCTGGTACCTATTTTGAATCTCATCCGGAATTAAATGTACCAGCTTTTCAGGAGATATTCTGCAAAAAAACAAAAATTATTAACATTTTAAACATTGATATTGATATTTTCTTATAAAATCATTCAACTTCCTAAATATAGCCACGAAAGTAAGAAATACTCGAACAAAATAAATTACTTTATGTTTATTTTGTTTTTGTTTAATTGAATCAAAGACGATTCGGAAACAGCTCCTACTTAAAAAGAACTGCACCCACTGCCATTAAAGATATTTAAATTAATTTTAATTTGAATAAAGACTATAATGGAGCATTGTGAAATGTGATGGTCAATTGAAAAGATTAAATTAATTCTTTCCTTAATAATATTTATCATCATTTAAATAAGTATACATATTAAAATGCTTTAACATCGTACTAAAATTTTGCGCTATTGTATTTTTAGGTTGGCAGAGGCTGTTATTCGATCTCCAGGCCTTTGGCGTGATACTTACCATTTAGTCACAGCCTAAAAGACTTCAGGATCCATGGATATTAATTTAAGATTTAAACAATATTTAAGCAGCCCATAGACCCTACACTTGTGTCTGGTGCGCACACCGAATCGGTGACAGACACGGAGTGAAAAATCAAAAGTTTTTGATTTGTGATGTCGGTATCTCGATCGGTGTGGAATGCCACACCACCGGTGGCAGTACACTTGTGCAGACACAATTGTAGTGTCTATGGGCTGCTTTAAATTTTTTTTTTTTTTTAATTTTTTTCTTGCGTTTGTAACATTTTCGCTGATAGTAAGTTCTTTACTTCTCAGACCATTGTATATTGGGGAATTCTGAAAAATAAATTTACAATAGGTAAGGCTTCCTTTATAGACTCGTACTGCAGCATTCAAAGACTTAGAACACTTTAATTGCAGAATTTCGTAGAACCAGGAATGGTTGAGAGTTGTAAGTCACTAGGTCCGTCGGTTCTGTATGAACTTTTGCGCTTCAAATTTAATATTTTTACGAACATTTATACATGAGCTAATGAGTACGTTAGTTTTCTGTCCTTCAACCATATGGGCCCTGTGTAGGATCAATAAAAGGAAAACAAAATTTTCATCGTTTAGCTTGTTGATTTATTTAATTCAAGCGCTCGTTACTGAATAAATCCACTTTTCTTCTTCTCTTTCAATTTTTACCTTATATTAGGCCATACTTAATTGGTCGTATCTTTATCATAAACCCCTGGCTCAATAATATTTTCAGTTTTATCTGCCGTCTATGCCTTCGCTGTCCTCATTTTTAGAACAGGAATCATCATTGCTGTCGACCCTTTCGATTCGTTTTATCCAACTCATGACTGCAAGAATAGTCCTATTAAAACGCTCTACTTAGTCATTTCTTTATAAAATTGCTAAAAAAACATCTTTGATGTAAAGGCTGTTCTGCGGTCTTATTAGACGTTGTACGTACAAATGTAGCTTCACATTTTGATTTTTACCTATAACCTTAAATATCCAATTATTTATAGAAATGGAGTTATGATTTATTTTTTTCACACAAATTTTCGTTTCGATCCGTGACAATACATCGATTTTTTGAATCAATATACACAATTCAACAAGTCAAAAGAGTTCTACTTACGTCATTTATGTCAGTAGGAGGAAAGTATTTAGAATTTGTACTATTACAAAAAAACCTTCTTATTAATAAAATGTTAGTTTTGTAAATATAATCAAATTTGTATCTGATTAATATGTGATTTATAAATATTTACATTCTTGAAAAAGTCTGTCCAACATATGTATAAGGGTCAATCTAAGGGAAAACCTTTATTAACATTAACATTAACATTTAACGTCCGTGGTCTATCAATTTCTTTCGAAGGAGTGTTATCGATTAAATGTTTGCCCTTTGATCACGATTTCAATATATGTAGCCAGACATCTAATCTCTGCATGTTAATCTTTTTAGCAGGAGAAAATACTTAATGGCTTCCTTTCCGTTATAAACCATCTGTCTCCATTCTTTTTCATCAGCTTAATTGACTCGCTATGGATGGCGTCACGGCGAAGACATTTTTTTCTTATCCCATCGAAACTTTATTATTTTTAATTTTTCAACATGACCTTGTTGCTTAGTCCATTCATAAGAAATTATGCAAGTTCAAGGCAATTTGTCTCTCTATTGCAAATGAAGAAGCTTGTCCTTGGCAACCACCCGTGTAAAATCTGTTTTATTTTGTAGTTATAAAGTGTCAACTTAAAAAATAAAGTGATATATGTATGTGAGAGCTTCAGATTAATAATGAAACACTCCACGGCATCATATCACGTCCTTGGGTTTGAGTTGTCTTTTTTTTTTTTTATTAAGGAGTCAATTTTTTATAAGAACACAAAAAACTAAGTGACAAATTACTGGAAATAAACACAGCTTTTCGCCGCAAAAGAAAATGTCAAAATAACTTTGTAATTTATTATACAGTTTGACAAACTTTCTAAGAACAAGTTGAATTTTTAAATTAAGTAGGTATGCTCGCTTTTGAATAGAAAATAAAAAATAGTCTTCGGTAGGGAAAATAAGGAAAATCATAGAAAGAAAATAAATAAAGTGTTGGTAAGAAGATGCTTAATGCTTATGCTTATGAGAAATAAAATTCACGACTAGGTATATACATATTTATATCTAAGGAATTTTCTTTTGTCGTCCAAGGCTATACCATCGCCAAGCATTGAAAATTTTAAGTGAAGGTTTAATATAACAACACATTCTAAAGTAAAAACTGTGGAAAAAATAAAAAGAACTAAACAAAATATGAATGAATGACTGGATCGCATAAAATTGCTCTTGTATATATTTACCAGTTATAAAATAATAGATCTATACATTGAAGATAAATATTGATGATTCAATTATTTAATGATATCTTGAATAAGAACTTATTAAAATAGGTAAAAGAACTAAAAAAAGTGGATTTAAGAAAGCTTTTGAATCGATTAATCGAAAATCATTGTTTTATAAGCTGTACAATCGTGCAGTTTAAAAAAAAAATTATTTTTATTATTGAGAAGTTGTACCAACTAACAACAGCATTTATCTGCAATGGTAAAAAATGATCAGAAAGGGTTGAAGTCAATCAAAGAGTAAGGAAAGGCTGTAATCTTAGTCCGCTACCTTTTGTCGTTTTTTTTTTCTGGAAGATTTAGTAGATTGGCTGACTTGTGGAGTGGAGTTTGGTTTTGATGGTGACTTGCAAATAAAGGTCATAATATATGCAGATGAAATAGTAATTCTTTTTGTATCCCCGGTGGGATTATATGTCATGTCTTTATAAATTATTTTAGAATCTATTAACCTTACGTTGTAATTTGATCTAAAAAATAAAAAAAATATTAATTCTATCTACCTATAGGCGCTAGACTATCAAAAAATATTTTCGGTTCGATAAGTATACGAAAGGTCCATATAATTTAAAATAATTTAAAGTAAAAAAACACCCTTTAAAAATACACATCGTCAAGAAATCCTCTAACGAACTGGAAGAAAAAAAAAAAACAAAGAATTCAAGTTTGTAGTTGTACCTAAATATATTTAAAAAAATACATACATGCATATACATTTATGATATGAGTTTGTTTTTGTTCCCCATAATAAACATATCAAACCGAATGTCTTATTTACGTTCGCGAACTTTTTGACTGTTTTGTAATAATAATTTCAGCTTTTAATATATAAATATAAATATAAATTTATATTGTTTGTGTTTACGAGAATTTTAATAAAAAGGGTACAATAGATTTTTTTATTTTTATTGTATATTTTGAAATTTAAATTTATGAATTTATTTATTTCTTTTCAAAATATTTAAGTAATATAATAACAAAACAGAAGGTACAGTTTTATATTCCTAGTATGTATATAGCAATAGTATTGTGGATGTAGTGCTTGACTGCTAGCCCCATTCCACATAAGCCACTATTTTATTTTTCCTATATATCCTTGCTGCCAAATGAAGGATTTAATGCGATAGTAAACACTTTACATACTGTCCCAACAAAAATCCTTTCCTTTCATAATTATAGTGCCATGTAATCTAGATTGCTTTTAAAATATCGGGTTTTCAAATAGGTACTTGACAACTTTGAATTTAATTTGTGAACGAACCGTTTCACTAATCATCGAACTGTCATTGTCAATTTATTCAGTAAACTCAACATTTTCATTATGGACCATTTGAAGCGTCGCGACGTACGTTCTCCGATTGGGCTCTGGAGAAGACTTAAGAGCATTTACCTTTTGAGCACAGTTATATGGGTTGGGGTCATAATTCTTTATACCTAACCCAAAATTTGGTTTCCAAAATTCTGTATTCCAAAATTCTGTATTTTAAAATTCTGTAAATTCAAAATTCTGTATTTCGAAATTTAAATTATTTCCGTTTTCACTGAACTAAAAGTCACCTTTAAAAAAAAAAAAAAATTGTATCTGAAAAAAATTTAATTAATTTTTACTTTCGCGATTTAGAATTTAAACATTTATAAAATTATTTATTTGTATCTTTATTAAAACATTCAAGATTGCAACAGTAATTTTTTTTTCTTTTTGTTTTGACTAAACTAAAAGTCGCATAATCACAGTCTGTATTGTAAATTATACATATCTGTAAGTTATCAATATATTAATATTATCTTTGTCAATAATTTTCTCTCTTTATTGTATTACTATAGTTTAGTTTTATTTAAATTCTACCGGCAGACGGCTTATTAAGCCATGCTTTGTAAATCTTTTAACTAAAAAAAATATTGTAATTTTCATGTTTGAAAAAATAAAAGACCTAAAAAAAAATTTCGAAATTCTGTAAATCCATAATTCTGTGTTTCAAAATTCTGTAAATTATAAAAGAAATATTGTTTTGATGAAACAATTTTTCTTTAATTAATAATTAATAATTTATCTATAAAATTTTGGAGTTCACGAATAAATTTTTAAATTATGTGGTTAAAAAAATATTTTTAGTAGTATAAAATTAAATAAACAGTAAAAGAAAAGGAACACATCTACATTTACAGTATTTAAATTTTTGCAGAATTTCATTACAGAATTTTCGATTTACAGAGTTTTGAAACACAGAGTTCTGATTTCACAGAATTTTGGAATACAGAATTTTCAATCCATTTACAGAATTTTAGTCATACAGAATTTTAGAATACACACAAACGGCCCATTCCCATTATAAGTATATACCTTCACTACATCTACAGCTTCACATAAAGCGGTGTATACTATATTTTCGTTCCTTTCAACTTTTGAAAATCTACGAGCTTCATCTTTCATCGTCACCATTGTTTTCAGTAAGTAACAGTCAAATTCTTTGCTTTTGGGTTGGTTCACAATTTGTTAAAATACAAACACAATATGATGTATGTAGTTTCTCTTATATATAATGAGGAACTATATATTATACTTTACTTTATAGTTAAAGCTTAATTATTGAAAATTTCAATAAGCACTCCATCACCATCAAAGATATTATGAGAGTTTAAAATATATGACAAAATAGAAACAAAAACATTATTTGTAATCCTTTTTTAACTTTTTCGGTCAATAAGGCTAACGAATCAAAGTTTCTTTAGAAGGGATTATTAATTATGTATGCATGATGGTGATGCCGGCATTGTTGTGAAGAAAAACTTGGAAATTTCAACAAACAGTGCACACAAATTAAAACTTTTACCTTGCACTTTTTTGAATGAACATATTTTATCCTTGGGATATAATTAAACTTGTAGATCTTATGACATGCCTTGCACAATGCTCACACGTGCATGTTTACCTGCCTGTGGAGTGTGGATGCATAATCTTCCCATTCAAACATGCATAATTTCCAAAAAGCAAGAGGATTTATAGAATGAATGGATTATGAAAACAAAACATTATGGACTTTAATTTAATGTTGCTGAAAATTTTGTTATTATTAGCTGTTATTTGTTGAATTTTCACATTTTTGATTTTTACATTAGATAATTCATACGTTATGATTTAAGAAGAATAAAAACACATAATAATAATAAGAGAATTATTATTTTTGTTTTTGGGGACTGTTTTGAGTGAAATGTATGCACATTGTACACACATTGGTCGAATCAGGCATGACAGTGATGCCAGATGAGATTTTAAAAATCCCAATTGATTCGAAAAAAAATCCCACCATTTTTGTACTGGAAGAAACATAAAACTACCATATTTTTTCTACCATAAATATAGATAAGCTACATAAATATAAATATTAACAAACAAAAAAAAAAGTTTTTATGAATAGTAAAAAATTTAAATTAATAAATATGCTAAGAAGGCGCTTGCGATTTCAATACAAAATGAAACAAATGAGTTTTAATATCAATGGCTTATAATAATTATACCAACAAATAGTCGCAACAGGAAATAAACATAATCTTTTTTGAATTGCACGATTTTTTTAAGCATTTTTGGTCGCAAAATTAATTATTATTCAGGTCAATTCTATTCTTTGCGATTGAATAGTCCCCTGAATGAAATCTGAAGTGTTTACAATCGTCAGCAAATAATTTTTTTTTTATTTGCAACAAATCCTCCTCAAAAGAAACTGATTTTTGAACACCCTTTTGGTTGGAGCAACCACCAATCTGGGAACACTGGACGGTAGGTACATGTGCTGAGCTATCTGAAAGATAAAGAGAGTTGTGGTAAATTGTTTCTACTTTTAGATTAAATTTTACTTTTGACCCGATAGAACATATCTTTTGTTGGTCTCTTGAAACATTCGAATTCCCAGGATACTGAAAGCGTGCATGGGCGTCTTTCGCAATATCATGATTAATTTATTTGACAGTTCGATGAGATCTTGAGAGGACTTGAGGAGTGAGAATCAAGTGTTTGCTGTGATAACATTTCGCCCCTACGCAAACTCTATCAGCCTGAGTCCTGTCTCGGAAGTATTGCCGTGCAGTCTATATCCTCTGACTATCGAACCACAGATATCCTTCTTTCCCAATTTCACGTTGAAGTCGCCATAATCTTGACGTGCGTCGATCTTCGGGAACAAGAATATCGTAGAATGTTTCCTTGGTTGAGTCTCATTTTTTTCCGGGGAATTGGAGTTGAGCAAAGATGTGATGTTTTTGAATTCATTACATTTCGAAAGCCAAGACTTCTTGCCTAAGTCTTTCCCCTATTATAAAATCACAACCAAAGAGCTTTTGATCCTGCTTCTTGCTACTCACCGAAGTAGATATCACTTGATTTCAATTGTTTTACACTCCATCCCATCGCTTTTCCTAGAAAACTGTAACGTAACTTAAGACTTTGACCTATTCAGGTTCTCCGACAATTATTCAGGTACACGTGGCTGATGTTACTCTCGTACCGTTTTGGTGGTAACACTCTTTCGCTATAGCGTAATTAACAAGGACATTTTACTCCATTTCGACCCGTGGACCATCACAAGTACACTGATATACAAAGCTTTACCTTAGGTCTTAGCGTCTAAAAAAATAATAAGTAAGAGAATTTCTATTAATTTAATACGAATAAATCTAATTAACTTCAACACAGCACTTTTTAATTGAAGTAGAATTTTATGTTAAAATAAGAATTACATAATTTTCTTACTTCAGCTAAAACCAATTATTCTGTCTGGCAGTATTACATTTTGTTACTTTAGACCGAAAATTTTGTAATTAATTTAATTCTAATCAATTTATTTTTATTATTTTAATTTCAGTGAAAAAAAAAAAAAACGGAAAGAAGAAAGAGAAAACATGTCAAATGGAAAAATAATTCCGAGGTGATTAATATTTTTATCACCGAAAATTAATGTCTGATGTCAAAAATTACTATCAAACCTAAAAGGAGAAGAATATGACTGATAAGGTGTGAATATAGACTACACACGTAGATCCTGCTTATATAGATTTTCGTTTGTAAATACTATTAGAATATACCTGATAAGTATATTTAACTTAAAGATGATAGAACCAACAAGTCCGTCAATTGTACTAAATGACACTATATACAGCGACTACATCCTGACAACAACAATTGAATCTCCGTTTAATAATTCATTTTACAATCACACGAACGGCACATACTATACTGAGTAAGTATTATGACGACCGACGACAAAGTCGTCCTTAACTAAGTTTATCAATTTCAGCTTATTTAAAACAAAATAACAAAAAAAAAAAAAAAAACCTTCCTGCTCCAACTGCTTCCGATGTCGTATTGCAGGAGGTAGATATGTACCTTCCTTCTAACAAGACTGTGATGTCAAACTTATACATATATAGGTATAAGGGAATGTTGAGGAATGACAATGATTACAAACGATACATCTTGTATAAAATGTAGATAATTCAATTTTAAGGAAAACGTTGTCAGATGGTGAAATACATTTAAATTTGATTTATTTCCAGACTGTTGAGTTGGTATCTAAGAGATTTGCAGCATAAAAAGATTTATGTGAAAGCTGGGAATCAGGTAAATGTAGATTCAATAAGGGAACTTTAAAATCCAATAAGACAGTTGTAGGGTTGGTATTTCTGTGGCAGTATTTATATAAAGTTAATAAAAAAAATTTGTTAGTGGGGCTGTTACCGAAAGATGTTGCCGATTTGCTCAAACCTTGATATCATAATTTCAAAAGCTAATTTGGAATTTTAAATAAATTTGAAAAAATAAAGTAATTAATATTAACAAATAGAATTTTTTTAACCGGTGTGGTTTGAATATCTGCTGAAGAGCTCATAATGAGTTGGGTCGGACGTCACACAGTGGTCTAGAATGAATAATTAGCGCGAAAAAAATTCTAAACTTATGAAAATGAAGATTCATTGTATACTGTACAATATGCAAACAAATATTAAAAAAAGAAATTTTTGTTCAGTCTCACTTTTGTATATTTAGAAATTTAGTATAATACATTTGAGATTTCATAGAACATATGTACACGTTGGGCACGTACACGTACTAATTTTTCTGATGACTTGTTAATTGTTTTTCTCTAAAGCTTGTTTGTGTAAAAAGTATTTATTCCGATAAGCATTTATAGACATCGTCCCTCTTAAAAGTTTTTTTATGCAGCCAAACTTCCAAAAACTCAAATATTGTGAACTAGTTGGATTATTCTAAAATAAATTTTTAAAAATGAATGGGCACGTGATTGCATTTTGTATTTTTGTTTAATGTTGTCGAGAATTGATCCCCTAAATAAATAAAAATAACCATAGATAGAACTTACAAACACTTGCAATTTTTCTATGGTCTACTAAAAAAAAATTGTAATAAAAACCTCGTAGGAATTTATTTTATGATTCTAATTGAAATAAGTTTTTTTTTATATATAAAATAATATTACCACTTTCTTCCTTATCCATGATTATAATATAGATACCTAAATTTTGATCGCTCGCATTTCCACAGCCTTAAAAAATGATCAACAAAACACCACTGGCATACCATGCTAATAATCTTGGTTGAATTATTTATTTCCAATTGGTCAAATTAAGTGGTCGTTTGATGTAAGGGAACGATTGAAAACTATGTCTACGTCTGCACTGTTGACATATTGGATTATTTCAACTCCAAGCTTCAATGGGCTAAAGTAGGATAAATCAAAGATTTTGCGGTAGATGGGAAGGGTTTTTGATTTGACAGGGTTAAGGCAAAAATAGTTTTTCTTAAACCAACGTGAAATGAAAAGAAGGTCCTCATTCATTAATACAATGGAACCATTTTTCTTCAACTTAACAGAAACTGCCCATAATCAGCGTTAAGATGAATCAGACAATGTTTAACAAATTCTAAAGCTCATTTATGTTGAGTGAGAAGAAAATTGAACCAAGAATGGATCCCTGTGGCAATCCAGTTAAAACATCAAGAAAGATAGATGAATGACCATTTGCTACGACGCATTGTTGTCTTCGGCTAATGTACGAAAGATTCAATTTACAGGACTTTAAAGAAAACCCAAAGTAATTTCGCAGTTTTTTACAAGGAAATGATTAAGAGTGTCAAAAGCCTTTGAAAAGTCTTGGAGCGTTAGAAGTGTAATGTGATCACTGTTCATCGCATTATAATTCACTTATATCGCCAGTTACAAAAAGTAATGCGGATTTGCTGCTGCGCTTTGACAGACTGACAATTAATTAACAGATTGTTGATCGACAGATATTTTTGTATCTGCTTTAGAATGACTTTTTGAAATACCTTTGAATAAACGGGAAAATAGCGATTCACCGGAACTCTGTAGCAATACTTTTTATGAACGGGAATAACTTTAGCCTAAGAAAATAGCCAAAACGATATAAATTTGTGTGGCAGACAAACAAATTCCATTAAATTTGTCTATACCTACTCTGAGCCTATGTTCTCTAAAACTCTCGCATCGATAAAATCAGTCGAGAAACGATGAAAATTAAAACAAATCGTATGAGTTTTGTTCCATTTGGTTCCATGGATTCTCGACCAATTTTATCGATGCAAGAGTAAGTTATAGAACGGAGGCACTGTTCAGCAAAAATAAGCCTTATGACGATAAGCCTTAACTTAAATATTTAAGTTTCGTTTATTTATTTATAAACGCAAATGACTATTTAAATTTTTTTGTTCCAAAACTAAAACTAAAAAAGGAAATTTCTCACATTCATTCACATTTCACAAAGTGCATTTCAATTTCTCGACAACTTCTCTCTTTTTTAACCTTATTCACTTATTCAGTCCTTTATTAACCTAATTAAAAATAGAAAGAACATCATGGGAAAAAAGTATTGAAATTCCCTAAATACCTCTCTAACTATAGTTACACCACACACACACAGACAATAATCCTTACATATCTATTTTTGAACCAATTTATACTTTTTTTTTCTCTTTGCAGTGCTGATGACATTTCATTTATCCTACCATGGTGGCGCCAAGTTCTGTGGAGTATCCTTTTTGGAGGAATGGTCATTGTGGCGACGGGTGGCAATTTAATTGTTGTATGGATCGTGCTAGCCCACAAAAGGATGAGAACGGTTACCAACTACTTTTTAGGTGAGTTTTTTTTTTTTTTTTTCTCAAAATACAAGGATGGCGACACTGACAACCTTGGAATATGTGGTACTATGTCATGTCAACAATCACTCGAACTCAGAGTTGTAGTAGATATTAAATTCTTTCACAAGGAACTTTTAACTTTGCACTTTGCATAGTAGAATGTAAATCTACTTCTGCTGCCGCGTCTCGAGTCCACATTTCAATAAAACATTTCACACAAAACAAGTTGCAATTAATTTGCATTTTTATACCGAACGACATTCTTTTATAGAGTATATGTATATGTATAAGAACTATCCGTCTATAAAATCTGCGTTGCAATGCATAATGAGGATTATAGTGACGAAAAAGAAATGAATATACAAGAATGAAATACTTTTATTCTTTGTTGGTATTTCAAAGACGTAAAATACACTCATTTCCTATGCGACAAAATCGTTTTATTATAGCTTCGCAAGAATTTTGTTTGTTCTTGTTCTTATTTATGGAAAACTTTGTTTTTAATTGTTTTTCCTCTTGTACACAACTGAGTTAATAGGTGAGGACATTAAGTTAATTATTCGTTGTTGATTGTGCAATGGCCTTTATATAAGGTGGTGAATTAACCTAGGTAACTTATATTGTTGACTTGGTAAAGATAAACGAGCATGTTGAATAGAAAAGTTAAATAGAATTTTAATGAATATATTTCCTTACCTTTTTTATTTCACCAAGTATAAGGTAGTGCAAACAAAAGAATGAAGGTCATATAAGTTGACAGGGATGTAGGTAAGGTATTGATATTATTACTGTGAGTACTAATGCTTCACAAGGTGAAAACTCGTTGGGGTTCCTAGTTACTGATTTGGTTTTAATATATAATGTCCTTAAGCTTAGTAAGTAAAAAAACGGAATGGTGTTAATTATTTCTTTTGAAAAAAAAAACATGTTAAAAAATGTGAGTTCGAAAATAATTTTTTTTACTGTGTGGAGACTCTCATCATTTTTTAATAAGCTTTAAAAAAATTCATAACACTCTGTACTTTGCAATTTTCCATACCAATACCAATACCAACATATATGTATATGAAGCTCAGAAACCTTTATATCTTTTCTTGCTCCTTTCTTATATTTACATTATATGTAATAAAACGAACAAAAAATATCCTACACAAAAGATTCATTCTTTGTTAGTATAGTTACACATTTTAAAGTTCATGATATTAAATATACTATTGTGCTTGACTTAAGTTTCTCGGAAAATATTGTTGAAAGCCTTCAAACAAAAGCTCTTTACAAAGCAATCACATTCAAAGGCGGAAAACTTATATAAAATAGATTGTTCCCCTAGAAAATGTATATCTAAGCCAAAACAGATTTTGCGGGACTTACATAAATATTTTTTATATAAATCCTGCTCTTAAGTAAAAGTATTGGTATCATGTAAAAAATATAATGTATTGCATTTTGTATACTAACATATTTCAATTTGAAAAAAAAAGATTATAAAATGAATTTTTCAGAATTTTAAAATGTGAGACCGATCAAATTTTTTAATTTAATTTAAATACACAAAAAGCTTACAGCTGTATTGTAGGAACGTACAAAATATCAAATACGATACTTTTTTATAGCTATTCCAGCTGCAGTTGCAGTACACTATTGTATTTAGGCAGTATTCCAGTATCATTTCGAGCTGGAAGTTGGAACTCTGTCTCCATTTTGTTAAAGCAGTTATGCTTTGAATATAGTCTTTGAATCTCGTTGAGCTAATTGTTAGGAATTACATATCAAATGAAGCGTAAAAAAGCACCTATTTGTTATATATTTGTTATATTATATAAATATTAAAATTATATAAATATTAAAAAAAAAATGAATAGGACTAGCGGACGCCAGCTAGACAAACAAATAATAGCTGAGCTTGGTCTTTAAAATGGAGGTCTGTTCTGTCATTCATGCCGGCCGCCCCGAAGTTGTTCTACGATACTTCCACGATCCACGTATTATTTGGTATTTGGTACAGCTCTAAGATTTCGTCGGTATATCACTTGTACTCCAATAGGTACTCCTCCATTCAGATATAGGACTAAAGGCCAGTTTCTCAGTGCACACTTACCAGAATAAGTGGCACTTAAGATTTCTATTTCGGCACTTTCATCAGCCTTATTTTGAAGTCTGAGTAAGTAAAAGCTAAGTTGCCAATAGGGGTGACTTAAGTGTCACTTATTGATGTATGTTTACCCTGTGAAATTGTTCTTATTTCTTTCAAATTGGTCACTGTGAAACTGGACCTAAATATCAATCGAATAATTTTTCTTGAACTGAACACAATGAAGACGGAGCTGCAGAATATTCAAAAAACACAAATTCAATTGGCAGAAAATTTTAAACAACCTAACCTGGTGTTAAAATATTAGCAAGATACTACTTAACAATATTTACTAACTTTAAAGCTCTTTACGAAAATGTTCTTAGTTTGAAATATTTTTTAACTAGTAACATACTAAAGCTATTTTCTTAATAAACTTCAGCTAAACATGCCTTCAAAGTGACAGTTTGTGCATGCAAGCAATTAAAGTGACATTTGCAGTTAGTAGGATAATAAATTAAACTAGGCATTTGGTGATTTTAACTGTGGGCTGTGAAAAATAATAAAAATAGCACCAACGACACTTTCTTACAGCTGTTCGAGTCCCAGTTGCAGCATTCTATTGTGCTCAGGCAATAAGGCAGGACTGATAATAGGTTAGGTACAATGGTTTTTGAAGTTCGGGCACTAAGTTTTATATATGTTTATTGGTTAGGAGTTTTGAAAACATTATAGTTTAGCTAAACCGAAACAACTGCGGTTTCTTTAAAATAATTCTTCAACGGACGTCATCAGATGTCATTCATGAAGTGAGTCAACTATAATGATGTATTCAGAAACGTATCGGAATACCCGTTTTTTTAAATCCCATTTTTCGAAAAGCCATGTATTTTTAAAATCCTTTCTTCCAAAATCCCCCTTATACAAAATATCGATGAATTATAATCCTTGTTTTTAAAATCCCGTTAAATCCCGAAAAAACATATTTTCTAAAGTACATAGGTTCATACATGTAACTTAAAAATATAATAGCTGCGTTTTATTTTACCCCAGATCTAATTCAGATCAGATCATGAATACTCGATTAACTAATAAATAATGAAAAATGTATTATTTTTTTTTTAATTTATTTAGAGTGTCTTTTTGTTTTTACAGAATTAGAAACTTTATTTTTTTGTTCAAACCAAATGCATTTAAAAAAATAATTCATTAATATCGAATTTGTTTTAAAATTCTTATCCAACCCTTTTTCGAATCAATTTGATTTATTTAAAATAAATCGTGCGATTTTTAAAAATAAAACGACGCGGTTCTGAAAAAAGGGATTATATGAAATGGGATTTTAAAAAGCGGGATTTTAAAAAAAGCGTGATAACAAAAAACAGGATTTCATAAAAAGCAGGATTGAAAAAACGGGATTTTAAAAAACAGGACATTCATTCGCTGTTTTATATATTTTTATTCAAAGGATGTTAAGTTTTTTTTTATGAAAAGTAAAACTTTATTATATTCTATTACAATATTTGTTTGTAACTATATTAATGAATTGATTTATTTAATTTTTGTTTTATAAAATAAAAAAGCTTAGGTAAATCTAACATTTTTAAAAATTTTGCATTTATTTTCAAAGGGATTTATTTATTTTCTAAAGGAATTTTTTCATAAATAAATTTGGCTGGGGCAAAATGTTACTGCTGGTGACTGTGTTTTGAAACTTCAATAAAATACAAAAAAAAAATGCTGAAAATAATAAAAAAAAATAAGACAAAAAATTAAAATTAATTAATAGACAAAAATTGCTGTAAGAAGTGAAACAACAGAAAAAATAACAATAAGGTAATATTAACTAAATGAAGAAAAATTGTTGTGAAATACGAAATTTAAATTAAAGCTGAAATAAAAAAAAATTAAAATCTGAGAAAATTCAACCGGTAATTAAAATTCGAAACAAAAAAAGAAGGAAAGAAAAGAAAGGTGAACACTAAATACAATATACAACCTGAGAAGAACACTGAATTGATAAAAGCATAAGAAAATAAAAAAAAAATAAAGCAAAACAAATTCAATGAATTTAATTAATTAAAAAAAAAAAAACACTGTAAATTCAATTAATTTAAACAAGAAAACTCTGGAAAATGAAAACTAAAACAATAGAACATAGAAAATAAAGAAAAATAGTTCAATAAAGAAATTTTTCTAACAAAACCAAAATCTACCAATTTTTTAAATTAAGTGAAACTTGGGTTTATTAAAACCAGTTTACAAAAGCTTCCTTCTTCGGCAAATATTAGTTTGCCTATATAGAGTTGGTAAAAAGCTTCTAAACTAAATTTGAAATAATCAGAGATTACATTTAATTTTTTTAATAAGGAATAAACTCATATATCCAAATATCATATTGTTTTATAAATAATAAATGCTGCATTTTGTAATTCTTTTGAACAGAGCAGAACATAACTCTTATAGAAAACTTCAATTATAATGTTTCAGCTATAGCATACCTACCAAGTACGTAGGTTTGCCCTTAAATATAAGAGGAATTTATGTTAAACTTAACAAACCTTTAATATACAGTGTACCTAAGCTAAGCTATACCTACACAAAAAGATTTCTGGCTTTCATATACTTGAATGCTCATATCTATTTCATTTGGTATATAGTACATAGCTTAGGTTTACTTTTGGCGAATTCTCATTACAAAGTTTCTTCATTGGATTTTGGATGTGCATGAATTTAGTTTCAATGATGAAAGTTTTTTTTTATGAATGAATCATTTAAAGTTGTTTCAAAGCAAATGAAATAGGAAGTTTACTAACATACATCCATAGAAGCCGAAGCATTAATCCTTGATAAAACCATATACAAAAACGAAAAGAAACAACAATGTATATAGTAAAGGGATCTGCACGTCGAGTGCTCTTACAATATAGAATGTTATAGCCTGGTTTTCGTTAGTGGGAATGAATAGGGAATGATTCAATAATTGTATGTTGAAGTTATTTAATAAAAAATAATTTACAAACCTTGTTTTTTTTTTTAATAATAAAAATATAATAATAAAATAAGAAGATATAACTTAAAAAAAAATATTTAAATTAGTTAAATACCTCTGGAATAATTTTGACCCTCACAAATATAATCCATTAGTTTTTGTCAGTAAATTTGAATATATGACTTTTTTTTAACGTAAAAGTAATTTGAAAAACATTTTTTAAAATAAATTTTACAATTTTACAAAAATTAAATTTTTTAAAATCAATTTTCATTATTTATTTATTAATAAAATAAAATTAATTAACAATTAAAATTATTGATTTTCAGAAAAAAAAAACGTTTCAAAAGACATTTTTTTGAAAATTTTAATATGCAATTTCTAAATTTTCTTAAGAAGCTTAAGAATAAAATATATACCTACCCACAATGTATAATCGGTGATTATTTTAAATGTCATGAATAAAAAATTAAAATTAAAATTTGGGAGGCAGTGTTTTATTACTAAAGGTTTTTGGTTAAATTTTCAAAAAGAAGGCTGAATCAATAATAATTTTAATCAAGTTCGTTTAAGCTGTTTTTGTTTTCTTAACTATTTTTTTTTAATATTTGTATGAAAATTAAGAAAGGAACGGTACTACGAAATAAAGTCCTATGTCAGAGTTCAGAGTAACAGTAACTTTTAACTTTTAAACGACTTGAATCCAAAAGAACCAGTGAATCAATGGAACCATTCAGGAAAAATATAATATCGGCATTCCACCTTTTTCGAGAGAAGTCGTATTTAGAAAGATACTGGTTTGCTATAATATGCAGGAAGTTTATTTAATTCCAGTTCAAGTGACTTAGTGCGAAGCTCACATATTTACATTGCACTGATTCAATGCGATAGATGTCTATAACAGTAAGTGGTGACATTACCCTCCTCGCGTATATCTACTCTATATATTGACGACAATGATTTTTATATTGTAAATTTGCATTTGTCAATTTGATGATTGGCGTAGTCAAATAAAAAACCACGGTTGTCAAATTGAAAACTGCGATTGTAAATTTGATCACTGCAGTAGTTGTCAAACTGAAAACTTCAGATATCAAATTGAAAACAAGTTTGGTCAAATTGAAAATTGCAATCCTCAATTTTTTATTTATTTAGTTTTCAAATAGAAAATCGCGGTTGTCAGATTGAAAATTGTAATAGTCAATTTGATCACACATCATCAACCCCATTTTTACTCTAAATTAAAAGAATATTGTGTTCTACAATTTTGAAGACACGATATTTTTTTATAATTCGAATATTTAACGAGTTTATCAATCATAATTTAATTTAACAAAATTAGGATCCACATTTTTACTACTAAAATATGTATACCTATTTTTATTTAAATTAATTGAAATTGCATAGATATTTCTCATTAAATACGCAAAATATGAAAATTTTGTATAGCTAATTATTCTTTCCAAAAGTAGTAGAGAATGTTTTTATAAAATTCGAATGTAACTCCCGAAAAACAAATTCAACTTTAATTACTTATGTAATTTAAGAAAAAAATTAAAAAGTATTCGGTACGAAAACAAAGCTAAATACAGGGTGTTTTGGACAAGAGATGTGACAAAAGGCCTATAATACCTAGATACGCTACGGGAAGTTAGCATCTCATTTTTTTAAAATCAGTTTTCTCTGTGATATCGAACAGAACTATTTTGGAAAAGTATCAGGAACTATATAGAACTATGGTACATGCGATGAGAATTCCAAACAATTCCAAGCGCCGAGCGCCGAACTCATCATGGTAAAACATCTAAAACACCGCGTCTTTTTCGCTCTTTTTTCAGTTATTGGCAACCCAATCGATTATTTGATTTGTGTTTATTTATATTCCTTTCAACACTTATTTCAATAATCAACTTTAAATTCATTAAAAAAAACTAGTCTTTTCACTGAAAGCAATTTCAATGACTGCTATATAACCAATCGTTTGGCAATGATCACTCTCATAACTGGCGCTTAAGTACCTACTCTTCATGGATGGAACAAATACCTTTTAATACGAAAAATGTCGTTCCCTCTTAAATAATTATTTACTTTTTAAAGTGCATACATCTCTTTGAGTATACTCTCAACATATTTTGAAAAAAAAAAAATATAATAAACTCTTACCAACCTTCCTAAAAACTTTTATATTTACAATGAGAACCATATACATACCTCTACCTATATTTGCTAAAAATACTTTTGAAAGGGATTTTAAACTCTGTTAAAATTTTAATAAAAAAAGTTAATAGAATTTAATTTGATATTGTTATATTATTTCGGTGAAATGTGTAATTCTACGTTAAAACAAAATTTTTAATTTATTTTCAGTAAATCTCTCCATAGCCGATGCCATGGTGTCCTCACTGAATGTTACATTCAACTACATCTATATGCTAGATAACAATTGGCCATTTGGACGGATATATTGTAAAATCTCGCAATTTGTTGCAACGCTGAGTATATGTGCCTCTGTGTTCACTTTGATGGCGATATCAATAGACAGGTTGGTATTGTTAACTTTGAAACAAAATGTGTTTTACCAATATACATATTATATAGCTATAGTTGTCCGTATTATTAAATATTTTATATACATATTTAGAGTCTCCGGATTCGTTTATTTTTTTTATTTATAAGACTTAAAGAGAATTAAAAAAAAATCATTTTAGATTTGAAAGCATATTCAAAAAGAAAGTGGATGCAACCCACAGTGGTAACTTTTCCCATTAGTGCCCTTAGAAACTGGACACCCAATGTTATTTTGTTATATGGAAATTCTTGTAATTCAGTTAGGGCGTATTTTTACAAATATTTTAAGTAGTATTTTTGGCAGCTTTAAAAAAAATTTTAATTTAATTTTATTACCTACCCCATCTGTTACTACTTTTTGTGACCAATTATTAAATAAAACGATTGATTTCTAACTTCTCTCTTTATTAACTATCAGAATTTCTCTTTTTGTTTTATTGGGTGTTAAAAATTACAATCTTATAATATAAACTTTATTTTGAATAAGGTTTTTTAAGTTTTTGCGTTCAAATGACCAAGTAACTTCAAGTGACCAAGTATTTTTTCGCATCGTAACAATTTAGATTTGTAACGTACCATTAAAATTCAGAGCTACAAATCGCAATAAATAAAATATGAAGAAAAAGGTTCTTTCGGTAATTGGCAGCAGCTGGACTGATAAACTGAGTTTCTGTGGCTTTAGGCAACATTGTGAGTAAAATAAAATTATTCCGAAAAGTCGATAGCATGGTTTGTTTACGAGATATTCTAGTTTTTTGGCTTCAGGGAATATTTTTTTGCTCTCAAAATTTTTCTATTTGTAGGATGAAATTTGTTAAAGTCAAAAAGTGTATATCCGAATTAAAAGATTCTTTTTGTGTTTGAAAAGTAATATAGGTTGGACTTCGAGGAACACAAAAGCAATATATTTTTTCCAAATGTATGTATTTATATGAAATACGTACTAAAACATAATTTCTAATTTAGGGTTTAAAATATATCTATTAAAAAAAAAAAATTGTAAGCGCCGCCACTCACCGTGAAGATGTGTAAACATCCGAGTTTTGTCTCAGGGAATGAGTAAAAATCGTGGTAGAAGGGTACAACAATATGTACTGATGAGCCCAACTGTCTTATGCGCGAAACAGATTGAACCAGCAACTTCGCCAGCAACAGTGGCGAAATGTCAATGACGGTGCTGGTGGCAATGTGTTTGAAAAATATTTGCTGGGCAGCGTGCTGTTGACGGTGCTAGTGCTGTTGCTCGTTCGATCTGTTTCGCGCTTTACCTGGGAAATTGAAGTTGAGGTCACTTGAACCTTAAAACTTTTAGTTTTCTTCATATTCGTATTTATTTTTATAAATTTAAAAATAACCGGATACTGACGGTACCTAGAAATTTGTCCGGTTATGAAAGGTGTCCGTATATGAAAAAAAAAAAAAAAAAAATCGCGTACCTACTTATTCATATTCTAGAATTTTCTTATTTTAGTTCGAGTGCGTTCCCATATTCGAAAAATTGTAATGTACTTTAAAACAAAATAAAGCTTTTGGGATACAGCAACATTTCACCTATGAATAAATTCCTGTGCCAGAAATGTTTTCTTTTTTTTTCACCTTTTTAGTATTCATAATTTAACAAGTTGATTTACTATCTAAAAAGTATCGGAAAAGAGAGCCGAACTCTATGTTATTTAATTTAGTGTCCGCGTCCGATTATTGAGAGTGCACTTACTTAAGGTGGCGCTACAGTCCGGGATGGACCAGGGCCTCAACCAACATGCCTCTCCAACCAGCTCGGTCCCTAGCTAGCTGTCTCCAGATTTGCATGCCAAGTTGGTTGAGGTCCTCTGCCACCTGCGTGCGCCCACCTAAGTCGCGGTCTTCCTCTACTGCGCCGCCGCCGTCCCTCGGGCTTGAATTCGTAGCATTGGGTCCATTCGCTCTACATGACCCAGCTATCTAAGTCGTTAGACCTTGACTCGTTTGCCCTCATTGAACGTTAAGCCCTTCTTTTTCGCTTTCGCCTCAATGTTCCACTGACATCACGATGTGTTCTTCCAATTATGTCAATATCGTCGACATATCCGAGTAATTGGACGGATCTTGTGTTGACGCTTGAGTTTCGCACTATTCTTTCCAGAATGATGTTGAAGAAGTCGCATGACAGTGCATCGTCTTATCTAAAAGCTTTTTTGCCATTAAATGTGTCGTTGTGATCTTTTCCGACCCTGATGGAGGAACGTGCGTTTTCCATCGTCATCCTGCACAAACGGACAAGTTTGGCAGTTCGTCTCTATAGATGCTGTCATACGCAGCTTTAAAATCGATAAAAAGATGGTAGGTATCGATTTGAAGCTCCTGGGTTTTTTCCAAGATCTGCCGTAAATTAAATATTTGGTCGATGGTGGGCTTTCCTGGTCTAAAACCACACTGATATTGACCTATCAGGTTGTTGACGAACTGCTTCAGACGATCACATAATACGGCAGAAAGGATCTTGTAAGCGATGTTAAGGAGACGTATGCCTCTGTAGTTGGCGCAGTTCAGAGGGTCTCCTTTTTTGAGAATTGGGGAAACAATTCTAAGGTTCCATTCATTGGGCATGCTTTCTTTCGACCATATGTTGCAGATGAGCTGGTCCATACTCCTAACCAATTCATTGCCTGCCGCTTTGAATAGTTCGGGAACGAGGCCATCAGCTCCAGTAGCTTATGGAACAGTTATTTCTATGAAAAATCATGAATTTAATTCCGTTCTTTGAAAACCATCCGGTTATAAGAGGTGTCCGCTTATGGGAAGTGTTCGTTTGGAGAGAGTACACTGTTTATATTTACATATTTTGTTAAAAATTTAAATTCAGCACTGATAACTTTCGAAACGGTAGTTTTTATCAAAAAAAAAAAAAATATCTTTTTTTTTTTTAAATTTAATTTCCTATAAAAGTATATCTCTTATATTGGATTTGTTGATCTATGTCGGTTTTCTTTCGAACGAACGAACTATATGAAAATGTACATTTACATAAATATATACAATACGTCATGTCTTCAAAAGGAAAGGCCTTTTTAATATCTTTATAAGGTGATGAATGACACGATACAAGATGTCTACGATAAAAACTCAAAATTATAATCAAAGTTTGGCATAGATATATACATATTTAGTTTCTTGATAAATGTAGGTACCTTAGGTAAACAATTTTTTTTTGTTTCTTATCGTTATTATATTTATAGAAAAAGAACATATTTAATTTAAGTGTAGTTCATATATTACCGGATATACCTTTTTCAATAATGTTAATGTAGGTATTATATTCCAGACGTTATGCATACCTATTTATAGAAAATGTATAATTTTACCAGATTTCGTTCAGATATAAATATAAAAATGAGGGTGTTTCAAATTGGAATTTAAATTATCCCTTAATATTAAAACAGACCTTCTTTTACGGTTCAATAAATTTGGCATGTAATTCCTATAGATTGTTTAAATAAATTAAATTCTTTGATGTGTAAATATTATTCTATGAAATCTTTTTACAAAAACAAGAAGTAGAATTAAAAAGAAAAATATAAATCAGGTTTACATTTTTAATTATTTTTACCTTTAAAAAAGCTTTTTTAAATAAAACCAAAAAGCAAAACTGACCTGCTATCGTTTTTGTACTACTTAGCTTAGTCAGACGATTGTCAGATCTTACAGTATTGTCAGATCTGTCAGTGAAAGAACTATCCCAAATGTCTTACAATTGTCTGAACACACAATTTTGTCTAACAATATATTTTCAGAAACGTTATTGTCAGACGACAATCTGATAAAAAATTGTCAAGTATCTTACAATCGTCTGAACACATAATTTTTTTATTGTCAGACGATGAGGACATTGTCAGACTCATTGTCAGATGTTTTCATCTATAAAGTAACTCACTTCAATTATGAATTAAAAATATCAATCCCTTGTGTTGTGTAGTTTTATTCGGGATAAATGAAGTGCTTATGCTCGGCTGCCATTTGTCTTTTATGAATTCTTTTTAGCATGTTGTTGAATTTTTGTCGCATTTCTGACTAAAATAGATACAAAATCTAACAATGGAGGCATCAATGGTCGAAAATGTTACCGTGGAAAACGGAAATTCACCAATTCTTAAAGAACCCGATGATGAAAAGGAGCAACCATCGATCACGGAAGAAAAATATTCTTTATTAAATGCAGAGGAAATCGATTGGAATACTGCAACCTGCAGAACCTCCCTCAAGTAATGATGCCTCCCCCCAAAAGATGTAAACAATCAATCAATTTTTTGTATAGATCTGCCAACCGTTTGAACAGAAAATTCTCAAGCTGACAGTTTTGTCAGATATATTATTGTCTAAAAATTGTCAGACAAGAGCCGACAATCAAATTGTCAGACTTTGGGATGAAATCTACCAACCGTGTGAACGGACAATTTTTCAGTGTAAGAAATATGTCAATTTTCAGCTAATTGTCAGCTATTGTCAAACCATTGACAGTTCTGACAATATTGTAAGATCTGACAATCATCTGTACTTAGCTTTACGTACGATGCCGAACCTGCCTGGTAGACAAATCAGGCAATTGCTTAAGGCGGAACTTATCTAGGGCGTCAAGTTAGGATCAGTTTGATAAAGGATAAGGAATTTTTGTTTGAAGCATTATAAATACATCGAACGCTTTAAACTTTGCTATACGAAAATGAACATTCAAGTGGATTTCATTGTGTCCGATTTGAATTTGATGAGCCTACGTATCTGCTACCGGTAACCGTTACCAATTTGAACAATCTCTTGAAACAATCGATATAAAATTTTTTTTTATTTGTATTTTTTATTTTTTTTTGTATGCTATCGATGTTTTGCTATCTTCCATCGATTAGAGTTATTCGCAGTATCAGTTAAAATTTCCGATTGCTTTTGTGATATTTCAAAGAAGGTTGAGTTAAAAGACTGCTCTCAATTAGTCGCAATATTAACAGCAACGATTGACAACGAAGTTTAAAACGATATTCGTTTACGTTTTCGCTGTCGATTTGGAGACTACACAAAATTTTCGTTTCGCTTCAGCTGCATTCAGCTACAGGCTTAATGAAATAAAATTAAATAAAACCATAGAACTTAATTTTAAGTCATTGATAAGCAAATAAACTAAATACCATGGCAATGATCACCATTTTGTTTTCATGAAAAAAATTATTTAATTCGATGACTAAGATAATTTGAATTTTCCATACAAACTATCGATAATAAAATGGTAATATAGTTTTTATCTAGACTAAAGTTAAGTCCCAAAAATCATCAGGACTTACCAAAGTCCATATATGGACTTAAGTTGTTGTTTTATTGTATTTACGTGTAAATCCGATGTCGTTTTTTTTTATCCAATTCTTAACGGGCTTGCAGAAAAACACCACTATTAGATATAGGTAAAGAAAGATCTCTGTAATGATTAATGTCAATTTTAATCTTATCACTCTTTACTTGAATTATATCCAATTTTATTAACGGCATTTAAGATGCTATACTAACGTTTACTGTAAGTGTGGCATCAGGTGAAGGTAGCTTCTTGAAGCTTAAGCTTATAAAAACTTTTCTGTGCTCAACAATGACCCATGAAGACAGATTAACTGGTCTTCTAACTATTTCAATTGGAAAAGACATGCTTTGCTTAGTCATATAGAAGAAGAAACAATCGCAAAAAAAAAAGAAGATTTGCAAAAATCAAATCGAGCACCGCACAGCAGTATTTTTGTTTCAAAATTTTGAAAACATGTATTTTGTCGAAATTAATTTTTTTATTAAATAAAACCCTATGTTAATGTAAATGTTTTCGTTATCTTCTTATTTTTTATTTGAGTCGGCAAAGTAAAAATTTGACTAGGCTGGCAAAATCTCCAAGTTCGATACCACTAACGTACATAATTTAAATATGTTTTTTTGTATATTGTAATTTTAACAAAATTCATCTACGTTTAATAAGGGATCCAATATTTTTCTATTGCTTATAATGTTCAACAATCAAAACAATAAAATTATAAATTTTATAAATCGCATTTTTTTTTCCAATTTTTAAATTTTTTAGATATGTTGCCATTATGAAGCCATTACGGCCACGAATGGGCAAACGATGTACCTTAACAATAGCAGGCTCGATTTGGATAATCTCCATTGTGATATCATGTCCCAATGTGTTATTTTTCACTACAGATTCATTGGTATCATCAAAAGATGGAGAACGAACTGTATGCTATGCAGAATGGCCAGATGGATCAACGAATCATTCAACGCTAGAATACATGTAAGTGAAGTTTATTTTAATTAACACTTTTTAAGATTTAATTTCCTCAATCGTTTCATTAAATTTTTATTATTTTATGCTACCATATTGTTATCTTAATTTATTGCAAATATTGTAGATTTAAGAAAAAAAGTACATTTTATTGTACACAGTTTTACGACAGTTTTGTTAATTTCTTTTCAGATATAATATTGTTTTTACAGTCCTAACGTATTTTTTGCCAATTATATCAATGACAGTCACATATGCTAGGGTTGGCATTGAGTTATGGGGATCACAGACAATTGGCGAGCATACAAATCGTCAATTGGAAAATGTGAAAAGCAAACGAAGAGTGAGTTAAATATTTAATAAAATGTACCTTTAATAAAATTGATTGGTAGGTTGGTGGCTGTTGTTTATATTTAAATTTAAATGCCGAATTATAGCGCATGAATTCAAAAGAAGGAATTTCTTTCGTCAAATATTTTTGTGTAGATATGTGTATACCTACATATGACATAACTTTACTGTAAAGTGAGCAGTATATGGTGTTTTAGTTTGTATTATCTTATGCAGAAATAAACAACATCTTGAATCAAAAAATTGTAAGAATGAACATCCATGGACAAGTTTATGATATTGGGATACATGGTCATTGGTCAGTCCTTCCCAAACCAAAAATCTACCTTACCGTATCATTGAAAACAATACACTTGCAGAGAGTGCGAATTTGATCTACAGTAAACCACTACAGCATAATTAATAATGGGTAGTAAAAAAAGATTTAATAAGCCTCATATCTTAGTATTTCTGGGAGTCACGGTAGAGAAAAGGCTTAACTTTTGGAGACTACCATATATTCGGCCAACAGTTAGATTTACATGATCGATAGCTGAAAGGGTCCGATTTATTTAAAAGCCGAGACTAGATATAGTTGATGTATCAGCAAATTCGAGTTGAAAACACAAGATAAAGACAGTAGGAAGGATTGTTAAGTCAAATATTTTTAGATATTGCTATAATTTGATTAAGAGTCAAACCACTGCACAAAGATCATTCATTCATTTACTTCATATAAGGTTCTCCAAGTTAAATGGTCTGGATAAATAAATTTGAACATCATCGGCATAAAGATGCAACATGACATTATGGCATACTTGATGAACATGCAAAATAACATAGGTCATATGATTGAACCTTGCTGGTGTGCCAGCAAGCAAATTCACAAATTCGGAAAGGTATCACCGACTTTAAATATCTGACTACGATGTACTATGTAGTTTTTAAATAATCGAACCGATATTCAACTGAAAACAAAAAAACAAAACTCAGCTTTTAACATAAAAGCTTATTGACATTTAAGGATACTGATAATGTCAATGAGCAGGGTTTCTTTCTGACCAAGTGAAAAAAAAATCTCTTTTCCCTGGCTAAATAACGATGTTGTCGTGACACACTAGCTAAACTCACGAAGAAATAAAATGTTCCCAGCTGATTTATTGGCGCAAAATTTTAAACGATTTAGTATGATGTTAAAGCATTTTTAATATGATAAAAATGACTTAACATCTTACTAAATCGTTTAAAATTTTGCGCGAATATCTTTAAATCTATACCAAAAATACAAATATAAATATATGAACAAATTTAGTGACGTTTTTTCCAATAAAAATGCAGGAGCAATTTCTGGAAGCCCAATCCTTACATCTTACTAAATCGTTTAAAATTTTGCGCCAATATCTTTAAATCTATACCAAAAATACAAATATAAATATATGAACAAATTTAGTGACGTTTTTTCCAATAAAAATGCAGGAGCAATTTCTGGAAGCCCAATCCTTTGGTATTTTCTTTTCTTTTTGAAGGCAAATTTTTTTATTTATCAATAAAGAAATAGTAAAATTATATATTTTTAAACAAAACTGATATTTAAATTGCTATGAACTATACGAAATTTAAGCTTACAAAAATTTCCTTGAAAGCTTAAAACGCAACATTGGAAATTATCCGACATTTTTTTTCTTTCTCTTTCGTAATTTCGATTTCGATTTAGATTTCACTTTCTGACTTTTTATTTTATATCTGTCTTGCTAAATTTTCAATATTACTGGATAATTTTCCAAATGTTTACCTGATTTTTTTCCAATTTTAACTAAATAAATATTTCTGGAGAATTTGGCAGCTCCTTTTTGAGCTACCTTAAAAACTTAAATATACAAAAACCGTAAGAACTAAAAATTTCGGGTTTGTGTAAAAAATTGTATTTAGAATTTTTCTTAAATTTTTAAAGTTAAAACTCAAATATAAAATGATCCATAAAAGGAAAAAAATTAATTCTTGTGCAGCAAATTATCATTTACATTAGATTAGATCTTTATTTAAGAATTCTTTTAAAAAGATACATGATAAATTTAAATAAAGAATTACAAGCATGGCATGAAAGCCGTCAAAAGCTAAAATTTCTGGGAACAAAATATTGAATGCAAAATTTTCACTGCTACACATGGGAATGACGTCTTATTTTAGCGGAAACTTTTATAACAAAAAACCATACGAGCTACAAAATCGGGATTTGTGCATTTAATTAAGTTTAGGGAAACATTAAATTAATACAAAAAGATGGATTTTCTCAATTTTTAGATTTTGACAGCTCCACTTACTTGAAAAACTTGTATTTAAAAAAACTGTTAAACCAACAAATTTTGTCTTACTGCAGAAAATAGCATTTAAAAAGCTAGAGTTTCTCGAAATTTTGTTTTGAAAATACATTTTTTTTTTAAATTTTTTCAGCCAACTTCCGTTTTTTTTAAGTTACGGGAATTGCGCCTTTTAAACTTAAAATGCAAATAAAAGCTACACAAAATTTTGCCCAACAAATAAGCATTTAAAACGCTTCAAGTTTGGACACCAAGAGAACTATAGATAGATAGATAGATAATTTATTTTTCATAGATAGAGGCTTTACAATATAAAAATACGCAGCTTGCTCAGAGATTTGATATTTAAATTATATCTTACAACTGAAAAATTTTATAATATACAATTAATTTGGAAGTGAAGATTACATTCGAAGGAAAACTATGTTAAAAAACCTTCATTTAATTTCCAAGAGAACTATTGTTTTCATATTTTTGTCCGCTAACTTCTCTTTTTTAGCAGAAATTCAAAAGCATTTAAAAAGCTACAAATTTACAAATGATTTAAATAAACATCAATTGATTTCCATTTTAGTCGTTTTAATTAAAGTCGTGTTAATGTGCACCTGGGATGAGACTAAACAATGAAGAAAAAATCCCTTCAGTTCAATCCAAACTTTAAAATCCATGATTTTGTAGTGACTTCTCATCTCACCGCAGCGGCAACACTTGTCAACTCATCGACAGCCACCACCTATTATGTACTAACAACGTTTCTTATATAATTTAAACTAACTGAAAAAAATAACATCGTATGTTATCCATGTAAGAGAATACACAAAAGTGAGAAAATAGAAGAAAGCGATTCCACATTCACTTGGCGTATATCAAAGCAAACGGACCACTCTACGGCTACATATAATGATAAACGAAATTTATAAACTGAATTAAATTAAAGTTAGAATTAAATTTTTAAAATAGTTTTTTTATTTATTTCCGAAAGCTATAATTTCACATTTATTTAACGTACCTAATATATAGATTTGTTATTCAATTGAAGTGATGTCAATTTTAGCAGTAGTTTATAGAATTTTTCCAAATTATATTGACACCTGAAATAATTCGAAAGAAAAATTTTTTACCAGCTGTTTATTGTCTGATTCAAATATTTTTATTGTTTATTTGTTTTATTACTAAATAAATACTGATTGGTGCCCGAAAGCTTTCTTTAGTTATTAAAAGAAAGAGGAACAATACATCACTGATTTATGAAAAACGTCAGAACATACGTCAATAAAATGAAATGGGTGACTTGCTCGCGCGAACTAGCTCTTATGTGCGATCGCAATGTGGTTTTAAATAGTTTTGATCTACATATTTATCTAATTTAAAAAAAATTAAATTAGTTATGGGAGACCGTATTTTATACCGTAGAATTATTTCAGTAGATAGATAATTAAAATAAATTAAAAAAAAAAAAAAAATCGTTGGAGCGGTTAAAAAAATATTTTTTTATATAGGTATATGAAATTTTGAAAACATTTTTAAGAAAAAAAGTGGTACGCCATTTTTTATTCGGTATTTATTAATGCGGAGTTTAAAAAAAAAAACTTTAAAATAAAAATCATCTACACATTTTCTAAATATTGAATTCTAAATTTGTTTGGTATTTTTTTGAAAATACGATACGCAATATTATTTAAACCTATTAGAAGCTCTTGTGTATTTTCTTTTTTTTAAATCGGTTCAACAGATTATGAGATCGTCGAAAAACAAAAAAAAATGGTATGGAAGAGATACCGTTTTTTTAGTCATAATAATAATTTGTACTTAAAATTAGCTAGATAATGTTAAAAAACTGCTAAATACCAAATTTAGTAAAAATCGATTGAGTCGTTTTCGAATTATTAAGTTCTTTTTAAATCTTTTTGAAAGATTCTTAAAATCAGTTGAACGGTTTTTAGGAAAATCAAAAAAATTGTTCTACGGGAAGTACTACCTATTTATAAACATTTGTGCAATTTTTTTTTTTTTTTTGTAAAATGGTAGAATTACTAATTTTTTTTTTAAAGTGGTGGGAACGTTTTTGAGAAAAATAAAATATTCATAAATTGGTTTAAAAAAATTGCACGGTAGAGGTACCTACCTACCGTTATTTTTTATCTAAAAAAAAATTAAAAAACGTGTGGGGGGAATGCCCAAAAACCGCTATGTACCAAGTTGAAAGAAAATCTACCACCACTTTTTTGACTTGGTTATCATCGTAATGTGATGTTCGAGTTCGCTTTTTTTTACGAATCCATAACTTCCATAATAGCAAGTAAAAAGAACTTTGTATAGGTAATTGTCACTTTTTATTACCGTTTGTTTCAAACTGTGTGCGGAAAATAAAAAGACACTTAATATGTATTGAACATGAACAAAATAAATAAATAAATTTGTCGGTACGACAGCTCGTGTAGAACCAGGGCCTAGTGACTTACAACTCTCAACCATTCCTGTGTGCGTGTTATTGACAGGAATAAAGGAGACCTACAATTTTCTGCCGAAAAAGTATGTTTTATTATCTGTGTTCAGTTGAATTACCAAAATTATTTATTCAAAACTTTTTGTTTAAAAATATAAAAACAGATCAATTAAGCTTAATATCTCAGTTGAATACACTGCCACCTACAACTTCAGTTTCCTCAGGTTTTCTGAAAAAAGAATTCTTCATACCTATAAAAAGAGCAATTCACACGTTTCTTAGAAAAACCATAGGTATTACATTTTTAATGTATATTATTAACAACAAAAGGTCAACCTCCAACCACCCATACTCTTATTATAAGAAAAATCCACAACTATAGTGCTCACGTTTTTGCTTTATATATCATAATTTGTAGTTATTTATAACTTTTATTTAATTTTTTTTTTTATTTTTCTTATTATACTTCTTTGCAGGTTGTAAAAATGATGATTGTTGTTGTGCTAATATTCGCCGTGTGCTGGCTGCCATTCCAGATTTATTTTATTGTTACTTCGTGCTACCCGTCCATCACAGAGACCCCTTTTATTCAGGAGGTGTATTTGGGGATTTACTGGCTAGCGATGAGTAATTCCATGTACAATCCAATTATATATTGTTGGATGAATTCAAGGTAAATATTGCATTTTTATATATAAGTGTGGTTAAGTTCATAAGAATTTCAGTTTATATAAATCTTAGATTTTTAAAGATTGAATATTCTCAAACATTTTAACACAATTTTTTTCCTTGGTTATGTTTATTCATAATTTTTAAAACGGATGATTTTATCTTAAAATTACTATGAACTCATAAACTAAAGGATTTGAAAGTTCAAGACTACAATGATGATGGAACCCATTTGTTGGAAATTATATTGCTATATAGAGATAAACAGTTTGAATTCTATTTTGTTATTTTTAAAGAAATGATAAAAAATAACTTAAGCTTAAACTAAATCCATATAATTTCCCATCTTAAACTCTTGTTAGTTCAATTCTGAAAACTAAAAAATTACAGCAGGAACAAAAGCAAACAATCTTGAAGTAAAATCATCAAAAAAAGAGACTGGTATTTCTTTAAATCGGAGTTGAAATTTTTCCGGTAGGTATTTTACGGGATTCTTTTTCGGAGAAAACGTTGGGTGGCGGAATGGGCCAAAATATTATTTTATGTGTTAGGCTATCGCTATGAGCAATTGACTTCACCACTAACATTTAAAAAAATAAAGTTGCCGGGCACGCCTTGAGCAATTGAAGGGGAGAAGATTCAGTTAGAGTATTTTTTCGTATTTTTTCGATTTACCATAAATATGACTGGACTCAAATTAATATTACATAATTATTCTATCAAAATTCTTTACCACGATCTTCAGTATTATCATTGAATAATTACAATTGTAATATGTTATTTAAGCCCATTTGCTGAAATGAAACTTAAATATTTAAATCCCAGAAATGAGCCTTACAATTCGATTTTTATTTAATTAAAATATTTGAAAATTCCATATAGCCCAGTCATTAAGGAAATTGACTGCGGACAAATTCCTGGAAAAATAAATTCATCTTTATTACTTGATTCTAATGTTATAAGGAAAGTGTAAAAAGTTCAAATCATCCATATAGGCGCTTACAACAATTTGGTGGGGGGGGGGGGGGTCAATATGTTTTATAATAATTATAAATTATGAGGTATTTAATCCCTTCAGAACTTACAGGTAAAATATAAACGTTTAATTTCAAATAAACATGAAGCATGAAGGGTGTTTGTTTGGCCTTAATTTCGGTCTCCAACACTAAAAAAGTAAAAAGTACCCTTAAGTCACGTGCTTTTATTGTACTAAAATAAATTTAATTAACTTAGCCCTAAACTTCAACTACCCCTTCTACTACTCCTTCAACAAACACTTGGAACATAAATATTTTTATGGACTATTCTCATGAGTGGTACCTACCTATAAGATTTTATTGAAAATATTTTTAAATTATTTTTGAACTACATATGTATATATAGGAGATAAGGACGTATAAAAATTCTCAGCCTCATGAAACTTCGCAAGAATGTTGCATTTACCATAAGACTGAAGTGTCAAAATATCCCAAAAATATCTAAGGTGAAAGGATGTTTTTTTTAGCTGGGTGGGGGTGAAGTTTTATAAAAACTGAAACAAATTTTTGGTACATATAATCTAAGGATATAAACATATTAAATTTAACATATGTAGAATGTACATGCATAGGTATGGCAGATTATTTTATCTTTTTTTAGTGCTGTAGGTATGTAATTATAATGAAAGTAAAACCAAGACCAAACTATATACCACCCTAAAAAAGAGAGAGATCGTCCTATTTGCGTAGGGGTGACTTTATTTTTAGTAAAACAAGTAAAACAAGAAGGAAAATTATTTTCATTGATGGAATAGTTTTTTTTTTTTATTTTTCTAAGACCAAGTTTCAAAACAGTTTCAAACAAAAATCCATTGAATTGGTATTTTTTTAAGGAAGAGAGATAATGTAATTTTGTTTAGGTATTAAATTTTTATATTAAGGTGCAAAGGAGGTGCAGTCCAAATAAAGCCCGTGGGTCATATCTGCCAAATTTAAAGGAAATAATGAGTCAAAGTGGATGTTATTTCCTTTCTGAATTGGCATTAAGACCCATACTTAAAGTATGATTCATATACTTTACTTTAACTATACTGTTGTCCCGGTAAACTATTGACATTGACGACTGAACAGTGAACATATCATAAGCGGAGCAACAACAGAGTTACATGAGCGGGACCTAAGGTAATGTTGTCCAAGAAAACTATTCACAAAGTCCAAAATCGTTTTATGTTTTTTTTTGTGAATGGGTTTTATTTCCCAATATTCTTCGAATTGAAACCTATAAGAAAAAGAAATTAAAAGCTGGAAAAAAATCCAGCGGTTGCACTGCACCGATAGATACATATTAATGCAAATTCCTAAACGCAACATTTGAAAAGCAAAACACTTGCAAATCAAATGCAAAAAGCAAGTTAAAATATTATCAAAACCATATTGTAACGATTTAATTATTCCGTAACTACTTTTGAAATTAACGACTTATTCAACGCCTATACATAACGCCAAAAAGTATGATCTTACAAATAACCATCCAAATATACTTACAACGTCATACCTGCAAGGGTCGTGTCTAAACTAACACAAGTGGTATAATTTAATTCGCCGCTAGGAATGGAAAGTACTATAAGCCTTAGACCAGAACATTCAAGAGGAGTGTAGCCTGTAGAAGTGTAGCGAGTTCAACTCGCTATAAAAAGCGATGGGAGAGAGCAAGTGGACACAGTTTGTTTTTGAAAGTGATTGCATAAAGTTGGTTGTTAATAGTAGCGCAAAATTTTGAAACGATTTAGTACGATGTTAAAGCATTTTTACTATGACAAAATGGCTTTAACATCGTACAAAATCGTTTAAAATTTTGCGCTAGCGATTTTAAATTGCATACAATTAAGAGTGGTGATTAATAAAACTATCAGAAGTGAAATCAAGTGTGTTTTATTTGTACAGGAAATAAGTGGAAGTTAATAAATAAGGGAAATAAGTTTCATTACGAACCTTGAGTAAACGTTACAATATGTTTGAACCGCATTAATAGCATATGCCATTTCGGAACGAATATTTGCTTAAATTGTTGTAATTATTACTGGAATTAATAATGAATATCCGAGAAAAAAAAAAAATTAATAAAGATATTGCATCACAACAGCAAATTTTTTACAAAAAGAAGAATACAAAGATAAAAAATAAATATATATTTAATATTTATGAATTTTTGTTCAAAAAACTTGCTTCATTTTTGACTTTATCCCGAGCAAAAATCTTCTTCGTGCACCAATCGAATTGATAAAAATAAGTTTACCTCCTGATAGGCTCAATTTGTGAAATTTTCCAACATTATTATTAAAATAAATGTCATTAATGAGTCTTTTAAAAAATTGTACTTACCTTCTTTTTATTTTCTTTTTTTTCAACCATTTTGCTTTGAAAATAAATAAATAAATCCCAGACACGTTAAAACATAAACAAATTAAATGCAAGTGAAGTACTTTTTTGAGATTAATTGCACAAATATATTTGCATTTGCGTAAGAAAAAATAATTACAATAGGTTTAGAGACGATTTGTTTAGCAGGGATGTTTACGTTTGCATTTTGGAACTGTTTCCTTAGCATAATTCGCGCAGGTTATGAGTTAAGGATTTCGGCCACTTATACATATGGTACATGATTCTAAAGTAATAATTGTTGACTATGTCATCTTCGCCATGCACTCATTAGGTTAGGTTAGTTAGTAAGTATGTTGTGATTGCACATGGTTCTAAGAAACTCCTTTTTGAAGTTCTTTATGAAGCCCGCAGTTCTTCGTATACCTTTTTGCTTTTAGACCTAAATCCATCCTTAAAAAGAATATTTAAAAATTATGAGTATCCTAACGTTTTTATCCCATTTCACTTTAAAAAAAAAACCCTTACTCTGAAGTGAGGAAGTCCATTCTCTTAATTACATTTCACACATAACATTTTTTTTTTTAAATCAGACTAAATTTTTTTTATTTTGCCCATATTTGACCCTATTAGTAACTTAATTTTGAAAAATATCTATGCCTTCAGTTTTAATCCTATAAATATCTAAGTTCTTTGCACATAAACCTTTCTCAGAAGATTCCGGTCATAAATGTGAAAACCGCATTTAGATTCGTTCAGTGGTTCTCGGGATAAAGAGAGACAGATGCTTTTGGCGAATATATATTGTACTGCATATTGGTGGTTTAAAATGTAAGGGGCACGGAGTGGAAAAGGCGACCAAGTAAAAATAAAAACGACAAAAACGATGTTCCTATTATAATGGTTTTATTGCAACTGACTAAAAATGAATAATTTATAATTTACAATTAGCTATATATGTACATACGAAAATGTATTTATATAATATATTCATGTTATAACAAGCTGTAACATCGTACGATCGAACTTAATAATGAAGTTAGGATATATATTGGAATATTTTATTTACTATATAATATAATATAATATAATATAATATAACTAATGTAAATATTTTAATTACAGGGTGTTTAATATATTATAATTTTAGAATTAAATAGAATGAATCTCTTACAACTCCACTCTTCTTTGAAAAACGAAATCGTCTTTGAATATTTTAACAGCTTGATATATTTATGTTACATTTAGTTTAATTTTATTTTATCAGCGATGTAAAATATTGATATTTTCATTAATTTTATAGTTTATAATTTTGAATAAATTTAAAACATTTGTTAAATTATATTTAAATAAAATCTTGTTCTTCTTTTCTCTTTTCCCGAATAGTACACAAAATACTTGACATTTGATTTAACAAATAAATTTGATAACATAAAGATTTTCATAATTCATGATAATTTTTGAAACATTTACTGTAATACATTTTTTTTTTTTAAATAAAACATTGATACGTTAAAAGTCTTTAATCTTTTAAGTATAGCTTCATATTTTCAGGAGATGCAACTCCTTCATACTGTTTTCTTGAAATTTGCATGTTTTCTAGATCCTTAATTAGATATCTATCATTTGGAAGCTCTTTTACTATTTCGAATGGGCCTTTAAATTTTGGCAATAATTTTTTATTAATACCAGGTGTATTAATAGCATTTTTAATTAAAACGTAATCTCCTACTTTATAAGGATATGGCTTTTTGTGATGCTTGTCAAAATAAACTTTGTTAGCTTCTTGGCTACGAACAGTCTTTTCAAATGCCTGCTGTCTGATTGATTCCAAATTCCTAGTTTCTTCAGTGCATATATGTTTTTCGAGATATTCACGAATGTTATCATGAATATCACCCCTCTGCCGGATACCAAAAAGCAAAGTGCTTGGCGAGAAACCTGTACTTTTATTCTCAAAATTGTTAAGAGCAAATTCAACTTTGCTTAAGTGTTTTGTCCAATCACCCGGTTCCAATTCACTCTCTTTAGCTAACATTGGAGTTAAAGTCCTGTTTATACGCTCTACCTGGCCGTTTGATTGGGGAGAACTTGTTGCTATTTTAATATGCTGCACACAATTATTACTACAAAAATTTGAAAATTCCTCGGAGGTGAAACAGCTACCCCGATCTGATACAATGCGTATAGGTTTACTATAGCATGAAAAATAAGACTCTAAACATTTTATTACCTCGTTAGTGTTGGTTGTTCTTACTGGATATAACTTTGAAAATTTTGAAAAACCATCAACAATTAAAAACACATGCTTTTTGACGTTGCGTACCGAAGAAGGCAATGGACCATAATGGTCGATATGGATGGTATCAAAAGGCTTGTTACCTTTTGGAATATTGTGTAAAACACCTTCCTTTTTGCCAGTGGGTGGGGAAAAATGCATACATTTCAGACAACAGTTAATGTAGTTTTTTATTTTAGATTTCATTGAAGGAAACCAATAAGTCTTTTTTAAGAAATCGTAGCATTTTTCAACACCCACATGACATAACGCATCATGATGAGTCTGAATGACATTTCTTTCCATTTGCGATGGTACATAGAAAAAGATTTTTTGGTTTATTTTTCGATAAACGAGTCCATTAATTAGTTCATAAGATGAACTTTCTCTTTCTTCTAACATCTTGACCAATCGCTGAATGGTTTTATCCTTTTGCTGTGATGCGGCTAATGCATGTTCAAAAGAGTCTGCTTCAACGATCATCAAAAAGTTATGCATTCTACTTAGGGCATCCACATGACCCATTTTACTACCATCCCTGTGCTCTATTGAATAATCGTATTCTTGGAGTTCTAAGGCCCAACGCGATATTCTGGGATTCAAAAGTTTTTTATTAAGTGTCAAGGTAAGTGACTTACAATCAGTGACAATCTTAAATTTAATCCCAGTCAGGTATATACTAAAACGTCTTAATGCATATATTATTGCTAAAGTCTCCAACTCATATGAGTGGTATTTAGACTCTTGCAAAGTAGCACGTTTGGAAAAAAAGAAAATCGGATGAAACAATTTGTCTTCCTGGCGTTGCAGTAATACTGCACCAAAACCAAGATTGCTCGCATCACAGTGCAGTTCAGTTTCTGAATTTGGATTATAAATACTCAAAACTGGTGCGCCAATAAGTTTTTCTTTTAGATTTTCAAAAACAAGAAGTTCTTCTTTACCAAAAATAAATTTTGTGTCTTTTTTCAAAATGTCATACAAAGGCTTAGCGAGGATTGAGAAATCTTGTATAAATTTTCTAAAATAAGAACATAATCCTAAAAAAGAATGTAAAGCTTTAATGCTTGAAGGTACCGGAAATTCCATTACAGCACGCTTACCATCAGCATTTGGACTAATGCCACTAAATGAAACCTCATAGCCTAAATAAGTTATTTTTTCATGCATAAACATGCATTTATCAAATCGAAATTCTAAGTTATTTTGATGCGCAATAGAAAAAAGATCATGCAAAATTTGAAAATGTTCCTCTTTTGTTTCCGTCGCTACCAATAAATCGTCAAAATATACTCGTAGTTTTCCAGAACGTATAAGCTTTTTGAATTTCTGTTCTATAAATTGCTGGAAAACAGCTGGTCCGTTCTTGAGCCCACATGGAACAACAAGATACTCGTATTGGCCTAGGGGGGTAACAAAAGAAGTATATTTTATGGATTCCTCTGACATTTTAACATGTTGGAAACCACTTTTCAAATCAAGCAATGAAAAAAAATGTTTACCTCTCAGTCCATCTAACAAATCCTCGATTAAAGGAATCGGAAAATTATTTTTTAATGTAATTTTGTTTAGTTGTCGATAATCAATACATAATCGCAGCTCTCCTGTTTTCTTTTTGGCCAAAACTATCGGCGACGCAAAATGTGAGTTACTTTCGCGAATTATTTTCTTTTGCAAAAGATCATCTAAAATTTTTTGAAGTTCTACTTTATGAGCATGCGGTAATCTTCTAGGCGCGCAATTAAAAACACTGTTCGTATCAGTTAAAGCGATTCGCATTTTAATTTCGTTTTCATTCGGTTCATTTAAAATTCTAGTAAAAGAAACATTTCCAAAAGCTAAATCTCTAATTTTTGTTTTTTCACCAAGGCTTAAATTTTCGTTAATTTTTAAAGTTATTTTATCGTCACGGTCATCAAACGTATCAATATTTAAGATCTCTTCACTAAAATCACATTCTCTTGAGATATTATTTTGACAAAAATTTAATGTTTTATCTCCTAAAGTAAATTTTAAATTAGTTTTTTGTAAGAAATCTCTTCCTAAAATAATTGTATTTTTCATAGTGTCATTTTTGACAACATATAAACATAAATTCATAAAATCTAAATTATTAATCTTAATGTTGCAATAAACCTTACCAAAAATAATTAATTTACTGCTATTGATTCCCACGTAGTCATGCAATGAAGAGTCTATCGATGTCATCAAATAAGGTGATATATATTTTTGTTGAACGAAGCTGATTGGACTCCCAGTGTCAATCATTGTCATGGCTTCCAGTTTTGTTTTAGGTTCTGACTCGTCACCGATGAATGTGTAGTCAAAAATTCCATGGAAATCGTCTAAAAAAGTCGTCTGATGCTGTTGTTTGGCAATGTTTTCATCTTCTAGAACACACACGGTTGATTGTGGACAATTTTTTATGCTGTGTCCCATTTGACCGCATCGAAAACATGAGCCCTTATCTCTGCGTGGCTTTGGGCAGTTGGTGAGCACGTGGCCTACGTCATTGCAGTTGAAGCACCTGATTCTGACTTTGGAAGTAATGCTAGGAACTGGTTTGGGCTCACTCGTCGTCATTTTGTAACCTGAATATGATGGTTGGAATTCTGACGTCTTCATTTTTTCGTATCTCCTTAGAATTCTCTTGAGATCCGCAATACTGTTCGCTGTAAGCAAAATTTGTTTGTTAGACATCGTATCGGGTATACCTTTAATGATGTAATTCATGATGTCTTGCTCCTCGATGTCAGCTGAGCTGGCAATCTCTTGCATGATGAGCACATATTGTTGGATATTTTCGTCTTTGCGCTTTCTCCTATTTCGCAAGGTATGGTGAACATCTGACGCTGTCGCATGTTGTTGGAACTCGTTGATAAGAGCTGTTTTAAGTTCACTCCAAGAATGGCATGACACAGATCTTAGAAAGAGTTTCGCTGTTCCCTTTAGCAAACGTTGGGCATATATAAAACATTTTGAGTCATCAAATTTATAGATTAGTTTTGATTCCTCAATGCTTTTAATCCACCTCGTGACAGAAAAGTTGTCGTCACCAGAGAATGTTTGAAGGGACTCTTCGATATCTCTAAAAGAAAAGACAGGATGATTTATCTCACCAGGGTGGCTTAATTCGTTTAATTTTTTCTGAAGCAGACGAATTTCCTCCTTTCTTGCCACCATTTGCCTTAAACTGTCCAGTTGTTGCAACACCAATCTATTTTCTTCTTCCAGCTGTGAGGGGTCTTCTGAGTTTTCGTCATCGAGGTCATCACGTGGCGGAAAAAGTTCTTCGATTTGGGGCTCTTCAAGTTCTTCGATTCTTTGCTCTAAACGAAGTTTCAACGCCGTCTTAAGCCCATTTGTTGCCAGACCCATTTCGGCTAGCTTGTCCTTTAATTGTTGCACAGTGGCGATTTCAATAAATTGTGAAGCTCGTGAAGTCATTGTCGCAGTACTTATCAAATTAATTTTAAATCGCCAAATAAATATTTTGTAGAAGAGTTTAGAAAATAAGTTTCGTAATATAAGCTCTCACAAAAAAATCATAAAATGTTTTTGGCGCATTTAACTAATAAAAATACTTAAAAAAATACTACGCGACTGTACTTTTATCCCACTTCTGAGGTTGTAAGGGGCACGGAGTGGAAAAGGCGACCAAGTAAAAATAAAAACGACAAAAACGATGTTCCTATTATAATGGTTTTATTGCAACTGACTAAAAATGAATAATTTATAATTTACAATTAGCTATATATGTACATACGAAAATGTATTTATATAATATATTCATGTTATAACAAGCTGTAACATCGTACGATCGAACTTAATAATGAAGTTAGGATATATATTGGAATATTTTATTTACTATATAATATAATATAATATAATATAATATAACTAATGTAAATATTTTAATTACAGGGTGTTTAATATATTATAATTTTAGAATTAAATAGAATGAATCTCTTACAAAAATAAATTCCTTATACGAATGATTTATCTAGTCTCAAAAAAACACCCTTTAATTTAAACACACATATCAAGAAATCCTCTTACAAACTGGATGGAAATAAACAAGAAGAATACATGTACATTGTACATATATACGTAGTTCCATACATACATAACATACAAGTTATGAGTTTGTTTTTCCTGCCTAATAAACATACATATCACATTGAATTTTGTATTAACGTTTACGAGCTATCTCACTGTTTCATAACAATAATTTTTGCTTTTATTTAAGTTATTAAAAATAAGAATATGAAATGTTTATTATTATGGGTGTGATTTTATAAAAAAGGGGAATGATAAACTGAATAGTAAGCAATTCTAAGAGACATTTTTTAATGAAATAATTTTTCTTTATGCGCATGAAATTAAATATCTTTTTTTGTTTTAGAACAATTTTTAAAACGCACTTTTATTTCTATATGTTTTACTTGAGATATTACAGATACAAATCATACAAATAATTTGGTAATAAACCTAAAATTCTGTGCGGGAGCTAACGGTGCCAGCTGGTAAAAACAAATATTAGAACTTCCTCGGTAGGGGATCCCATCAGGAACATGTTTATCCAAAAGCCCGGTATACAATGTTAATATTTATTTAATCAATGTTTCATATTCTGAAAATTAAAATTGCACTTACCCAATATTTATTTCAAATTAAAGTGATGGCGCAATTTTTTCAATGTTAACTTCCTGGTGTAACCAAATATTATGACCAAGAAATTTAACAATATGTTTACCAAATGGAAAAGCTTTAACCTTTTCAAGGTTCATTTCATTTCAAAATCAACCTTTTTTACATATCAGTTTATTAATCGATATCTTTTCAATAAATAATCGAAAAAAATATTGGGACAAAGTTTTTGTTAAAAAAAAAAGAAAAGATAAATAAGGTTCTTCCTAGAATAACCAGTTTCTATTTATTTATGTTTTCTCAATTGACGTCAGCAGGCTGAAGCATCTATATTTCATTATGTGGGTATTGGTTGAGGATGTGATTTAAGTTTTTTCCTCTCGTTTAAGCATTTTTTTTGTTCTCAATTTGATTCGAACCCTTTTTTTATAAGAACAAAAATATTTCAAAAGATGATAAGTAAATCCATCCAAAAATAACAATAAAAATAAATATGAACATTTGCGAAAAAATTTTTACTTCTAACTTTTTGTTGATAATCCCAGACGATCCTATTTTCAGATTATGAAAATCTTATGGGTGTTGTTAATGTGTTTAAATAAGAAAGGAGCAAAAAAATATGATAAAAAAATCCAAAGAAATTATTAGAGTATTTATGGAAAATATAAAAAGTGTTCTTGGCGTTATCATGTTGAATTATTAAGACAAAAAATATACAGAACAATTTACTTACCTGTAGATACTCTTTCAATTTTTACTTTGAATATAAGTTAAACACGTTTCATCAAAGAAAAAGGCTTTTTTCTTTTATATCTTGGGGCTATTTCCTAAAGGACTTATAAATTTTGTTTAATTCATTTTACAGGCTTACACTTTGGGCATGCATGCAAACATAATTCAGTCGAAGGGTTATTTTTCGTGCTAAACTCAAATGCCTTAAAAAACTCCCTTTAAAAACTCGCAATTTTTCTTTTTTTTTAAATGCAATATTTTTTGTTTAAAATTTTAAAGAAATATGGTTTAGCTGTTGTATAAATGTATATATGCAGGTAGGAGATACCCGCTGATTTTCTTTGTATCATTTTTCTTTACGAATACAAAGCTTTAGCTACACGTTAAGTTTAGATACTTATATTAAATATTTATGATTTGAAACATTTTTTTCCTTACTTATTGTTTTATCTTCTTAAAATATTACTAAGTTAAAAAATAAAAAAACCTCAATATGTAACAAAAATCAAATTTTTTAATAGGAATTTCCTTTGTACATATAATAATATACCGGAGGTGAATTTCTTTTGTTCTTCTAAATTATATATACAACTTGAATATACAGTAGGTAATCTAAAAGTTCAAAAACATTTCAATGCATTTTTTTTTTTAAATACTATAAAGCCACTGGCACATACATAACGTATTGTATTGAATCAAACCTGAATCTCGTATCTAGAGAAAATTCCTTTCATTCAAGGAAACGTATAACCATCAACATGAATGTGTCACAGAGAGACAAAAGAATGTATGAAAAGAAGAGAGATTTATTTCAATGGTTTCAAATGTAAGAGTCTAAGAGGTAAAGTTGCTAATTATAAATCATAATATTCCCACACAAAGTTTTTAAACAAATCTAAATGAGCTTACAACGGCTTCTCTAGGAATAACAGCAATTCAATTTTATATTTTCATTAAAAGGAAATTGGAAAAATTGTTGGGAAACCAGATCTGGTAAATAGGGAATATTTGTCAGATGTTGAGTCCAACTTTGATTGTGTCACTTAACTTGTTAAGGAGTTAAGGCTTCAGTTATTTATAATGCTAAATTTTTGGAAAGAAGTCTGTTAGCACCATGAGAATCCTAGAAAACCATTCCCATCACATTTTCGAAAATAGTGATTATATAATTCATTCTATACGAATTCAATAAAAATAAATAAAAATTTGTCGGCGTGACAGCTTGTGTAGAACCAGGGCCTATTGACTTACAACTTTCAACCATTCCTGTGTGCGTGTTGGTAGGAATAGAGGGGACCTACAATTTTCTGCCGAATCCGAACGGTTAGGGTGAGAGGCACTTTTTCATGACAAGAGATACCTACTCTTGGAGGATTTGTCAATTCCTCGCTAGAGGCAGTAACCCGTGAAAAAGATTTCTGTTTTTAGGTGGCATCATAGGCTGGGAATCGGACCCAAGACCTTCGGCGTAACAGTCCAATGCACTAACCATTACACCACGGGCTACTGCATATTATTATTATTCAATATCTTAAATTAATTGAATTCAGCTCTCCTGTAGTAAGATCGGTATACAAAACCAATATGATCATACTAGCGACTATATAAGCTTGTGTTTTCCAGTCGAGAACTTTTAAAATTTCGAATTCATTCAAAAACTTAAATAAACCACTTCACTAAATACAATATATGTAACTTTCAGTCAATGACTATAAGTATAGTATAGGCATGCTTTTCCAGAACAAAAAACATTCATCAAAAATTTCCATGAAATGAATTTGTATACTGCTCATAATATATAATACTGGGTTAACCGTTTGTGTTTGCCTGTCGAGACCTTTGAAATAGGATGGATTTAAACAAATCATTACATGGATTATGGCATGGTACATACCATCATCAGCCATAGACTAAGAAGAATAAAATTAATTCTGCTCCAGTTGATGTGAAAGACATCAGATTTGTTTGTTTGAATAAGTTAGATTATTTGAATACTGTTACATCCTTTGAGTTTTCTTTGAATTTTACATTCACAGATGATAAATAAAAAGGAAAACAAATTTCTATGTGAAATAAACAAACGTATATATATTTTATAATGCAATTCACTTTAATGTGAATAACTTTAAATTTAATAATTTAAATTATGTGCAGATTGAATAAATTTGTGTCATATAGGATTCCTTTTAAAATGCGATAAAGTTATGAAGAATGCCGTCTGATTTCTTGAACAGATGCGAAAGTATAAAAAAAGAAATTAAAAAATCTTAGAAGTAATTATTTTTTAATTAATTTTACTGTATGAGTGTATGCACAATATGTAATGTGTATATTATTTCTTAAGATTTTGATTGATATTAATTTTTGATCTCCATAAAGAAGATTTTAAAATTATTTAAAAATTGATTAAGGGCCGGTAAAAGTTGCATATCATTAACACTCATAATTTTTGTATACTTAAATTATATAATAATTCTAGTCAAAAACTTTAGTTTGGCAAAAATGTATCACATATTTAACTTGCTTTAAAAATTAAAATTATCAACAGTGAATTTTTGAATTTTTGTCCCGACATTGAAAAATTTCCAATTGTCCCGATTTTTATTTGGACTTTTCCACATGTTGAACAAAGAAACCTACCGATAACTAATTCCCAACCCACTATCTAAATGGAATTTAATTGCCGATCCTCAGCCAAACTGCCATTAGTACCCTACATCATCACCGAACACACATAAAGCACCCTACACCAATATCCAAGCAACATAGATATACCAGCCACCCACCGATATCACAATGCACGATACGCACAATTTGACGAAGTTGACGTCATCACTAAAACAAAATTATATTTATTTCGTCGCCTTAAAGTTCACATTATGCCATAGCAGTAAATATAATAAGAAGACATAAGAAATTTCAAAAATTATTATCGAAGCTTATCGAATATCGACTCATGACTTTCTTGTTTTCGAAATAAAAGAGCAGAAGTTTGCTGCTGATTTGAGTTAATCTTAATAGCAATAGCAAGTGCATCAGTGTTGCCGCTGAATAAATTTAAAAGGGGTCCCAAAAAGAAGGGCCCCACGCCAAAAAAAAGGAGCCTCCACAAACACTATTAAAGCAAAAAAAAAAAAAAACAATAAACAGCAGCAAAAACATTTAAAAAAAAATTATTAATAGCAAAAAAAAAAAAAATAATATGTAGGTATTCTTAATACATACCTACATACATTTTGTATTTGGTACCCAATTTCCCAATTTTTTTTGTTTCTAATAAATTGAGTACAGTTATCATAGAATCGCAAGTCTTAATTTTAGTGTTTCGTTCTTTTTCGTTAAATAAAGAATAAAATTTTACATAAACAGAAAAAGGGGCCATTTTGATCATTTTTGAAAAAGTGGGGACTGAAAATGGGGCCATTTTGCTCCTAAAGGGGCCAAAAGAGAAACACTGAAGTGCATTCGTGTACAAGTAAAGTTAAACTTTTTGGCCCTAAAATAATACTAGCCGCCGATATTGTTAATGTTATGTTGCTCCCCTCTTGCTTTCGTGAGTTGTGAGCTGTAAATAGATTCCAACCGATAATCCCCCCTTACATTTGATACTAAGCAGCGTGCTCACTTATTCTTTCTTGGAATAGAAAAAGATTCCCACTTTTTTTTCCTCGGTTTTACTTCTTCTGAATGAATCTCATGGGCTGAGACTCTTCTTGCTCATCTTATACTACGCTCAACGCTGGTCGCTGATATACCGTGTTATTTTAGATTAAAAAGTTGTAACAATTAAAAACCCCAAATTTTGTTGAAATAAACGTTTGTAAATAATTACAGTTATTTATTTCTTTACCCGAGTTTTATTTGGTTTCTTTGGAATTATCCTGAACTCCGATGAGCTTTCGACAGTCTATCATCACAATCTCGAGGCTGCTTGTACTTAAGGTAAACATACAAATTTCGAGTTATATGGAAGAAATAGTGAATAAAAGTTTAAGCTTGAACAAACTTTTTTCAAAGCTTTTAAATCTTTTTATTTAAACTATTAAAAAGCACATAATTGCAAAATTATAAAAAAAAAGGCGATCAAGTCATTAAAAAGCATAATAACGTAAATAACTTCAAAATTGGGAAATTTTCTCAAAAAAACTTCATCACTCTATTTTCGTAATGAGAGTATTTTTGTTAATACCATAAACACAGTTTTCCTACAATCACTTAAGTTTGGAATAATGAAGACAAAACATTTCGGAATTTAATCATTTTTTTTTAACAATTCTAAGTTTTGACAGTATTACTTCTAGAATTTCATCATTGCGGGGTTCTACAGTGTCATATATGTATGTGTGTACGACGTACGTACCTATAATACTGACCCTTATTGTATTATACTGTTTTATTTACTTTAACGACATATCCCCAGAAATTTCTGTACAACCTCAGCTTTCTGTTCAACCATATTGGCCTAATAACGATGGTTGTTTTATTGAAACTCCACTCATTTTCGTTTCTAGATCAGTGTTGTTTTACAACCGTTTTCGTTAAACGACCGTCGTAAAAAGCCTTAATTTTTGCTATATATTATAGCCTTTGATTATCATGTGCAATTCCATAAAAAAGCTTTTAAAACAAATATATACTTTCAAGAAGGTATCTGCTGATTAGTATGAAATGGTCTAATGCATATGAATATTACATATGTATGTATATACGAAAGTATATGGTGCATGATTAAAATAAACAAAAAATGTTCTTTTTAAAGTAATAAAAACTTTGCAACCTTTCAGAAACTTTGAGATGTTAAAGCCTTTTAACTGCAGAAGCAGAATAATAAAAGCAAGGTTATGTTGTTTCTGTAAGTTCTATATTTATATCCTTTGAAAAGTTATATAGAGCACGAAATGTCAATACCGGTAACGAGCAAAGCATTGAATTAAGGCCTGCTGTTGAATATAGTATACATGAATAAGCAAAGCACTTTGTTTGCAAACATCATAATCCATTACGGCATTTGACTATCATTTCGTAATTGCAATTTGATGATGTTAATTAGATTGATGATTAATAATGTTATATGATGTCATGTAGTAGTTTTATTATAACTTAGGTATTCATCAAGTAATTTGACCTGAATTATGATTTTAGAGATTGATTTATAAATAAATTGTTCTATTTTTAGATTTCGAAGGGGATTCAAACAATTCTTTAGATGGTGTCCATTCGTCCATTTAGGAGCAGAAACTTTACAACGACGTGAGGCATTAACATCACGTTATTCATGCTCGGGCTCACCAGATCATCATAGAATAATGAGAAATGGTGCGTGATAAAAATAATAATAATGATTATATTCTATTATTGTAGCTTAAGTATATGAATTAATGGTTTTATTTGTAGATACAGAAAGGTCGTTTTTATATACATGTCCTGGATCACCAAAAAGCAGACGTATATCGCACTGTGGTAAGAAAATGCTATAATCATAAAATCAATTATATAATGATACAATAATACAATAATACGAATAAAACGATTATGTTAGTTTAACAAGAAGATTTAATTTGAATTCAGAAATGTGGAATAAAATATAATTTTCAGTTAGTTTCTTTCTTAACTAAAAAAAAACAAAAACTGTTTTGGTCTTGGTAGTTGTTTATTTTTTTTATTTTTACTTAAAAGTTGTTGACTTTGTAAACAATGGCGAAAAAATTTAGACGATTTTATACGCTGTTAAAGTATTTTAGTATGGTGCTAGGTTAAAAACAGGGTTTTCCATACGAGTTAACATCGTAAATAGCTTTTTATCATTTTATCTTTTTAGTTTTATATTCTTAGAGTTGAATTTCATTTTGACAATTATTAAAAAATTGAAAATGGTATATTTCGCATGAACTGTCACTTAATTAATAAAATAGGTTAATTATGATATTTCTTTTAAAAAGTCGTTATAAAGTAAGAATATTTTAGTGAATATCTTTAAAGTTATAAAATTTTAAGGTAATAGGTATAAGAAAAAAATGTATGTAGTCCGGCTTTAATAATTGCCATTAATCAAAAAAACAAGACACGACTCCATGAATCACCTTAAGAGTTTCAAAAATTGAGATTCCGATGAAAAATGCGTCTATTCTGTGAGTGCTTTCCAGTTGTCTCTGACTCTATCCACCCCAAAGGTAGGTATAACCCAAAAAAAAAAAATCGTTAAAAAATAAATACGATGAGTTTCTTGGCATTTACTTACCATCACTCTTATAATATTCTTCTAAACCAGCACGCAATTATAATTTGAAGACAAAATTGAAGACAAATACTTATTTTAATTTAGTGACTGAATTTGATGACGTTAAGCTTCTTATATAATCTGACAACAAAAAATATCGCACTTAAGATAAAACATTTTGTTTTTTTATTTTTCTCAAAGGCCTAGTACGAACATCGACCCTCATGACCAATAACAACCAACAGAGCGGTTTTAATTCCACAACAGCAACGACAAATTCCATTCATATTGGTTCAGCCAACAACAAGGATATATACTCAATGAATTCCTTGAGCAAGGACTACACTCTTTCCAGGAGCAATTCTGCCCACCCAGCGCAACAACGATGGGCATCCAACCGAAAAGGGGTGTCCTGACAAATTGGCAATGGCAAACCTGACATTGTCGTTACTAGTGACAACACTCCAGACATCATGGATGATCCTAGTTCTGCTGTTGCTACGACAGCGTGTAGTAACAACAATATAGGTGCACTCAGATTTATGCAACATGGAATGTTCAACGAGGGGAATCAAAAGACGTGGCTGTAATTTTTGTTTTTTTTTTCGTTTGTTAGTTTTTTATTATTATTATTTTTTCCTATGAAGATTTAACTACATACAAAAATATATATATGATGGACAAAAATTCATATTTATAAGAACAGTGTTAATTATTTAAATTAAATGCGAGAGAAAGATTTGGTATTTTGCACTAAGAGATGTTTCCTATAATAATATTGATATATCACTATTTCGTTGAACTGTAAAACAAAAAAATAAATAAAATGTAAAAAAAAATAGATGTCCTTTTTGTATAATGTCATAAAACTGTAAATATTGTACTTTATTTTTAGAGAGAAAAATGTATTGATTTCGTTGATATTTTTTATATGTACCTATGTTTATTTTAATTCTAAGAATTTGTTTAGTTTTGCTTAAGTGAAATAAATTATTTTCCAAAGTGCTTTTGAATATGTTTGAATTACAAAAAAAAAAACTCGTAAATAATACTTTCAGTCGTATATTTATTAGATTTTTGTCTTCTTAGACACTGTCTAACTATTTTCAAATTGGTGGAAATATGCTTTATTTGAAGCAATAGTTATAAATTCACAATTTCTCTTATGTTTAATATGGTTTGGTCAGTGATCGTCTACCAGGCTTTATTCAATAAATATCACATTATTCACGGTTAAGATAATCTACTCGTGTGTCTAAGTTATGCAGCTATAAGACAACAATAAACAAGGTTTTTGAATACATTACCCAAAGTTGAACAGTTGCTTAAAATTAGACAACGTTTATAAATAAGATCATTTATGTTTAATAACTGCCATATTATTTACTCGATTAATCCAGTTTAAAACTTAATTCCGGATGTAAATCATAATAAATTCAATGTGAATACCATCCAGATTTAAGTTTTGAACTGGATTAATTGAGTAAATAATATGGCTGTAAATGTTCACTGATTAAATCCGAATTAAAGGCTCATTTATAGACAAAATGATGATTCAATTGAATTTAAGGCATTCTAGTTTTTCCTCTTTAGGAAATCGCCTAAAAACATTAAGTCCCAGAGAAATCGCTTCGCACTACACATGAAAAAAAATGTAATTTTTCTTTTTTCGCACAAACTAAAAAATTTATAGAAAAACTAAATTAGTTTTCACCTGGAATTATAATAACAATACCAATAGGTTAATTAATCAAAAAGGAGGATCTCAATCTCAATTTAATCCGTCAGACCTTTCAAGTTGTATATGTACATCTCTTTTCTTCTTACACAATCTGAAAAGAAAATAGACCCGGCTAAGAATATTTTTGACAGGAGAGTATTAAAACAATTTTTTGTTTAGATAATTTAATAAAATAAGTTAAGTTAATAAGTTAAGTAATTAATTCTTTTGCAAAAATAATATAACTCACGCAATAGTTTTTTCTTCTCTATATATTTTTAGTTCAAATTAAATTTTTAAGCTTTTGAATTAAATTATTTGGTTTCAATTTTTTCCTGGCGGTGTTTGGAACGCTTCGCTTACTGTAGGAAAAGGGTACCAGAAATGCAACAAGGCGGCCTTTGACATATAGGCACTTTGGAATGTGCCTGCCTCTATAGTACTACTTTGTATGGGTGTTACTATCGGACTCCTTTTCTAGCATCTTAAAGTATTTATTCCTTAAAGTCTGTATTAAATAAATGACAGGGATTCTTTCTAATTTAAACTATTTTTTGATTGGTACAATTTCGGTCTCCAATATATTTTAAACAAATTCATGCGTCGCCGATCACTAAATAAATCCACTTTTTTTTGTTGAAAAAGGAATTATTTTTTTTATTACATTTATTATATCTTGAAGCAAATCAGATTATTTTCTCAGCAGTGATGACAAAAAAATAAAAAAAAAATAAAGCAACTCTTCGCCATCATCAATGTTGTCCTTTATTTGAATGACGACGTGCTACTGGGGTAGAAAAAGCTAAAATAATATTGGCACATTATTCTGGCATTATATGTATATGGTAAGGACACTTTGGCAGAATATTCAACAAATACCTAACTATATTATTATATTTTTTTTTTAACGTAATGCTTACGGCATGATAATATCAAAATCAAATTTGTTGCAAATTATTAGAAAGTCGTGCTGCATTGCAACAAATTGCAAACTCTGTCCTCAAGGGAATTTTTTCGTATAAAGTTCTGTTATAGAGAATCCGTACCGGATGCGGTTGGGCTTGAACAGAATGTTTAGTAATACAGGGTTATATATTTTATAGGTAGGTACTTAATAAAATATAATCAATTAAAGTAAAAATTGTTTTTTTTTTCAAAGCTTACATTTTTATAAGAGCGTTCCTTTATTAGGAAACTCTCCGATTTTCTGTCCAAAATACACAAAATTCTGTCAAAGTTCATATTAAAAAAAATTAAATTTGTAGAAATGTGGGACGTACGGATGCGGATATCAATGACGAACACAACGAAACCCCTGCTTCAACGAAGAGTGCTGGCTGGACCATGCAGCCAAAAACAATCCAGCATATGCGGTGCAGACTATAATGCAACCAGAACTGCTGAGAGCAGCCCGTGAAGTCTGTGAACATAAAATAATGAAGAAAAACTGACTTCACAAAAAAAAAAAAAAAATAAAGATCATGAGAAGCAAACAATCAAGTCCATTTTGGTTTTTTACTGTAGGAGAAATGTTTGCTAGTAAATATGCGCAGTTTAAGATAGCCAACAATCTACTTGGCTAAACAACCCATTCAACTTGGTCAAACCTAAGTTCACATAATGTGTGTGTGTATAAGGTTGCATAATTATGATAACTTAAACAGGTACGAACTATACATGTTTTTTATTGGTTTTCCTGATTATTCGTCAACTTATGAAGAAATATCGCTTCTTGATTAAGAACACCATCACCGACGGTCGAAAATGTTGATGTTGAAAAAGATCTAGAAAAGCTGAAGCTAAAGCGTTATTTTTCGATATACCTATACATAGGTACAAATTTCCAAAAATCCGCTCAACTGCTGGCTTATATGCTTTATGCCGATGATATTCACATTATCGACATTAAGCGTGGAGCCGAAGTAAATAGCAAATGGGTTTAGGTATTAAGATCATTTATAGACGATCGTACCATTCTATTCCTTTTCGCTCCTAATATTCCAAAAGAACAACTGAACAAATGCTTTCAACAAATGCTTTTGTGAAGTGTGAAAAGGAATGACAAAAAAAAACTCCTTAAATTGTTGATTGTTGACTTTTTTTTTCACCCCGATTATACTTCCTACTATTCTCTCTTAAAAACTGAAAAATGCTAGAAACTCATTTTCCATGAGTTGAAGGGAGATGGCGAAGTTTTTTGAAGGGAAGGTGATACATTCCACAGCATATAAATTAAACTAATTTTAATTACATTAATATAAAAAAAATATTTTTTCTTTCTTTATTTTTTTTCTTTATTAGATTATGAACCGGCAGCGATTCTGCCTTTTAAAAGAATACATACATTTTACTTAAAATCTAAAGCTTAAATACTAAATAACCTGCAACACAAGCACTTTACCCTGCTACTTGTTCCCACAGGTCAACGCTCGTACGTGATGGAATGTAGCGGATGCAACTCGACGCTTTTTGTAGACGCGTTGTCAGCATGATGGTGTGGGAACCTGGGTTAATGGACTGTTTTCAGCTTATTTGTCGTTAACTCCTCCACCCTTAATTTCGAACGTCCTCGTTCGACGACCTCAAATGTTTTGCAATATCCTCTATTCCAATTATTATAGGTTTTGCTCCTTCAGCTGGTATTGGTGCTGATATGACTTCATCTTTCTTGTTTCCAATTTTATTTTTTAATTTACCAGATAACTTGTAGGCAAATGTGAATACTATTGATATTAGGCAAATAGTTGTTATTGAGCTGGTTGTAATGTGGATGAGATTTTCTTTTTCTAGTTGTTCTATTTTCGAAGTTCCGTTGGAATACAGGTTTTTTAGCCTCTTAAGTGATAGAAATTCTTCGTTTGCATTTGACAATGATGTGGGTTGAAGAATTGCTGGCATCGGTTGGTACTGAATTGATTCTTTGTTTATTATTTCCCTGTCTGCTATGGAGATTGAAGTGTTTACGTGGCGTATGATGAAAGTTCCGTTGAGTTCTATCGTCTCTTTATTGATTACTGCAGGACCGTTGAATTGATTTAGCAGAAGTATACCTGTTGATATCTCCTCTATTGATGGAATATGATCGTTGTTAGTTGTTTTGCAGTTTGGTGTCATGCTTTTGAGTAGGTTTGGGATGCAGTTAGAAGTGCTTATGTCTGTGATACTATCTCTGTTACATATTTCTAATTCGTTATATTTTTTACAATCTTTATCAATTCCAAAAATTGTTTCTTTACATTGTAGAATTTTTCCATAAGGAATTTTATTAACAATATTATTTTTTTTTATAGATTTAAGAATGAAAACACTACAAGATTCACTTTCGCTTGTAGGTAAAGTAACTATATAGATAATATTTTTATTATTTGACGCTATTTTTACATTGGCGAATTCAAGAGCTTCATCAATGTTTATATAAGGAATATTTTCGTTATTCATAATTGTCTCCGTAATGTTTATTTCATTGTTACTTAAGATATACGAATTAACAATATTGGCTTTTGCCCAATGTATAGCGTAAGCTATATTTATTATCTCTTCTTTTATAAGTTCTAATTTGTATTTAATTTTCATTACAATATCGGTTTCTATGTTTTCTTTAAAAGTTTTAATAATATTATTTGTTACATTTGTTATTTCATTTAATTTTTCTAGTTACAACTTGATTGTTGTTGTTTGTTAGTACATTGTTCATTTTATTTGTTAAAATTTCAAAGTCGCTGTGGTCTGGATTTCCAGCGATCCATTTCCACGCGCTTCCTATAAAGTCTAATGATCTTTTTGATTTAACATTAGTTTTCAATCTTTTTAGATAATTTTTAATTCTTTCTATTTCAAAGGGTAGGATAGGATATAGTGGATGGTGAGGTTTGACGGTTGTGGACGTAAATATTTCTAGTTGCGAAATGAAATCTTCGTACATTTCGATATCGATGATATGAATTATCCTAAAATTACCATTTTGAATTTTTGCGGTTCCTGTCCTTATTTTAATAAGTTGGGAATTGGTGTAGTCTAATATTTGGACATTAGCATGTATGGTACAAAAGAGTACCAGCAACCTAAAGGGAAGGAGAGGAAATTAATTTTTAATTAAACTCTTGTGTATGGTTTTTCCTGATTTTTTAATGACAGTAGAATTCTTATTTTGTTTTACTATTTCCTTTCTATACTTGGGAGATAGTTTATTTCCTAATCTCTTGTTGATTTTGACGTAAATAACTTCTCCAATGGAAAAGTTTCTAACTGCGGTTTTCTTTTTATTATGGTATTCTAAATCGGAGTCTTGTTTTTCCTTAATTTTGTGTATCGTTTTCCTTCTTTCTATTTCAAGCTGTTCAGGATTATTTGCTAGATTTCTTGCGAAAAATATTTCAATGGGTTTTTTGCCTGTAGTCGAATGTATGGAATTATTATATTCGAATATTGACTTGTCAAGTAGTTCTGGGAATGTGAAATCTGGATTTTGGGATTTCAAACATCGTAATACTTCGGAAAGTGTAGAATGGAAACGTTCTATTTGTCCGTTTGCTGTACTCGTATACGGAGGTGTTTTAAATACCTTTATATTGAAAAAGTTTTCTATCATAAAGAGAACTGCATTAGAATTTAAGGATTTTTCGTTATCAACGATTATAGTTTGCGGAACGCCAAAAGAAAGTATTAATTCTCTTAGAGGTTGTTTTATGTCTTCAGCGGATCTTGATTTTAGGATTTTTACTAAAGCGTATTTTGAGAACTTATCAATAGCTGTCAGGATAACTCGTTTGTTTGTGAAGTAAATATCTATGTGTAATGTTTGTCCAGGGTACGTAGGTATGGGAGTTGCTTGGATCATGGGATTACAAGGGTGTCTGTCATATTTGTGCTCCTTACATATTGTACAGTTTCTCGCTATCTTTTCGACTTTACGACGCATTTGGGGGAAATAGAATTTGGTCCAGATCTGAAGTTTATTTTCCTTACTATTCCTATGTGCACGATTGTGTTCTTTGATGATTTCGGATTCTTGTTGTTCTTCGTCAACTAAGTCTGTGACTATTTTCCTGGCAAATCTTATTCTATATTGTTTGAAGTGAATGGGATAAATTTCCTGAATTTGGCCTAAGATTCTTTCGCTGGTTTGCAAGCCATTGATGACAGATGGATTTAGGTAACGTTTAAAGATATCAATAATTTTTTCATTGGATAGTTCTGGATCTACTATTGTGTGTCGATGGTATGTAGGGAATGTAATTTTGAATTTGTAGGATGCTACAGTACTCTCTGATAGGATGATTTGATTTTTAAAAACATTTATAGGTTCATCTGCAAATTGAATAAGGTTTTGTCCTGAGCTTTCATCACTATGTTGTGTGACAGTTAATGAGTTAATGTTGCTATCTACCGGTGGTCTTGAAAGAGCATCAGCCACAACGTTGGTTTTACCGGGCTTATATTTCAATTCATAATTGTACTCTTCGAGTATGGCTTTCCAACGCTTGAGTTTGTTGTTGGTGTTTTTATTGCTTAACGCATAAGTCAGTGGTTGATGGTCGGTGAAAATTTTTACAACTGCTGACCCGTAGAGGTAATTTCTGAGACTATTAAGCGACCAAATGATGGCCAGCATCTCTTTCTCGTTGGTTGCCAAATTTTCTTCTGATTTTGAAAGAGTTCGGGAAATAAACGTTATGGGTTTACCATCTTGTTCAAGTACTGCGCCTATAGCGTAGTTAGAGGCATCTGTTGTGAGATGGAACTCCTTTTTGAAGTCTGGAAATTTGAGAACAACATCTTCGGAGATGAGGGAACTTTTAATTTTTTGAAAGGCTTCGAAGGCTTCATTATTAAAGTTTATAATTTTTTTACAAGAAGACTGTTTGGACACTCGTCCATCTTCCCCTCTGAGAAGGACTGTCAGGGATTTTGCTAATTTAGCATAGTCTTTGATAAATCTTCGATAAAACCCTGATAGGCCTAAGAAAGATCGTAGGTCTTTAAGTGTTTTTGGACATGGGAATTGGGCTATTGCTTCTACTTTGGACGGGTTTGTCTTAATTCCTTTGGAAGATATAATGAATCCTAAAAATTCTACGCTATCTTTAAGGAATTCGCATTTATCCATTTGGACTTTGAGATTTGCATTTTGAAGGGTTTCAAAAATTGTTGATAGATTATGGAAATGAGATTTTTCGTCCTTACTAAAGACAACTATATCGTCTATGTAGACGAAACATATTTTGCCTATATGTTCTCGTAGTATGTCGTCTAGGGCTCTTTGGAAAATAGATGGTGCATTTTTCAATCCGAATGGAAGTCGAACGAATTCGTATTTTCCATTACTAACTGAAAAAGCAGTTTTTTCAATGTCGTTTTCATGAAGTTTAATTTGGTGAAAACCACTTTTGAGATCTAGTACTGAAAAAATTTTGTTCTGTCCAAGTTGGGATAGGACTTCATATATTTCAGGTATCGGATAACGATCGGGAATAGTAATAGTATTGAGCTTTCTGTAATCGATTACTAATCGATATTTCTTTTCACCAGATGCATCGACTTTTTTGGGTACGACCCATATTGGTGCATTGTACGGGGACCGTGAAGGTCTGATGATGCCGTCTCTTAGAAGTTGGTTTATTTGTTTTTCGACTTCATCTTTTAATGACATTGGATATGGATATGATCTTGTATAGACTGGTTCATCATTCGATGTTCTAATTCTACCTTTTACTGTCGTGGTGTAAGTTAATTTTTCGTCAGGTTCGGCGAATAAATTAGAGTATGACTCTGTAAGTTTATGAAGTTCTGTTTTTTGTTCTTGTGACATGTGACTATCTCTAATGGTGACGGAGTTTACTGAATCAGAAATTTGCTGTTTGAGTCGGATTTTTAATTTATTTTTAATGAGCATATAACTTTCTTTTGTAAAAATGACAGCTGACAAGTCTTTAAGGCTGTCATTGCCTAGAATTCCGTGGAAGGACTTAAGTGTGGGAAGAATGAAAAATTGTATTTGTATGGTATTGATACCGAAAAGATTTATCATAGTATGTTGGCTTATTTCGACTTTACCGCCAATCGAATTTGCAAAAAAGTTTTGTTTATTGGTAGTTGGATTCTTTACTAAGCTGGGCTGAATGTAATTTTTATTTGACCCTGTATCGACTAAGAATTTTAAGATTTTACCGTCGCTCGTCTTACATTCAAAGTATGGCAAGGACGAGCTTGTTAACCTAAAAAATGAATATCTGCAAAGTCGTTAAGCTGTTCATCGTGGTTGTTTTGATTTGCAATATAATCTTCTAATGATTCGTCTCCAACATGCATTGTATTCATTGAATGTAAAAGTGAATTGTAAGCATTGACGTCAGATTGGTAAGGGTAGTCATATTACTCAATAATATTTGAATCAATGTTTACTTGTTCGTCAGCTTGCTCAAAGTTTGGATTTTTTATTGATTCAGGATAGGATGGTGTCGTTGAGACATGGAAATTTCTTTGCATTTTAGGTGGTTGTGCTTGCATGGATGGGGATGAAGTGTTTTGCTCATTCGGTCTTTTACCGAATAATGGGTTATGAGGTTTTGGTCTGTTTATATAATTGACCCCTTTTGACCGCATGCTTTGGTCAATATCCATTGGCACTGGTGTAGGAAAAGGTTTTGGGGCAGTTGGTCGTGGTGGGACGTACTGTTTCTGTGGTTGAAAAGGGTTTTGTTGAGGGTATTGGTGACGTTGTTGAAATTGCTTTCGATATTGAGGGTATTGTGAATATTGCGGATAATGAGACCGTTGTTGGGGGTGTTGTGGAAAATGTACCAGATTTGGGAAAAATTGTTGTTGTTGCGGAGTATGAGCTGGTTTGCGAGGTGGCAAATCATGGATTGCTTTTTTGTTATGACCGATAGGTATGTTAGCATGTTGTGAGCGGAAGCTTTGGTTCTCAAGTTTTTGGCATAAATATAAAGCTTGTGGAAGGTCTACAGGTTCTCTGATGCCTAAAAGTCTCGGAAGATCGCCTCTAAGACCTCTTATAAAGGTGTCTAGAGCTTTGTCTCTATAGGTTTCCGTTAACAAATGCATGGCATCTGTAGAGATGTTCATACTAGAGATTTTGTTAAGTATCAATGATAGATGTTTGTATACTACTTGATAGTATTCTTCGACACTGTTATTACTCTGTGTGAGAGTTGTCATCTGGTACTCAAGTGTACCTAGATCACGTTTATCGGTATAGTGGGTAGTTAGGCATTTAGACATGCATTCCCAGTTTAAGGGTGTGTTATAAGACTCTAACACTGCATCTGCATTGCCAACAATCTTATTTCTTATGGTATTAAGAATACCGAAATATTTAGGCGTGCCTTTAAGGTGGTTGTAAATGTTGAGAATCCTCTCAACGCTCTTTCGCCAAGAGCTGTACTCTCCAGGGTTTCCTGAGAAATCCCTCAGAGTACGTACCACATCAGGTACTTTATCGAGATCGGTTAAGTTCCCGGAAAATTGAACATCAATACTTTGTTCGTTACCTTTATAAAAGTTCGCGTGTGGATTTATTATTGATTGGACAATTGGACCCATTACTTTTGAAACAATATTTGTGACAAGTTCTTCTAATTCTGGTATGGCCATTGCTGCACCTTGGTTTGAAGTGGTTGCGCTTGGGTTGGGAGGGGGTAGGTTAAAATTTGGGAGTTGGATGTTTGGTGGAGGGTTAGAAACTGCGGTTTCCAGCATGTTTCTTTTCCTAAATTTACTTTCTTTCGTAGTTTTGGGAATTTTGGAAAATATTTATTAAAATGGGATATTAAGGTTTATATTTTAAATATTTTAATTTATGTTTATGAACTAAAATATATGGTCTAATAATTCAAATTAGATTAGCAAGAGAAAAAAAAAAATGATTATGAGAAAAAAATTTTAGGTTTAAATAGTTACTTGTTGAATAACTTGTATAAAAATAATATTTAGATTAAATAGTTATCACTTTTTCTTAATTTTAACTTTAATAATTTTCTTACGAAATAATTGTGGTAAGTGAGTTCATGTTCCAACGCTGGCGAGAGGGTAGATGTCCTTTTCGCTTCCTACTGCGGTACCCGTTTCGCACTCCCTCGTTGTTCGCTTTATCGATCGATCCAAGCGTGATTCACTGCACTTATTTTACTTTCTTGAGTCACAATTAGTTGGGTTTTTGTTTCTAAATTACACTGGCGTGCTGCTTAAGGACGACTTTTATGAGTTTTAGAACACTTTGGGTTGTTTTTTTTATTTAGTTATATTCGCGGCGTGCTGCTTGAGGACGACTTATGTTTATCAACTATAAAACGTTTTGGGTTGTTTTTATCAGTTACATTCGCGGCGTGCTGCTTGAGGACGACTTATGTTTATGAACTTTAAAACACGTTGGGCGCCAATTAAACTAATTTTAATTACATTAATATAAAAAAAATATTTTTTATTTCTTTATTTTTTTTTCTTTATTAGATTATGAACCGGCAGCGATTCTGCCTTTTAAAAGAATACATACATTTTACTTAAAATCTAAAGCTTAAATACTAAATAACCTGCAACACAAGCACTTTACCCTGCTACTTGTTCCCACAGGTCAACGCTCGTACGTGATGGAATGTAGCGGATGCAACTCGACGCTTTTTGTAGACGCGTTGTCAGCATGATGGTGTGGGAACCTGGGTTAATGGACTGTTTTCAGCTTATTTGTCGTTAACTTATACAACCTGCAACATTTTACTCACTAGGACACTATATAGGGGAGATGGTTTTAATACTTTTTTATTTTTTTAAATAAAAATAAAAATAAAAATAATTTTTTTAAAACTCAAGTAATTCAATAAATTATGTACATATATGTCAGGTCTCTAAAATTTAGTTTTGCTAAATATATACATATTATGATACTTACATTCTAAAATATGTACGTTATGTTAAAAAAAATTGTTTTTTTCTTAGTTTGGAATATATTGAAAAAATAAAAAAGATATGCCATCTCACCCACATTTACCCTATAGGTACCTAAGTGGTATAACTTCAATTCCAAAACTATCATTTTGTACAAAATTAATTTCTCGATAATGGTCTGGAAAAAATTTGGTTACTAGTGATTGGTGTAGATGTTTAGCAGCTTAGATTGATTGGTATAACTAGCGAAGTGTGGTGTCTTTTAATTTAATATAAATATATACCTAGCTATTACCTAGTCCGCTTCGGAAATTTTGAATCTTAACTTGCAATAAACACAGAGAAAAAATCAAAATCTACGGCAAACTGTAGTAAATTTTACGATAAAGGCAGTATAATCCGAACCTACTGCACAGTGCACACGTCTACTGCTCACCGCCTGCAATATCTAATGGCACAAGGTCAAAAAATTGAAATTTGAACTGTGGTCGCCATTATGATTAAAATTAAACCCTTTACATTTCTGTAATATCGGAACATTGATACTTCTTCTCAATTACGAGAGATAGAGATAGTGTCATTATGGTTTCGAAAATGGCGCCTAAAGACTTTCGATGTACATTACTTAATTCAATAATGACACTTTTCCAAAAAAAAAGGCGGATGCCGCCTACTTTTGAATCCGGAAAAAAAGTTATAAGTAAGTAATGCTTTTCACATCAAAATGGCAAATCCGTGTCAGGATAGCATTATTTAAATCGCTTGTATCTCGAAACTGAAAAAAATGTGTTGTGCCATTATTGCAGGCGGTAAGCGATATGTAGATGTAATAAAAATAGCTTTTGTATATTAATAGTAAAATTAACTATAGAAACAGTAACAGTAACTAAAAGTTTCCGACATGATCATTAAAATCTAGTGCAGTTGTAGTAAATTTTATTACTTAAACAGTGAAATCTATTGGCGTAGGAATAAAATTTACTACAGGGGGCGTAGTAAAATCTATCGTAGTGTAGTAAAATCCAATACATAGTGAATTTTAACAATTTTTTTTTTATATTTGAAATGATATTTTTTATTAAAAGATTGAAGAAAAAATAAATATGTAAAAACTTATTCGAATGCTTGTAACTGAAGAGTGTTTTTGAGCGGTTGCCTGGTGCATAGATCCTGGTATATAAATCTGATGCACAAACGCTTGTAAACTAGTGACCTCTTACCATGTTTTTAGAAATTTTTTTTTTTTAGATTTTTGAATTAAGTGCCATCTTTATCTACCGAAAATCTTGAAAACATTTAATTTGTATTCACTTCTCATTTCATAAAGGTAGTTCGTTTTCAAGTTTAAACTAATTTTTATATTTAAGTGTTTAATGCCATCTATCGGAATATTGAAATTTTAATGAGCGTAGTTTTTCTTTAAATAAAAGTATACTGCTTGGCAGAGAAAAAATAACTTCCTTCAAGTACCTACCTATTTATCTAAAAAAAAAAATATCACCCTGTTCTATGAAATGTAACAAATATTTCCTTCTGTGAGCATAGTAAATTCCATTGTATTTGATATTAACAAACTTCGTACAGGATAATTTGGAGACTTTATTGAACGATTTTATGAGTACGTATATCTATACTCTGAGAGAATGTTTACCAATCTATTAGGTATTATGTACATTTTATCTCAATAAACCTACTTATTCTGATTAAAAGGCACAAGTTAGGCAGACACCAAAATCAATTTGGGGAAAAAGCTTTCATAAGCGGTTTACTAAAATGACCACTTAGTTAATTATTTATAGTATTATAAGTGTTGGTTGTCCTTTCGTTGAATCTACATAAAATCTTGTATATATACGATATAATACCTATGACCCTATGAGTGTATCACCATCCCTCAAATAAATTTATTGTTCATTTATTGAATACGATAAAAGTTCATGCAAATTATATAAGATAAATTGTTTTATATGAGTATTAGTTTAACATTTATTAAAAAATCAGAAAAAAAATAAAAATGATTGTAGGTAGGTTGTGCATTTATATAGAAGCAACTTTTTCCGGTTAACTAATAATTTAGAATTTATGGTTGCGATGGTGAACTAAATACATAATTATTTTTAAAGCGTGTAATATACCTACCTATAAACAGGCTGGGTGCGACCCACACTGGTAACTTCCCATTGCTGTCCTTGGAAACTGGACACCCCATGTTATAAGGATATTCAAAATCTTAAATAAAAGGTATTCATTATGCGATCAAGTGAAAACCAAAGTATTTTAGCAATATTGTTGGCAGATTCTTTTGCTAAAAAAACTGTCGTTATGCGAATTATGGATTGTTTTAATGTTGCAAATTTTCCATGTGTAATGTATGTGAATAAAAGTATAAATTTCAATTAAGGTTATAATATACATACATATGTATGTATGTGTTTGTTAAAAAAAAATTATTATGGTTGATACAATTTCACCAGGGGAGTCATTCCGTAATTTTCTAAACGATAATAGTCGATGAGATCGTCTATGATTTGTTTCACGTAACTCGACCACTATCGTCTCGTCTATCGTTCGCAGTTTTCGAGCGTTTGGTGAATTTTAGAAACTCTCAAAATGTCTAGTCAAGCTGTCATAATTTTCAATAAAATGCATTTTTAGTATTTGTATTGTTGTTTTGTGTTTGGTGGCGATTGAAACTAAAGGCAAATCATTTTAAAATGTAAATTGTTTTTGGGGAAATCGAAGTTTGTAAGTTAGTTTATTTTATACAAACACCTAGCAAAGGAAATTTTGAAGAGAGTAAGGGGAAGGTTTGGATAAAACACATACAAAATTTTTTTGGGCACAATCTAAGCATCCATTATTTTTTTTATAATGCGCTTATGAAACCAAAACCAGAATAGATGTTTACACATCAAAAAAAGTTATTTAATTTTGCGTACATATATAAGGATGCCTTTTTCCAGTAGGTACAACACAGGAACAATAATACTACCGAAAACCTTTTTGAAAATAATGGGCCTTTAATGAAACTTAGCAGTAATCGCCTTCCATCTGCTATAAAGCATGAATCTGCACATAAATTTGTTTTTACCTGAGTAGTGAGTTTGATAAATTTTTCGGAATTCCATGTCATCCAAAGATAGTTAATGTGTTTAACATCCATAGCTATAATTATAGCAATTTTTTTATTTTTGCACATTCATATACTTGTAGCATAATAGGAACGAAGATCATGATGTTTTATTTGTTGTCCTAATTAAGAATCAAATGAGTTCATCAAAATTTGTTCGTTAGAGTTGGTTGTGGGTGTGGGATTGTTACAAAAAAAAAAAAAAACGTGTGACAATAATAGTACCTACTTTTATGAAACTTTGCAAAAATCTTTCAAATATCGTGATAACGAAAAATTTAAATTAAGACGATACAACAACATCAAAAAGTCTAAGTCCTTTTAAAATGAAGATGACTGTACTTTCCATATTGAACAGGTAAAATACAGTCCCCTAAAAAAAAACTCCCTTACATCCTAAATATTTTTTATAATTTAATTTTTAGTTTTAATGACATATGAAATATTTCCTCACCTCTATGTCAGAAGCATGAACCTGTAATAATGTTAGTTGTGGATTTTAATGTTCTACTACATATGTATACAATGTGAGAATTAAGTTTCTCTGATATCCGCACATTAACAATCCTGGATAAAAAAAAATATTCTATTGATTACTTTAAATTCTAAAACAATTTTAAAATTTGCAAGGATATCTGCTTTGTCGGAAGATTGAATATTTTCTGTAAATACCTTACTTTGATTCAAAAGGATTTACTTTTTAGAACTTCAACATAGAATCAATGTTTGAAACTTATTTTTTTTTTCTGTTATTTGACTAAGTACCTACTTTGGTAAAGTATAAATCCCAGAAGAAGAAAATAGAAACAAAAACAGTGTCCCAACCAAACTTTTCCATTAAAAAAAAGGTGCAGAATATTCACTTGACTTCCTGCTAAGAACTACTATTATAAGAACCTTAAAATAGGATCCCGTTGGTTTGAAGTTATTTTTTTCAGTCGTTAAAATGCTATTAAATTTGCACAGCAGCGCACATTCACATAGATGGTCGAGCTTAAAATTGTATTCAAAATGATCTGAGACAAATTCTCAATTTGTTTCATCACATTTTTTTTTATATCAATTTCCGACAAACTTTCTTTAGTACTATACTAGGTATAAAAACTAAAGGGTGCCTCGAGGGGCTTTTGGTGTTTTTTATTTTTTTTTTTTTTTAATTTAAAATTAAATGAATGGATTCTTGGAAGAAATTGTGTAAATTTTTATTTCACAATAAACTTCATAGGAAGTCATTAGGCAAATTTGAATATTTTTGTATAACAAAAAAAAAAAAAAAAACTACAACAAATTTGAAAAAATATCCGTCTTGGCCGAGTTGATATGGGTTTGTTTATTCCTTTGACCCAATTGCAAATTTTAGACGTTTATTTCTCTAACAACTTAATGTGTTTCATTATAGAGGATTACTAACACAAACATTATTTGATTTCACAAATTTCTTATAAAGATAAAAGTCGAATGGCATCACATTTTGAAGGAACGTAATTGATGTAAGTTTTTTTTTTTTTTTTTTTTTTTGTGAGATAGAATTTTTATATAAGATTTTCTTCATTTTTTGTAGGTATAAGCTTCACAATTCAAGATAAAGTTAAAGGACATGACATAGTCATATTCAACTGAAATAAATCATCCAAGTAAAACACGGCAATATTTAATTGGACTTTTTCTATCAATATACAATTTAGTTATGGAGGTCCAATGAAACTAAAGTTTTAATCTGTATGATGAAACTTTGTTTTAATAATGTTTTAAAAAGAAATATTAAGAAATAAGAAACATAACAGTTTTGTGCTGATATAAGCAGTGGCGTAGCGTGGGTTTTTGCCGTCCGGGGCAGAGCCAATTTTGCCGCCCCTAGCAATTTTTTTCTGGGCCTTTAATTTTGTTTTCTGTTTTAAAAAACATCAAAGTGAAACAGCTACTTAACTTACCTTGTTATAATTATTAACTTATTAACTTTCGATTTCTCGGTAAAAAATAGAGAAGTCAATTTTTTACAAAAATGTGAGAAAATGTGTTTTATGGAACTTATGGTTCTTGAGATATGGAGAAAACACTCTTAATAAAGCCAAATGGGGGTTTCAACTCCGAAAAATCAATGGATTATTTCCGAGCCATCAGCTAGTTATTTCGTTTCATCAATTTACTTACTTTATGTAATCAATCCAAAGGGGTAAAATGAAAATCTCTTGCGCTTATGTAGGTAGGTACTTTACCCGTACACACAATTTTAAAAAATGTTCACAACACACGAAACACAGACAAGTTAAATGTTAAACTGCAACTAATTTTGTATTTAAGTAAGATGTTTGCAAACTTTACTGCATTTTACGATAAAATAAAACAGACAAAAATACAACTGACTAACACACCTTAGATAAAAGATACAATATACGAATACATGGACTCTTATGAGCCAACTCACATCGAATCAGTCGAAACAAACGAAATGTTTTTGTCTCAACTTCTCGCCTTATGAGCAGGGTTCGAACCGCAGTAGTAAAATTTTGGAGCAGACTTATAAAAAAATAAACGAATTGAAAATTTCTGGAGTAGTTTAGATTTAGTAATTCAGAGTCAGAGTTGGTTGCAAAATTTATTAACACAGTGGTCATTCCCTTTCATGTGGTTTGGCTAAAGAAATTTTGAATTTTTCAGTGTGGAAAAAAATTAGTACCTACCTAAATCTTAAAAAACGGAGTAACGAAGTAGATCTATTTTCTTTCGTAAAATTGAAGTAAATTTACTCCGATTGGAGTAAAATTCGAACGGTGCTCATGAGTGGTAGTCGAAAGAAGGCAAACGAAAAAGCTTTGCACCAGGACACACATAGAATGAAACAATCATTTACTGTTCCAAATCAGAGTCGTTGTCGATCATTGTACTTCACACTTCCTTATGGCGCAATACACATCTCAGACACAACATGACGAAGATACAACAACAACAAAAAAAAAAACAAGAGAGAGACGTGTATCATTGCCGACAGCAAAACCGTGGGGCGAAAATCTTTTTTATTATGTACCTACGTCCTACGCACACACACGGAACTTTCAGCTCAAAAGGAAAAAATATATTTCCGAAAAGGACAGTATATTTGTTCACAATTAAAATTTGGTACAAAAGTAAGCTTACACCTGAACTCGGTGTTCTCTTGGGTGTGATGTGTATTTCCTTTCGTGACTGAGTGTTCTTTGAATAAAGCTTTATTTTCAATGGTGAAAGGAAAAAAAGCTGTTGGTGGCTCGGAAATAGTCGAATTAAATGTTTGAAAATTTGGTTGATGTGAATGTGTATTTACATTATGTAGGTTTATTGTTATTGAATGTGAAGCAGTGTTACCGCTCGAAAACTTTTAAATAATTTATCTGATTGTAGCAAGTTGCCGCCCGGATATTTTGAAAAATTGCCGCCCCCAAGCAAAGTGCCGCCCGGGGCCTGTGCTCCCTTTGCCCCCCTCTCGCTACGCCACTGGATATAAGGTTAATTCCCCATAACCTGATATGTATGTCAGTTGTGAAAAAAAAAACTTTTATTCTATTGGAACGTTACAAAATATTGTCAACCAAACCTTGCATTTAGTACAGTCCAATTTTTGTTCTTTGATGTGTGAGAGGGGGGGGGGGTCAGTTTAAAAAAGGATTTTTTGGGGTTGAAAGTCCCCCCATTTGGTAAGTTTTACGCGATATTAAGTAACAAAAAAGCTATTTTTTGCAGAGCATTAGATTTTTCAAACTTCTGGTTCTTAAGATATCGCAGAAACATAAAACGTACTTACCAATTAAATGCTCTGGTACACGACACAAATTCTATCTTATTTATTTTTCTATGTTATTTATTTTGTATTCAAATTATTATTTTTTAACAACAAATATGAGAAATTTTTTTGATATATGTATAAAGTTGCTGTATTACTTATAAAGGGTTTTCCAATAGGGACGGGTTGATTTTGACAGCTCGTGGCGGCCATATTGTTTCTTTTACTTTCTGTCAAAATAACGTGTTTTAATCAGTTGCTAAAGACAAAATCATCATGGCAAGTTATAGCGTCGAATAACACAATCGATATTCTGCACGAGCGAGCGGTTTCATGGCATGGTTCCCGAGGTGATGTGAATTGGCCACCAAGATCGTTTGATTTGACCCCTTTGGGCATTTTCTTGTGGGGCTTTCTTAAGTCGCAGGTCTATGCGAATAAGCCGCAAACCACCGCGGCCCTCAAAGACAACATAATCGATGCCATCGCCATCGGTCAAATTCAGCCTGATTTATGCGCCAAAGCCATCGAGAACTGGACCTTTCGAATCCGCGCCACCCAGCGAAGCCGCGGCGGTCATTTGAACGATGTTATATTTCACACATAATGTCATTGATGTCTCAAATAAAGATAAAACCTTATTGATATCTCATATACAACTTGTTTTATTCAATTTTAAAATCGACCCGCCCTTAATGGAAAACCCTTTATATAAGTATAGGGGGTGTTGTTTTTATGTCCAACATATCGCGTATTTTTTTTCTTTTTTTTTAAGTACATAATGTACAGTACATACATATATATAAACATATTGGAATGCAATTATGTGTCAAAATTTGAAAGCAATCGGTTAAGAACTTATCGATTAGGAATAAACGAACATTTACATTTTCTTTATATAGATTTATAGTCTTATTTATAAACGTTGTCTAACTTTAGACAACTGTCCAACTTTGGAAAATTTGTTCAAAAACTTTGTTTATTGTTGTCTTATAGCTGCCTAACTTAGACACAAGAGTAGATTAGATTGTCTTAACCGTGATATTTTTTGTATTAAATAAAGCATATTTCCACCAAATTATAAATAGTTAGACAGTGTCTAAGTAGACAAAAATCTAATAAATATGACTGTTGCACTTTAATAAATAAATAAATCTCTTTTTTTTATTTAAAAATAAAAAAAAACACCCACTGTTCAAACAATCATTATAATTCAAAGTATCTAAAATTATAATTATTATTATTTTATGAAAAATCCTGCCTACTTACAAAATATACGATGGTTTGTCTTTTCTTAACAACTGGGATTCCTTTCAAAGTAAAGAAACTTGCAACAATGGGTTTTAGTAGATTACGATGATTTCTTATTCTTCCCCATGCTCATTGAGCTGTTATTTTTATTTGACACGAAAGTAAAGACGATTGTTTAACTTCACATAATAATATCTATACTTCTATAGCTTTGAGTCAAAAAGACAAGAAATAGCAGCTGATATAAGGCATAAACATAGCAAACATATTTCAATTCCCTATTGAATTCAATTATTGTTGCTTCAGAATAAGTGTCATCTGATAGATTAATATTAAGCATAGGAAACGAAACAAAGGCTGCTTTTATCTCTAAATTGAATCATTTTTATTATAATTATTGGGGTGTTAAATAGAAAACAGAAGAATGCTGTAATAATGTTAAAACTATTTTGAAGGATTTTTTTAGTTTTCTTTTAATTGAAGCTTTTTTGAATTTGCAAAATAATATTTTAGGAAATTATTAATTTAGTATGATAAAGAAAAGGTTACTACTTTTAGCTCACGGTGAAGATAATCACCCTTATTCCGTAAGGCGTTTTACGAAAACGCCAGTAAAACAACAGGGCTCCAAAAGCGTTAATTGACGTTTAAGTAAAATTAAAACTTAACCATTCTCTTCTTTATTCACCCTTCTAACCATTAAAATGATATTCGTGTTACTAAAACTCTAGAGCCGTGTCGTTTTACTGTCGTTTTCGAAAAACGCCTTGCGGAATAATCGTACCAACAATTTTTAAAATTTTATTCTATTTTAAGATTAAGATTTGCTAATGAAATCAGAAGCTTTTTTTTATACAATTTAATAATTTTCGGTTTAAATTGTATTTTTAATGCATGCATAATGTCCAATATTGTCCTGTATTGTTAATTATTGTGTAGGTATCTACTAATACAATGCAATCTTCAACCAAACTATGTTTTTGGTCGAATAAAATATGATGGGCTTCAACAACATTTTTTAATCAGATAAATACAATGTTTACAAAATTTAAAATTTAAAATTTAAAACCCCATTCTGATTGTATGTACAAGTGTACATAAGATCAAGTTCTTGCAATCCACACGTGATTTTTTTTTTTTTTTTTTTTAAACACTTGTTTTTACTTAATATTTTTGTCCGCTGCAAGAAAAATCTGGCAACCATATAGTACTGATATATGTAGCTGCTCTGTAAGTTTATCTGATACATATCGCCTATGACAAGAGGTGTACATCATACATGTTCTATATAATCGTCACAATAAAATTACTAACGAAAACAAGACAGATTTTACAGCCCAGAAATACAGGAACATAATGTACCTATATTTTTGGTCTATATGCTCTGCTTTTAACGATACGAAACAATGTTTTCAAAGAAAAGAAGAGTTAAACGTTCTTATGGTTCAGAATTAAACATTTCCTACGCTACAACATCACCATGGCGATAGTGAACATTTTATCTAACCTTTTTTGGCAATGGTTAATAAGCTTTTTCGACTTCAGACAAACATTCACAAAAAAAGAAATGATTTTGATAAGTCTTTACACAGTCTTATAAGAACACAACATTTCCATAAAATGTTATTTTTGCTTATACCAACTTTTATATGTACATTTATCTCAACACAATAGACATGCTACATGGAAAGGGTGTGTTCGTCATTCAAATTTTTACAAGAGCTTTGTGATAACAGCAACAACACAAACAGATTCTTTCTAAATATTTGGTATCATATAGAGTTTGAATTAAATATCTAGACATGAACAATGTAGGAGACGATTTTTCAAAATTAAAATATATTTACTTCTAATATATTTCAATGAAATTCTTAAATATTTAAATCAAATTTATAATTTCCAATTTTTTTCTAATTGTCTAAACATGAATTGACAACATTTCAAACTATGGCGAGGTATTTTGTAGCCAATTAAAGCATAAATAAATAAGTAGAAAAGTAAAGCGTGGAATTCGGGTGAGTATTTTGATTTAAATGTTTGTATTAATTTTTTTTATTATTAAGTATTTATATGATAGCTCCCATTTATGATAAAATTTTCAATTGAATTGAAAAAATTATTCATCTGAAAATGAGTATGCAATATGAAAGCATAAAAACCAATGACAACGACAGACGCAATTGGATGTCAAGTCATTGTTATTTCCATATTTAATTCAAATAAATTTACTGCTGATGGTAAAAAGATGTAATTAAAGTTTTTATTAATGTAAGGTATATGATGGAATTAATTGGATCAGACATAGGCATAAAGCGCTCTCTACAAACAGAATAAGAAACTTATAATTTTTCCCCTACCACTTATTAATGGCAAACACCTTTTGCTTAAAAATTAAAAAAATTCTAATGAATTCCAAAAGACTAGTCTAGGAACTATAGTCCTAAGTTTAGGACTAAAAAACTTTCTATAAGATTTCTCTTATAAATTAGTCAATTTAGAAGAGGTGGAATTTGCAATGAAACATTATTAGGGATTGGATGTTGACCCTCAAACTAACATTTCAGCTTCTTTGCCCAGAAATATTGATATGCTACAAGTGTTGATTTTTTTTTTAGATTAGATTTTATTTTCTATAAATTATAGTAATCACATAAACATTTTATAGGCCGTCTGCCTGATTTACAACTTTTTTCAAAATTTTTAGTTTTACAATTCTTTTTTAAAAGTTTTCATTTATAATTCTGTTTCTTTAAGCTAATGCTATTTTACAATATTTGTACAATTTAGGAACTTCAATTTCATTAAGATGATGTATCGTAAGCTCTTCCGATAAAAAATAACATCCAAAAATATGTCTTCTTGTTTCTCGCAGCACAGGAAATCTACCCATAAAGTGAAAAATGTTCTCTCTTTCGCCCATATTACACAATTCGCACAGCAAAGGTAACTCTTCACGATGCGGAATGAAGTTTAGATAAAGGAGTTCACCTCGCTTAATCTAATTATCATTGATATTTTATCTGTCGTGTAGTCATCACGGAAGTAATTCTTAGTTTAGCTTACTGTATGTCATTCTGTAGATGGATTCTTCTGCTGCAGTTGCGAACCCCAATCTTAATCGACCATCTATGATAGAAATTAGCTGATACAGTGAGGGTTTCCATATTAAATACTCATACAGTGCAAGATTAATATTAGCTTCTTCCGCTAGCTCTATCCAATCTCTAAACCAACTCGATCTACTATTTATTGCCTGAAGTGCCGCTTTTTTAGGGAAACGCTCATCAGACATCTTAAAGACATTACATAGTGTTGATATGCATAAGACTTTCATAAGAATTTCTTCGAGGACAAATTTCTTACAGAAGTCTTTATTTCAATAACTGCTTCTTTTAAATTGTTTGCAAGAAATAAATATATACAAAAAAAAAACTCGGCCAAGAGAAGGATATTTTTTGCCGATAAACCTCAGTAATTAAATAAAAGATGGTAATGATGCTATACTAGTTGTATAATGATTGTATAAATTTATTTTATATAAGTTTCTTAGAAGCTTTATCGAATATTTCGCTGAGACTTGTCAAATTTTACTAACAAACCATAAACAAAAATAGAGGCTCAAATTTGTAAAAGCTTTTTTATATTCAGCGACATTAAATTTTCGAACAAAACCGAAGAGAAATCTTATGATTTTATAGAGTTCGATTTCTTTATATATAGATAAGAAAAATGTTGACTTTGTAAAATAATATAAATACATTAATTAATAAATAATCTAATGTTATTCATGATTTCATGTAAAACACGGATTAAATCTAATAAATTGACTTGAATGAAATTGAAAATTAAATATGATATATTTTTTATAACTTCGGTTAGAGCTATATCAACGGTTTTTAAATGATATTATATGAATTGGATTTCAACCACACAAAAAATCTATAGGTATATCCCAAAAGAAATAAAATTCGAAATTTTATATATTAATTATTTTATTATAAGATCGATACTTAGTCTTCTGGTCCAGGTGTGGTTGGTGTTCTGGTCAAGATCCAAATGGACGAGCTGATAAAACTATCAGTCTTATCTATTGAAGAATGCAGCCTCTCTTAAATTATTTATTTATTAGAAATGCGTGTGCAGCGAGAGCGAGAGAGCAATTCAATTCACCACACCTTGTTCCAGTACAATACATATAAAATTTAATACATAATATTTAATATTTAATTTAATACAAATAAGAAATGAAACAATGAGATAAATACAAAAAATAATAACAAACAGAAATGAAACAATGAGAACAAAATATGATTTTAAATTAAGAGAATAAGTTTTAGGAAATTGAATTTAGTAATTTAACTTTAAGATGAAAATAGAATTATTAGATGATTAAGATTTGAAAAGTACTATTTACTGACCAGGGTTGAAAATGAAGCAAATGAGTGTGTTTAAACTTATAAGAAAACATTTAAATTGTAATTATTCAATAATTAATAATTATAATATATATAAATTAATGTTGAGTCTTAAACATTATATAAAAGCCATTTATTGGAATTTATCCGAAGTCATCTGTAAAATTAATACGAATCAAACAGTTCTACAGAACAATCGAAGATGAATAATAATAAGACATTAACATTCAACACAAAATCAATGAATATCACTTTCATTTTTACATGCGATATATAGGTACTTTATGGCAAGTTATGGATTCGTAAAAAAAATCAAATTCGAGAATTTGATCAAAGTTGACATTACGAAGCGATAGCGAAGTCGAAAAAAGGGGATCTCAATTCTGTCTGTCTGTCCTGTCTTTTCGGCTGCAGCCTAAACGAGTTGGTCGATTTTCTTTAAACTTGGTATTGGTATACCTAGCGGTTTTTTGGCATTCCTCCCACATTTTTTTTTTAATTTTTCTAAGACCAAAAATAACGGTACCTGCCGTACAATTTTTTTAGGAAATTATAAAAATCTTATTTTTTCAAAAACTTGCCCACAACTTAAAAAAAAAAATAATAAACATAATCATTTTTGTTCATCTAAGGCCCAGTTTTCTAGTGGTGAGCGTGAGTTAACCAAAGTTAATTACCTCTAGACAAACATGTACATTTGTACACCTGTTAAAGGGGCACATTTCAGTGATGATAATTGGAGATTTTACTGTACTTATAATGTTTTTTGGCTTTGCTTTGGTATACTTTAATGCTTCCTAATAGGTACTAATAAATTCAATTAAAATTTTATTGACATTTTCAAACAATAGAAACTAGTATATTTTGCGTAAAATGTCACACAAGGTACATAATTTAGTATAAAACTTAAAATTACACTTAAAACAATCAAAATGTTCCGTGATGCTTGTGGCCACCAGAAGAATTGAAAATACGATAATTGTGATGGATTGATGGAAAATTTAAAAATTCCCTAAAGAATTTCCAACAAAAGAAATATATTTCTTTCTTCAAAGAAAAGGCGAACTATACCCACAGCTATCAATTGTTCACTTTGGAATATTTGGGAATTGGGAAACAAAAAGCTGTATAAATTTATTATCAAGCTCATACAATTGATTTTGTTTTTATTTTTTCATTGTCTGTTACAGTTTGTCTTATTTGTCGGAGTGACAAACGATTGAAATTGTTATAATTTCTGTTTTTAAATATGAAAAATTAATTAAAGAGAAATCAAAAAATGGTTTTGGTATGATATATGTACCAACAAGCAATAAATCTGACACAATAGAATGAGTAACAAATTTAAAATTAACGAAACTGACTATTTCTCATAATTTTTACAATTTTTGAAAATTCTTACAAAAGCACCAATTTGACTTGGTCTAGAATTTTGTCGATGTGGCATTTTTAAAATTTTGTGGTTTGGATTTGAGCAATTTTTTACGTTTTTATAAATATCGGGTTTTTCAATAAGAGCGCTAGAAAAGTTTTTTTAAATAAAACAAAAACGGTTTTGGATATCAATGAAATTCTTTATTTCTGTGAAAGTACGTTCGATGCCATTATGTATGGAACTCGATTTCTTTTGCATGGCTGAACCCAATTTTCGACGGTTTTCAAGCATAAATCGGCCGATACTGCTGCAATTTCACGTTCGATATTCGTACGAAGTTCATCAATCGTCGCTGGCTTGTTGGCATAGACCATAGACTTGACGTAGCCCCACAGGAAATAGTCTAACGGCGTCAAATCGCACGACCGAGGCGGCCAAGTGACTGGACCATTTCGGGAGATAACACGTTCTCCAAACTTGGTTTCCAATAAATTGATTGTGACATTCGCTGTGTGGCTTGTGGCGCCGTCCTATTGGAACCACATGTCATGTGGATTGCTGCCTGACCAATACCGCATATTTTGTTTATTAACGAAGCCATTCAGCCAGAAATGAGCCTCATCGCTGAAGATGATTTTTCGATGAAAATCCGAATCATTTTCAAGTTGTTGCTCAGCCCAATTCACGAACATACGACGCTTCTGGTGGTCAAGAGGCTTCAGTTCTTGCGTCAATTTAATTTTGTAAGGATGTAGGCCAAGATCTTTTCGCAAAATTCGCCACAACGACGTCACAGAGATGCCCGCCCAACGCTTGAGAACGACGTGTGAGAGACACATTTGGGCTTTCTGCAACTGAAGCCTCAGCGGCAGCAATATTCTCGAGACTACGGGTACTTCTTTGTCTCACTGGCACGGGAACATTTTGTACTGTGCCTGTGGATTCAATTTTTTCCACTAGACGCTCAATTGTTGATCTGCTAGGACGATTATGACGACCATAAATTGGACGTAGCGCTCTTAACGTTGAGGCCACTGACTCCGAATTTCGGTAGTAAATTTTAATAATTTCGACTCGTTGTTGGCTCATATATCTTTCCATCATAAAATGGTAAACCTTACTGAAGAGAAATGTCAAAAGAGCGGCAAGAAATATGGCGTCGTTTGCTGTTCCTGTTGCTCTACTTTTGTAGCGTCCCTGTTGAAAAACCCACTACTTACCAACATATACTTAGAGCAGTTTTAACATTTTTTTCAAATTTTCATACTTAACAATTTTGAGTTTTAGATTTGTCTTACTCAAGAAAGACCAATTTTATTTCTTCACAAGACTTAAAAGTGACTCTCCAGTAAACACTATTATCAGATAAATTAAATTAAATAAAAAACTTTCGGAAAACCACATCACAATCTGTTGAGACTATTTTACTGATTAATTTCATTCTTAATTGGTGTTCTTCAACTTATTTATAATTTATATGCTGAAATATTCGATACAAATAATTTGATGTTATCAGCAAAAGGACACAATTGAATTAAAGTAATTATTCTTCTTCATTGCTCAGCCATGTTCAATGACCATATCTTCCAATATATGAAGGCAGATATAATATGTTTAACTTTGAGTATAGACACTACCATCATGTGGGTACAAATCTGCATCGGACAGTGGACACTCACATATCAGTCTTGGTTTTCTGCACTTGGCAGTATAACGTATTTGAAATCCGATATCCTTTTAACAACAACTCAGGTCCATCCTGAGTGTATTCTCTTGTATTCGTACAGCATATACCTTCATCTCCAAGAGCTGTACAATACATCTCTATCCATCTGCTGTGTCTACTTCACACACATCCTCGAATTCAGTTTGAGTAATGGGTATTGGGTATGTGGCAAAGAGCTAGTGCCAAACTACAAAAATGAACAGCATCCATGGAAGAGTGGCTGGAAAGCATTCTCTGCATCTGTTGTCGTTTTTTTAGATATCTTATGGCTGATTTATTATCTCATTACATGATACTCACTCAGCCAATCTCTGGGAAATTTTGAAGGATCATGCCATCATGGTTGGCTTAAATGACATTCCAAAACGCCTGTTTGCTGAACCCTTTGGATTTATTTCTTCATATAAAGCAGTCATAGACCTATGTGTCTATCTGTAATATTGATTTTGTACAAAGAGCATTCTAGACCAAATTTTGAAATATGTTACTCATTAATTTTTAAGCTGCAAGATAAACAATAATGTTTTTGCAATAATAACTTCTTTACCACCAAAATTTCATAGGAACGCATATAAAAGATTTTCTTTCAGTATAGGTACATTATGTTTATTTGTATAGATACTGTAGGGTTAATTATGCGTTTGTTAAAAAAGGCGATCTCTAGATTTTGACCAAAATTTGACGTTGATAAGGAAGAAGAAAAAATTTGCTCTCCCATTTTTGTCTACTTGTCTATATTGACTTCAGCCTATAACGCTAACCGAATGCTTGGTTTCCAAATTTTTTTTTTTGATATTACCTCAGCATTTATTTTTTATAGCTTAGTTTACAATGCGCGCTAAATAAAAAATCTAATTTTCAAATAATTTTCCATTGATTTGTTTGCCCTAGGAATTATACATAATATTTAAGGCCCAAAATGTTTGCATTGGCATAAAAGCAAAAGACTAGAGATAGAAAATAAAATATTTGCATGTAATACTCGACTGAAAAGGGAAAGTATCTAAAGTCGACTTAAGATGATTTGCTTTTTTTTTAATGATCCCTATTACCAACACAGAGGCGCACAGTTCTGCCTTATCCGAATTCTTCTATCTCACTCCGTTTCCTTTTTATAAAGGAAAAAAAATCATCTTATGTTGGAAAATAGCATGGTGAGACAAGGTAAAATATCTTAAGTGGACTTAAGATACCAAACTTAAGAAATCAAAGTATCTTATCTCAACTTAAGATTTTTGAAATCAATAATTTAAAGTAAATTAAAAAAAGGCAAACTATCTTAAGTCATAATTTGCCCTATAACTCAATAATTAATATTAACAATATCTTTTTACAATAAATTTTAAAAACAAAGATCATAAAATTTTACCTCTAAAAAGTTTATTTTAAAAAGTCTATGTTTTAAAGGTTTTTTGGAAAGCTTCTTTCTCTCCTGAAAAATGTTAAAAATTGACTTAAGATACTTTACCTTTTCAGTCGAGAATAATCTTTTTTTAATAATTTTTTGGCATGCAAATCAAGGGCTTTAAAACATTTTTGTATTAGATAATTAGATAATTAATGTTATTAAATTAATATTTGATGAATGTGCAAGCTCCGGTGCCATTTTTTTTTTTACTTTTTTTGTAATTTATTTTATTATATTTTATAAAATTTTATTTTTAGTATGTAAACAAAAAAACGAGTTATTTAGACAATTTTTCTTAAATTCAAAATACCATTTGGTATTAATTTTAAAGTAAATATTTTCCTATAATTTTGTATACCCAGAAATGTAGCTTGGTATTATACATAATTATTGAAAAGAAATCATTTGTAAAATAATTATATTCATTCCAAATATGATGACATCAGTACATGGCATGGTGCACGAATTGCTTTAACAAAAAACTTAAATTATACTATATTAGCCTTTACAATTCGTATTAAACATCAATATAATTATAACGTATTGTTAATAATCGCTTATTTGTGTTGGTGACAGATTTAACATATACGTATTTTCATGCTTGTAGTACCTACCCTAATAAAGAAGTATGATAAAGTACTTCTGAATTTATACCAATGAGCTAAATTTTAACAGAAAATTATTATCTCCCGATTAGGTATAACGAATAGAACTACTTCCAATGAATGCACGATTTATTGTTTAATACACACACTGTACTTGAGGTTACCTTTGAATCTGTTATAGTAGCAGAAGAGCACCTACACTTCATATATACATGAGAATCACAGGAGTGGACCAACTTAAAAAGACATGGTTTTATTGAGAAAGTAATGTACTAAGATTTTGAATTGTGCAAATTTATGGAAAATCTGGTACTTTTTCAATAAGATTTTCAACTTTTTGGTCTAAATATAAATTTCAATTCCGTATGTAGAGCTTTTACAAATTATACAATACAAATTGTTAAACGAAATTCTGAAAATCAAAGTTATGAGTGACTAAGGTCCAGTTTCAAGTCGAACTAAGAAGTGGCACCTACGTAGATCAGTGTGCAAGACTAAAGCCCAATATCGGGTGTAAACTTATATGAATAAGTGACACTTAAATCATCCATAGACATAGGCTAGACTACTTAAGTGAAACTTACTCAGACTCTTCAAAATTTGACAGAATGCCAATTTCTGGCCCAAAAACTTTGGAACAAACATTCTTCATCATCCACATTTTGTATCTTTTACGAAAATATAGTCAACAATATGTCCCTTTAGAATTTTTTTTAGGGGCACTGCTTCTTGCGGGAAAGTGTCAAATTATTCAAGCGCCTCTCAACCTAGCCATTCGGATTCGGTAGAAAATTATAGGCCAATCCATTCCAACAAACAAATCAAAACCAAACACTTTTAGGAATGGTAAAGTGCTGTTAGTTGTAACTTGTAAGTCACTAGGGCCATGGTTCTCCACCATACCATCCGTCGCGCCTCTTAATTTATTTAATAAACCAAAAATGAACTACATAATTATGTATGTTTTTGCTATTCAAGCGCACTTATAGTAAATTTGGAGGCTCAGTCCGGACTTGTTTTTTAGTTTTTGTTAATCCTTGATATGGCTTTATCCGATACTGGATATCATATGTTGATATTTTGTTCGATGTAGCAAATCATCGCGTCGAATGTGTAGATATTTCAATAATTTCAATTTTCAAAAACATATATTGCCACAAATGTAATTTGATGAACATTTATACCTTTAAGCTTATGACGGTTTGGTTTTTGTACTGTTTCTGCCCCACAAATTCGCTTAATTAACTTCAATATCCTGCTTACTACATCATGGTTCTTTTGTGGAAGGAGAACAAGTAGGTAATGTAGGTAGGTACGTTATGAATTTTAAACATGAAATTAATAAAGCCGGAAGCTTTTTTGATTGGGTTAAATATAGGTATAAAGAATGCACATATGTATATGTCCATGGAAAATTTCGGCTTTTGGTAAAAATGTTCTTGGAAAATTTCGGTTTTTTGGTAAATGAAATGATTAGCAATCTTAGTAAGTTCAATGAATGTGTAGTGAATCGGTTTTGTAAATAAAATGATTGGTAGTCTATAGGTTCAATGTTGATGTTCCGCAATGTTTTAAAAACTGGAGTTGAAAAAAGTTAAAAAAAACGCAAAAAAAAGAAGAAAATTTACGTGCTTGCAATGCTTCACTTTTAGTGAGCTTATAAATGGTATATTAATAAAATTGAATTTTCTGATTGAAGTATTCTAAGAGAGGCAAGATAAGAAAGACATCAGCGCATATTTTCGAAACTAATTAATTTTTTAATAAAATTTTCAAAACTTGTAGGTAAAAGGCAAGTGAATTTGGTAACTTTAAATTTCTTCCAATTTTTTTTTTATTTGGCAAAAAATCGTTTGGTTTAACACGTCACGCCACCAAATTTATTTTTTTTAGACAAACAAAATAGTAAATATGTAGGTACCACCTACCTGAAAAATAAATAGTTAAATCAATTTTTTTTGATTTTCAGGTCTTTCTTTTTTGTTAATTATATTTGAATAGACGACATTTCGTACGTTTTACGTACTTCCTCAGGTCTCTAAAAAAATTTTAAATTAATATTTATTTTTGCTAAATATATCTATATGAAACTTACCTATTATGATAGTCCTAAAAATTATTTAAAAGAAGAAGGTTTATTGACTTAAGTTATCTTTCTAATACCCTAACAAATTCTCCATAAATCTAAAATCGCAACATTTTTCGTAATGTTTTGAATAAATTCTGGAATCAACCCATACTCTCTAATGGAAACTCACAAAAACAGCCTTAGCATCATTAAATTGTATAGATGAAGGGCATCGCATAGACCAGATTCTAGTAATGTATGGAAATTTTACAAACAGAAAAACACTATAACAAAAGAATGCTTATAGAAATGCTACATATTTTATTTTAAGGACTGAAAATACGTCTTAAGCAATATCTATGGACAATTTGTTGATAGATTAAGACATAATATTGACTAATATTTTATGTTTAACTTGGTTTTTCATACTAAGTATGTACACTGAGTTACAAAAAAAGTGGCGCACCTTGAAATTTTGCAATAATTTGAAATATGTTCGAAAAAAAATGTTTTTTTAATACAGTATTGTTTATTAACATTTAGCAATTAGTAATTCATATATAAAAACAAAAAAATGGCAAGAAATTTGAAATAAAACATAAAATAACAAAAATGGGCAAAAACTTCATAACTTAACAATTTAATCTTTTATTATTATTTTTTTTTTTACGAGTTTTCGTTGACTTAGTAGTGGGTATTGCCTCCCCTAACATCTATCAAAGCTTTAATTCGCCTCGGCATACCTTGAATTAGGTTTTTAACGATTGCGTCGTCCAAATTATCCCACTCCTCGATCAGAGCAGATCTCAGCCCACTGAGTGTCTCGGGAAGGGCAGGTCGCTTCCTAATCATTTTTCCTAGCAGATTCAAAACGTGTTGGATGGGATTCATGTCTGGGCTCATGGCAGGCCAAGCCATCACGTCGATTTCCACTTCTTCCAAGTAGTCCGTAACGGACCTGGCAACGTGAGGTCTGGCATTGTCCTGCATCAGCAAAAAGTCTTCACCAATAAATGGTGCAAACGGAACCACATATTCCTCCAGAATGCTGCTGACATAATAACTGGAGTTCACCGATCCCTCCACGATGCACAGCTCAGTTTTTCCGTGCATGGAAATTCCTGCCCACACCATTACGGAACCTCCCCAGAAATGTTCCCGCTGGGCAACTGTTGCCGAAGAGTATCTCTCACCTGATCTTCTCCACACTCTGCTACGTCCATCTGGTGAGCGTAGACAAAACCTGGACTCATCAGTGAAGAGAACTCTTGCAGTCGGCCTCGGTCCAATCTTGTTGAAGGCGATCAAATTCGATCCGACGTCGCTTGTGCTGTACCATGATACTTGGTATACGATCAGGTCTTCTTGGTCTCAGGCCACTCTCCACTAAACATCGCCTCTCCGTTTGAGCATGTACAGCTGTCCCTCTTACAGATCGAAGTCTGTAAGACAGCTCAACCGCTGTTTGGTGACGATCTCGAAGGCTTTGAAGCACCAAATATCGATCATCCCTTGCAGATGTTGCTCTGGGGCGACCTGAGCCATGACGCCGGGTGCATGAATTAGTTTCCCTATATCTTTTAATGGCTCTTCTTAGCGTCGTCTCCGGTTTTCTGATCGTAACAGCGGCATACCGCACACTTCGTCCGTCCTCAACCAAAGCCAGCGCCCTGGCGACTTCTTTTGTCGTTATTTGGATTTTTTTATAAAAATCACTAAAAAACTAATAAATAAACAAATTAAAATAAACCCAATGTTATTAAACTTATTAAAACATTTACGGGATTAAGGAAGCCAAAATTGCTATATTTCGCGTCTTGTATGAACAAATGACTAAGATGTGGTTTTCCTTATTATGATGCACGTATCACATGGAAAATGGAAAGAGATTATGCAAACGGGCACACAAATATACCGCTATACTAAAAAAAATAAATCTCTGCAAAAACATAGCGGCATATTATCAAAACGATAACAACACATCAAAAAGTATGACTGCGCCACTTTTTTTGTAACTCAGTGTATTTTGAAAATTCAGAATTAAATATTATTATTTAAATGATTATAATTTAAAACGTCTTTTTCAAGACTTTTAAATTCAACAAATAAAAATAATTTTTATTATCTGAAAAGAGATAGTTAAAAACAAACTTTGTTAAATTTCATAATATGTGAGGTAAATACAACGTTGCTATATTTCAAATTCTTGTCCCACTTCAACTTTCATTAATTACATAATATACATTGTGCTCGTTCTTTTTTTCTTTCTTTAACCTATTTTTTTTATTCTTCTATCTTTGATAATCTACTCCTTCTCAACTCTCCAATCTCTCCACTCTGAATTTTCGCACGCTTCAGTATCGGCTCACCTAGGCGGCGGCGGCGCGTCGTACTAGGCAGGATAGGCCTAAATTGCTCAGCAGATGAAAAACATTGTTATTGATTTCCATCGCTGAAGGCATACATACATTTTGACGCTTCTTCTTCTTGGTTTCGTTTTCAAATTAAAGTTGAAAACATGAAAAATTAAGTGAATTAAATCTTAAGTCATTTTTTAACATTTTTCAGGAGAGCAAAAAAACTGTTAAAAGAGGCTTCCCAAAAAACCTTCAAAACATAGACTTCTTAGAATAAACTTTTTAGAGGTGAATTTTTATGAACTTTTTTTTTTTAAATTTATTGTAAAAAGATATTGTTAATATTTATTGAGTTATAGGGCAAATTATGACTTAAGATAGTTTGCCTTTTTTAAATTTATTTTAAATTATTGATTTCAAAAATCTTAAGTTGAGATAAGATACTTTGATTTCTTAAGTTTGGTATCTTAAGTCCACTTAAGATGTTTTACCTTTTCACAATTATTACAAACTGTTAAGATCAAATAATCTTAAGTATACTTAAAATTTTGTAATTTGCTAAAATACAACATCTTATGTGGACTTAAGATATTTTACCTTATTTCAACATGCTATTTTCCAACATAAGATGATTTTTTTTCCTTTATAAAAAGGAAACGGAGTGAGATAGAAGAATTCGGATAAGGCAGAACTGTGCGTCTCTGTGTTGGTAATAGGGATCATTAAAAAAAAGAAAATCATCTTAAGTCGACTTAAGATACTTTACCTTTTCAGTCGAGAATTGTCATTGACAATGAAATTCACATTGCCTCAAATAATGCCAATAGAGCCACAGCCTTAAGTGAATATACATATAACGGGTCATTCATTTTTCGGTTTCGAAAGTAAAGCTAAATAAAATACACACAGCGATACATTTTTGATGAAAAATTTTTTTCATTATAAAGTTTGGACTTTACCATTAAGTAAAACAATATCATTCAAATGGCTGCCTCGGGAAGATTCGCAGCATGCGATTCTTTTGAGGTAATTTTTAATCACTTTTTCGTACATTTCGGGTGGTATCCATAGCTTGAGTAATATTGGTTTTTAATGCATCTAGAGTTCGGGGATTATTCGCGTAAACACGGTCTTTTGCCGGGGAAAAAAAAATCTAACGGTGTCAAATCGCATGACCTTGGTGGCCAATTGACGGCGCCAAAACGTGAAATTCAAATTACACGACCCAGAAAACTTCTCACGCAATTAAGCCATAATTGGTCGTGTTGTGTGGCTTGTTTTCCCGTCTTGTTAGAACCACATATCATTCAAGTCATGACCTCAATCGCCGGCCAAAAAAAATTGCTGCGATAAATTCGGATCTTCAGCAACACTTGTATGCAGCAGCTATATTTTATATATTAAGCCTTAACTACATTGGCTAAAAAAGTGAAAATTTTCAAACTCATTTTGAGATAGTGTTTCTGACGGGGAAACTTTTGAAAATGATGCAGAAAGCTTAAATTTCAGTTTAAAAAAAAATGACGCTGATTACACGAGTCTTTTTTTCGTTCGTTTCGTCTTTCGTGCTTTTGACAGCTCTGGTGAGGGGTGTAGAAATGTAGGGGGAATGAAGTAACGAAAGCAGGAATGAAAATTTGAAGATTTTTTCTGGTTGAACATTGACGTTTATGGTTTGACAACAGGGTAGAGATGAGCGATAGGCAGATGTCAGCAAAAATCGTAGTTGAGAGAAAAATCATCGATTTCAGATATCGATTTTAAGATTAAATTTATCGACTACAGAATATTACAAAAATGCAAATAAAATGGTATATGTAACTAAAATGCAAAGAAAGCAACTTCAAATATGTGTGCTTCTAAAAAAAACATCATTCTTTTAAATATTAAATGTGAAAGTACATTTTTTTTTGCGCTTTTTCGCTGGAAGGATTTTGGTTTCATACTACATGGGGTTTGCGGGGTCTCAGCAAAGGGAGTGGGTAATAACTAATTACAAATAAAGTATTCCAAATCATTGCCTACGTTCTGTAACTCTCGCATTGATAAAATTGGTCGAGAAACGTTTAAAAGTGGAACAAAACTCATACGATTTGTTTCAATTTTCATAGTTTCTTGACTGATTTTATCGATGCGAGAATTACAGAACGTAGGCACATGTTAATATCTACTTTCTTTTCTCATTTCTGCTGTACTCATTTTATAAAAAGTAATTCTCTTTTGGTCTTATTTATAACGTTGTCCAACTTTAGACAACTGTCCAACTTTGGAAAATGTGTTCTAAAACCTTGTTTATTGATGTCTTAAAGCTGCCTAACTTAGACACACGAGTAGATTACGTTAACCGTGAATAATGTGATATTTATTTTTATTAAATAAAACATATTTCCACGAAATTAAAAATACTTAGACAGTGTCTAAAAGACAAAAATCTAATAAATACGACTGTTTGTGTATAATTTTCGTTTTTAAAATTAAGAATTCATGTGGGCATTTAAGATTTAATCCCGATAAAATGTTCACACCACGTAAATTTAAAAATGTACTTGATAAAACAATATGTAGTGTGGAAATTTTTGTTTCTTTTTACATGTTTTATAGGGCGTATTGGTTTCGTATAAACATGGAGAAGTCTAAAAAAGTATTTTTTTCTACGCTCTTTGCACTATACAGGGTCCATTGAGATAGATGTTAAACAGGTGAACCGATTTGCTCCAAATATCGTACAGTGCAAGTTTTGTAATTCCCACATCGATAACATTGGTCGAGAAGCGTTGAAAAATAAATTAAAACTCATAATGTGTTTCAATTTCCATCATTTCTCGACTAATTTTATGGATGTGAGTTACAAAACGTAGGTACAGATCATTTTAATGGAATTTCTTAGACGAGAAAATCGATTAAATGAATCCTTAATTTGAAATTTTAATCACCAGAACCAGAGTCGGAACCTTTACTACAGATTTAACCTACAATGAACAAACGGCCCTAAATCAAAAACACGTTTTGATGTAAATTTACTTATTATAACGTATTTGGCTATCAAAATAGGAAAAAATACATCGCTTTTGAAAAACATCGATGTTTCAGGTTCGATAAATTTTCCCACCGATTTTAAAATCGAAAAATTTAATCGCCCATCCCTCAAATCAGAGCATTGTGCGAAGAAGTTATAAACTTTTAATTTCGAGCTGTAGAACAATTTTTCACACTTAAATAAGCTGTAGATATTCATAATTATTATTTATTACTTCTGTTTATTTTCCAATAAATCCACCGGAAAGTTTCTGAACGTTAAAATAACGAAAGAGTCTTCACGAATGTAAAAAAGAACCATGTAATCACGAGGATACGTGCCTGTCAAAAAGACGAAAGACGAAACGAACGAAAAAACGAATCGTGTAATCAGCGTCAATGTGTGTAGGTACTTATTTTTTTTACAAAACAGGTGCGTTCGCGTACTAGCCAGAAACTACCCAAAATTACCATTTTCTACCAGATTTAGTCCAAACATTTCGCGTACGCACATTTCGTGTAAATTTCTGGTGTAAATTTATTCAGTGTTGTGCTTCAGTATATTTTTATTTCATAGAATTTTGGATTAAAAATTAAAAATAAGTGATTTTACTATTAAGTGTGTATTTTCTTTTTGTAAATATTTATAACGCAAATTTATTTTTTTTTGTAATAAAATTTAATAAAGAACATGAATTTATGATGGAAATTTCAATGTTTTCGGTGTGTTTACTTTTTTGCCGTTGTTTACTTTTTGTTGACGTTTAAAAAGTGGTAAGTATTTTGGTCAATGATTTTGGTTCAACGTTCGTGTATTTTCGGACAGTTTTACTTCTCTTTGAGAGAATTTCATCCCCACTCCTCAAAATTTGACAGATTGCCATTTTTAGTCCGGAAAGTACCCGAACAAGCCTAATAACTGCGACAGCGGGAAAAAAATGTTTTTACTTTTGCAATTTTGCAAAAAGTTGTCAATGTAGTTAAGGCTTTACGATGATGCACAGGACAGTCCTTAAGACATCAGTAACGCTTCCACTCTCTTCAAATTTCTTCACAATTTTAGCCATTGCTTGCGTTGTCGGTCGATTATGACGACCATAATCATCGCGTTTTGCACGAAAATTGGCTACGTTAGAATCACCACTTTTGTATTAAGTTTTAATAATTTTTTACGCGTTGTTCGATTGTTAAGCGATCCATTATCATAAATGGCAAACGTTCAACTTATATTAAGACACTTCAAATGACAGCTGAGTTTGACAGAAGGTGTCAAATGCCAGCGCTACCAACTTGAAACCACGAAATGAATGACCCTTTATAATGCAATAAAAAAAACACCTATTATATTTTGTATAACACATTTCATTATCTCATACAACAACCATTACCGGTTGGATTATATCATTTCTACTGAATGCTTTCATTCAAACTTCTGTCAACGCGCGCATCTGTCAACATCATTGTCAAATGATTTTTTATTTGAATGCAAATTTTCATAAACTGTTAGGTCTATTCGAAAAGCGGTTCAAAAATTTCGCAAATAAATTGTCTAAAATCTTATTAAAAAAAAAACGTGTTTATTGCAAAAATGTTAATTTCTTTATTAGAATAACGTCCCTCCAATTAATAGAACATACATTTTATAATCAGCGTAAATAACTGCATTCGTACAAAATGGAAAATTGTTTCAGCGACCACAAAACACCCAAAAAGAGTATTCATATCGATGGCGAAAAATTGCTTGATAAAATCAATATTTTAACAACAAAATACGAAAATAATTTAAAGGTAATGTTTTTTTCTTAAATTTACAACCAAAATTGCTCAAGCTAATTTTAAACCCTGGCGAAATGGATTCTATTTCAAGGTTCCTACGATAAAGGATTTCGTTATCATTAAACCAATTTCAAGGGGAGCATTCGGTAAAGTATTCCTCGGCTACAAGAACAATGATCCAAACAAGCTATTCGCTATAAAGGTGAGTTTTAAAATCCTCATTCTTTCCAATTGACTTAATATTCGACAAATATCCACTGTTCATTCCTTTGGCAGGTTATGAGAAAGTCTGAAATGATAAACAAGAACATGGTCTCTCAAGTCATCACGGAGCGCAATGCTCTCGCCTTATCGCGAAGTCCGTTCTGCGTGAGCCTGTTCTATTCATTACAGTCTGTGTCGTATGTTTATCTCGTCATGGAATACATGGTTGGCGGAGATTTGAAATCCCTCCTGGCTATGTACGGTTTCTTCGATGAACCCGCTGCCAGGTTCTATGTGGCAGAGATAACTTTGGCGTTGCAATATCTGCATGAGCACGGTATCGTCCACAGGGACATCAAACCGGATAACATGCTTCTCTCAGCCACTGGTCACGTGAAGCTGACTGACTTCGGACTTAGCAAGATTGAATTGAGAAGAGGTAGATATAGTTGGATTTGTCATCATTGATTGTGTAGCTTCTATAAATGTATGTATTTACAGATCTTGAAATATCTGATTTGATCAACTGTTCGCCCAACTTGAATGCCAGAACACCTGGTCAATTGCTTTCTCTTACATCGCATCTTTCTTTCGGTTCCGAAAAGAAAGTCGAAGCAGCTACATCACATCTTCTTAATGCAATAAACAAACACAGTAAGTGTGGTAAGTATTTTTAAAAAAATCTTAGTTTTTTGTTGAATGTAAGGTTTATGTTTTTCTGTACAATGTTTTAATATAGAATCAAATTGATTTTTATTGAATTTGGTGCGCAGATAGTTATGCTTTGTAACTTCGTGCACCAAGCAGTTATTTTTTTGGAATTAATCTTACTAACTTGAAGCTGTGCTGCCTAGGGTAGATGTGGTACGAAGTAACAATCGCTTGTAATCAGTTCTGATTTTAGTTAGCTGCCTCCAGCTGGATGAGTTACTGTACTACTTGTATGCACCACCTGAGTGCACTAAACCGTACGTTTGGAATCAATTATTTTTTCCCACCAGAACATTTGTTTCTCACCGCTCTACAGGAGCCAGTCATCCCAGCAGTTGAAATTTTACTCGTTGGACCATGTCTATTGTACAGCTGTGTACAGCTCCTTTAGTTTGTTGTTGACACATAATCAAGGCACATAAAGTAATAAGTGTTTTTTGTTTTGAAACAGCCTTATTGGCTAAACAGTAAACAAAATGGTGTAGCTGTAGGAAAAAGTTGATATTGAAGATGAACAACTACAAACACAAAATTTGGCTCAGTTAGTAAACCATCCCATCTTCATCTGCCTTTAACAAAGGCATCTGTGCCTGATATTGCCAGGATTTAAAAACGGTACAAAAGATCTAGAGCACTAAATGTCTTGATCTTAAATCCTGGTACTTTTTACATTCAATAGGAGTACCTACTTTTATTTAAGTAAATTTTTTACCGGTTCAGAAAAGGAACTATCACCAAAATCTGAAATTTGAACAGAATTCTTTGTATACTATTGCGGCAATAGCCTTTAAAAGCTTTTTCGTTAAATCGAACTGTTTTTTTTTTTTTTAATAACTAGCAGACCCATTCTCGCGTTGCTTCGCAAAATACCCTTAATTTATGTAGGTATATAATATTATTAAAAAAAAGTTTATATGCCTACGTTTTGAGAAAAATCAATCCCCTTTTTTAAAAAAAAATATATAATTAAGAAAATATTTAGGGCTTAGAATTTGCGTTTAAATATTGGCTTTTTGAAACAATCTCTATTTTTGTAAACTATCCAAAAGGTTTTGACGTACATACATATAAGTGAAAATGTTTGTCAACCTCAAAGAAAAAGTTGACAACAAAATTAAAAAAAATAAATTGTCTGATTAAATAAACAAACAAATAAAAACAAAAAATAGTCTTAAACAATCTTATACATAAAAGGAATATTATAAAATTTGTTTCAAGTAAATCAATTTAATACTTTCTGTTATTTTCAATTTAATTTAAATAAATTTCAAGATATAATCTTGGAATCATCAGACAGCGAAGTGGATACATCATGCAATGGTGAAAAAATAAACGACAGCAAAATTTCTGGTGTATCACCGTTTTTCTCAGCTGAAGACATAAATATATCAATAACAACACCGCACACATGCATTCAAGTAAGCCCTTTCCAATACTATGTAACCACCAATCTAATGAAATCGCATGTTTTATTTCTCCAATAAGACGACAGATAGTTCATCATCATATCACACTTGCACATCAACAGAGTTAAGCAGTAAAAGTTCACCCAACGAATTTCATTCAATAAACAAATCTGACGACATTGATATCAGTAGCAGATGTAAGCAGAATGATAATAGTTGTAATGTAAGTAAAAAAAAAAAAAATATGAATTGGGAGTTTTTTTAATCTCGAAAATAAATATATCATAACAGGCTTGCAAGGCAAACGCAAACGCTTCGAGACCTCCCTCGGAAGAAAAAGAAAACTTATTGAATTCAAATTTACAAAAACCAGAGACTGATGAAGATGTCAGTAAGACATCATTTGAATTTTCAATGGTATGGGTTTCGATTTTTTTTTTTTTTTGTATTTTTAACAGAATTTTAATTTTCTTCTTTTTTGTTTAAATTTATTTCTTTAACAGCGGATGCGCACTTCAAAGACCCAAGAAGACTCGGGTGTGTCTAGCCGCAATTCAAATTCGAATAATACCAATTGTGAGCTCTCATCGATTGACAAAGTCGAAAATATGTGCAATTCCAAAGAGGATCTTAGCTGCTCGGATTATTCCCGAAGGTTTGTTGCTTTCCACTCGCATGCCCTCTCAAAACTAACCACCAGCAATGTCTCTAGCTATAATGTTAGTAACACAAATGAGCTCAGTGGCCTTCGCATGCATTCGCCTTTCCGCAATACTTCCCGAAGTTTCAAACGACCCGAATACCTAAGGTGGCACATTTTGTATATATTTTTCCTAATTTCTTTTCTAGATTCCTTTTTCGTAGGAGTTTAAAAAGAAAGATCCATTTAATTAATCGATCAGATAATAATTCTGGCTACGACGTTGACGCAAGTTCAGGCAGCACTGGACTTACGCAGGAAATCGACATCCTAGACATTGGTAGTAGTACGCCAAAGAAACGAAAAGCAAAGTCACCAATACGAGGTGTGCTTAAAGTTCGATCTCTGTCCGATGATGAGATGCCCATTAATGACAATATTGCCACTGTGGCCTTCTCGACGCCAGTGTCATCACAGAAAGCTCCTCGTCGAGACAATGGATTAATAGGAAAATTGAAAGCCACACGGTTTGCCTTGCCGCTCTCAACAGAGACAAAGAAACGCGAGTTGCCCGGGGAGAAGTGTAGTGGAGTGCAATATCTTAAAATTGGCGATGAGCCAACGATGTCTCCGATAAATCAGGGGTCTAGTTTGCCAAAGACGCCAAAGACTGTCAATACGCCATTTCGGACACCGAAATCTGTTCGTCGAGGAGCACTTGTCTCGGACGAGCGGATTCTTGGAACTCCGGATTATTTAGCACCTGAGCTGCTTCTAATGTATGTTTTGATTTTTGTTGCTTTTGATTTCTTATCTAAGTTCTTTTTTGTCGTTCGTAGGCATGGACATGGTAAAGCAGTTGATTGGTGGGCACTGGGTGTTTGCTTCTACGAGTTTATGACCGGCATACCACCGTTTAACGATGAGACACCACAAAAAGTGTTTGACAACATTCTACATAAAAGTTATAACTTTTTATCATATCACAGCGAATGGGCTTATTTTTTTGTTTGTTTTTGTTTGTCTAGATATTGAATGGCCACAGGATGATGAAGCACTCTCTCCAGAAGCTGTCGAAGCAGTCGAACTGCTTCTCACTATGGATCCATTAGAAAGGCCAGCTGCTAAAGAAGTTCAAGCAATGCGATTTTTCAGCTGCATAGATTGGTTGAATCTAGAGAAAGACACTCCGCCATTTGTACCTTCACCTGAAAATCCACAAGATACAGCATACTTTGATGCTCGGAATAATATGCAACATCTCAAACTATCAAATTTTGCCCTAGAAGACTAAACTGCTAATGTTCACTCTTGCCATTCAATTTTTATTCCTTAGGTTTAATTTCAAAATAAGGTCCTTGGAATTTATATAAGTTAACGAACAAAGATCTAAAAGACAAAATTGTTGCTTTCTAATTTAAAATCCTTATAATTAATATTTTTTTTCTTAGTTGTTTTATATTTTATAAATAAATAAATTTTGTTTGTTAAGCTAGGAATTGTGAACAATACACAGCAATTATGTATAAATAAGTTAAATAACTTTTTTGTTATAATGTTGTAAGGATGGGCTTATTTATCACAAGGGTTTTTAGCAAACGAAAATAAGTTCACATTTGCAAATTCTCAACCCATCTTTTTAAATTATGATATTGCAAATTTCGTTTCTGATGGACTCAATGGAAAGTCGGACTAAGCCAGTTTTTAAATGCTGAAGCGAAAAAGATAATCAGTCTTATTGTGAGTTTCATCCGAACAACATTCCACCCGGAAAATTTGACATTTCACTTTTCGCATTTAGTGAGTTTCACCCGAAAAATGTGAAAAATACCCCTTATTTGTTAACATTCATTTCAGGCGGAGTTTAATACCAATTGAGAGCCTAAATGTTCACTTACTTTTAGTAGGCGAACGAAATTTCGTTCGAGCGAAACTCACCTTCAAAAATTTTGGGCGAATAAAAAATTTTAAGGTGAAATATTTTTCGGGTGAAACTCAAGAGGTCGAATGTATGTGAAGCGACATTCCTTGTTCCCTTATTAACGGTCGTAGTAGATAGAGTGAAGGTGGAATGTTTCTAAAGAAAGGGGGGTGGGAGGTTTTGTTAGAACGTGGTTTCAGTCGCCAAGATGAGATGATCTGGGGTGCCAGCACGTAACTTGATACAATCGAGGATTGTCGATCGTCGGTCAACTCGAAACAAAATATTTTTGACAGCACGTAATTTGAGACGAGTTTCATTGTGACTTTCACTTAAAAAAGTCACTGTGAACTATAAAATGAAATGTCAAATGAGTTTTCTTTAAAATTATTTCATTCTAGTATCAATTTAAAATTCTTTCGAAATGTTTTTTTTTGATTCGGAAAGTGAAGGCGAAGAAGTGCCCTATGCCAAAATTAAAAGAAGATATTTGAGAGATAATAGCAACCCATTCGAATTGAGTGAAAATGAGTAAATATTCAAAAAGAAAAGAAAAATCATGTATAACATTTGTAAAACAATTTTTTTTTAGCTTTGTGCAGCAGTTTAGAGTCAACAAGGAATGTTTTCATATGATACTCAGCTCGTTGGAACTTCCAGAAGACATAAGAAGAACATCAGTTCCACCTGTTTTACGGCTTTGTGCAACATTGAATCTCCTAGCCAGTGGGAGTTACCAAACCAATGTTGGAACAAATGTGTTGCTAGGTATGGCACAGACAACAGTTTCCAAGTTCTTTCGCCGAACGTTGAGTCTTCTTGAAAATAAGTTTTGTCCGCAATGGATTAAATTTGATAGCTCTAAATTTGGAGACAGCAAGGAGTATTATTATAGGAAATTTAAACTACCGGGAATAGTGGGCTGCGTTGATGGTACTCATATTCCTATTTTGAGACCAAGAGAAAACGAGCACATCTATTTCAACCGAAAAGGGTTCCATAGCTTGAATGCAATGGTGGTAATATTATGAATAATTCTATTTTAGATACTAAAATGTACATATCAATTTTTCTAGATTTGCAATCATCTAAACGAAATAATAGCAATCAACAGTTCGCATGGTGGTGCTGCACATGACTCGGCTGTTTGGAATTGCAGCAATGAGGTAGAGTTTTTAAAACAACAATTCCATGCAGGTGAAGTAAGCATTCGACTTCTGGGTTAGTTACTTTGTTTAAAATACATATGGGCATATACATTAATTATATAACTATTGTATCGTTCAAGGTGACAGCGGATACCCTTTACAGCCGTGGCTATTAACACCATACCGAAATGCAACAGAGGGAAGTGCAGAAATACGGTTCAACAATATCCATTCCGTAGCTAGGAGCCAAATCGAAAGAACTATTGGAATTTTAAAAGGACGTTGGAGGTGTCTATCAAATGAACGGAAACTTAGATTTGACCCCGAAACTGTCACCCGAATTATTAATGTGTGCTGTGCTTTGCATAATGCTTGCATTCATTTTAGGCTACCATTCATACCAAATGACATAAGTGTTAGTTCAAATACAAATAGCACACAAGCTGATGTAATTTCAAATTCAAACCTTAATGACAATTTATCAAGAATTGCCCAAAATATAAGAAATAATATTAAAAATTCATTATAAAAAAAAAACAATATTTAAAATTTGTTTTTAATTCCATTAATTTTGTTTATTTCAGCCTTTTAAAATAAAATAAATAAAACTTAAATATATTTCATTGCAAATTATATACCTTAAACCTATTAAATTAAAAGAACATAGATACATATGCACCTTAAACATAAAAAACTTTAAAAAGGAACATTTCATTTCTTAAACTTAGATAAAAAAAAATACTTCATTTGGTATAAACAAACTAACAAAAAAATACAAAAATACATAAGGGCTAATATTGAACACAAGATTTAGGGATTTTTTCTTTTCATTTTGGTTATGCTTCCACTCACAAAATTTGTTGACAGCTTTTAGATGATTTTAAGTTTTGAACATTCCATAGATATTCTTAGGCCAGGCGCGCACACGCAACTAAACCGTTTGGTTTCAATTTTGACCACAATTGCCTTATATGGGAGTACTCAAAATCGAAACCAAACTATTTAGTTGCATGTGCGCGCCTGGCCTTAAAAAGAAACTTTTAAAACTTTCGAGTTTCTACCTCTTGAAGTCTTATACGATTTTCCTCTATCTTGGTGCTCAACATTGTTTCCTGTAACCGCAATTTTTGATGTTGGTTCTTTTCATACATCTCGAACTTCCTTTTTTTTAGTTTGTATTGTTTTTCTTCCAGGTCGAGTCTTCGTTTCTGGACTTTTAAAGTGCTGCAAAGCGTTTCTTGAATTTTGTCCAATTTCGTATTGATTGTAACTGTTGCTGTAACATACTGTTTCATTAAATTTTCCTTTTCATTTTTATGACGATAAGTTCTCTTTTTAGTGGAGTTATCTTAAACAAATTTATTATTAGAATTTAATCAATAATCAGAATTCATACAACTAGGTACATACCTGCATCTTCCACATATGACTCTTCTTCAGTAATATTATTGTTTTGATGGTCTAACACTATATCTTCCCAAAGGTCTGGGCTTTTAGTTTCTGTGTTTCTGTCTGAGTTGTTTTTTTGTTTGATTTTATCGTTACCGTTGTTATTAATATTGTCAGCAAAATTATTGTGTCCAACTCCAAAGGATTTTGCTGTAGGGACTCCATCAACTGCTGCTTCCAATCCGGCGCACTCTATAATTTTTTCCTCCAAGTCGTCGATTGTTTTTTGCATATATGGACCTCCACCCGTGCCTTTTAAGTGAAGTTTATTACTTCTAAGTTTATTCTTTACCTTGTATTTAAGGTCACTCCAGGTCTAAAAAAAATTATCTGAAAATAATATTTACATATATACATATTTAACATCAACCTACTTTTTTCCAATCTTTAACATCTTTTTGCGGAGGACCATCTGTGTTCAAGGATTTAACCAATTTATCCCACAGCATATTGCTGTTTTTCCTTCCTTGGGCAGTTTTAAGTATTCCCCTTGCCAAATCAAAGTGAGCACTCATGAAATTTGTCAAAATCTCGGTCTGTTTTTTATTTATTGCCATATTATTTTGTTTTTCCATTTTTTCATAAAAATAATCACTGCCGACGATAACAAATTTCTGTCGAGTGAAAAATTTTGTTTCAAACGTCAATTTGAAGTTTGTGTGCTGCCAAATCTGACGATACAATCGAGGACACTCGATTGAACCAAAATATGTGCTGCCAATACTCGATTGTATCGACTAAACTCGGTTGTATCAAGTTACGTGCTGGCACCCCTGTTTAACAACGGCTTTTTGTGTGCAGGGGTGGAATCGTGTAAGGCGATAGTTGATTGTCGCTTTTTTGATTGTCGGTTTTGATTATCAACTATTCGTTGCTCTGTGTAAATCGTTCGCCAAAAATTGTTTGTTCTTTGGCGTAACTTACAATTAAGAATTAAATGTCATTTTTGCATTTCTGTTATTGTGTTGGTTTTAATTAATTATATTATTAAAAAACCAACCAATTTTAAGCCGACTGCATCAAACTTTTTATGAAAATGACATAAATGTATGAAAACGACACCTAAAAAGCTGTCGCTTAATATCAGTACAAAAAACGATTGTCGATTTGATAATCACCTTACATGGAGCAAAATTGTCGATTTTGATTATCAACTATCGCGTTAGCCGATTCCACCCCAGTCCTATTTGTCAAAGGCCATTATCCTGCAGTTTGAAAATAATTTTTCCAAAAACTATTCATCAAAATAATAAAAAAAACATCCGAATGAATTTTTGGCTTTTTTAAAAAAAAAGCTACAAACAAATGTAAGTTTTTCCGTTTTTTAAGAAACTACACCTCCCGTCTTAACGGGGAAACATTCTACCTACCCCCTTCCACAAAATTGTTTTCTTGTCTGTCTGGTTTCAACCTATCTATCATGTCCTACTCCTAGCTATTTGCGATATTCTTAAGCAATCATCGTCATCGTGTAATCAATTAAATACATATAAGGTACCTACTACATACATCCATATGTAACTTAAGGGCCCTATCGGGAATCTCCCGGGGAATTTTAGTTCCCAAGGAAAGTTTCATTCCCAAGAAATATTTCTAGTTATCGTGAACTTACCTCGGAATAAATTTTTCCCAGGGAAAAAACTACCGACATTGAAAAAACAAACGGAGATCAATTTCGAATTGTGTGCAGTAGTGCAGTGTTATCAAAGGATCATAATTAAAAAAAATTAAATTTGAGTTGAAATTCCCTTTACAATAAAACAAAAAATCCCAAACAAATTCCCCATCCATGTGAAGAGAGAAATATTGGGTGCGTTCATTTCAACTGAATTGTATAAAATTGCATAAAATTGTCCTCTTCGATACCTTGCTAGGGTACACAGGAAACAAAATAATTGAATTTTTTCATGTTTCCAATTAGATTTTTTCGTTTGAACGAGGTGTTAAATTTCACAGAAGAACAAAATCCCTCCATCTGAAAACACTGTCCACTGTCCATCGTCAGGCTTAGTGCATGTCTGCGTTTTTTTTTTTTTGCTGAAGGTGGGTACCAAAGAGGAGTCGGCAAGGACCACGATGTAGGTCTTGCCCAGTCAACATTCTCGGAAGTATTGTCGAACTTCCTTAACATTTTCGAGGAAAAGCTTTGTCCAGAATGGATCAAAATTTAAACCGCGGAAGAGCAAAGAAAGAAAAATTTATATTTTTTCGAAAAATTTAAACTTCCAGGAGTGATCTTTTTCTTGGTTTTGCATTTTTCGTTTTTTGCTGCAAGAAGATAATCCAAATGAAGATGCATTTCGGCCAAATTTTGCCAAATCTTTTTCCCTGTAGGTAGTAAATCCAGGGGTGGAATTCGAATCGGCTAAGGTGATTTGTGACTGTCACGTTTGTGATAATCAAATGTGATCAAAAGAATTTTTGCATCTGTGTAAGTTGATCACCAAAATATTTTTTAAATTTGGTATCACTTTAGAAGAAATGACTTCCATCTATGCAGCCGATTACTAGGAAAATAGCAAAATTAAATATATTTTTTAACAATTAACAAAAACCTACCTCCAGGTATTCTCATAAAAGTACGTTTTGGTTGCTTCCGAATTCGATAGAGTAAATTTTATTTTGATGGGACAGAATATCCTCTCCATTTTTTTCAATGTAGAAGAGATGACTTCACAGACTGTACTCTGGGAGCTGACCAGTCAGCACCAATTTGCCTTTGGTAGGCACTACTTCCAAGAAAATTGAGTGTTACGGAATATATGTGCACTTACTTTGGATTTGGAATATCAAGTACGTCAAATTTATTCAGGAGGTTTATTTTCAAAATCCGGACGTTTCTATTTTGATTTATATATTCATTTTCAGCATTTCGAGATGGAAAAACCAATGACAAAGGCAGAAACACATTAATTTTGACAAGACACAACAGACAATAAAAAAATAAAGTCAATTTCATATGAAAGTGACACCTAAATAGCTGTCACGGAAAATAGTCACAAAATTGTGATTGTCACAGGTGACTATCACCTTACACAGACCGAATTGGTTGATTGTGACTGTCAACTATCACAAATCACCTTAGCCGATTCCACCCCAGTCTCCATATCTGTATTCTTTTCCATAATACTGACCAGCAGTTCTATTTGGTTTTGATTTGTTGAGTTCGTCCCATAATAAAATTAAAAAATTGTGTTTACCTATTTATCAAAAAAGTTTCAATTAAACTTACATTGCACCGTTTCGCCTTAATTTCTCCGCCAAAATAAATGCGGAAATATTCCAGAGAAATTACAACAAATTTCCCATGGAAATATTGTTCACGATAGCAATAAATTCCGAGGGGAATTTCGAACACCATCCACGATACGAATTTTTCGAACGTGGGGAAAATATTTCCAGGGAAATCTCTTTCGCGATAGGGCCCAATAATTAACTGTCTACAGCGCCAGTAGGGGACGAAAATAAAAATTGGGGAATTATTTTTTCCCTTATTTGGAACTGATTTAAGACCCAATCAAAGATGAAATACTTTTTAACGACCACCCTAGTGTACATAAATTCACAGTCGAAGACATTACCGTTAAGAATTGCATTAAGCCCAAATCTAATTACATTATTACCACTCAGAGCATGTCTTCAGTCAGGATTAAAGACATAGGTTTAAATTTATTGCAACAGTGTTTTTAAAATGCTTGCGTTTCTCTAAAAGGAATTAGAAACGCTCTAAAAATTAACACACGTATAATATTTGCAATATAAAGTGTATAACTCCTGGGCAACTTTGCAACTTAAAATTACATGGACTTTTGCTCTTTAACATGCACCAAGCACAACATCAACAAACCCTCATCTCGCGCTCCGCGGATGCGAATAAAGTAATTTAATTTAAATGGGAACCATGCTATTTCAAAAAATCTGCATATGTACATTTTTGCTTCAAATGTACATACGATTGTACATACGTATGTATGTGTGTAAATATGTCTATTCTATTGCTGCATTGTGCTTTAATCCGTTTGGTATCCTTTCCTGTTTCCTACTCCCGCATTGCGAATGCGAATGTTCACATTGAAATGTGGCGACAGGGTATTCTCTAATTTCCGCACATCCTTTTTGCTGCATTGAATGCGAACTTGCGTAAGGGGTATTCTGAAACCCTATTAAACCCCATTCCATAAAAAGAAGACGTGCAAAAAATTGAAAACATAACGTACAGAACATGTCCATTCAAATGCTGATGTACAGTGGGACAGAATATCGATGTAATAGAACGGATTTTGAACTTAAAACTAGACAACCGCTACTATTTATCTTACACTTTTATTGCTGCTTCTATAAAAAAAAGCCCCGTATTTTACTTAAATTTTAAAATTATTTTTTGAAAACAGGTGATCATTATTTCATATTCAAATCAGATTCAAATTGTAAAAAACTTGAAAAAAAAAAAATAGTTTTTAAAATTTTCATTTTACTAAATTATAAAAAAGCTTTGTTGGTAAATTTAGGTCTTAAATTAATACTTGTCGGCCCCATAGTTTAACGACGTTACAGCACTCAGGTATAGCTACAGTTACCTTAAGCTGATTTGACAATATAGACTCATCTAAATGGCGGCAAAGGGATAACATTTATCTTTAATTCTTTCTGTGCTTCGTTGTTTTGCAAGCATCCGCAACATTTTTTTTTAAAGGGATGAAATCTTCAGCTGTTATGGTATAGGTACTTAGAAAGTTTGTGCTGTTTTCAATATAGGTACATACATATACTCTCAAGTCCACAAGGATTCTTTTATTTTACTTCCTTCAATTTTTAAGAGCAACACAATAAGCGACGCATAAAAAAGTCCTTTAGAGAAACTTCAATGTCCTTTGATATTTTGGTTTTGCACAATTATAACACTTCTTCGGGTAGCCCAACAAAAAATAAAGAAATCAAATAATAATAATCAAAGCAAAACACGAGGAGGTACACATGTGTACTTTTTTGCACAATGAACTGTTTCCTTTAGACTGGTATTATGCCTATATAAGATATTAAAGGTTGCTTTTATCTATCTATATTATGTACCTATGTAGGTAATATGGCGGAGAGTCGTGTCCTAGAATATACGGCTGACATTTAGATAGGCCTTTCCAAAGGTTGTATAATTGCTCCTTTTGAAATTAATTACCTGATAAAATTTGCGAGTGCTTTATAAAGGTTTTTTTTTTATTTGTTATGTAGGTACCTACTTATTCGAGGGTTGAGGAATGTGGGTTGAATGGCTTTATCATGGTAAAAGGTAAATGTAATGGGGTAGTTATAATAGGTCCCCTTTTTATGTCGTTAAGTATTCCATTAATTGTGCAGATGTAAGTAGGTATCTTACCTATTTATAAGTAGGTATTGCTATATATTAATAATTTTGTGTGCATTTTTTTCACTTCTAATTTAAAAAAATTCATTTTTGTATAAATATAGGTAGGTAATATAACAAAAAAAGTTCATTAGGTATACTTTAGATTTAAATTATTATTCAACAATTTTCCAGTAGGTAGGTTCCAACAAAAAGAAATAAAATGCACGACTGGATCGCACGAACTTGCTTTCGTTGCTCAACGATATTATAGTAATAATGGTTTCTTTTGGCATTAAAAGCTATTTTGAATCAATAACTCAATAAGTTCAATTAAAAAGTGCTAAGTCTTTTACTTGTCTGTTGTATTTCAGTAGTATGTAGAAGTTGTGACAAAATTAATCCACGTCCTTTCTTTAATGAGGTTTTTCCCTAAGAAGAAGATAAAAATCTTCTTGCGTTTTGTAAATTTTTCGCCAAAAACCTGAAAAATAAGGTATATTGCAATCAAATTGAGTTTTGTGAATTTTTTGGCAAAAACCTGAAAATCATTTTTATTGCAATCAAATTGAGGATTATTGTTTATAGGTTAGGATGTTTCATTTTCCAAATTTTCGATTTTTCTTTGACTTGGCCCTGACATTAAGACTCTCATCAAGGCTTTCAAAAGGATCGCCGGGGAAAATGACCTCATAGCTCATACCTTGGGTATTGGCCTCAAAATAATTTTTCATTCAGAGCACCAGGAGCTCTTCATCAATTAAGGTTAATGGCAAAGGTCATATATGCACTTAAAATTGTCTTGTTCGCCCCACAACTTTTGAATGTTCCTGCAATCCTGTTCCTACGTTCTGTATGTCCCCTTGCACACGAGGAAACTGGATTTCCAGCAGGATTTTCAGTTTTTAGGTGAGAAGGACACCAAGTAAGGGGAATGAACGGTCTATGATTAGTGGAAATTAGAAATTAAAAGAGAAAATAAAAAAATAAAAAAATCTTCAGCAACTTATTTCCTCGTATCAAAGGGGACTAATGTAAAATTCCTTTCAACCAAAGATTGGATTCTTTTTAGAAAAAATATATTTCGTCAAACAAATCTAGCGTATTTTGCAAGATTTCAAATATGTAGAATTTACCCCGCACACACTAGCAAGATTTGACGTTTCTAAAATCTAAAATCTCAAATTTAATTTCGCTGTGTTTTTGTTTGCAACAAATTTTAATTTCAGTGAATATTTTAATTAAATATATTAAATATTTATGCGCTCATCAGCTTTAATTGTGCAGCATCTACATCAACATTATATATATAGTCTTATTATTATTATGTACGAAGGCGCATACAAAAGAAAATACGTCCTTAATCTTATGAAAGAAATATCGTCAATCATTTTTTGGCTCTGTGAGCGGTAAGTTTGGCGAGTTGTAATATTATATGTAAATAAATATTGGGTTTTTTCGAATATTTTTTCCCAATCAAAATTTATCGTAAAATAAAGATTAGGTTTTCCACCTTTTTGGTGAAATTGGTGTATTAATAACTTCGGTTAATATAGATTCGTTACACATTTCTTTCAACAACAGAAAAAGATCGATTTTTTTTATGAAAGGAATTCAACATAAAATGAATTATAATGACACTGACAGTTTGCAATCTGACAATTGATTTGACAATTGAATTGATAGATAGATTGCCTGAATTAAGTACTGATGAGTAAAAACAAGAAATGATTTAGGAAATGCCAATTTTTTATAGTAGTTTATTTTCATAAAAATATAGGATAGGATATAGGATATGCAACCCCGCGAGTCCTACTCTCCACCATGGGGTATGGTTTGCAAACCCACTTGTAATAGCCATTAACTTTAATAAATTGGCAGTTATTCTCTTGCAGCGTTAGAACTACTACAATTTTATGAAAGAAAACGGATCTACTCCTTTTTTCCGCACTACAAAATTCAATTTTTTTTTAGCCAAATTAAGTTAAATGAAATGACTAATCAACTCTGACTCTATAATTCCGTTTTCTATTATTCCGCTTCTGCAATTAAAACTAGTTGTTTTATTTAAAAAAATCGAGCGATATTTATTTTATAAATTTTGTGGATAAAAAATTACGGTTATTATGAAAAAGAAATTAAGGTTATTTTTAAGAATATAGTAGTTTTGGTAAATACGAAGAAGAAAAACCAAAACAATAGAAAATATTGTTTTTTGTATTTAGTGAACTATATTGAATGAAATTCAATTGGAAGTTTTTTTGCGACCTTAGTGTCCAATATATGTATATGTATATGCGTTTCGCCCAGGCACGACAGTTGGGTAATTTAAAACTAAAAACACAAAACTATTTTGTATAAAAAGCCAAATTAGTAATTTACTTATCTAATATCAAAGGCTTTGAAAAAAATTCTGAGTTTGAAAATAATTTTATTAAAAGTACCATAAATATTAATTTATAAAAATAATTTACTAATAGATTTGTGGCTTTAATAAAAGCTGGCAATATAATATTTTAAGTGTTGTCGTTGGTTTTTATTAAGTACATATTCTTTTTTAAATCGCTTTTTCCACTTAAACTTAAAAAAAAAGGATACAAATGACCTCCCAGTTCGTACATAGGGACCTTTATTGATTCGTTTCTAGAGTTGGAATTCAATTTCGGTGAAAATACCAAGATATTTAAAATTTTTAATTTTGTTCTTGAAACGTTTATACTTTGGTTAAAATGCTCTAACACAATTGTTCATATTTTATAAGTAGGTATTTGATTCGGTATATAAATTAACTTATTTCCTCTACCCATTAAATGAAAGAAAAATATTATATATTAACTGTATAGTTATATAATACCTATTATAACAAATTTCTCCACGTGCTCGTAGAGATACTCTTGTTACCTTGGTATTAACGCAATCAAGCAGCATGGCTTCCTCGTTAACTTGAAATCATCCCCCACATTTCGTTAAACCTGTACTTTCTATTAAGAAACTCTGAGTTAGATGGAATTTAAATGGATTTCTTGAAATATAGTCACGTGTGTCAGAAACAGGTAAACAAGAGTTTCATTAAGAAACCAGTTGGTAAGAAAATAAATATAGGTAGATACGGACGCAAAAGAAAAACGGTATATATCCCATAGCCTGCCACCTACTTCTAAATCTCCACTTGACTTGCCACATTCCTTAAAATATGACAAGAAAAGAAAGTAGGTATGTAGATACGGATACCTAATACAAAAATTTCACAAAAATATTCTCAGGTAATAATGAATGAATGAAGGAAGAGTCGGGCCTGGCCGGGCCAACATTATAACTCTGAAGGACATCATAGCCATCATCAGGGTTGTTCTTTATGGAGATGGTGCTAGGCAAATATGGGTAACCTCCTACTCCTGGTGTTCTTTGCGTCCTATACACGCCTGACGCCTCGCCTGGTGTCTGAACAAACATAATGTTCTGCTTTTCTATTCATGTTTAATGTGTGTCTTTTCACCCCTTTTTGAGGAAGTGTCGTCATTATCGTTTAGCACGTGAAAAACGGTCACGTTATGTAGATAGGTGTATTTATTTTAGGAAATGTTAAAGCTGATGGCATAGGTACACGGAGACCGAGAGTTTAAGTAAATATTTTATGCAAACGTCTTGCCTTATACCAACGTAGAAGACTCGAAGCCAAGTCGAGACTTAAAATGACATAGTGGAATCTATTACGACATTGAAGTGGCAATACTCTTACTAGTGGCATATAAAATTCAATGGCTGCCAAATGTGGGCCAAGCACTGCTCAATATAGTTCCGGCTTGTCAGGCATTCTGTGTTAGATATTATTAGAAATATAATATATTCAAAATGGGTTTTTGGCAGTCGGAAGAGTGAATTTATTTGAATTGCTATTTTGAATTTACATTACATAAATATTTTAGTTTTTTTTTTTCAAAGGGCCAAAGGGCCAACATGGATAAGACAGAGCAGATTTTTAAGAAAGAAGTTATCTGAAATCAGCGTGGTGAAAACAGCAGGTTTGACAATTTTGTAATTGAAGAATACTGATTTAGGGGAGACCGGGACTTAAAGTAAAAATTTTCACCAAATTTTACATAACTCTTAATTAAGTAAACCTATGAGAAACGATGTCCCAAAATTGACACAAGAAATAATTATTGTGAATGGAAAACATGTATTTTGAGTTAGAAATTGTATTTTTATTGATTCAAAAAATATAACTATACAAAATACAATATAAGGTTATGTATGGAATGGCATCTTCGGCTTTGCTGCCACATCTAATCTTTTTTTGACATTTTGCTGAATATCGTTGGAAATTTTGTTTGCAGCTACTTTAACGTTTAGTTTTAAGAAGAGAAGGGCACCAAGTAAGTGGAATGAACGGTCTACGATTGATGGAAATGAACATTTTAAATTAAAAGAAAACGTCAATAAATCTCCAGCAAATTTTTTCTTCATGTGAAAGAGGACTAAGATCTCAAAAACTAAGCTTTAGCAGATTGAGCCGAAACATAGACAATATATTCTCTATAAAGATCGAAATAATAAAAAGTTAATTTTTTTTTCTGATAGATGGCGTTGTAAGCATCGCAGTATTTCAAAATTTGCTTAAAATTCAAAAACTTACCATTCAATTGAGCTGAAACTTTCACAATATATTATGTATTTGTTATGAAGATAAATAAAAAGTTTTAATTTTTTCTGATAGATGTCGCTTAATACTAAAATATGTTTTGCCTATGAAGGGTTACATGTAGCATACTCATGCGTAAGCAAACCAATCGATTTATTTGCTTACAAACCAGACATTTTCTTTTAATAAGCATTAGAATAAGATTTTATTTAGTTTTACTTTAATTTTGTAATAAAACAATTTTTTATTAAATACAAAAAAATAGTTAAAATATATTATAGAAATCAAAATCACGGTATTGGACTGAAAAATATTTAATAAATCTCTCCTGAGCCAAAAATATGACGTTTGTAGTTTTTTTGGAAGTACTCCTACTATCGCGCCCTTTTTTTTACATCTACGTTTTTTCCTTAGACTAGATGTCACTACTTACTTAACTGGCTCTTGGAAGAGTCTTGAAAGTCTATGCCTGAGACATGATATCTTTTAATGTCTCAATGTGCTGGATCCGTGGTTGTTTAATCTTTAAACTGAATGTTCATTCTTCTTTCTTTTTTTCGGACCTGGGCATCAATCTCATTTAAGCCCAGCTTATCGCGTTTTTGGTCTATGGTTTATTCTCCTCCATACGAGCGGCCAAAATTGAAAAAAAAAACAGGAGGTATGGATTTTAAATGCATGAACTTCGTCTTTAGAGTTTTGAAAACCACATTATCCCAGTAATTTGATCTGTCAAAGAAATCGTAGCGTCCGTGTTATAGCGCGCAGAAGCGCACTGTTTGAAATTTATTAAATTATGCAAAAGCACATTTCCTTGTCTAATTCCTGTGATGTTTGAAATAGTTCCTAAGAGCTTTTTTCTAGTAGCACATGGCTCTGCGTTTTGGCTAATGTGACTGTTCTGACATTGCCATTTTGGTTTTGGAGCTCCTGATTAAAAAAATTATGAAATTTCAGCTTGAAATGGTCTATGGTCGATCTGCCTTAATAAGATCTTATATTTAGCGTCTAGCGGTGATTAATGCCTCGACAGTTCATACAAGACATGGTGGAATTGCCATACCGTAGATACTAGATTGGGCTTGTGATAACTCCATCGCCGGATCGGACATATTTCCTTACACCCATACCTAGCTGATGACTTGATACAAACATCCTATCAACACATCACCCCTTTACTTGAAAAGCTGAGCCGGTAACCCATCATAGAACCGGCTGATTTGTTGTCATTATTTTTTTTTCTTTTGTTTCTATTTTTCTCTTGTTTCTGGACTGGATTAAGATTGACTCCTTCGCAAGCAAAAGAAAAAGATAAGTTGGTCTGGCTTATCACATCTCCTAAAGAAAGAAAATACCTGGGAAAAAATATGAACATGTGTGCATAATAATATCACGTGAAACATAACCAATTTTCTATTATGTAAAAGCCGCCACGTCAAGTGAGAGTTAACACATTTCCTCGACGAGTTAAACAATTTTGTTGAGAGTCTCATTGAAGCTTAAATGATTTTATATCAAAAACAACACAAATATATCCTCCATACCAACACCATCATTATCCTTAAAACATATATGCCAACAACACATCTATCCCATAATATATTCACACCTTTCCCTTTGCCAAACTCACTTCTTCTTACTCAACCAGTGCCTTACTGAAGAAGGCACACTAATAGGTTTTGTTTAGAAGTAAGTTCATCCACCGAGTGTTATGAAATATTCAAGAAGGTTCATTTCTTCGACATAATTTAAAAGGACTAACGCTTCATAATCTGCCTGTCAACTAATTTCACCGGGATCTAAGATTGCTCCCTTAAGTCTTCAATAATTCTTAGGGTTTCTTTATCGTTGTCCATAATTAATTGACCTCTATTACCGGGCGTTAAACGGCTGCCACAACCCATCTACGAGTACTTCTTTACATTTTCTCACTCCCGTCGAATTGTATATTTTTTTTGTTGTTGTGTTTTGTTAGTAAAACAAAAAATATAGATAGACCCCATATTCTGACCCAATTTAAGTAAATTCATCAACTCACTCTATATATACTTTTTTCCATCATCATCTTAGACATAACTTGCAGTCTTGTCTCAATGCTTCCTCTGTCTTCTTCCTTATTTGCCCATCTGTGTTTTATGAGATCACATTTGTCAAACTTTCTATCGAGTATCTTTTATACGAAAAAAACATAGAGGAGATACGTCAACGTAAAGTACCTACAACACCACCACCGCCATTGGGAGGCATATTATACCGTATCGTATACCGACTGAAGAAGGAAAGAAAAACGAAAAAGGATGAAGAGAACTGAAATGATTCGTTTACCGTTAGTGAACATATTGTTATCTACTCATCCTGATCCTTATTACCTTTTGCACTTTTGTTTAGAGACGAATATCCTTCATTTGGTTCGATGGATGGATTATACTGTATCTGGGCCAAAAGCACAATGTTCGTGGAGAACATGAATCTCGCTAATGGAGAATGAAAAAAGCAGCACAGACAAAGTCTTTTTTTTTTGGAAGTCCCGTTTTTTACGAGCATTTTTGTTCGAAACATCCGAATCAGAACATTCTATATACATATAAGAGAGATAGATATTTTTACCTACTTTTGGAAGCTGGAAACAAAACCATAACCAAGTTCGAGCCTTGTCGTAAAGTTTTACGGCCTTATTACTCTTTCGGGTATTTTATAACCTTAACAAAAAAAAAAAAAAAAAAAAAAAAAAAAAACGAAAAGAAGCTGGATAAAAGTGCTGAAAGTTTGGTTATCTATCTGGAAGGCGAGTTATGTATTTCGACTCAACACACACATACACACACACATTTCCCGATGTGTCGTTGTCGTGTTCCTTGGATGGCTCAGCTCTCTAGATGAGATTGTTTGTTAAATAATATTCTCAATCTACCTAATTTAATAATGCAGACGGGGTTGGGGTTGGAGGGTATGCTGTTATTTTTTTTATTTTTTTATTCAGCAATAGCATTCCTCGGGGGGATTCGATAAGGCCCATATACAGTAATAAAAATGAATTAGACAGAAAAAAGCGAATATAATACAATCTCCCATCTGATATGCTTAAGTGACGGCGAAGGACTATTTTCGTTTTGTATATAATATCCTCATATCACGCCCAACAAAAGGATGTGATGTGTTTTTGTTTTCCAACAAAAAAAAAAAAAAGAGACTAAGAGAGGTGCGAACAAGCTTTATCCTTCATATACATATATAATCCATAAATTAAGCAAGAACTGTGCCGCAAAGTTACAGACCAAAAATGGAATGCCGACCGAAATATAAGGATGAAAATAAGACAAGACAAAAAAAAAGAGAATTATATAACTGTATACAAATAGATATAAATATATACGTTACGTATACATTAAGTGAGGGTTAAAGAGGTTTGTTCTTTCATTTTTTTATTTTCTCACTTCTTTTACATTTTACCTGAAAAGTTGTTTGCTGAAAGAAACTGAATTAAGGGATTTTTAATGGGATAACAAGTTCATTCAGTTCCATCACTTTGAAAGTTACCCACTCAGGCGGTTAATAAGTGGGTAAAGAAATGAATTCCGGTAGGCATCTATATTCTATACGTACATACCTAGCTAGCTGTGCAATATGAATACTTTCATTATAGAGTGCTTTAAGAAAGAGTCAAAGAATAGGTATAATTATACTTAATTTGCGGTTGACTTAATGCCGTGGTGGCGATGTGATGGCTAAATTATATGAAAAATTATATGTAAAGAAGTTATAATTGCTACAGTACCCTATGAAAGATAAGAAAGCTTTATGCTATGAACATCAGAGATGCTTTAAATCTTTCTATTATCTTATTTCCGAAGATCATGAAGTTGAAGAAATGCCTATATCGTCACCTCAACGATGTGCAATTGTAAATTGATTCTACAATCATTAGGAAAACATGCTTGGGAAAATCAATCCAATATTATTACCTGATATACATACCTATGAACTTTCAAAACCCGAAGAACACGTCAAGTGGAGAAATGCTGTGTAGTATTGTCGCAATAACGGCACAGGAACACTTTCTTGTGTCTCATTCAAAAGGGAAATAAGTCCCAATTCTATCTCTAGTGGGCGGTGTAGGGGAGCTACAATTTTTAAAAAGTATTTCCAAAATGAAGATGAATGAATTGGACCATTTGCTTAAGTGGACATATTTTGTAATTGATGTCTCTTATGGACAAAAAAGTGCAATAATAATATTTCGGGAAGTGAATGTTATAATCTATAAAATGATCATAAATTATTTTTTGAAAACTACGCCATGAACAGCTATTTTATGTTTTTTTTTTTAATTTCTAAAATTTTAACAGTTATTCGGAGGAAAAAAAAGTGTTAAAAACTTTTTTTTTTTTGTATGATATAGTTGATGAAGTTGTGCATGAAGTACTTTTTAGTAGTGTAAATTTTTTCTTGGGCTAATAGATACTTACTCTTGGAGAATTTGACATTTCCTCCAAGAAGCAATGTCTCGAATTACATCGCAGATAATAATATGTATATCGACATGAAATCCAACTCGTTAACCATTATTCCAAGGGGAACACTTTCAACTTACCTATATTTTACTTTAATGGGATACCAAAACATTTGTGACTCATTTCTCAAGAGTTGATGTTTTTGCGTTGTCAAAACCGTCCAAAAACTGCTTACTCGTGGTTTTAAGGTTCCGTGGGGTTTTTGTGTGTTATTAATCTTTGAAGTTGACTTTATTCAAACTAATTTTGAAAATCAGGCTTCAATTCTCAAAACATTTCAAATTTTATATTAAATAAATTTTATTTAAATAAATTTTATTTAAATAAATTTTATTTAAATAAATTTTATGTCACATTATACTCTCAGTGGCGCAAAACCAACAAACAGTTAACATAGTCTGAACTGATTAAAAAAAATACGATTCAAAAAGAGCTTTGAAGAATTTTGGTTTTTAGAAGTACCCAAAACCGGGTACGTGTATTAAATAAACACGTTTAAATTGATAGAACTTCTTTAATTAATAGAACTTAAATGTATAGGAATAATTAAATCAAAAAGTACACTGTGGCGTATACGTACTTTTTTGTCTATTGGAGCAATAATACGCCATATTTACTATAAGAGCGTTATAAATCTTACTGACTGATTTTGTTTTCATGGTTTTTAAATCTATATCATGAACAAACAAAACCTACCCTAGACGCTAGACACAAGACAATACGATTCAGAAAGTGAAACTTATTTTTACTAATTAACACTTAATAGCCATAGTCTTAATGTTATAAATCCATTATCATCCAGACGAGACTTAAAAACAAAAATATTCAAGTCACTTCAAAAAAATGTATATCAGATTATCCTTTTAGTTTCCTTTGAAATATGTAGCTGTCGAGATCCAATATAGAGATAGATAATGGTAACAAAGTTTCAAATTGACAAGTCAATTAGCTGGTGGGTAACAACACCACCTAAACGAAAGAACACAGCAACTTCTAGATTTAGCAAGGATTTTGTTGATTTCATTGAGCATACATCGTTGCCTTGTTATTCAAAAATGGTGGATCCTTCGTATAGATTTTTAGAAAAGTAAATTAAAGAAAAACAAATTCTATGATTTTTTATCATTTTAAGTGGAAATGTTTTTGTTTTTTTTTATAATCTTAAAAAGAGTCATCTGGTTTAGTGTACATGTTTGCACAATGTCCTTGTTAATTGTATTTCTCTCTGATGCATGGGCTGAATTCGTTCAACAATATTTTGCAACAACTATCTATGATCCATTGTATCCGATTGAAAAGGTGCCATTTCCAGCTGTTTCGATTTGTTCGAACAATAGAATTTCACGACAGGCCGCTGAGAAGTATGCCATTGAGCTGTGAGTCATTGTGATTGATTTTATTAATGAAAGGATAAAAGTTTTTAAAGATTTTGTTTCTATAGAAGTCAAGTCGATCCCGAGAGGAGAAATAAAACATATTTTATGGAGCATATTGCATATTTGGGTTTACTTTACAGTAAGGATTTTACTCTATCAGAGATACCCGATGTTTATGAGTTTCAGCAGTTCCTGGATATATACGATACAGCGGATGATGAGAAATATTACAACACTTTGAAAAAAATTGCACGGGTGAGTTAAGAACTACTTTAAGGCTTAGAAGTTTCAAAATGATGATATGATATATATATATATATATGATATTGATATTGATATTGATATTGATATTGATATTGATATTGATATTGATATTGATATTGATATTGATATTGATATTGATATTGATATTGATATTGATATTGATATTGATATTGATATTGATATTGATATTGATATTGATATTGATATTGATATTGATATTGATATTGATATTGATATTGATATTGATATTGATATTGATATTGATATTGATATTGATATTGATATTGATATTGATATTGATATTGATATTGATATTGATATTGATATTGATATTGATATTGATATTGATATTGATATTGATATTGATATTGATATTGATATTGATATTGATATTGATATTGATATTGATATTGATATTGATATTGATATTGATATTGATATTGATATTGATATTGATATTGATATTGATATTGATATTGATATTGATATTGATATTGATATTGATATTGATATTGATATTGATATTGATATTGATATTGATATTGATATTGATATTGATATTGATATTGATATTGATATTGATATTGATATTGATATTGATATTGATATTGATATTGATATTGATATTGATATTGATATTGATATTGATATTGATATTGATATTGATATTGATATTGATATTGATATTGATATTGATATTGATATTGATATTGATATTGATATTGATATTGATATTGATATTGATATTGATATTGATATTGATATTGATATTGATATTGATATTGATATTGATATTGATATTGATATTGATATTGATATTGATATTGATATTGATATTGATATTGATATTGATATTGATATTGATATTGATATTGATATTGATATTGATATTGATATTGATATTGATATTGATATTGATATTGATATTGATATTGATATTGATATTGATATTGATATTGATATTGATATTGATATTGATATTGATATTGATATTGATATTGATATTGATATTGATATTGATATTGATATTGATATTGATATTGATATTGATATTGATATTGATATTGATATTGATATTGATATTGATATTGATATTGATATTGATATTGATATTGATATTGATATTGATATTGATATTGATATTGATATTGATATTGATATTGATATTGATATTGATATTGATATTGATATTGATATTGATATTGATATTGATATTGATATTGATATTGATATTGATATTGATATTGATATTGATATTGATATTGATATTGATATTGATATTGATATTGATATTGATATTGATATTGATATTGATATTGATATTGATATTGATATTGATATTGATATTGATATTGATATTGATATTGATATTGATATTGATATTGATATTGATATTGATATTGATATTGATATTGATATTGATATTGATATTGATATTGATATTGATATTGATATTGATATTGATATTGATATTGATATTGATATTGATATTGATATTGATATTGATATTGATATTGATATTGATATTGATATTGATATTGATATTGATATTGATATTGATATTGATATTGATATTGATATTGATATTGATATTGATATTGATATTGATATTGATATTGATATTGATATTGATATTGATATTGATATTGATATTGATATTGATATTGATATTGATATTGATATTGATATTGATATTGATATTGATATTGATATTGATATTGATATTGATATTGATATTGATATTGATATTGATATTGATATTGATATTGATATTGATATTGATATTGATATTGATATTGATATTGATATTGATATTGATATTGATATTGATATTGATATTGATATTGATATTGATATTGATATTGATATTGATATTGATATTGATATTGATATTGATATTGATATTGATATTGATATTGATATTGATATTGATATTGATATTGATATTGATATTGATATTGATATTGATATTGATATTGATATTGATATTGATATTGATATTGATATTGATATTGATATTGATATTGATATTGATATTGATATTCAAATAAATAGTATTTACCTCTCTTTATACATCATGGTGTCAAGCGGTAGGCGGAAGATCACAAACATCCCCTTGTTGCTGGAATTTCCAAACCAATCGGTAAATTGTTGGATCACTAGGCGGATTATAATCTTTGCGCGGCAGTGATCAAATACTGCTTCTCAAAATAAAATTGAAATTGTTTTCAAAAAACCTTGTCTTTTTGCTCAAAAATGGCTTATATGTAGTGTTTTAATCTCCGAAATGTATAAATTTTAGAATTTACCGGTAAAACTTAAAAAAAAAAAAAATCAGCAGCATATTATTTTCATAATTCATTCCGGGGATTTGTCAACAATTTTACAGTCATATATGTATATGTGTATGTATGTGTATATCTTTTGCCTTTATAAAACTGATTTGAATGGATTAAAATGAATATTTATTTCAAATCTCCCAGCTTTTGTAAGCTGTCAGTTGCTAATATCTATGTATGTATTTTCTTCAATCATCTCAAGCTCTTATACAGGGAGAATATATGACATATTAAATAAACATAAATCAAAGTTAACAATAACATTATACTTTGATGGTAGCTCACACCTCCATGCGGAGAATTGCTAGTTAAATGCTATTTAGGAGGAAAATCTGTTAAATGCCTCTCCAATCGTACATTTCAAACAACTCTTACCAGCTATGGATACTGTTGTACCTTCAATTTTAATGACATGTGAGATAAGAAACTAATATTATCTTTGTCACTGCAATGTGTTTCAGTAATATTAATATAATGTCTTTGTTTATAGTTATCACACCCGTAAGCAAAAACATCGTTTCTCACATTCAGATCTGGGTCTGACTGTTGTTCTTAATACCAGCTCCAAGGACATTCATTATCCTTTACTTCGATTTGATGGGACAGTAGTGAGTATTATTTGAAAACAACTAATATTGTATCTACACATTATTTACTATAAATCTAACAGGTAATAATACGTCTATATGTTATTTTTTTATTTAAATAAATTCCAGGTTATAATTCATTCAGCTCATAAATATCCGGATATTTCTTCAGGTGGTTCTTCGGAGAATTTCATTACAAATGGGGAAGATAACTTCCTGGCAATTACACCTTATGTTGTTGACAGTGTTCAAGCTGTGAGGCAGTTTAGCCCCAAGACCGTAAGTACTTACACACATTTTTCTTATAGGTACTAGTATATAAGACATAGGTATCTAAAGAACATGAATTCAAATATCAGTACTAAACCTTCCTATATTCACAGAGAAATTGTTATTTTTATGATGAAAGTCCGGACGAATATGTATTGGGACGCCTCCAATATAGCTTTAATAATTGTGTTACCCGATGTCGTATAAAAAGTATACTTGTCCTATGCAGCTGTCTGCCATTCAATATGCCCTTAGAACTGACTCCAAATGGAACAAGGACTGTATACTGTACCCTGAGGCATCTTGAATGTTTACGAAGATATCGCTGTGAGTATATGAATGTTAAGCAATTAATGCATAATTTTTAATTTCCGCTCTGTTATAATGACGTTTCATTGGAGAGTTATATGGCAAGAATGTAAAAACGATTTTCCACCACACCAGGATTTTCATTATCCTAGCTAATTTTTACCTGTACTTCCACCTAATAAAAATGTTTACTTGTGATGGAAATGCGTAGGTGTTAAAAATAGAATTCATGATTTTAATTATTGAGATAGATATGTTTGTTTGTTTGTACACACGCTCCACGCTATGTTAGTTTGTGTAACTCACAACCTAAAAAAATTTACCAAATTTTGCGGTTATTTTCAAGTGTTGGATTGACAATTATGTTTTGTAGAGAATAGTGTTATATAACCTCAAAATATTTACGATACAAAACTAGCGTCTCGGTCGTGGCATAAAAATAACTTGTTTAATTTGACCTTGAGCTTATTCTACAAACAATAACTTATCAACAAAAAATGATCAAAATTACAAACATTACATAATATTCTTTACATTTTGTTCACAGTTAAATGGAAAAGTGTCCTTACTTATAAAATCTTCATCCCAGGTCTGGAAAGAGAATCTGAGGATGCACTATACTGTCCTCAATGTTTGCCTTCATGTGATGACATCCAGTACAAAGCGTTCTTAAATAGTAGGCCTCTAGATAACAAAATCTTAACCGACTTGCCGTAAGGATTTTTATCGTTTACTAAAAATTAAAAAACACATAACTCGAGGAATATTATTTAGTCTAGATAGTTTCTGTGATATAAAATAAAGGACACTCATGTTAATGAAGGTGTCCCAAAGTCTAATGGGATCCCTTTGAAATTTACACCTTATATACATATATACCCGCATAAAGTAAAGTATTATAGTTTCATTTTTGTAATTTTAGGTCATCACAAGATCAAAATGATGTCACTGTGGTAAGGGTGTACTTTTCTGAGCAATACATTAAGTTTTACCGAAAGATTGTAACAAATTCTTGGTTCGAGGCGTTTAGTAAGTTATTATATCTAATTAATAAAGATTTATATTATGATAATGAAGGTATAAAATTTATTCTTACACAGGTACTATCGGGAATTACTGCGGCATTATCATTGGATTTTCTATGATTATTTTTTGTGAGGTGGTTTATTTTATAGGGCAACAAATTGTTTTGGTCATGAAACGTGGAATGCGAAAAGAGCAAGGCAATTTAATTATTTACCCATAGATTTTTTTAAGATTTTTTTTTGTAGTTAAAAAAATTAAATAACAAAAATGTGCACTTGAAGATTATGAGAAATAGTGTTAAAGATAATAAATCACTGTATAATTAATTTTTTTAATAGCTTAATAAAATGCTTCCTCACATTTTACAAAATTTATTTCAATGGTTAAATAAACGTTTTGATGATATGTATATCGTAAGAGAAAAAGTATGAATTAAAAAAAGTTGATTTACTTACTTAGAAGTACCAGATTGCAAATTTGTAACAAAGTCAGCCTACATATTAATTTTAACGAGATATACTACAGCAATATACTAGAATTAAGGTACTCCACACCAAACAGTGCCTTTTTTGGGATGCATTGGATGCTTTTGGATTTCACGAGGATTGGTCTAGTTCCAAATTCGACAATTTTGTTTGTTGACGTACCTGTCAGTTTCCAACTACTGCTCCAGAGCCCATTCAGCGAACACAAGTCGTTGTCTATGGTTGTTTATCTTAATCTCCTGGATCAGTTGAATTTTGTTTGGGTGCAGACCCAAATCAAGATGCAAAATTTGGAAAGTTGTGCTTTGCGAAAGGCCGAGTTCTTGTGAGCGACACGAAATCGACTGCCTCGGATTTTCCTGCACACTCTCAGACATGACAGCGGCGATCTTTTTCGCAAATCTTGCGTTTCGTCCACGCCACGTACATGTGTTGGTTGATCGTTTACTCAAATTCTTCTACCACACTGCGAATAGTCCTTTCGGTAGGCAGATTGTGGGCGAAACGCGCGGAACGTTACCCGTGTTTGCACATGTTGTTGAACGCTATATACGTTCATGGTGATTTGGCAAAACAGACTGAATAAATGACAGCCAATTTGACAGCTTTAACAATATGGCCGCTATCAACTCTCAAATTTCCCTATTCCCTATTGAAAGACCCTATAGGTACGAAATTTAATCAAAATCGTTAGAGAAGTTTTGGAGAAAATTTGAACAAACCGATATTATTGTTATTCTAATTGGAATTCGGAAATCGGTTCATCCATTCGGGCTTTAGCTCTATGTACAGTGAACTTTGATTAATTTAAGGTGCAGAGTTCAAATGGGTTCCAACCAGCGTTGCCACTTCAAGAAAAGACGAGCGCAGTAGATCATTAAAAAAATGCAGTAGGTACATTCATTTTCCTGAATCGAATTAAGGTTTTCTTTTCTATTATTTAGTAAATAAAAAAGAAAGAAATTAAAAACTTGAAAACTAAACTAAAAGAAAACACTCACGATATTTGGCTAGAGCCAGCGAATTGTTCTACGGCAGACTGAGTTTCGTTCTCATTTTCTTGTAATCTTCTTTTTGGTGTTTCTCTATATAAAAAAAAAACACAATTTTAACACTTGAACAAAGGTTTGTCAGAACAGTATTACTTTTTTTTTGTGGCTTTCAATAAATATTTATCCATGTCTTTTTTTTTTAATAATTCTTGTAAAATGAGGAATTGTCAGTGTCACACAATACAAATACGAATTAAAATAAACTCTCAGAATCCCGTTAGTTTAGCAGAAAACGGGAACACAATAGAAACAGAGAAATAGATTTGTTTCATGAATGAAAGCATCCAACTTATTTCATATGTCATAAGAGAATGTGGCCAAGTTCACAATGAATTGGCTTCGTTCAGAGGTTCTTTACAGCGGTTATTTGTTTGCATGTTTTTTGGACAGCTGTCCAAGAGAAGGTTAATTAAACATAAAAAAAGCAGTAGATTGAATTTAGTGGCAGTAGATTTAGTTTTTGGGAAAAGTGCAGTAGATTTACTGCTATCGCAGCAAAGTGGCATCCCTGGTTCCAACTACGAAAATATTTGGCTGAGAAAAAATTTAATCAATGTATTCAGCAAACCATTAAAATAAAAAAACAAGTTAAGTGCTTATTTAGTGCTGCAATTCAGGCTGGAGTACTTAAGTCCTTCGCAATTTGGGTCCAAAATGATGGAGATTTTAAAATTCCTACATTTAGTGCCGCAATCTTAATGTGGTTCCAATAATTTTAAACTTGTGTAAACTTTCGCAAAAAGTGTATACTTTCCATATTTTGCGGTTAGAAAAGGAAAAAAATGCTGATTAGAGGTGGAATTAGGTAATTTGAAAATGTAACAAGTTTTGTTATACTAATCCCACTGCACTGGTGTGGTATTTATAGCTAAAAAACTGATTGTGATGTCATAACTTCGTTCGTAACAATGGATGATGCAAAATCTTTGTGCTGAATGAATGAATGAATATTTTGAGATATTTATCCTTGTGTAACTTAGGCGTAAGGAAATTTAGCACCGCAATCGTAGTTATATACATAGTAAGATTTGAACTTGAGATTTAATTGATGAAAATTCAACAAAAAAAATGTAGACTTTCTATAATCAGTCGTTAAAAAAAAAAATAAAAAAAAAATAAAAAAATAAATATTGATTGTAATTATAATTGAATAATTTAAAAAAATGTCAAAATTTCGAATTTCAAATTTAACCGATGTGGTTTTTACGGGTCACAATTTACAAACTAACGTGACCTCCGTCACATCGGTAATACTGAAACAGAAATGATGTAAAAACCAAGTGCTACTCTTAATTGCTAATTTAATTCTACAATCTTAAATTAAGTGCTTTTAGATTTTACCAAAAACGTGTAGACTTTTTTTATTTGACCGTTTATAAAAAAAAAGTTTAATTAGATAGCTAAGAAAAAAACTAGTTTTTGCTTTCTACTCCCCGCTCCACCTGTCCGATTTTTACAGCTCTGAATCTGAGCAGAGTGGGATGATTTTCGTAAAGGTGGAACCACAGTCCCATTTTCATCAGAATACCTTTTAATTCTGAAAACTAAAATGGTGTCGAAGTTTAATTTGTACATGTACAATACATTCGCATATTTTTTAAAGAGTACAATATAAATAAATGCGATGATTTCAATTTTATAAAACCGTTAAAGTGAAAAAACCTATGTAATAGTTAGCCCTTTTTTTTTGAAAAGCCTAATTTCTTATCAAAACTAACAAACGATTTCAATAAAAAAAAAAAATGGCACATTATAATATTGTTCGTTGTCAGTCAAATACTATTAACTTAAGCACACAAAGCATTTTCGTCCTTCAATTTTTCATATCATATGAAATGGAAAATAAACCGCCTAAGAAACTAGGCCATATACATAATAATGGACATTTCAAACCAACCAATAGTTATATACCTACATAAATATATAGATATACGACAAAACATACTCGAGGCGCTTCATTTGCATATTCTGTAAATTTCATAAGTTCTCCAAATGACCTTACACGAATACCAAACAAAACTTGAAGGAAAAAAAAAAAACCAACTGCCGCAATCTCTAAATGAAATACATTATAGAGATGGACAAAAAAATTAAACGAGGAGCAAAATGATCTTTTGCGAACGCAAACGAAATGCAAATCTGAACAAGGAAACTCCTAAATCTCCACAGGCGACAGAGTGTATCCATTGATGGAGCTTGGTGATTTCTAGCAAATAGACCCAATTGCCTGTTTTCTTTTTTTTCTTTGTATTTTCACTTCCTGCGAAATAACCCATTCACGAACAAAAAAAAATAATAAACACACTTCCTCTCCTCGATTCACATTCATTCGTAGAGAAACAATTGGCCTGGACCTGGACTGATGTTGTGCTCCTGCAGCATCAAGCTATCGTAGATTTGCTCGTTGTCCTCGCACAAACACAGATTCTGTCAAAAAGATAACTTCAGATGTCCTCGCGTTGTCGTCGCTTGTCGTCGGCAAGCAAATGCTATATGCGAGCGCACAGATTGAACACAAAAAATATACCTGAACTGGGTCAATCTAGATACGTTTGTTCTCAGTTTTCAACTAGCAAAAAAAAACACCGAAAGGAGAATTTTAGCAACAAAAAAAAAAAAAAAAACACTGAAAAGCTTATGACAAAAACGAAAAAAAAAAAAACGAAAAACAGAATCCTATACGTTAAATGAAAAACCCATCTCATATTTTTATGTGAGTATATGTATAACTACGCGGGACAGGACACACCAGCCAAGTCCGACATGGCCTGGCTTGAGACTTATCGGAAATTTCCATCTGGAAAATATCCTTTTGAGTCATTCAGATATACGAAATGGTATTTGCCAAGAAGATGTCTATCGTCATCCGGACAATTTGTTACGAACACACTGTTCCTATTCATACGTCGTAATCTGGTATTCATGGCTTCCAATTGGAAAATGTTCCAACCATAATATTTTTCTATCATTATTTGGGGTTGTTCCTTTTTGCGTTTACCTACCTATTCCCTCCGGAGCCCGCTCAATAAGTGGGTCATTTCATGATGTTCATCGCCATTCCAATATGGTGATTGGGGATGAGAAATGGGGGCGATGGGAGATGGGGAGAGGGCGGAAAAAGAACAAGCTAACCGAACACATTTTTGAATAAGCAAATATAGGAGCCGGGCGGTACGGAACGGAGTTTAAAGTCCAAAGAGATGGACTCGCAGGACAACAGAGATATTCAGATATTTTCCCTTTGAGCAAAATCCCTTTGAGCCATACAATTGCATGTTCCTTTTTTTTTTAATTTTAAGGGAAATGGAATATTCAATGGACTCCACTTTGATTTGGCAAGGGATATTCGTACATACATATAGGTGCTTAGATTTTTGGCTTTGTTTTGGGATAGAGAAACACAATTGAAAAGGCTTATCCATTGTCGTGTTTTCCTTTTCTCATTCAGGAGTGGATACTGGATATAGGATGAATTTCGAAGAAAAAGTGTGTCACCATTTGGCTAGATTAAAAAGGACAAGATTTTATGTCCTCCCGAACAATTGTTATATCAATTCGCAGGGATTTAAACTGGATTTTTGTGTGATCCTTTTGTGGTTCATTGAACATTACTGTTATACGGTTATTTGCAACAATGTGGACTCAAAGCGTATATACTGCATCCATTTACCAAATAGATGATTCTGCAGAGATGTTCAGCAACAGACAGGATTTTGAAATTATGTATAATGTTTTTGGCTTCCTGCTGTAAGCTGTAAAAAAGTAAAATCGTTACTATTATGGATTTTATTGGTCATTGGAGACTATTTTTTTTTTTATGCAAGGAAGACTTTTGATGCAGTCTTTGTGTTTCCATCAAATAAATGCAATAAAGTAGTCTGTATCTGCATAGTAATTTTTGACTTTGGTCATAAAAACCAGTCGGAGTTTGTATAATATTTACATTGAAACGCATCCAGATAAAAATATGTCGGCTTGCATTCAATTTGGTTAAAAGAGATTGAAATTTGTAGGTATAAGAAAATGCACTTGCACAATTTGTTAAATTGTTAAATTATATAAATTACGAATTGAAGATATTACAGAAAAAATAGAGATTCGGCCCGAAAATTCAAAAATAAATGTTTTAAATTCCTTTCTCAACAACAAAAAGAAAGAAGAAGAAGAAGAAGAAGAAGAAGAAGAAGAAGAAGAAGAAGAAGAAGAAGAAGAAGAAGAAGAAGAAGAAGAAGAAGAAGAAGAAGAAGAAGAAGAAGAAGAAGAAGAAGAAGAAGAAGAAGAAGAAGAAGAAGAAGAAGAAGAAGAAGAAGAAGAAGAAGAAGAAGAAGAAGAAGAAGAAGAAGAAGAAGAAGAAGAAGAAGAAGAAGAAGAAGAAGAAGAAGAAGAAGAAGAAGAAGAAGAAGAAGAAGAAGAAGAAGAAGAAGAAGAAGAAGAAGAAGAAGAAGAAGAAGAAGAAGAAGAAGAAGAAGAAGAAGAAGAAGAAGAAGAAGAAGAAGAAGAAGAAGAAGAAGAAGAAGAAGAAGAAGAAGAAGAAGAAGAAGAAGAAGAAGAAAAAGAAGAAGGAGGAGCGATTGGCAAGAGATTTTTTTTCATTTGATTTCAGCGCTGGTCTGAGTTGATAATAAGTTTAATTTCCTCAAAGTAATTGAGTTGTCTATGATAATATTCTGTCCAAGACGTTGGTGTTGGGTGCGTCCTTTCTTAACGACAGCAAATACTTGGCTTTGAAACTCATATTCTTCACCTCAGCTTCAATACTGACAAAAGCTTTACTACATAAGATTTGTTCTTCCGATTATGCTTAATGATGGATAGACCTTTGAAAGATTGTACCTTTGTAGAGTTTTGCACTATTCGTTCAAAAACTATATGTTAAGGAAGTCGCATTACAGCGCATCGTCTTGTCTGATACGCACGAAGAGTCTCATTTCTTGAGGATTGGGCAAACAATGATGAGATTCCATTCATCGCACATGCCTTCCTGCGATCAAATTTAGCAGTTCCTTATACCTCTAACAAGGTCATCGTCTGTTACTATGAATAGCTCGCCAGCAAAGGCCGTAAGCTTACTTCCAGCAGCTTTATTAGACTTAATTTTAGATATGGCTCTTTTAACTTCGTCTAGATAAGGTGGACAAAATTGTTGGTCTACATCTTCTAGGTTGACAGTGGGATTCGTTTCATCATCTTCATCCTACAGTTACAGCATTGACTGCGATTAGTTATGATTTTTCTTTAATATCCTCGTTGCAAGCCTTGGTTTGAGGCTTATATAAACTTGAGAGGTTCTTCTAATATTGTCGATCTAAAATATAATACAAGTGGTAAGAATCCATTTATAATCTATTTTATATGGTTTAACATAGTTTTTCATGAACCATGAGTAAAATGCAATATAAAAATAAACCAGCAACAACCCAACAAATTCTGACTGACCATTGATTTCGTAAAGAGGACAGTATTTGATTTAATTTAATACCCCGTTAATAGTAGCCTTTTGTATGTTAGGTACCTATACCAAGCCTAAAAAGCAAACAGAAAAATGCATTTTTTAATCTATGTAATTTCAAAAAGCTTGCCCGAACCAGCAGCGTTATGTTAATGCTTGGACTATTGCTATCAGCAGGAATTCTTTAATTCAATTTATAGTCGCCTCCCAGCCCAGGCCACTTTTAGCAATTTAAAAACCAATTCCTGAAGTATTATTTTTCAGAATATTTTGGTAAGAATAGTAGGTAAATACCAGCTTTTATAGAAACATCCCAAAAACAAATATTAGTTTTTCATTTAAATAAATAAAGTTTTCAAAGAACTTTTTATAGAATTTTGATTGCTTTAATTTCAATGATAAAAAATCAAATCAAATAAATCTCCCAATGACCATTTACCAAATTAGTATATTTCAGCGTTTTCCAATAAAATAGCAGAAATGTAGTACTTTCTATAGTTCTCCTATATAGGTTCGTTCAAAACTTCTTTCAATCTTCTTCTTTAATATAAATCTCCTGAATTCATATTCTTGAAAGTTATAAAAATGAAATTTACAAAATTACAAAATTCAAATAAAACGTTATAGAAAACTTTATCTGTATGTTAGGTACCTACATATATTTGAGTTGGTTTTACCCGACCGCTTTTTTTTCGTACCGGTAGCCATCTCCAATCTCTGCATTTCATACATTCAATGTTTGTGTTTAAAAAAAAGAAGAAGCAAGGAACCTGGTTTGGATGGAGGAAAGGACAAAAAGACAAACAAAAAATTGGAATTTATTTATTAATTCAAGCAGTCCTTTTGTACAGAGATGGCGAGGACACAGGAACACAGAACGAGTGTAGTAAGTGCAATGTTATTTTGTATAACACTCAGAAAAAATCGCTGAGTGATGTGTTTAAGCTTCTAGCGAAATAATCGGTTTGTTAGCTAATTCAAAGACCAGAGGAAAATTGCTAAACAAGTAAATAATTGCGAGGCGATTGAAACTTGTTATAAAATTGGAGAGTTTGCGAAATCATTCCTGCAATAATTACGGACGTACAGTTTTTTGGCGATTCCGAATAGCTTAGGTGAGAGGAAATTTTATTTAAATAGCCAATTTCCAAATTTTATCAATAACCAACTATCAATTGATAATAATTGACAACAAAGTAATATTAAATATCAAAAATATTATTTTCATTTTAATTTAACATACCTACGACCCTTTTTTTGCTCAGTGTATCGTAAAGCAAAAACGATTTCTTTGTAAGGAAAAAAAAAAGGACTTTCTAGTGCCGGGGAAGAATGACGAAATGGCAACGCCAAACGTTACATATTATGACGGATGCCATTTCTCTATTTAAGGACCCTTGCATTTCTTTCTGTCTATATCAAGCTTTCAATGTCTCTATAAGTTTGAGATGAATAAAACGAAACAAAACGAAAGTAACGGACATGAAAGTTTATTTCAAGTTTATTTGAATGATGAAAACGCTATCTTCTCCAGACAAAAAATCGCAAAGTAATAACTTTTCATTTTGCTCAAACTGTTTCATTTTTCCGCTTTTAGTTATAGAATGGCAGGTTTTCGGTTCATGCAGGCAGATAGGTGGAATGATTCTAAAGGCGAAGAAAATTCAACCAAGAGCGAGAGAGGGTTGAGGAGGGTTATAGCTGCTGTACCTACTGAATTTCGTTCAACAGTTGGTTTCATGAAAAAAAAAAGTTTTAAATTAAAAAGCCATTTTTTTATTTTGATTTTTGTTTCTTTTTTTCTTTGTGTTGTTGTGTGAATTTAATTAAAACACTATTTTTTACATAATATAACAAACAAACTTTTTACTAGGGAAATTTAAAGGCTGCCCTTTCCAATAAGAAAATTAAAACATAAGAGATATCTTATATGGCAAACTTGGGGGACAACATTCAAAATGTCGTATCTATTTAATAAGAGACCAGTTATAGCTTTCATTGAAAACGATTTTTATCAAAAAAACTAATTCATTTACTTCACCATTTTCTAATTAAATCAAGCTGATTTTTGTTTCAGAAAAGTGGAATACAATCATTCCAATGAAATGTATTCGATTTTCTGTCTGTTCTTTTCTGTTATTATTTCGTTTAATGATCAAGTCTAACCTCAAAAACTATTTGTTTTGTTGTGGCTTGGTACTTTATTGAATTGAATTATTTTATTGAGCGGTCAATAACTACATTGATTGTTGTTTTTTATTAATTATTATTATTTTTTTTGTGGTTTTTTCATTTGTTTATTTTGTATATTTTACTTTTATATTAAACAAAAATCGGTACAATAATCAAAACAAAGTAGAACATAAATCTGAGTAGGTACGCGAATGTTGAGCTTCCTTCATAAAACTGCTCGGGACTAAAAAAAAAAAAAAACAAGCAAACAAATGTGAATATTTGTATATACCAGAGTTGGGAAATAATGATTACTTTTTGTAATTTATTTCAACTTTCATTTCAATTAAAAGTAATTAGTAGTTATAGAAATTTTTCCATTACAATTACACTTAATTGTAATTGAAAAAAACATACATTTCCATTACTTGTAATTGTAATTGAAAAAATTCGATTACAAATTACATGTAATTGAAAATAGTAATGGGTTTTTGCAAGTATTTGAAGGAAAACACTGTGTTAATTACATTAAAGGTAATTAATTTAATTGAATGTAATTCATTACAAGTTTTTATTAATTAATAGTAATAATAAAAGTAAATAAAAGGTATTTTAAGAAAAAACTAAACCAATATTCGATTCAGAATAGATTTTAACGGCCTTTAGTCCACAAAAATTGGCGTTTTGCCCTGGTAGTCCCCAATTGAATATTATTTTTTTCTAACAGGGCTTATTCAAATAAGGAAATGTAAATTTAAAAACTTGATAAAAACGAATAAAATATATGTTTATTAATGAAAAACAACTATTTGTGCAATATCTCGTAAAATGTAATTGAAAAAAAATATACTTTAATTACATTTTTGTGTAATGATTACTGAAAAAGGAACCATTACTGCTTTTTTTATGATTACTTGTGTTTTCAATTACATTAATGTAATGTAATTCAATTACATTAATGTAATTGAATTACATGTAATTTACGATTTTCAATTACATGTAATTAGTAAATTGAAATTCTTCAATTACATTAAAAAGTAATTGAAAAAATGTTTGGAGATTTCAATTACAGGTAATTGTAATTGAAATTTTTTTACATCATTTTTTCCCAACTCTGGACTATATACATACATAAATAAAGAAACTTTTATAAATATTTATGGATAAAGATAATTCCAAAGTTTTCGATGGCAAAATGCTTACATACGCGTCTTGCTTCAGGGAATGAAGTTTTGTCCAGAAGCCAAAACACGGAAGGATGTTCGGCGTTCGCGTGCTTAGAGACTATGTTTGATTATTTCAATGTTTTTTGTGTAATAGAAAAGTATAATACAAAATAAACAAATGAAAAAAAAAAACAAAACTATAATAGAAATTAATAGAAAACAACAATCAATGTTTTTAAGAAAAAAAAAATTGGTACGCCATTTTTTAGTATTAATAATTAATGTGGAGTTAGACAAATCATTAAAAAAAACTACCTTTTTTAAAATCGGATTTTCAAAAAAAAAAAATTGAGAAAACTCCAAAATTTGTTTTATTTGGAAAATTTTGATATGCATAATATTATTTAAACTTGCTCAAAAAAAATTTATTAAAATCGGTTTATAAATCTTGCGCATAGTGTAAAAATAATTATAAATAGTTTTTCAGTAACTATCGAACCTATCGTTAAACAAACATATCGATCTTTTACCAACTCCAGTAAAGCGTTATTAGTTTTTCTTTACACTGACAGATATTTCCAATGATTGCTATAACCTTCTTTTCAAATAAAAAAAAATCCACAATTCCACTGATTTGTGGTTCATTGATGGTTTTCAATGAAAGCTATAACTGGCCCCTAAAGGTCTCAAAATTTAAAATTTACTATATATTTTTTTAAATTAATTTTTAAATCGAATTTTTGGTTGAATTGAAAGTCAACCAAAAATTCGATTTTTTGCCGAGCCCTCATTTAACCATGGGAATAGATATTTCTCAAAATACCAAGATGAAATACTTCCTGCAACATGAAACTTAATTTTTTAAAACTGAAATGCACTGAGTGTCTCACTGGTCTAGGTACTCTCGTCCGGAAAAAGTAATCACATTTTTAGATTAGGTGTTAAGTTAAATTTTCAATGTAAATATGAATTTAGAACTTCAAACTTTAATTTAATATTTATTCTAAAAAAAAACAAAAAACGCGGTGAGAAAGAGGTGATACCGAGACGATACTACTTATATAAGTCTCACCTTATTTCTCCTCGTGGCCAGCCTTAATTAGCTATTTATAATAACTTGAAAATTTCATTAATTACAAAACATAATAACGAAGGAATATATGTTTATTTCAGTGCTTTGTTTATCTATATGAGTTATGGTTAATGCTTCAAATGAATATGGAACCCATAGTTACTCAGAAGCAGTCTTTCATTGAAGTAATGAATGAAGTATTGAATTAAAGCGCAACCCTATGGAAATGCACTTTAACTACCAAAACAAAGAAGTCGAAACTATGTGATATTATCGAAAGTGTGGTATTGATATTGCTTATGGGTTTTTCAGAAAATTCTGAAAATTTTTATAAATTCGCAAGAAATTTCACGTTACCAGACCTATTATTTTGACGTTTGACAGCTCAAAAATTTTCTTTTTTTCTGTTCGTTTCTTTCCTTTCAGTAGTCCTTGTTTGATTTTAAAAATAGGCAATATTAGAATACTAAAAAATGTATTTCTTTATTAATTATGAATAAGAGGACAATCCAGAACAATTGAGAAAAAAAACTATCCCACAAGAAACATATCACCACAAGAATTTTCTGAAAGTTCTCTCTCACCAATGCCTCTCAATCTTTGATATGATTCCGTCTTTTTATTAATGTGAGCCTGGATATCACCATCCAATTTTAAGGTACATATCTTGCATATGAAGTGAACCCTATGAAGCTAAGTGGTAGGTCTGGTATACAACCCGCCATGTCCAATGCCTATGCACCACGCGATGCCTGTCTAATATGAACAAATTGTCCGTCTTCCACTAGCAGGCCGACATTAAGATTTAGCACCAACATTTTTTTCATCTATGTATACCTAGTGCATATATGTAGGTGTAGTTGGTTTCGGCTCATTTACAAAATTCCATAGACCTTCTTTTATATACAACAGTTCGAGCTTAAAATTCCATGTGGAATAATTTTCATTACTCAGCTTATCCACATTAAAATTCATACCTTCAAATAAAATTTTAAATCATTGAAGAGAATTAAAAAACGATGAAAACATTGAAAAAGTTTTACAATAGAATTTAAATATTCTCAAAAATTTGTGTATAAGTATTTTGATTTGATTGATTTTATTATGTATATGTACATATATCAAAAAAAGAAAAATAATTTTGTTCTGGAAAACTAATTTAAATGAATAAAAAATGCAGTAAATTAATTCACAGATGCACTTCAAATACTATTGCAGCGATAATTTTCTTTATTGCCATAGCCAGTTTGTTTGTATTTTTACATATTTTATTTTTTAACTAAAAATGGTACTTATAATAATAAAAGTTTTAGAAGGTTCTAAAGGTATATACGTACAATTCAGCTTATGGAAGAAGAAAAACAGTAAAATTATAAGCCTAATGTTTAATAATGACCAATTTTAATAATTAAGAGAATGCATAATGCCAAACAGAGATTCAACTTTAAAGAGTATATAGCTACCTTAAATTATAGATAAGGTTGATTATATATCGAGCAGCTTTTCTAATTATTCGGTGAATATTTATAAATCAGTTTAAATATTCACATTAATTCCAAACTATTCTCCAAACCTTAATTTACTGATGAAATACTATTTATTTATACTTGTACATAGATAATCTATTTATGTATGTATCTACATGAAACACTACATTTTGTCAAATGAATAAGAGTAAGTTTAAATCCAAAACGTGCATAACTAAAGTTAAAGCAATATTCATTGTTGTTGACTATTATGTAAACTAAAATGCCAGGTTGGTTCCCGTAAACCTGTCACCTTCACATGTTTGTGGTAGTTGACGAATAAATTCCTAACAATATTTCCAATGTTTGTGTAAAACTTTATAAATTTTAAATATATAAATCCATCTCTACCTGTCTGCGAACTAAAACTTTTACCCATCAGCAGTTTTAGTTATACATTTATAAAAAATTTCAAACTTAATCCTGCAGGAATGTCTTTTTTTTTCAAAAAAAAAAAAAGAATAAAAAAAACAGGACAAAGCCAAATAAAAGGATAACCAAAGAGCTAACTGTTTACTTTATTGTCGTAATCCAATTTCGTTTTGACTATTTCCCATGAGTTTGTCGTTCTTCGTCTCTCATCACATCTCTCAAGTTAGTCCTTATACCTACTAAGGTACTATTATAACTCGGATGTGTAAAAGGATTTCATTGAAAGGATTATGAAAAGTACATCGAGAAAAGGCTTAACAAATCAATTTGCGACTGTTTTACGTTTAGGAAAGTAGAAAAAAAAAAAAACTTCATTCATGTCACATTTTCAACAAAATCTCAAAGTAGACAATATAATGGCCGACAGGATTTTTTTTTTAAGAAGCAGCCATAAGAGTTGATTCCAAAAAAGGCATTTGGCCAAGTGTTATCCTGATGGTAAATCCTATTTAAAAGCCAGAAAAGTGAAAATGTTTTTTTTTTTTTTGTTGATGACGAGTAAAGGAGAGATGCCTGCAGATGACAGTTGTATATTTACTTTGAAAGGATAATCTGCATGAGGGTTATTTTGTGTAGAGGGAAAGGTCCTGACATTTTTTTTTTTTTGATGAATTTATCTTTAAAGAGATCCGATCCGAATCCAAATTAATTTATATATAGTCACTGGCTCTTTTAAGCCAGTTTTTTTTCTGGAAATGTTACCTTGGATTTGTTTACCTTAAGGTTTTATAAGATTTTGTATATAGAAATAGACTCGTATACTTCAAATTTTTGTTTATACCATTTTTGTATTTGCAACTTAAAAAAAAGCAATATCGCGAGATATAAAACTAAAAGGTACAATAAATTGTATTTTACCGAAAACTTAACAATTCGTTGCGTATTAATGTAAACTTTAATAAATAATAACAATAGAAGTTATATTTATAATAATAAAAATGTTTCTTAAGGTCTTTGAATTCTTCCAGAATTTGAATCATAAAACAAACTTTCAGGATCCTAAAAAATTCCAAATTTTACGAAAAAAAAAATCCTATATACAAGCGCTGTAACTGTTAAAGAAGTTCATTCGTTCTGCGACTATTATACCATCCCCCATCATTGTCATCGCCGCGTTCAAGTCTATAACCTTTAATTTGTAAAATTATTTGTTTTATCACTTTTGAATTGATTTTATAATAGTAAGGCTTTTGCAGTCAGCATGCAGCTTCATGCGAATCAAATGATGATAGCTTACCCCAATAAAACCTATAATTTCTTGACTGCTGTACAACTTTTAATGTTAGGATGCATCAGTATATGATGAAAGATGAAGAGGCGGAATATCTTGTATATAACTTGGGTTAGCATCCGTGCCGGATGAAGAACATATTGATTAATGGCAATTGTTAAGTAACAGCTGGTAATTGGCCAGTGATTCACATATAATATGGGTGGTAAGATGGCTTTCAACAAATCGTCTGGGATGAAATAGATAAATGGTATGAAATTAAGCTGTCATATCTGTGGGTACACTATCATTCATTGAATATATACTCGTATAGATGAATGTGCTTGGAAAATGTTTGCGATTTTGGTCTGGTTTGATGTTTTTTTTTTTTTTTTTTTTTGGAGTTGTTGGGATTTTTCTTGACTTTCTATGTCTTTTTTAAATATTTTGCTTCTTTTTGTTTTTGAAATAATTAACCTATACCAATTATGAAGAGTATCAAATCCAACCATATCGGATTCTACAATCAGGGTGATTATTTGTCTATAATTGTATCTATCAATAAAGTTCTTAATTTTTCTATGATGGTAGATCAAGATTCCATCTCCAACGATGAATTTGACGTTTCATCAATTGACACCATATAACTGCGTCAAGGAAAACGTAGGTATACTTACCATGTCATGGTTTTTCTTTCGACGGCCGCCCCTAATGTGCATCATCAGAAGGGAGAAAAAACGTTTCAGACAATACAGAACGAAACTTAGGTATTTAAAGTGAATTTTAAACAACAATACAACAAAAAATTAATTGGATTAATTTAACTTTTATTTTGTTTAACAAGGCTACTAACAAGACTTTCCTAAGATAAGATACTTACTTAGCGTATAGACTAGCTAAATGATTGGAATGTTCAACTATTCCTCAATTTCCCAAATCTGCACAAAGGTCCACCGAATAGCAGATTGTGCGATAGTAGGTAGTTTAAATTGAAGTATTTATCTTCCTCCTTCGAATCAACCAAAATTCAGAAATTTAAAATCAGACGTTCATATTTATAAACGTTGTCTAACTTTGGACAGTCGTCCAAGTTATGCATAAACATGTTAAATTGTTGTCTAAGGGTTATCTTACTTAGACAACAGAATCTGTTGTTTACGGCTTGCCTTATGTAACATTTTATTCAATTAAATAAAGCATATTTCCAACGTTTCGAACACTAAGGAAATTGTTAGACACTGTCTAACTGGTAAAGAATCTAATAAATAGTGCAGAGAATGTGTAATTTTAAGAAAATTTAATTTAGTAGACTAGCTGAAAGAATGTTCAAAATAATACTTTCAACTTTTTATTATTTTTTCTTTATTTTTCTTAAAAAAATTAGATTAGTGAATAAATTAAAATTGAGCCGAGGATTCGTCAAGTTTTGTGATAACGACAACAAAAACCATCGAATGTGTGAGTGGAGATAAAGTTTCGTTGCAACTCAACGCCGAACCACAGTACACAAGTGGCCCTGATTCCGTAGGATGTTTTAGTAAAACGACAGTCAAACGACATGGTTCTAGAAGCGACAATTCGAGTTTTAGTAACGCAATTATCATTTGAATGGTAAAAATGGTAAAGAAAGAATAGAACAGTTAAGTGTTAGTTTTACTTAACTTATTTACTTAATTCTTCTTGAGCCTTGGCGTTTTACTGTCGTTTTCGTACGGGATAAGAGTTATGAACGGTGGTGATTGTTTTTACGTCTTGACAACACATACTTTTGTTTTGTATAATTCTGTATTATTGTTACTTGTATTATTATATTTTTTAATTTTGTTACTATGTATGTGCTTAGATTTGTAGTTCCATACGTTATTAGTTTGAATTATTTTTACTAATTTACTAATTTACTAACCACTAACACATGCACTTATGATGAGCCTCTGATTGTAGCTTGCAGCTTGCTCTAAGCTCACTACAACAAAGAAAAAAAAAAAAAAAAGAATATCATAAACACTTGTTTTCAAATTTGTTAAGAGCCGCTGTGGTTTGTGGCTTATTCGCATAGACCTGCGACTTAAAAAAAAAAAACGCCACAACATAAAGTCTAACGGGATCAAATGTCACGACCTCGTTGGTCAGTTTAGTTTACATCAGCTCCACGTGAGATGACCATGCCCTCGAAGCACTCGTGCAGGAATTTGCAATGTGGGGTGAGCTGTATGGCACGTAGGGTCGCGTCCTGTTGAAACCATATGTCGTTGGTGTCCATATCATCCAATCTAGGCCAAAAAAAGTTGGTAATCATCGTTCTATAGCGTTGCCCGTTGACTCTGATGGCCTGGCCAACGTGCGTCGTTCTCAAAGAATTATGAAACGATGACACCGCCAGTCCAAAATTCACAGCAAACAGTGACTTTTTTTTTTTAATGCATTGGACGCCCTTGGATCTTATGTGAATTGGTATCGTACCAAATTTGCCAATTTCGGGCTCAAATTTATCCACTAAACTGCGAATAGTTCTCTCGGTAGGACGATTATGGCGACCGTAATATGAGCGAAGTGCACTTGAAGACCAAGTCGACTGTTTCATTCAGAAGTTAAATCTGTTCTACAATGTTCTAATGTAGGTAGATCACATGGAAAGTCACATCCGCTGTCACATCTTAAGGTTTCAGTAATGAGGCTCATATATGGGAACATGTCAGGAATCTATAGGTGTAGATAAAAAGAATTGGCATGGATAGTCAATAAATCGAAGAGTGGAACCCATAAAAAAGATAGTAACAAACAGAGTTTGAAGTATCTCAACACATGGCGTAGAACAGAACAGTGGAAATTGAATCAGATCATATTTAGAAAGAGTTCAAGAGAGTTGAAATAAATCTCCAAAAACATTAGCGAAGAATTTTAGGAGTACCAGCGCAGGTGGAGTCCACGGACATTATAGCTCCGTTAATTTAAGTAAGTAATAATAAAATAATTACATACCCACCTCCATCCATCAACTCCAACTACTAAATCATATTTTTCAAATATATCCATCTTTTGGAGTTTCTATATTAAAGTATAATACTCTCTTCATTCAAAGTTAGCAAACACAATTTAATCACAGGAAATATTTAATAAGGTTATTTGCATAAGAAAACAATTAGAACAGTCTTAATAGCTCATCCATTTACTTTTAATATTTTTTTTATTTTTTATTTCCCGCAATCAAGACTGGCGATAAGAGGGAATACTTTCACCATCAAGAAGGACATTTTGTGTGGTCGCAAAAAAATGTAAGAAAAGTGAAAACATTCAAGGTGGACGAAATAAAAAAAAAAAGAAAGTATAAAGTTTAACATAAAAACTCTCCCACCTAAATCAAAATACAAAACAACAAAACAACAAAACTCTTAGTCAAAGTTGTCGACGACCGACGACCGACGACGACGACGTCCTCGGCCAACCTCTCAAGGACCTAACATCTCAAGAGGACTCTAAATTAAATGCGAATGGACGGAAAATTGTCATTAATTCATTTAATGGAAAAGAAGCCCATCTTAATACGACTTTCACTTTATGTCGAAAGAAGAAGTTTTCCTTTCAACCGCCTCACCTCAACAAATCGTTTCGTTTCGACAAGGAACTGGGGCGGCGGCGGCAGCAGTCGGTGCTTGATGGCGGAGCTTCGAAGGCAGCATGGAATGAATGTCGACAAAGGCTAGAATTATTACAGCAAAAGCCATAGAGTAAAGTAGGTTGATAGGTATAAGGTAGGTATACCTACTCCAGTTCCTTTTTGTTTTGCCATTCATAAATAATAATTACCAAAGTAAGGTAGGTAATTCCTTAAGAGCAAGCATTAGCTCATGAAGCATCAGGGTTGCAAGACAAAAGACAATGGAATGATGTTCCCTTGTTATAAATATTAGGCAGGGTGTTTTCTTAAACCTGGTTGTTTCTTCCAGTTTTGTTGTTTTGTGAAGATGCGTTCCTTCGTTCCTTCATCCATTCATCTTACCATTGCTGTTATGCGTTCTCAAATAAAGCATAGTCAAGCACAAGAGGAGCAAAGGTTGCCATTAGACGCTCCTTCTGTGTGTATGCAAACATCATTAGATGTATAAAATATGAGACCGGCATTCGTTTGCACCGTTGATGCCAAAGGACCAAAAGAAGTTGTAGGACAAGAACGAAATTAAATTCATAAATCATTTGTTTAGTGTTTTGTGTTTTTTTGGGGCCTATATAGAAAGTCGAAGATATACCTCTAGCTGATATCTATAGAGGATAATAATATGTGTTGCTATGGAACTGTGTGAGGGAATTGAAATGCGGGATTTATAAATAGAGTTGAAACGAAATATAAAGATCCCAAAACAGTGTTTTCGGAATCCGGAAGGAACAAGTTACAACACCAAAGAGAAGTCCCAACAACAAACGTCGCGTCGTCGTCGTCGGTCTCGGCATCGGCTTACTGCAGAATAATTTATGGAATAGAAACAAACTTGATGTCTGGCTGCCAGGAAAATAGATGAAGACAAATAGATCGATCTAGGATTTGATTTCATTCGTGGTTGGTAATGTGGGTATAGTTGTTTTGTGCGGTTATACTATCTTGGAAGAGGCTTTGTGAAGAATGACACTGGACTGAAAATTGAAGGTTGAGTTTATTTGGTTTTGATGAGAAAATCACTTATAAGCCAAAAAAGTACTGTGAGCGAAACAAAATTAAGTTATTTGATTAATGGATGTTGTTTTGACTGTGTTGGAATTTTTTTTATTATGTTTTGACGCCTGGTGTGTTGACATATTTTTTGGAAAGGGGTATTATACCTACTAGATATTTGAAATGATTAAAGATGTTATGCTTTTTGAGAAGAAGATTTATAAGAATTGATTTTTGAAAATAATCTCAAAATGCACAATAATCTTTTCATAATTTAACATTTACAAAGTTATTTACGGATACCATTACACCCAAAGAAAAAAATAATAAAATTGTATAAGTACTTGATTCGTTTTAAGTTATATTAGCAAAGCAGTTTAAATTAATAGTTTGACATTTTTAACTTCCCATTGGAAGTTTTTGTAGTTGGTCTAATTTGTCGAATTGAAAATTTTGACATTTCTCGACGTTTTGAGGTCCCAGGAATACGAATCCATTGTTTTTAGAGAGATGTCTGTATGTGTGTGTGTATATGTACGTTCGTACGTTCGTCAGCCTTTCCATCTTTCACTGTATCTCGAGAGAGAATAGAGATATCGACCACAACTAAATTTTATGTTACAGAAAATAACATCACGAAGTGCAGAAAGGGTTCCCAAAAAAATCAATTATCGGTTTCTTTACTACAGTAATTTAAAAAAAAAGTTGTAAAAAATGTTTCGTCTCGAAAAAAATGCCATCGAGTTCAGGTTAATTTTATTCTACACATAACGACGTAATAAAAATTAAAGAAAAATCATAGGGCAGTTTTTTTTTATCAAAAAACATGCTAAAATTTTGTGAAAAACGTGTTTCGGTTGTAATATTTTGAGAACAAATAACGGTTTTTTTTAAAGCAAAATAATTAGAAAAAAATGCTAAAAATCGTTGAAAAACGTTTTTCGGCTCGAATATTTTGAAAACAAATACTAGCTTAGAAGCTACTACTAGTGATGTAGTTAATAACTGATAAGTTTTGTAGAATTATTCAATTGAAATTTTTTTTTAAATCAACAAATTTTCAAACTAAAACCACTAAAAAAAATTAAAAAAATGTTTTTTCGACTCGAAAGACAAACATAGCTATGGACTCTGGAATATTTTTATTTTACACACAATGCTGTAACTATGAATTGGTGGGGTTTGTAAAAAAATTAAATTAATAGTTTTAAGCAAAAACATCTGCCAAAAATACAACTTAAATAGTTGAAAAATATAATATGCCCCAACTTTGGTTCTCACTCGACAGCATATTAAATATTTTATAAGGTCTTTTAAGATTTTGAATAAGGAATTTCTTCTTAATAAAATAACATAGGGTGTCCAATTTCCACGGGCACCAAAGGGAAGTTACCAGTGTGGGAGGTTGCACCCCAGCCTCTTTTTGTTGGGATTTTTTTAACCAGTTTTAAAAAAAATTATATGGGAGATACCTACCGTTATTTTTGATCATAACAATAATTTTTTATTTAAAATCTGCTAGATAATGATACAAAACTGACAAGTGCCAAGTTTGATGAACATCGATCAAATCGTTCTGAAATTATTAACTTCTCAAAAAAAAAATGTTGAAACGTTTTTTAAAAATCAAAAAAAAAAAATTTGCTTTACAAGAACTTTTAAAACTTTTTGAAAGATCTTCTACAAAAATTGGTCAACATTATTTGAACCGTTTTTGACAAAATCGGAAATAAAAAAAATGGTTCTAAGGGAAGTGCCATTTATAACTATTTTTAGAATTTTTTTATAAAATGCTAGCCTTTTAAAAAAAATATTGAAATTGTTATCATAATTTGGTAAAAAAAATTTACTGCAGGTACCGTTATTTTTGGTCTTAAAAAAAAAACTTTTCGGGGGAATGGCAAAAAATCACTAGGTACCAAGTTTAAAAAAAATAGACCCACCCAGGCTGCAGTCGAAAAGTCACCTTTTTCGATTTTGCTTTCATCGTAGGCGTTAGGCAATAACGCCCAAACCAATTTAAAAATATCGCCCAAAAAAATTCTGAACAATTGTTGCTGTTTATTTTTCTCGATTTGGGTGTTATTTCCAATTTTTAAATTGTTTTTTAAAAGAAAAAAAATCCACAAAAAGAAAATAACGCCTAAATCTTATTCCCAAATCAAAATTTTGTCAATAATTGTACTGAAACAACTCCGTTTTAAATAAAATCAACTTTATTTCACTTTAATAAAATAAAATTATATAAATAATAAATAAATAAATAAAAATTCAAAAAAGAAATAAATAAATAATTCAATAATTTAATAATCAATAAAAAAATAATAATGAAATAAATGTTATTTATTTTTAATTAAAATGGCGTATAAATAGTGAGGTATGTAGGCTTCTTGAATCGCATAGAACAATTTCGTTCGAAGGATCGAGTTAAATTTTTATATTTGTTAGATTATTATTAACATTCCTTAAAAACCTTTTAGTCAATGTTTAGGCTGTGTTAACTTTAGAATAAAACGCGAATATCGAAAGTGGCCTCAGTTAATTTCTTTATTATATACTTTTTCCTTAGATCTACCTCTCAAGTTCACATCAATTGCACTAAAACTTCAGCATCATTTACGAGATCACATCAGAAATCTCTTCTGACAGACTGCAGAAAGGTGTCTCATTCAATAATTTTCATCACAGTTATAACAACAATGGCTTTCCCATTATGCTCGCATGGATTCTCATATGGGGGAGTAGAGCTGTCATGCTATTAAAGCCTCTCTTTAATATCAATCGCAATTAAAATCTGCATAATTAAGGCAAAAAAAAACATGCAAAACTAAACTAGTTGAAAAGATTCAAGACAAATTGTTGCACTGCATCAACAAAGAAGGTGTTCAAAGTACTTTTCTTTTTTTTTTTGCCATCATATATTTATATGGTGAGGGTTCATTTCTCTTGTGAGATGTGAAAGCGATGGTTTAGACTTTAGGTTATATATTATGTGAGAGCTCTGTTTCTGATGTATGCTCCACTTTGTTTTCTTTACATTTTTTTGTTTAATATAGGGAAATTGTTAACAATGGATCTTGTGAGCTTCAACTACGCTTTTAATTTACATCGCATGAAAACCAACAATGTGCTGCCTGCTTTCAATTGGAGCGGCAAAATTAGACTGAGCGTGCTCAGGTTCTATTAAACAGAAAGTTGAAGAGAAAATACCACGTAGGTAATAGAGTATTATTTTAATTGCAAAAAAAAATATACCTTTTAATTTATTTATTTATTTATTTGTTTGTCTATAAGTACAAAAATAAATAATAATAAAGTTTATGAAATTTGTTATCTTATCATCATAATAATATATAATGTCCTATTATTATGAGATAAAGTTCGAGAAAAAGACTTCTCATGGGATGTATATTTCTAATGCTGATACACTCAGAGCAGCTCAGAGAGTATTCCATAAGATCTACAGACCAAAAATATAACAGAAACGAGAAACAGATGGGCAAATATTAATAAGTTTTGCAAGTTGTATCAAAGGGTAAAATATTATAATCCTCCCAAGAATGGAACCCGGCGCCTGCGGCACTGATCTCTATAATACACTGGATAGCGTATTCCCTACAAAGTGTAACGCAGTTCCTTTGACTCCAATTAAAGATGACACTATCGAAGGCAGCTTCAAGATTTGACATCTGCCGAGCACAAAAAAAAAAGTATCTTGACGATTTTGAGATCTCGGAGATCACAATATCTGTTACATGAACAGGGGGCCGATTCTGGTTCTCTGAAAAAATGAATCGAATAAATAATTTTCACATTGGCTTTCACTTTTTCGATTCACTTGGTGCAAAAAAGCGATTCTAGTTCAGTGAGTAAAATTCTCCGACGAACTATATTATCGAATATCGATCCCGAACCATCTTATCATTTCCCCTGAAGCGCATGTGCAGTCGAAGCAATTCTCTCAATTTTCTTATTTTTGGAAGAGAAAAGAGAAACGCTTGAGATAGAAACATTTTTTTTCTTTATGACAGACAGAGGACAGAGAAGAAGATGTGGTTGAATTGAGCATTGTTTGTTCGTATTCACCATTTCTTTTCAAAGATTCACATCTAAATAACGGCGTAAAAGCAAAATGTTCATCTGAATTTTTTTGAAGTTTGGTTTCACCTTCTCACAGAACGAGAATCGCATTTATGAGTGAAAAATTGAAAAGCTATTCGATTCACCTTTTCACAGAACCAGAATCGGCCGCCAGGATTCCTTAGCAAAATTTCTCAGTTTTGCTGTCAAAACTCTGAGGAAAAAAAATTGGATTCGCTTGCTCGAATTTTGAGTGAGAAAAATCTCTGAAATCTTATTTTTCTGAAAGCGCCAATTGTTACTGAGCAAACAAAACAAAGCCGAAAGGTGAAAATTTTCAGCCATTTATATAATTTATTAAGAATTAATAAAGCTATCTGTGAAATAGAAAGTTTTATTATTTAAAAAAACATGAAAACGCTATTCTGGAAAACTTAGTTGAAGAACACCAGAAGGACAAAGGTCTCTGCGCTGAGCTTGATAATATTTTCAAAACAAACACCACAGTCTGGTTTCTTGGAAACAATTACAATGCCATTAAGTAATTAGTGCTTATCCGAAGACAAGAAAGTTGGACAGTGGTTCTGGCCGAATGCTCTGTTGCAGGTGTTGAAAAAACTGTTTCGCTATAATGATTGGTGTGCATATAGCATTGGACAATAGGTGTGTTCCTTTGGGCATTGCAAAGTACTTTTTAGTATTTCCTAGTAGATGATGAATGGAACGCTATAATTATAATTTTACAAAAAGAAGAATCTAATCTTTAGGAATAAGTAATTTTGGTTGTTTGTATTTGTATTTCATTTTAGATAAATGAAACATCAACAACAATAATTTATTAAGTAATTTCTTTTTATTGATAGTGTCGCTTTCTTGCGTGGATTCATTTTATTAATACATTATTAAAGTGCTTTGAAGTACTTTGACCACAGAGTAGAAGCAGTTGACTGAAGCCAGTAGATAAAGAAACGCGCCTAATGTCGTAGTTAATATGTTATACAGTTATACTGCTATATAAAAAGAATAGGCGACTTCAAGTATAACAATTGTTCAAATGGGGTCACCTATTTTGTATGGATACGCTATGCGCTATCCGGTGTAATTTAGAGATCAGTGGTCATGCGAGCAAGATTGTGAAATTTCCTTGGCCTAAAACTAGATTTATAGGAACTGATTACACGTTGTTGACAAATTATTTCAAGCCTTCACATAAAACATAAGATAAGTTCTTATGTATGCGATATTTGAAACACTTATTTCTCTATCCCTAATTTTATTATCATTGTGCTTACCAAAATTTAACATTATTCGACTTAACACATTTAAATTTGTATGTTCTTTCTATTTTATAATTATGAAAAATACTCTGTTTCTGGGATCATTTATTTTTATGTACTTTAAACCCTTTTTTCTCTTGCCAAAAACCCTTCACACATGCTTCAGAATATTAAACTTAATCCTTATAACATAATTTCAAACAATTTAAGATTATTGCCTCCCACTGCCCTGCCCATATGTATGTATAAAAAAAATAATATTGAATGAATGTTGCCTTAAAAATCTGGAACGCTTTTACATTTTATATACCCAACAGTTGTTGTTTTAGTTCCAATCCCCATTTATGACATGAGTCTCGACAAAATCAGCTTAAATGCTGGTCTCATGCTGAATTTAATTAACAAAAACGACCCCTTTATTTGAAACAAGGACATGTTGTGTGTCTCTTGATGGTATTTTTCTGGTGTCTCCTTGTCTCACCATATACGAATGTTTTTGTATATACAATACAATTTACCAACACTAACTTAAGTATACAAATTGCTCTACAATCAACCGTTTAAACACCACAGCAGTTAATTTAATTGTGATACCATGTACACAATGTTAGCCTAATGAGTTAATTAAGTGGCACATTAAAGTGAATATATCCTTTCTCGTTAATCTATATAAAGGATGGAGCTGTACAGCGAACAAGTATAGATTAATTTTTTGAGTGAGTTAAATTGTTCAACAACATGTCGTTACAGGTGACGACAACGACGACGCACCCAAGTAAACCAAAATCCTGGTGGATTGAAAAAATTCCCGAAAAAAAAGAACGTATGCGATTTTCCGAATCGTTAAAAGATTTTCTGGCAAATATCTCATTGCATGGTTATTCGAAGTTGGTTGAGGAGAAAAAAGGATTTCGTGAAAAGTAAGTTAAGTTTAAAATTGTTTAATATATTTTTAATATTATTTGTGAGCTTTAACCGAAAAAAATTTCACTTGTGATTTTTTTTTTTTGTATTGAATAATATTGGGATTGTGAATTTCGACCGAATTAAATAATTTCACTTCGAATTTATTAGAGGTGACTTTTCCTACTCTATACTTACTTCAGAGAGTCAATCTATGACCAGAAGTATTTAGGATTTCAAGATGATAATTTTTTGTTGAACAAATATATGAATTGGAACCGGGGGAACGGTTTATTTTTCTATTGATGTGAAAAAAAGTTATGATAAAATAAAAAAATCGTATAAGATTTTTTTGCAGAGGAATGCATTTATATTTTATATTAGCAGACCCGTGCTTACGTTGCTTTGCAAAGTTTTGGGAATAAATATTTTAACTATTCAGATATCAAATCAACATATGGAGGGCTCAGAGGTGTACCGAACCAAGTCATAAAAAGGGAATTCGAAGATATTGAGAGTTTAAGTAAATAAACTGCCATTAGAATGTGTGTTAATTGACTTGATTTTTTAACCTTTAACTTAGGAACGAAACATTTTCTGAATTAGTTCATTACAGAACAGAATAGAGTTTTATTTTACGCACCAAAAAGCACTAGTTTTGGATTTTTTGATTTTTTTTGACTTGGTTCGGTACAGCTGAGAGCCCTCCTTATCGAAACAGTGCTTACCGTACTTTCAATATTTTTCAAAAAACAATACTCTATTCTAACGGGTTTACTGTAAATCGAATTTCTCATCTGAAGGATTTATATTTATTAAGTAGATAAAAAATAACGAGAATTCTAAAAATACTTTAAAATTTGGGAAAAACTTCCAGCTTTAATTATTAGGAGTTCCATATATAGTTCACACTAGATGTTCGTCATGAAATTTATGTAAGCTGAACTAAATTTAAGATTGAAAATTTTGGTTTACAAAACTTTTAAAACTTCATAAAAAATTGATTAAAATCAGTTAAATCGGTTTTCAGAAAAAAAAAATTACGAAAAATAGTTCTATGGGTGGTGTCATTTATAACTATTGTTAACTATTTTTATGATTATTTTTTCAAGCCTTTTTTGAAAAAATAATGAATTAAAAAAAAGTTGTGGGACTTTTTTGAGAAAAATAAGATTTTTTTTTTAGAACAAAAATTAAAAAAAAAAAAACATGTCAAACAAACGCTTGATAGCAAGTTTAACGATGATCCACCAACTGCTTGGACTGCAGATAAACAGACAGAAAGACAGAAGGATAGAAATGCAAAAAAAAAACAGATGGTTTTTGCTTCTTCCTAAAAAAGATTAAATCTACTTTACTACATATTTTATTTTAAAAATTAAATTGTAGTTTTTTCATTTCATTTCATTAATTTTATTTTATTTCAGAATGATTTGGGTTGTTGTTCACATAGTCACATTAGCCCTGCTAATTTTATTTCTAAAATACACCATAACAGAGTTTTTTGGTCAACATTTACATGTTACCCTGTATGATCCATTGTACCCCATCGAAAAGATACCATTTCCCACTGTTTCGATTTGTTCAATAAATCGAATTTCCAATGCATCAGCCGTGGAATATGCTACTGAATTGTAAGTTTGTTTTATTTTGTATATCCAAATGATAAGCATACTAAATCTACGTAAACATTAGAAGTAATAGAGATCCTAGAAGAAGAAAACCCGAGTATTTTTATGACAACATTAAGATGCTTTCTTATCTATTTCAATCTGAAGATGCCATGGATCTTGATAGAGCTTTATATTTTCAAGGTTTTCTTGATATATACGATACGAATGATGATGTATTTTTCAATACTAGCAAAACAATGCAGCTTGTAAGTCCAAGTTAATTCAAAAATTAATTTTATTTTTATTTTATCCAATAAATTCTTAAACTATAGCTTTCTCCATCATGCAATGATATATTAAAAGAATGTCATTTGGGGGGAAAGACAATTGATTGTTTTACAGAATTTGAAATGGGATTAACAAAATATGGATATTGTTGTACTTTCAATAGCAAAAATAAGTTAATAAGTTACAATAATAATTTAAAAACACAGAAAGTCATTAACATTCCATTTCAGATATCGATTACGATCAGATAAGACGCGCTTTTTTGGATCTACTCAAGGTCTATCAGTAACTCTGCGATCATTGTCAAATGACACTTTTTACAATGTCCTTGAAACAGATGGTTTTATTGTGTGTACTTATTTATTTAATAACAGATTTTATACCTCATTTTCTTATATTACTTTAAGGTTATGGTTCATCCACATAGTTTATATGCAGATGTTTCATCGGGAGGTGTTAGTGAACGATTTATTCCAAGTAAACAAGACTCCTACATGGCAATAACACCACGATTTACTGACAGTGTTCCAAGTATAAGACACTACAGCCCCAAATTGGTAAGCAGTAAAGAAAAAAATCAGACAAATAATTTCACACGTCAAAACGTTAGATGTTGCGTTTTCGCAACAAGGTTCACAACAATAATCCTTTAAACTATATTTGTTTTTGCAGCGAGCTTGTTACTTTGACGATGAACTACCAAATATGTATGGCGAACATTATAGCCTCAATAGATGTATTACCCAATGTCGCATCAGGAGCATAATTGTGCTTTGTGAATGTTTGCCATTTTACTATCCTTACCATTTTCTTGACATGAGCACAGAGATAGTCCATTGTACTTTGCAGCATCTGGAATGTCTAAATCGATACGAGTGTAAGTACATATTCATATGTATGTATGTATGTATGTCCTAGTTTTAACCCAAATATCTCACCTTATCCTCAAAAGCATAAAGCATGTTGGCATTAAAATTGCAATCCTGCAATGACAAAAAAACCACCACCTTGTACTCTTTATCATCCAAACCACAAGCCACTTGATTCAGATCACACCACCACATCACCGCCGCGCGCCGTCTTGAATTTTTTAAAATTACCTCGACCTGAATTCGTTATATTTTATATTTTTTTTATTTTATCGCAAACATTACCTTTCGTTTCCAATTTTGGCACCACACTCTTGACACTACTCGTATACAGTTAAATGGATGAACGTCATAACCCAAAGACAAACGGTAAGAGGACTCGAACGTGAAATGGAAGATGGTCTTTATTGTCCTGAATGCATGCCATCTTGTTCAGACATCCAATACAAGGTGTCATTGATGTCACTGCCTTTGGATCGATTTCGTTATGGTGGCGGGCGTGTTCAGTGAGTTGTGTATTTAAATTATTTTTCCTTCACTATGTACCTTTCCTTTTTTTTTTCTGTGTAGCAACATTACGGACATTACCAAATTGCAACTGTATTTCGCCGAGCCGACTGTTCCATTTTATAGGCAGATTATTAAAAATTCCTGGTTTGAGGTTTTCAGTAAGTATGCTCTGTTCTGCGAGACTGTATATATATTTAATCTTGCAGAGACACATAAAAAAGTGTGATGATAAATTGTCCTTTTTTTTCCTTAAATATAGGTACAATTGGTAACATATGTGGAATTGTAACGGGATTTTCGTTGGTTGCAGTGTGCGAGATATTATATTTTTTTGGAGGAGAGATTATTAAGTTTTTGTGGGAGACAATTATGGTAGATCGGATGAAGGGCGATACGGAAAAGCAAAAGTTGATTATTTGTCCTTAAATTATATTGAAATAATAAACTGATGAATAACTTTGATAATGAGCTGTAGAAGAGTATAAAATAAAATAACGTAAAATACCACAAAATAAATAACTTTCATTTAATTTTATTATCTTCTGAATTATTTATAAAAATTCTGGAGTAATTTTCATTTCTTAGTCAATTGACGCATAGGAAAACCTGGCCTAAATTTACTTAAACAATTGATTTAAAATAGGTACAGTTTTTTGGGTCTTTTCCAAAAGCAATAAAAAGAATGGCAAGAACGCCAAACATTTTTTTTATTTAACTTATGTATTCACATTTTTAAAACGCTTCGAATTCTATTTTATTTCTATATAAAATTGGTGTTTTATAGAAGTTATAAAGCCGGGTTGGATCAACTTCAAAAAACTTTTGAATAGGCTAGAAATTGCCTAATAATTACCGCGAAAACAAAAAGCTTCTGGTTCTCTAAAAAAGGATTGTCATACTTACTTTATACAAATTTAGCAATAAACTTTTTATTTTTGGTCAAAATGAATTTTTAAATATGTGCCTTAAAAATAAAAAATTATTCCCGCTTTGAAGGCTTGAATGAAACAACAACAGTTGGGTGAGCTACCACCAAGGTTTTATAGGTTGGAGTTATAGCTATTTCACGACTGCCAGGCCGATCATCAGACTCCTTTTTAGTGGTGCTTGGTCATTGTTCAAATTTTAATTTGAAAAACTTTTTGCCCCAGCTGGAGATCGAACATGGAATGCACAAAAACAACTTGTGTGTGGCTAGTAAAAATGCTGGTTTCAAATGGAATTGTGAAACAAAAAAATCTTAATTGGGATGGACTTTATCAGGTGGCCTCGGTGGAAAATGCGTAGTACTTAAAACTAATCTCTCAGGCTTTCAAAAATGTATACATAAAGGTTTTTCTTGAATACTAAATTTATAACAATGAAAATATTAAATAATTCCAACCATCTGACTTATAGGTACCTAGTATTCAAAAATAAAATGTTCCACATACGCCACCTCACTCACTCACTCTTTTTGTGAGATCCAAAAGCTGCACAATTTTTTTTATTGAAGTCCAAAGTTAATTTTGAAATTATTTATGTGGCTGGAATAATATTTTTGTAGGTAATTTAATAAAGTGTATCAAGTTCGGATTTTAGTTTTGAAACATGATAATTTACTAAATTAATTAAAGCATATAGCAATAGTAATGCAATAAATGTAACAACTTTAACAACGTTGGGGCATATTTTTTGAGAAAAAAATGATTTTCATAATTTGGTAAAAAATGTGTACCACGGATACCGTTATTTTTGGATTTAAAAAAATAAAAAAAAAATGTGACGGGGAAAAGCCCAAAACCGCTAGGTACCAATTTTAAAGAAAATCGACCCACTCGTTCAAGCTACAGCTGAAATGACATGACATACAAACAAAATTGTGAGATCCACTTTTTTCGACTGCATATACCATCATCGTAACGAGACTTATTCTGCCACGGTATACACATTCGACCAATACTCCCAACGTGATATACAAAGATTTATACAAATCAAATTATGTATATGAATCGGAAATTGTGGAATGGAATGAATATCAACATCACTACGCTCCAATCAATCCCAATAAAATTCATGCCATATACCCAAACACAAAACTCAAAGGAAATGGCAGCTAACTTTGTTCGGCTTCGACTAGGTCACACCAATCTTACACACCAATATCTACTGAAAAAGGAATCACCACTGATCTGCCCCATCTGCAACAGCAACCTCAGCATCAGCCATCTGCTTGGTCCCTGCCTCCTCTCCTCAGCAGCCATATTTAGAAAAATAAATTTTAAAGCAAACATTATCGAATTGTTAAAAGAACCTATTCAACACAATATTGTTATTATAAACAAAATATTACACCTACTTAACATTAAGTTATAATTTCAATCCCTTTTACCTAAGAGCCGATAGTACCTATTGTGCTGCTAGTGCTCTTATTAATCTAGTTATTAATGGTATATTTTAATATGTTATTGATAAGAAAAAATAAATAAATAATATTGTGGGGGGTAATTGCACTGCGACCTATAGATCTATTGTGCCCCAATATGGAGCTGGATGAGGTTACTCATCTTACAACTCTTCCTCCAAACCTATTTCTCTTAGAAATTTGAGTATTTGGGGTATTCTCAGACAGGATAAGTTGCTCTCTTCCACCTGGTAGCGTCCCACGTGTTTATTTCTTTGGTGCATAAGTGCATCGCAATCTCTTTGTATTTGGTTCGGTGTTCAATAAATACTAACATCAACACAACTCAAATAAATACAATGATAAAAATTAAGTCTTAAGACTATAATTCTTTGATTTTTCGTGTATTTTATTTTGAAATTCACTCGTTAGATATTTAATTGTCTTTCTTATAACCTAAGATTTGTTTTTTAAAGAAATAACCTTGGCGTCAAATAAATTTAAGTAGTTTATTTCTTTTAATATTGAACTTTACCAAATTTTTCAGCTGAAACTGTAATGTCAAATTAATTTTTATTTTCCATTTTATTGTCCTTCCTATTCTATGGCATAAAATAAAATTTTTGCGTATTCCCCCTCCCACAGTATTAAAAGATACTGTTAAAAATATACTGTTAAATAGATACTGTTTAAAATACACAAAACTGATAGAGCTCCGATTTCTACAACCAATTTCAATTGAAACATTTCTTGAATTCTTTTTAAAGACCATCATAACTTGCCCTTAAGCAATTACCACAAGGACCCATCAACTTAAGCCTCCCTTGAAATAATCTTTTGTTTAATGTCTACTCTTAAATAATCTGTCCATATTTTATTATCACACTAACGATACCAGAATTCATTGTTCTTGCATAAAATAAAGAATATTTCAACAGACCATGACCTCAACTACTCTCCACAAGATGAACAAAGCCGTTCCAATTTAGAAAGGTCATTTAGCATCAAACATAAAGTCTTACTTAGTCTTCTATAAAATTAAAACTTATAAGATTATGTACTTAAATCTATAGAAATGATAGAATTGCTAGACTATAGATATTTACCAGTTTTAGAATTTACACTTCAAAAAATTAGTTTAGAATAAAGGACTCATTGTATAAAAAATTGCGTTCACTGCATATTGTGCTCGAATATTTAGATAGTAGTCGCCTCTCGCCTATGCAAATATTGAAATGAACAAAAAAAAACGTTATGCTCTTGTCCCGTTAATTAAAACTGTTAAATGTTTGCAAACACAGACGGAAAACTTCGAGAGTATAGTGTGGTCTGGTCACTGTCAATGCAGTAGCCGGGATTTTTTTTTTGTGTTGTTGTTGTTGGTGTATAGTGAGGTACTGCACTGACTGTATCGACGAAATTGTTGAGTAAATAGGAGGAAACAAATGAAATATTAAATTGAACGTCTATAGTTATGATATTATGACGAATCCTTGTTCCTTGTTCAGTTCAAGGTTGCTGCCGCGCGCCAGGATAACGGTCAGATGGCCACATCAGATGAAGCCAATTAATTTAATTCCAATAAATATTAGCTCATCAGAGATCCGAGAATATACATATTTGTATAAATGTATTTTATCTGTGCGATGAGTAAATGTATAGGTAGGTACAGTGAAATAAATGCATTGTGTCGACTTTATGATGGAGTTATTGAATCGTCAATAAGAGTGTACATTGCATTCGAAGCAAAGTTATTATCCATTTCCGGTGTGGTTTTCTTTTTTTATATCTTTTGTTCATGGTTTTATAAAGTAAATATTCTTTTCTCATCTTTTAAGCACTGACGTTGATTTATGCCTCATTGATTTCGAAAAGTTTTTATTTTTATAGACTTTACCTGTATTACTTATACGTATACCAGTTTCTGTTGAGAAACAAAAAGTTTTATATATTTATTTAAATTAATGGAAAGAATATACAGTTGAACTATTCTGTTATGGAGCATGAGATAATTAACAACACACACATTTTGTAGAGGTATCTTAACAAAAAAATACATATGTTCCGCATAACGTAAGACGTGAATGATATCACAATGCGGAGTTAGGTATATCATTGTTTTTCAGATAAAATAAATTATACTTCATATTTATTTAATTAATAAAAATACAAAGATGGCCTTTTTATTTAATTGTACAATGTATACAGCACATTATGTATTTATTTTAATTTTTTAACTGCGAAAGTGCCAATAATTATTTTTATTATAATTTATATTTTCTTTATCATCTTACAAATTAAAATAAATTCAGTCGTTGTTTTAATGAAAAATTCGAACATATTTGCTGCATGTCTGGATCAGTTACCCTTTTTAGTTGATTTGAAAAAAAAAATCTCTTTTAGAAAATTATATAAAACAATCTGCACCAAATTGGTCAACCCATTTAGCCTCTATCTCGATGTATGTATACGTAATTTGAAGAATTGTGCGTCTGATATACTGAGTATGAAAATATCATTTTAAAGTCGCTTATCTTTGACTTACATACAATATTATTTATTAAATAATTATTATAAGTGCGTTTTCTGTCCAAAGCGTTTTCTATCCAAAGCTACATATTTTAATTTGTATATGAACTTTGATAGACTTCTGATTAAAATTCTTAAAAATTCGTAGTTTTGGCCGGAACAGAGATTATGTTTTACATTTTCAAATATTGAAAATAGAATTAAGTACTAATTTCGAATTTTATTATTTTGTATAGCTAGTACATATTATTAAACTTTTAGATTACTTACTTTTTCGACATTTTCAGTACCCACTACCCAGAGGCATTTTTATATAATATACCGCCCTGGCCATTCTTTTTCTTTCCCGCTGCGCAGCCAAATTTATTCGTTGTCAATGTTAAAAAAATATATTATCTCTTACTAAGTGCTGCAACAACCATAATATAATGATTTTAATGATGATTTAATGACCTAATTTTTTCAAGAAAGAAAACAAAAATGAAGAAAATTATAATATTTTACGGCATGCTTTTAATTGCAATGACAGCTAGCTTATTGAGCTTCCATTGACTAAAAGTACTACACAGATAATTTTTAAACTACATTCTCCATTTGAGACCAGTGATGCCAGATGAGATTTTTAAAATCCCACCGGATTCAAAATAGCACCATATTATTCTACAACTACTATTAACTAACTATAAATATTGAAAAGTGATAAATGTGATTTCGATCAGGCTTATCAAATGATTTTTAATGTGAATGGTTTACAAAACGCGTTAAATAAGATAATATATTGAGCAGATCGCTGCGGATTGGGTGTTATGTTAACCCTCGTAAGAACGATCTTGTCATCTTTTCCAGGAAATACTGGCCCAGAAACCACTCTTACATGCTACTGGACAAATTGCTCTTAAATGATTTAACATTTAATTAATGAGGAAAGTGAATCAATTTTGAGGGGAAAGCTTATAAAGTATTTATGTTAATTAAAATACGTTAACTAAAAAAACTTGCATACTTTCAGGCGCACTGATACGAAAATTTATGTCCTCAAATGATACCAAAAAATCTTGAACATTAAAAGACTGAAAATCATTTAAATTTTTTAACCTCCCAAAATTTATGTCGCCCTGGATTTAAGTTTCTAAGGTAAAAATGGCTCTGTAAGTACCTACACATAAATGAATTTGGCACGATATTAATTAAAGTATTTAAAACTAAAAGAGGGTTTTACAGACAACTAGCTGATTCGCTCAGCTTTGAACGGAATTTTTCATGAAAATAAAATATATAAGGGCAACCCTACACTGATTTTGACACGCTCCGACAATTTGTAAACACAAATTTAGTAAAACTTTCAGATATCGTATCCAATTGCCCCTGAAAGTATGCAATTACGGGTTTTCAAGTTTTCTCACTTTTAGAGTTCAAATTTCCAATTTTCGGCTCCATGTCCATAGTATCTTCACATAGTTCAAACCCATTCAAATCAGATTAATTTAACCCAAGTTATGCGCGTACAAGCAAGAAATGAATGAATTTTTTTTTATTTAAATTTGTTTTATCTTAGCATAGTTTTCGCTACTCTAAATCTGTAAAATAAATTTTCAACAATTGTATATGTACAAAGAAAGATAATTAAAAATCAGTCGTTTTCGAGGTATTGATTAGAGCTTGTTTTTCAAATTGTGGCTAAAGTAGAAGCCGTGTCATTTTTTTACTCAAAAACGACCAACCTGCTAATATCAATCGTAGAATCAGAGCGGTGTAATTTTGCATTGTGAATTTTGTTTGTCTATGCCGACTGGATTTCTTTACTGAAGGCAGCAAACCACTTTGAGTGAGACCGAAAATACTCATTTTAAAATAGAAAAGCAAGGAATCAAAGTGATTATAATATGTGGATCATTTTAATTCAAAAAGAATAATTGCATATAATTTTAACATGGCAGTATAAATCATGATCCAATATGATGGTCGTTTCAATTTAAATGGATTTTTCGTTTTTTAACATGAAAATAATTTTCGCTACTGTTAAAGGATTCTTGATGTTTGTTCTTTTTCTGTATTTAATAAAAAATCGATATTTATTTGACAATTCATATGAAAAGTTTGATGGCATCTCTTTAAAGTTACTTTTTCTTCGTTTTAACTAAATTTGTCTTCTGAAACTCATGAAAATTAATCTTTTAATTTGAATACAAAAAAAAACTAATACTGTTCTTTTCTTACGTATACTAAAACCCTCAAAAATCAATTCAAGAATCCTTAACTCTCATATAGCAGCTCTAGACATTTTTTTGCATTATCTATATATCCTATTTATCCTTTTGACTGAACTAATGCATTCGATTCAAAACCATTTCGAACATTAATGATCCCTAAAAGAACAAATTCGAAATAACATATAAATATATACATATGTATGTAGTGTACATACAAATATACACCAAAAGTATATCCAAGCGGATAACAACATGTATAATATTATATATACATACACAAAATAGCCAACAATAATGTCCAAACAATCTCCTGCGAAACGGCAAAACGATAATTGCAACATATTAATCTAATCAATTACCGTTTCGCCCCAATGACTTTGATGATTATTGGATATTTTTCTTCAATCAAAAATAATAAAAAAGGATACACATCCACATACAATAAATATATGGTGACCATTCATCCCTGAGGGTTAAAAAAGAACGCATAAAAAAGAATATATATTTATATGTCTTATTGTTTTACTTCCAAAAAACAAAATAAATTTATGAAATTTTTTGTAATAAAAATCAATTTTAAGAAACGAAAGCCATCAGGAAAAATGTTTCCATATTTGGATTTATAAGTGGGGGTGGGTGTCATTTATTAATCTTTTTAATATTTTTGTATGAATCTTTGGAACAATTGGAATTTTGCGATTCTGAACTTGGAACAAGTTTAAGATTTTTTATAATGTATGAAAAAAGTTGGCGGGCATCATTATATTGAAATTTTGTGTATTTAAAATATATTTCAAAGAAAAAAATAAGTAAATTGATTAGTGCGACAGGAACTCTTAAGCATCTCTATCTGCGTGTTATTGGCAGGAATAGAGATGACCTACAATTTTCTTCCGAATTGCTAAGGTGAGAGGCAAGGGTACTGCCTGTTGCGAGGAAATTACAAATCCTCCAAGAATATCTCTAGTGAAAGACATGAATTGTCTTTATTTTCCTAGGTGACATAAGCTTGGAATCAAACCCAGGACCTTCGGCGTAACAATCCTAAACGCACTAACTAATTATTTACCCAACGGGCAACTACTAAATATTTTAAGGAAACAGTATTTGAAATCCATTTAGATATTCACTAACGAAATCAGAATCAAATTTTTAATTCTTGAAATTTTGAAAGTGGCGCTAAAGGTTTAGTTTTTAGCTTTAATATAAGTATGAATGAAGTTTTAGTACTTATATTATATTTAGGACAAAATAAAGTTTAAACTGGAAGAAATTTTTAATTTTTGATTTTCGGAAAAGGCCTGCTGGAATTTTTTAAAAATTCAAAAACTTTGAGATGTTTTCCCATAAATTTTGAAATTTTAGAACAACAACAAAAATTAAAAAAAACTTCGATTTTCGAAAAAGGGGGCTATGTCAAAAACCCACATATTCTAATAATTTTTAACAAAACAAAATGAAAAACGTCGGGAATAACCTGAAACAACTTTCAAAAATAACAAAAAAAAATTGCTAACTTTACACGCACTTCCTAAAAACCGTTTCATTTTAAAATATTTCATTTGCTGTTATAAAACTGTATCGTGTTCACTTTTCTTTTCTCCTTTTGTTGTTCTAATTGCATTATATGATATCAGTTAGATAATTACTAACACAATCTTAAAAAAAGCTATGATCTTTTAAAAAACAGAATGGATGGTCACCCTACCTATTTCCACAGTTCGGCTTTTGATATACACGCAAACATGTACGATACTGTACTAACTTCAATACGAAAATTATATTGACCCTGCTTATTATACCAATAGGTATCGATGGAATACCCTTTAGTCCCCGACCCCTGATTTCCAATCCCTATCCCGAAAACCATGGACACGAACTTATATTATGATGACGGACTTTCTGATGTGAGTAACAATAGAAACACATTTTTAGCAGTAATTGGATTCTCAAATCTTAAACATTATTCCAGTATATTTTTATCCGAAAAAGAAAACAACTTACGCACAGAAACAATTTGCTTCTTAGATACGTAAAAATCTGTAGCAGCCTCCGATAAGATGATTAGGGTGCCGTCAAAACCGCCCGAAGCATTTGGTTGTTCCTTCTGCAGAAGTATATAACATCATTGTCTACCAATAATTATTCTACCAAAAATCTTTGCAACAATAACTACCACACCCTGGAGTATAGTTTTGCGGTTGAAAACCGAAAAAGTATTTCGTTTGAAATGGATCTCAACATCAAGCTAATTATATGGTTCCTTCATAAGTTCCACGTACCGCATCGATCCAGCGCCAAATATACATATAGGTATCGACAAAGTCTGCTTCTAACAATTTAAGAGTTAAGGCCATCTACATACAATATTCATACATCAAGCGAAAGTGCTGTGTATCGTTCGTCAGAAACAGAAGAATGTGCAACATCAACATGCACCCGATTGCATGGGGATCGGGTCGGCACTCGGGACCGATGACCGTCCATCATCAAAGGTAAAGTGTTCGGCACGCAATGTAAAGTATCTCTCGGATGTCGAATATCGATTGGGCGATCGTAAACAGCCGAAAAAATCGATGCAGCGATCGTTGAACTCTCCGATCGATCCACAACACGAACAAACCAACAAAAAAGAAACGAAACAAGAAAAAAAAAAATCAAAACAGAAATTTGAAGCAGGACCGCCTAAATGCTTTTGTTGAAAGATTTTCCAGCCCCGATACCGGACGATATAATTTTGACAGATTACATCTTATTGGGCGCTAGAGGGCATGTTGTTGTTGGAGTGGGTTATTTTTTTTGTTAGTACTTATGTATGTTTGTGTTCGTTGCCGTAGCCCGGGATCTCCAGCAGTGAGTTGTTTAGTTTAGATATTGGGGGCTTCATTCATTGAAGCAGTACGTGTTTTTTTTTTTGTTCGTTTTGTTTCTGGAATCAAAGTGGCCATAATTTAGCTGCTTCGAGGCAGGGAGTACGACTTTCGTGCGTAAGAAATTTTGTATTCAAATTTTTCGTCGCTCGTCGTTGGCGTCATTGCTGTTGTAGTCGGTCGTTCTCGTCGTTTTCGACATCTCTGGTCATTCATGATGGTGTCGTTGTTCGTTGAATTAAGAGTTTGAAGTCAGACCACGAACTTGAACTCTTGGGGCCTTTTGAATTCAATTAATTTACGTTTATCGGGGCGTTTGTTGCTTTAACTAATTCGTTTTCCTTTAATTTGAATGTCAATCAAAATGATTAAATTGTGTTTTTTTTTTTTAGAAAGGTTAACTCCCTTAAAATGTTGTATGTTAGATATGTATGATATTAGATAGTGCAGATCTTATAGCCAGAAGTGAGAACGCCTTAATAGAAACACCCATTTATTTTAACTGAGAGATTGATTGATTTCCAAATTGTGTGAGTTTGTTATCCAAACAAATTCATATTGAATAATAAACTTTTTATTTTAAACTTATCAATTGGAAAATTATACATCCAAACAAAATTGGAGTTTATCTGCGATATTATATTATAGGAGTAGGCATATTTACCTTTACCTGAGTATAATGTCTGCGGTTCAGTATTATTTAAAAAAGAAATGGATTTTGCTCTTAAGTCTAAACAAATGAGGAACATTTTCGGTTCATATCTGATCCGTTTAGAAATAGAAAAGGATATTTTTATCTTTCAAAAAGCTCATTTTTTTCCATTATATACATATATGTATGTAGGAATCGGTAGGATCGTACATTAAAAAAAGTGTCAAATGTAGCTGACAGGTGATGTATTTTTATTCAATTAATTATTTATAAGGAAAAAGTTATACGAAAAGGTGTTTTTTTATAGAGGTATAGAACTTTGAAATGGAATAAAATAAAGATGAGACATGAAATTTAATTTATTCGAAAGATAATCTTCTGGCTTTATAATTTAAATATGATTTCTCGCATATGACCGCCACGGCTGGCTCGGACGTAGTCTAATCTGGAAATCTAATTTTCAATGACTTTATCCTCCTTTGTCCTCCAAGTGGTCAATCGTTTTGGGCTTATCGGCGTAGACTAGCGACTTCACATATCCCCACAGAAAATAGTCAAGTGGCGCAGCGTTAAGTCGCAAGATCTTGGAGGCCAATTCACGGGTCCATAACGTGAAGCTATGCGGTTACCAAACGTTTTCTTCAATAAATCAATTGTGGAACGAGATGTGTGACATGTTGCGATGTCTTGTTGAAACCACAGCTCCTGCACATCATGGTTGTTCAATTAATGAACGAAAAAGTCAGTAATCATGGCTCTATAGCGGTCACCATTGACTGTAACGTTCTGGCCAGCATCGTTTTTAAAGAAGTACGGACCAATTATTCCACCAACCCATAAAGCACACCAAACATTCAGTTTTTGTGGATGTAGCGGTGTCTCAACATACACTTGAGGATTATCATCACTCCAAATTCGGCAGTTTTGTTTATTGACGTATCCATTTAACCAAAAGTGAGCTTCATCGCTAAACAAAATTCGCTTATGAAAATTGGGATCAACGGCAATCTTGTTTTGCACAATTTGGAAGCGTTGTACAGGCGTCAGTCTATTCACGTTGAAATGCCAAACCAAACTTAAAATAAATCACTTGACAGCTGACAAAATGGCCGTCTGTTAAATCAGTGTTGCCAACTTGAAGTTCTATACCTCTAAAAAAAAAAACCCTTTATGTAAGTAATATGGCAGGTAATGGATTCGTAAAAAAATCGAGCTCAAGATTTTGATCAAACTTGACATTACGATGAAGTTGAAAAGTTGTATGTCCTTTCAGCTGCAGCCTGTACTGTACTGTACAGTCTTTTTTAAACAAATTATTAAAATCCTATTTTTCTCAAAAACGTCCCCATAATTTTTTTTTTTTAATCAGGAATTTTTTTTACAAAAAAAAATCAGAAAAATGGTTATAAGTGGTACTTGCCATGGAACCATTTATTTTGATTTTCGATTTTCTCAAAAATGGCTCAACTGATTTTGACCATTTTTTTATAGAAATTCTTTCAAGAAGTTTTAATAATTTTGTACCAAAATTAAGTTTTTTTTTTTTGATTTTTAAAAACACTTTAAACATTTTTTTTTTTGAGAACTTAATAAATCGAAAATGACTTGTTCGATTTTTATTAAACTTGGCACCTAGCAGTTTTTTAACATTTTCTAGCAAATTTTTAATAAAAATTATTCTTCTGACCAAAACTAACGTTGCCTCCCATACTTCATTTTTCTTAAAAACGGCTTATACGATTTTGATTAAAATTTTTATGTGAACTAATATTAATACGATCTACCATATTATTGGGAAAAAAATGTAGCCATCGTTTAAAAATGGTATCTCTCATAAAACCATGTTTTTGGTTCATTTGTTCAACCGATTTTAATGAAATTTTTTACACAAAAGCATTTAATAAGTTTGAATAATATTGCGTATCAAAATTTTCAAAAAAAAAACAAATTTTGGATAAAAAGAATTTCAAAATTAATTTTTAAAAATTCGATACTTCGAAAGTGAGTAGATGATGTTTTTTGAAAATTAATTTTTCAATCCCACATATATAAATGCTAAAAAATGGGGTAGGTACCAGTTTATTTTCTTGGAAATATTTTCAAAATTTTATATATAAAAATTAATTTTTTTAAGAATCGCTCTAACGATTTTTAAAATTTTTTTCTTATAAATTGAGATTTGTGTATAAAAAATCAGTTGATGGTGTACATTGCGTTGGTGTCAAAACAGTTACAAGAATTGTTTAATCAATTTATTTCTAATTATATTGATTTTTTAACAATTGTTCAGTCCAAAGTTTAATTATCATGCAAACTTTAAAACTACAGTGTGATCGCACATAAGAGCAAGATCGTGCGACCCAGTCATGCATTTTTTTTTTAGTTGCTCTAAAGGTGTCCTATTTCCACTTAGTAAGTAGTAAAGTAGATTTAAGTGTCTGACTAAAAATTAATAAAAGCATCTAATATTAAAAAAATAGAAACAAATACATACTACTTAAAATAACATAAAATTTTAGTTTTTTAGAAGTTAAACTTAATTAAAATTATATTTTTCAAAACTATTAACTTAAACAATTTCATTTTATTTTTGGCTTTAAAAAAAGTATATTATAATTGTTATAACTTTATTGATACATAAATTAATTGAAATATCAAAAACAAAAAGATAACTATCTAGATAATAATAACTATAATAGCTAGTTAAAAAAAAGGTAAAATGGTATTGATTTTCAATATTTTTTTTCTATTTCAAGTCGATTTGCGAATTGCCCCTATCCCCTAATGCGGAAATGATTTTATATGTTTCTTTTATAATTAAAAGATTTTATTTTTTGTATCAACAAGGGACTCTTAGCGTTTATAGTCTTGGGCATTTTAATTAAAATCGAGTCACAGTCGAAAAAAAACTGAGATATAGTTTGATATAAAACAACAATTAATTTTAAAAACAAATTTAAACACACAATTTTTCGCACCAATAATTTCATACACTACCTTATAACATTGCAGCAACATGTTGCCAACCTAAAATGTATCTAAAGCTTCACAACAATACAAAAGCTCATTTTTAATCTTTTTGCCGGTTTATTGTAAAATTCTCTCACTACTTCTCTCGCTTAAATAAACGTCTCTCTGTTTACGATGTTGATTGCTACCGACACCGAACCGAGGAAAGCACTTTTCATCCCCATCACACCCACTGTGCCAATGTGGAGCAATAGAAGAAAAAACCGGCAATTGCCATGCTTCCTCTGTTAGTCTGAGACTCTAAGCTCAGAGCAGCAGCATCATCGTCATGCAGCACTCACCATGGCATCATATTGCTTCAAATAAAAAAATAAAGCAATGAGCCTGTCGGAGCCCCAACATCGTGGGCTGATGGCTGATGATGGCTCCCTAAGTCTCCCCTCTTTTGCCCAAGGCTAGCATCATGCCGTGTCTGTTTAAGCGGCGCGCATTTCCAGCGAGCAACATAAACATTGTGGCCAGGCCAAGTCAACCTGGTAAAACGAATTCAGTTTCAGTCTTAGCTTGACATTCGAACGCGCTGGTCAGGTTCGGGTTTTCAGTCCAGATTGAGTTTGGGTGTTTTGGCTGTGCAATATAGAAATAGCAACTTGCTTTGGGACGAAGTTCTTCTTCCTCAAAAAAAATTCTGTTTTAACTGAAAAGTTGAAGAGCAAGCCGCAAGAGTGTTCAATACTTTGTGGTGTTTTTTTTTTGGGTTTTAAACGCTTACATTCTCGGTGGGGAGTTTTTTTTCGTGTCTGAAGACGACGACGGATCGTGGAGTTATTCTGAAGTGCGAACAAAGTGTTGCGGTTTTCGCGGTGCTTTTAGTGTGGTAAATGAAATTTATTTTTCAGTATTCGCTCGCGTATGAAAAACGGATATCCGTCTGTAAACAAATATTTTCTGTGTATTTTTTTCGGTGAGATTTGAATTGAATTATTTCGTGGCCATTAAAAAATATAAAAAAAATTAAAACGGCTTTATCAGAAGTGTGTGCGTTAGTATTTTAGTGCGTGCTGAGTACTGTGTGCTTTTTGATTTCTGTAGAAAAGGGAGGGGCAGATGATTAAGCCCAATTTGTGTGTTTTTGTATAAATTTGATAGTAATGAGATAATAAGTGCCACTAATAGTCATTCAAATATTGTTCTTGCAACTGGATTAACTGCAGTTTGCTACGACGACGTGTACATGAGTAGGCTGAGTACAGCGGTAAAGCAGCCAGCCACTCTCATCACGCGGACATCTTATGTCCACCTCTTTGTGTCTAATAAACTCCTCTTTGTTGTATTGAGAGTGCGGAACGTTTTAGATCATTTAAAGTCGTTGGTTGGATAGATGGATGTTGTCGTCGTAGTTGTCGTAACCGTCATCGTCATCGCCATCTCCATCGCCATCAGCATTTCCAACGTCTACACCACACACAGGAACCCACAAAAAACGTCCAGATAAACTATAGCAGAAAAACAAACGGATCATCGGGCATCAGAGGCTAAGAGCAGCAGGTAACTTAAGTGGCCCTGGCCACTGGTCTAGTTGTTCTCCTGGGTATGATATTCCTTATTTTTTGTGCTTAGTTGCAGCTTCTAAGGCTTCTTCGACTGACGGTACTGGTCGACACAAATATCGACACAAACTGCCGGAAGAGATAGAGTGGGCAGTTTGTTTTCCCACCCCTTTCGGCGCACGTGAAGCTGTGGCCCCCCTTTTCTTTTTCCCAATGCAGTTTGTGTTGTTTTTGTTGAAGTAGGTAGGTAGGTTCTATGAAGTGACGGAGAGGAACTGGCCATTCGTTATACTTCTTGCCCCGTGCCACTATCACCGTCGTCGTCGTCGTCGTCGTCGTGCCATTTGAAATACTATAGCACTTTTCTCACTTTAATTAAGACTCCTCGTCGTCGTGTCGCGTCGGTCGGTCGGCTGGCGTCGAGTTGGGTTGGGGGTATCTGTATCTGGGTATCTATTTATCTCTCTTCCTATGTCATTCTTTTGGGTATTCTTTATTATTTGCACGTTAGTTGGTTGGTTTAGTCCGTTGTCGGCTTGGTTACATTAGGGAAGAGCTATATATACGTCCAGTCAGAGCGTCCAGTACTTTGTGGTTGTTGTTTTGAATAAAGTTGAAACATTAGAGCGGTATTTTATATAGGTATGCAAAGCTATAGACTCATACTCTGTTAAAGATATGGGGGCCCAATAAGTCGACATGAGTTGTCTTTGGGGATGGCAAAACCCTACAAAGTTCTATATACATATGTAGATGAAATTGTAACTTATAACGTTGGTAGGTATGTACACTCAATGGCTAATGTAATGTTTAATAGCATGTGGTTCGTATAAAACTCTAACTTTAACATCATGACTTTTTGTTTTTTTTTCTGTGCTCTTAGTTGGTGTTGATCTAGATGTTTTGTTTGCTTGTTTGGTTTGATCCTATAGTAGGTAGGTAGTTTGCTGAATTTATTTTCTCGTGTCGACTTGTGACTTTTGAGTGTGTTTTGATGTAAGTGGAATGTTTTTGAGATGAGTTTGATGATGGGTTAGGGTTAGAACTTGGGATGGTTGTATATCTTGTAGGTAGGTTTTCCAAATGGAATTAAAATAGATACACAAGGAGTTTAACATCATTTGAAGATATTCTAAGAAATACAGCTCTTTGAAATTTGTACTGCTGCAGGTTGAGTTTACAAGATTTAGATTGATTTTAATTTTGTATTTTCAACAAAGAAAAAAAAAAAAAAAACAAAAAAAATTGAGGTTGCGTGATAATGTTAAACTCAAGACTTATGTATGTTAAACAACACAAATAAAAAGCTTGATATGGTATGGTTCTTGGGAAAGCCCTCTGATGTTAATCTACATATTTTGGGAATTTTGAATTCCTTTTTTATTTGCTTATAAAAAATTTATTACATATCTGCAATTTTTAAGAATGGAACTGAACTTTACTTAAAAAAACTGTACTTTAATTTTAAAACCGACTAAAAAAATTCAAAATTAATTGTTTTTTTTTTATATGTTTATTTACACATGCTTAAGTGACTTTAAGAGACGCTGCCTTAATTCTGCATATTTAACTACCTATGTATTTTAAAATGTGTCTGTTTTTTTTAAGATTATAAGAACTAAATGCGGTTAAATGAAGCGTTTTTATGTATTCACTCTCAATCAGTACGACAATCAGTGTATTGTGTTGTGAAAAGGTGAAAAATTGATAGCAAAATTCCATAAAATAAAAAAATAATGGGAATCAATGGAAATTTTGTTGACAATGAATTCAAATTCAAACTCAAAATGGGTTGGGTGAGAATCCAACAGAAAACTAAAATCCCAAAAAAATAAAATCCCGAAAAACAAAAATCTCGAAAAGCTTCAATTCCGATAACCCATAATCAAGACAATCCAAAATCCCGATGGCCCAAACTCCCAAAAAATATATTATCTTAAAAAAAAAAAAAAAAAAATTCGAAATTATATATAAAATCCCGCAAAATTAAAAATTGACATGTTTTCATTTCATATTTGGAGTTTTGTTCTTGATAGATATCCTTTAATCGTTAAAAAAATATTTGTTTTTGTTATCCATATCGCAGTTTCATCCTACGAAAAAAAAAATAAATCAAATAACAAATTGGGTGTCCACTCTAATTGAGAGTGAATAAAAAGGTGCTCGATTAAATTTCATTTAGAGCTGAAATTATTTTTCATTACTCACAATAACGAAAAAGCCATATTAATGGGGTGTGAATAAATTGAATAATTATCTGATGGAATGTTCTAAATAACGGTATGTGAAATAGTCATATATGTTAGGTTATATTAGAAGGGATGATGGATATGTCAGTGAATCCATTGCGTTCCCCTGAACTTCATATAGAATTCAGGATGGTTTAGAGAGGCCCCTCCTTACCCTTATTTACGGACATACCTACATACATACATACATACCTACCATGTGCGTAAATAAGGGTAAGAAGGGGCCTCTCTAAAGCATCCTGAATTCTGAATGAAGTTCAGGATGATCCTTAGTGACAAGGTTGAGATGGTGGCGCCCAGATCACCGAAAAAGTATTCTCTGATTCTAATGGCTGGGAAATTCACAAAGGAAGTGAGATGAGCTCATCCTATAGTTGTAACCAGTTAGTATTCCAGCTAAGAGTAATAAATAGTTAGATAGAACCATTTCTTTCTTTTTTGACTTTCTCGTTAACGGTTTTACCCATTTTTTTTTAAATAAGGTTTTTTGTTTTTTATTAACAAACTATTCTTTTAAATGTTAAAGAACTTTTATAAATAAAATAATATTTTTTCTTTTACGAAAAGCAAAAGATTTTTAAAATTTGTTGTTTTTTTATATTTTTTGCAAGAAATAAAATGGCATATTCTTTATTCTGAGCTCAAATTTTCTTCCCGACTTTCATGCATTTTTTACCATTTTCTTCAATTTATTATATGCATACAGAAACATTACACAATTTTTAAATTTCATTTTAATCTTATGTTACATAGGTATAATTTGTGACCTTTTTTGTTTGAACAAATTAACAAACAAACATTTTAATCTTAGACGACGAGAGGAAGTTCATGTGATTCAGTTTAGGATCTCATTTTCGTATAGGATCGGGTCATAAAATATAGGCTCACATATTTAATAAATTTCTTGATAAATAGGTTTTATAGTATAGTACAGTACCTACATTCTCGATTAACGCAACTCTCGATTCACGCAACTCCTCGATTTTCGCAACAGTTGAATTTATATAATTTTTGACGCAGTAATCGCAACTCTTCAAAAAAAATTGATTCGATAAGTGCAACTTTTATTTTTATATGCATATCTTTATTTACTCAGGTTTTTGGCTTTGTTTGTTTTTGTCTGTTGCGTTACATTTTGTCTCGGCAGAAAAGAATTCAGACCCTATTGAACAAATGTTGAGTCTTCAAAAAGTGCGAGAAATGGCGATTTAAAAAAATCTAAAAATCCAAACAAAAATGTCCAATTTTGTCAAAAGAAAATTATTATGAATACAAATTTTTTCTGATTTTCGATTTGCACCTCGAATTGAGCCTAAAAAAAATATTTACTCGATTATTGCAACAACCCTTGTTTTAATTATTTGCGATAATCGAGAATGAACTGTATTTAAAACCACAGTGTTATTGTACGTAAGAGCAAATAAGTGGAACGCACTCTTTATTTTGTATGTAAATTAACATAACATGTAACAAACAATATTTACAACCGCGTGGGTCTTAGATCCACTTCCGAAAATATAAGATATAAATCCTCTTCAATATTATTTAAATTGGGCTCCGTGAAACAAAGACCTATGAAAGTTAATTTAAATAATTTGTGTGTCTTTTTGAAAATAAATGGATTTTAAAGAATTTTGTTTAAAACTAAATTAAATTAAAGAGTGATATAGACAATAAACAATTGATATTTATAATGTTCTTGATACTATATTGGAAATTATATCAGGAAATTAAGTAAAGAAAGGGACGAATTTCTTTAAAACTCCAACACAGTTGACTTAAAGTGAAGATCTACCCTAAATTTTAACCGATTCGTTTGATTTTGGTAGTGAAATGGGTTTATCTCGAAAACTATTTTGGAAAACGTCAAGAGAAGAATTTAAGCTTATAAAACTCTTTAAAAAAAAAAAACTGCGCAAACCTAAAAATATCAGTTATTGTTTATTTTAATGTATTTTTTCCTCATTTCTGCGATGTGAGATATGCATGATTACATAGAAGCGATTGTGGACGTCGTTTTTCTCAAAATTTATTACTGCTACAAAAAATTACGCATATAATCTTTTTAGTTAAGAACTTTATGAGCTACAATTTTCGCCTTAAAACTAACTTTTTCCAAAAAAGTGATAGTTTATAACACCCCCCCCCCCCCCGCTCCCGTATAAAGATACCCCCTCCCAAAAAAAATAAAATCGAAATCCCAAGTCCAAATAAAGGGTAATTTATGAGAAATACCTAACAAATAAAAACAAAGCTCTCCATCACAATTCAGCTTTGTGGGATTTGTTCCGTTGTGAAAATCTAAATTTTTCTTTGCTTTATGTAGTTTTCTATTTTTTATTAAAAATTACCAAACGACATCGAATCGTGAACACCCTTTAAGTCCCTCTTTTTCAGCAAAAATAGTTTAAAATGGCAGATTACTGCAATGATTCCCCTCTTCATTTTCTCCACTATCTATTTTGTTACTGTTTTTTTTTTTGCAACATTGTTTTCAACGGGCTTATCGATTTTAAAGCTTGAAACTCTACCTAATCCTCTATTTGAGTGCTATTTCCTTTCTCGAAAAGCAACAACAAAATTCGTCTAATTAATCTTTCGATTCAAAATTGTATCTATATTGCTGTTGCAGGTTGCTATTGCTATTGTTGCAACTTTATCTTAGCAAAACAAACAAAACATCGTTCATTTAATGTAAAGTTTCACATTGGCTTCACTAATGACGTTGTTGACAAAATCTCCGACAAGACAATACGACGAACTCAAGAAGAAATAAAATAATTAATTAGTTTAACTTGCCGCATTACTTGTTCGTCTGTTAATTGAAATTCGATGCCAATATACTTTCTATATGTATACCTGCATCTCTATATACAATATTATTTATACAAGATAATCCTTAAAGGGTTCCCCTTAAAATTGTTTTGTCATTAGAAAAGATCTATATAAGAGCTTCAATTACGAACCCATTGCCTTTGCCAACAAGATAGATAGATAATAACTGCCGACGCCGAGTCAACAGTCAACACCTTGTCTGGTAAGGTACACGCGAGATATATATTTCATCTCGTATTTCGAGTTCTTGGAAGATTCAAGAATAATTCGAATCCATTTCTGATGGTTGATGCGAATGTTGTGAGATGGAGATGCAATATAATGTACAGGATGGGCCACACGTGGGAGACGATTTAGTGTGAGGAGGTCTGCCATCATTCTCGTGTTTCATCACGTGTTTTGAGTTGATTAGTCGATGAAGTACATACATATATAGGATCCCAAGAATATTGAAGTCTGCTCCGATGATGATGGTGTTATTTCATTTTAGGGCGTTGATTATTTGCGATTGCAAGAAAATCTATGCACGTGATTCCTCGCCTCGTTATAATAAATCTCAATTTGCCTCAGATATTCATATAGTTTCTTTATGCAGAATTAATCTTCTCCAGGAACAAATTTCGAATGCGAATCTCCCTCCACCTGCGCCGCGTGCGCCGTTTATAGCTTCTTGAAAATAAGCAATTATGAGTAACCTCGTATTCGTATATACATAGATTGACAATGAAGAGGGATTTTGATTTACGATGTGAACAGAATTCCGATGTATCTTTTATCATCTGACATTCGAATTGGAATTTAGTATATGAGTTGTATAGTTTCTGTCGTCTTCCTATAAGAGCTATGGTGTTGGAATTTGTTGCCATCATCGTTCTGTCTGCATAAAACATTCGTGGTATCCGCACACCATCACCGAAGAGCCTGGTGACTGGAGAACCGCAAAAACTTTGTTGACAAGCTCCTTAAAGGGCGGGCGGCGGCGGTGGTGGTAGCACAAGCTGTCAGTTTGGCTTGAAATGCGTGCCGACTACGGCTCTGAGCAAAAACCAGGCAAAAACCACCATAACGCCTTATAGTGTGGTAACGTAGTGTGTATGATTATTGTGTTAGCGTGTTAGCGGGTGAAAGATGGTTCGGATTTTGTTGTTTTATTGCTTAGGGGAGTCTTCCTGTACACATTGAGGTGTCGATAACTTTCTGTTATCTGGTTCGAGCTAATTTTTGTTTCCCCTATGGGTAGACTTTTTATATATATTTATATATGTATGAGCAAAGGCGAAAGAGTATTTTGGATGCTGGTTGGGTTTTTCATATAATCATTACGTGTGAATGAAGTTTTGTGTTTTTATTTTATCTGTTTGTGCCTTTCTGACGGCAAAGGCGACGCACAGCGATGGCGGCAACGTCGGCGGGCATGTGGAATTAATTAATTTTTGGGAATATTAATTGACTGGAGCTTGTGCGGGAGGACATTATTATATAAGACCTACATATATTATAAGTTATAAGTTGGGGGTTCAAAGTGGATTCATTTGAAAGCTTTATATTGAATATATTTTCATCTGAATGGTTGTGTTAGATAAATTAAATTCTTAAGGAGAATTCCTTTTCTACAATACATGTAGATTGTAGGTATTGAACTTTGACAGCAAAATTAAATCTTTAAGAAGAAAGGAATGTGAAGGATGAATTATTCCATACATGCTTTGAAGTTATATCAAATATTGATATCGAGGAGAAAACATTTTAAATTAAATATTTTGAAATTGAATCTTAGTTGTGCTTTCAAAATTTTTGTTTTTGTTGGAAAAGTAATTGTTTGGAAATTATATGAGATTAAGATTTAATTAAAATAAGCTGTATACATTAAATATGATATAAATATATATGTATGTTTAGGTATAAGTTCACGTTCAGGCTACATAATCCCTTATTGTGAATGAAGGAATGTTTTTATAGATGATATTTGTTGCCTTGCCATCATATGGCTTGTCTAACCCCATACCTAAGACATTTTTTCTTTAAAAGGTGTATCTAATACATTTTTATCCATGTATCGACGGTTAACGTTAAAAAGTCATTTTTGCATGTTTTTCAGAAATCAAAAAAAGCCTATCAAGTTTTTTTATGGCGCTCTTTATAGTAAGAGGTTTTGAAATCTGCCTTTTTCTGTAAAATGTTCAGAACAGCATTGTTACGTTCAAATTACCAAAAAATGTCTCTGATTCTGCTGAGTTTTTTGCATTAACAATATTTTTGGGACTTTTGGACTTACGAGGTCCTATACACTTTAACGGTCGATATATATCATTCACAAAGGTTAAAAGGACGTTGTTATTGAAACGCAGGCACTTCAATGCTGTTTTTATTTGTATTTGTGATGTTTTTATTGAAGAACTTGGAATTCGTAAGACCAACTTGGCTTTGTAAAGAGAAACATTGAAATTTAGCCTTTTTTGCAAAATCTTGAATAACCGGGAGATTCGATTAAAGATCAACAGGAATTTTCACAAACACTTCTGAAAACTGCTCTCAAATTATTTTTTTTTTTTTTGTATCAAAGAAGTTTTATCCGCCTCATGTATTCGCTAATGCGAAATAAAAGAGAAATTAACTTAACAGTGCCTATAAAATTTATTTGACACCCACGCGCTTTACACTGATCTGATTTCATCAAAAAATCTTAATAGGCACATTAGAAAAAATGGAAAAGCTATTTTTCTTCTTAATTTAAGTTTATTTTTTATATAAAAATTGCAACAAAAAAATTGGTGCTTTTATTATGAGTAGGTACTTATTGATATGAAGTTAAAAATTCAAATTTGAAAAAAAAAATCATGTACCGACCATTTTTGGAAATATCGAATTTCAAAAAATTAATTTAATTTTTTTTTTGTATCCTAAAACTTATATTTTAGAAAATATTGGTGTTTTATATTAATGAATTGAAAACTAAAAAAAAAAGAAGTATAATCGGTATTAATATTATCTCAAAAAAAAATAATCAAAATCGTAAAAGTCGTTTTTCAGACAATAAGATTTTATGTAACGGTTTTTGTTTTTAAGCACTTGTACCTATAGATAACGATATTTTTGGTTATACAGACAATTTTATTTTTAGACCTGCTAGCTACATGATATTAAAAAACTTCTTGGTGCCAAGTTTATTAAAAGTCGAACAAGTCGTTTTCAAAAAAAAATGCTCCATACAATAATTGATCAAAATCACTGGCACTGTCTTCGAGGAATGTGAAGATAAAAAAAATTGGTCCTATGGCAGATGCCATTAATTACAAGTTCTTGGAAAAAAAGTTTACCAAGATACTCTCAAGACTGTATCCACTCTCGAGTTTGCTCTCAAGGGTTACTTGAGAGCTACTCGTAGCATTTTAAATTTTATATATCAATGTAATAAAACTTTATATTTTATATTTGATATTAAAAATTGAATCAACTTACATAATGTCTTTTATATGAATTATTTCCCATTTATTTTTGCTACTTAACTGCTTCAATTTTATATTCGCTTATAAAGATGAACCATTCAACAAATCGTTAACTTCAATTATCTCAATCTATTGATATTTCTACTTAACCCTCTTGTACCTTTTTTGGAGAATAAAAATAAAACCCCCCAAAACAATGTGTGAGTCTGTGTAGTCTATATAATATATATAAGAAGACTACATTTGATTTGCTTGATTAATTTGAAGTCATTTATTCTGAGTTAACGATTGATCTTTAATTATATCGATAGCTCCTCGTCGTACGTATATTAATATACTCTTTCTCATTTCTACAAATACATGCTTAGATGAATACCTAACGAACTTTATTTTTTGTTTTCCTCTCAAAATAAGCACAGAAATTACTGAAAATAAATTACTAATAAACTTATCCATTTAGTTAAGTAGAAGAATAGAATCAAGTAGACACAAGTGGTTGATTAATTCAAATCAAAATGATGGAAAGAAAGAAAAAGAGGAAGAGGAAGGAAGAGCACACAGTAAAGTGGCCATAAAATTCTCATGCGTTGAATTTTTATTTTTTTTTGTTTTATTTTTATTTCTGTGCAATCGACTTTTATGGCTTTTAATGTATTTTTGTTTTGTTATTGTCCAATAAAATATTATTTTTTTTTTCAGCATGATGCCACTCAATTAGTCTGGGATTAAATTTATTTCTTTTTATTTTTATTTTCTTTTAAATGGTGTATATTGTGAAATTAAACAAATCTAACATTATCCTACACCTTAAGTATGTAGAAGAAGAAAATAAAAGATTGAATTGTTAAATCTTAATCTGATAATTCAATCTCAAGCTTTGGCATTTCAATTAAAAATTTTCGTGGAAAAATAAATTCCAAGTAAGATTTTCGGATGAAAATCAAAGAAGATAAGAGTTTTTAAATTTAAATTTTACGAATCTCAATGGAAAAGTATATACAAACGTTTTAGATTAAAAAACTCTTCATTTCATTTGAAATAAAATTGTTTGTGCAGTGTTGTTTATTTTTTTTTTTAAATAGTAAATTTTTGGTTCGAAAAGCTTTAAGGAGTTTATTCCCAAAATTTTAAGGAAAGAATGAGACTAGATTTTTTATGTAAAAAATGCGAGGTTTTAATCAAAGTGGAGAAGTACAAAAAAGTAGTTTTCGGACTTTCGGTATGTTGTCCCTGTCAGTGTTGTTATACGTCAGTGATGCGGCAGTGCGCCTAAGTGTAGATTGAGCTAAAATCTAAATAGTTTTTTTTTAATTGGAGTTTCAGGATTTACTTGAAATTTCAAACAGAACACGTTAATGTAGTTTTCTAGATAGATTCGATTTTTTTGTATATAAGCTCATCTAGAAAAGCTAATAGCTGGAGCTTGGAGCATAGTAATTTTACATTCCAGTGCTTTTAGAAGCACTTTTTTATGACAAGGAGGATTTGTCAATTCCTCGCAAGAGGCTTAAATAAACCCGTAAAAATCATTTCTACTTTTTTATGTGGCATAGGCTGAACTAGCCCAGGCCTAGTCCAAAGAAAAACAAATCATACCGCTGCTTACTTAAAAAGTAAGAGGTATCGCTACAAATCTAATTCCAGTCCACAGTCCACAACTCACTTAAACGATAGGGGACTAACAAAATCAACGCATAAGGTTCTTTTTAGGACCAAAAAGGTTTAACTTTACTAGTGCACAAATACATACAGAAATTAAACTTGAAGCTGTTCTTTTGTACAATTGCTGTTGCTGCCAATTGAATTAATCTCTGCTCTTTTGATTCCAAATCCAAAACAAGAAAATTATGAGTCGATAAGATTTGAAATTTGAATTGTTGAAAATTCTTACGTCCTCTTGTTATATTACCTGCTACGACATAGTGTGAATTATGAGGGCGACAAAAAAAAAAATTATTTTGAGTGGTTAATATTGACTTCGACGAATTGTGTTTATCATACATTGTAATATCGGTGGGTGGCTTGCATGTTTTGGTTGCTTGTTGATGTAGGGTGCTGATGGGTATAAGTTAGGCATGTGTGATTGATGATAACGTAGAGAGCTAATAGTATTTCGGCCGGTAGTGTATGTTGCTAATTAAAATAAATTGGGGTAGTGGGTTGGGTTTAAGAATTTGGTAGATGCGGGCGGAATTGTAACGTTTCGTTAAAATGTTACCATCACTACATTTCTTCATCACATTTATTTTTTCCATCTTCCAGAATCATTCCGAGTTATTTTGTTGCCTCACTTGCAAACGCAAATCCAATTACATTATTAATATAGGTAGGTAAATTTATTGATTTATATATACGTTAAATCCAAGTGAACTGATTTTATTTCATTGATTTCTACTTCTATGATGTTTTTTGCCCATTCATTGACATTGTCAAGAACGTATTTTTAATAAATTTTAGCTTCATTGATCGTTTTACCAACTTTTTCTATAGCGGTCTCATCATTAAACGTGGCTGCGATTCTGTCTGAGGTATGATTAACAAAAATTAAAACAAAAAGAATACAATTGAACCCCTTGTGGTTTCCCTGCCACTCGCCTTAATTTTAATTTTAGGCCTTCGTGCTTGGGATACATTTAAGAAAATCACTAAACAAATTTTATTTCTTGAAAAGTTTTCTCAGAAAACAAATTGTTGCTGATGCATCCAACTCAAATATACTCAACATAGATGTTTTGAATTATTAGATAATGAATACCTACCTGACCTAATGGAGTAATTCTGAGATCTACGAAAAAAATTGGAGGCCGTTACCTTTTGTTAATATTTAGAATTAGTAAAGCCAGGTAGACAAAGAACATTCTTACCCCTTTTCAAATTATTTCGTTTGATAAACATTTGAACCCCTTTAATATTATAGCACCTTTCAGAATTTATATTTATGGTTGTTTTCAAGTGAAATTGATATGATGAACTACGAAACTACGAGAAAAAAATCGAGAAAAAATTATTATTATTGTAGTGTTAAACTAAAAAAAATTAATTAGTATTTAAATAGGTATTGATTTATATTTGATAAAATAAACGTAAATGATAAACATAATAAATAAATTAAATGCATGTGATGAATGCCAAATTTGAATGTGTAAGGTCGCTACATTTATCATAAAATATTCTTTGAAAATTGATAGATAAAGGGAAAAGTATAATATATAATTTTTATTACATTTAAATCAATATTTCTGGATTTGCATATAATCAATAAATTTATAACTGTAAATATATCAAGTATCAATATAGTTTGTAAGCCTCATGGCAATCATGACAAAACAATAGTTTATATATAAATATATCAACTGAACATGACTTTATTTTATATTATCGTTATAAATTATCAATGCCTACATTACACTGTGTGTTGCATTAGGTAATGAATTATTTATTTATCCTAATTAACATAATATATATATTGAATTAAAAAAATGAAATTTTATTTAGGTATACTATATAGATATTTTTTAATTATTTTTATTAGTTTAAAAATGAATTTGATGTAAAAATATTAAATAGCTAATAAACTTGAACTGTTGTCAAAAGTTAATCATAAATTAAGTAAAGATTAATGTTTCAGTTTTATAAATATAAATTATATCAGCGCTCTTTAAGGCGTCAATTCTGTTCATGCCCGATATTTATCGGATTGAACAATGTTTTTCAAAATTAATTTTAACAATTTGCAAACGTTGCTCCAACGTGAATTTATTAATTGAATGAATTGGCAACCAAACTAACTTCAAAAAAAAAAAAAAAACCAAGAACAATATTTCTGTAAAATAATCTTCTGCCGCGGAAAACATTCTCTCGAAAATTGAGTGTTCCACTAAAAATATTAAGGAAACTTTTTAGCTCAGGCGAACAAAGATCGACAGTTTTTATGAGAGAAAGAGTAGTCAAAAATGGTTGTCAGCAAAAGTTTCTGAGAATTTTCTCACTGACATAAATGGCGCCCAACGCACAAATTTTTTGTTGGAACTTTTGGATTTACACTCTCTTAGGGCAAGGGGTATCTACTTATCTTCATAACACACAAAAGTATTTTAGTAGTTATACCGACAGATAAATGTTTAATAATTTGACTGGACTATATGTAACTATGTACTTATATTATTAAAATATTAATTCGGCAGACAAGATTTCCCTAATATCCTACCTTTTTTACATAAATTATACCATTTCTGATTTTCTATGGGTTCAATGTTCGCTTCTTCAACATTTGTTACAAATTTTGCTAGCTCAAATAAATGTACCTACATAGGTTCTTAACCTTTTATAACGATAAAAAATGTCATTTTCTACCAAAGCAATTATCAAACTCACCTCTCTGAAAGATGAAATTGCTCTAAGATACTAAGAACTAATTGTTATTAGAGTAGGAAGTTATTTTCTATAAAATACCTACCCATTTCTTTGAAGATTATAGATTGCACTCTTGATGCGATCAAATACATAAAATGCTTGCTAATAATTATCTCAGCAATCAATTGAAAAATTCTCACGTAACTTGACTTTCCTCTTTGATGACATACTCGACGACTTGAAAAATTATTATCAAACCTCAAGAAAAAAATCTTCCGGCTATATTCTTCCTCTTCTCCCGCGCAATTATCACCGTTTTTTTTGTTTCCTTCTTTGCAAGGTAAAGTTATAAGTACTTTAAAAAGTCACGCATCAGTGAAAACGCCATTGAATAAGTGCCAGGCCAAGAGGGGAAACCCTTTTGGCATTGACAAGCAAGTATAAGAGAAGAGACTGTAAGATGCCAAGCTGCCAGTTATAAGCCACATCCAGTTACTACTTACATACATATATACTGTATGTCCAAACCAACAAACGTTCTAATACTCTCTTGCCTCAATTTACTCTGGTGACTTCCTGTTTTCGACGTCTTTGGTGATGCGATGCGATGCGATGCGGTTGGTGTCATCTCGCTGAACAGCTTATTACATCACGATTGTTGTTGGTTTCATATTTGTTTTTTTTTTTTTTTGTTTTGTTTATTTTTTTAAAGACTTCACGAGAGGAAATAAAAACTCACTCGATTGGATCATTAAATCTCCATGTCACATGGCTTTTTTTCTTTCCCATCTTCAGGCTTTGGGCACGGAAGAAACAGAACATTCCATCTTGAGCATCGCATGTCTTCAAGCAATTTAAAGCACGGTCTAGTTCAGTTCTGTCACATCGCACAATTCGATCGCGCGCATCCATTTCCTTTACATTTTTGTTTTCTTGTTCGTTTCAGACAATTCTTCTTATGATTCTTATAAGTCAACTAAACCATGTATATGAAGGTATAGTCGACTTCATGAGAATAAACAGTACCGTTGCTAAGAACTTGATTGTATTCGTCAGAAGAAAAAATAAAAATAAAAAAACATTTATTATCTCGATGCCCATCGCCAAACTCGTTAAATTAATAGTATCTACTTACTTATGCAAGATTATATTGGTGTTTTACTGTCTGAATACAGTCTTGTTGTCAAGAAAGATAAATTTTTTTTAATGAATGAAGTTGGAAGACAAAGAGAAGGATCAGCATAATAAGCGTTTTATAAAGCGATGTATTAGTTCTTTAAGGACCAGTTTTTCAGAACTAGTGTTACTAAATCTGGTAATCAAATTAAACCGCAGTTAACTCAGAAACAGTTTTTCATTGATGTACTAACTCTAAACTTGCAGTTGTCAAAAATCTATCTTAACCAAAAGACGACAATATGGAAATGAGGTTTCACTATCGAAACAGGGAGGGCATTATAGAAAGGGAGATTTTCATAGCGTCGCTTTTTCTTTTTCGCTAATATTTCGATACAACTCAGTCAGAAATATCTATTCCAATTTTCAGGAGTTAACTTGGATTTAACTTTGAAACTGGGATGATCTCTCACGAAGCTTTTGCTGTCCATCATTTTGTATTAGGTTTTAATACATAATTGCTTCCTTAGTGCAAAAGCTGTCTTAAGACTGATTAAAATCTATGACGAGATGGTGTATATCGTCTCGATTTTCTTAGGTCTTTTCTAGTGCAGGACGTGTTGCTATTGGTTCGGAATTCAATTCCCAGTTCAACGCACTATAATCATTGCCCCACAGAAATTTCAGTTTTGTGAATTTTCCATCGAGGATTTTGGTTTTCGGGCTAGGGTAGTCAGACCTTTGAGAAAATCTAATTCTTTCTTGTCAAAGAGACTGTTGTGTTTTATCTTAAGACCATCATTTTATTGCATATGAACTCTTCGATTGAGCAAATACGTAATACGAATAACAGAGGAAATAGAGTGTAGGTATGTGTATAAGAGTGTGTGTTGTGTATATCTTTAAGCTATAAGAGTCTGAGAAGACACTAAGCACGTTATTTTTTTTTTTTTTTTGTGGTGTTGTTGTTCCTGCTTCCAGCAGTACTGCGTCATCATTTGCAATGTTGCCACTCACCAACTAGCCGTTAGCTAGCCCTCCACTGGACTTGCGTCTCGACGGACGTCTCATTGCGGAAGCTGAGAACTGTGAGACTTCTATTCTAACTCAACATTAGAGATTTAAACTTTTAAAGATGTTTTGCCTGCTTTGGGATTCTCCTCTTTGGTTTTGTTTTTTTTTTTTTTTTTTTTTTCTTGTTTATTGGTTCTTTTTGGTTTCGTCTCTGCAATGGGATTCCACCACATTTCGATGACTCTCCATTGGAAGTCGTCTTTAAGTTCAGACTTTGGTTCAGATATTTCTTGATTTACGATTAGAATGAAAGCACCGTTAGTTTGGAATGTATTCTCAACATCATCGTCGTCTTCGTCGTCGTCGTCGTCGTCGTAGTATCTTTCTCTTCTTTTCATCTCATGACTTCGACTATCTATATGTATGTAGGTATAGAGACGATTGTGTGCGTGCTACGGTGCGGTGCGGAAAGTTTTGGTCTTCATGAGATATGGGTAAACTATTCTTTGGGTCATTACACCTTGACGACGAAGATGACTAGGTAGAATAGGTACATATATACGACGACTTAGAGACTACAGTCACAGTGGCAATATCCATAGTGTCTTCAGAACGGGACTGTGTCGTGTGGAATTGTATAGAACTGGGACAGTAGTGTTAGCCTCACCATAGCCATCACGGGGAAGAGCAAGAGAGTGTGTTTCTTTGATTGTTTTTAAGTCACTCGGGTCGTCGGCATCTCGGCATGTCGAATTAGTGAGCACAAAGGTGAGATGTATATATATTCTTAGTAAATGGCAAGATGGCAACGTCAACAAACGAAGACGCATGGTTGTGGAGATGCTGTTCTCTGCCATCACAATATCAAATGACTGATGGTGATGTGGGGGGGGGGGGGGGGTGTAAGATAAAATGATGGTTTGTGTGGTTTTGGTTGATTTTATTTTGTAATATTAATTTTTTAGATGCTGCAGGTTTTCAATTCGATATGGGAACTCGTGTTTGATGAATAATGTATTCGGTTTTATGTTTCAAACAAGAATGGGTGGATAATATTAGTGATGAAGATAAATGGCTTCTTGGTGATGAACTTTAAGCCAAGGGTTAAACAGTAGCACAACGGTTTATTTTAATAAAAAAGATCTTTGCAAATACATATAATTAAATAACTAACTATACTTGGTAATTATTGACATAGCAGATGGTCTGCTCACACCCACCAAGGTTATAAACATGCGCAGGTACCTTCTATGAAACTATCAGACAAAAAAAATTGATTTTAATTATCATGCAATTACCATATTTGTGTTAAATACAAATTTATGATTAAAAAGCATATTTGCCATTCAAGAAAAAAAATTCTTTGTAATCTTAAGTAATTGAAGTGCTTGTAATTTTGTTTAAGTTGTTAATCTTCTTCGGCTGCTATAAATGATTAACACAACATAATTTTGAGTATTACAAAAACTTAAACAGTCATTTATTTATGGATTAATGTTAAAGGTGCCATCAAAAATAATTTAAAAACTTACAATAGGTACCTACATATACCTTTCAATTTATTGGAACCAAGCTAATTAATATCTAGAATGCAATATGTTTCTTAGAGTAATTATAAATTAAATACGCTCTTTTATTTATGTTCAAAGAAAATTTAATTTTTAAAAAGCAATTATTAATAGATATAGGTTCGTGTTGGTAAGGCGACCCTCTGAACTCGGTCAACTAATAAGTCATCAGGAAACCCAACAACGTTGTCTTGGACACTGTTACATAAAAATCCGCGGTTATTAGAGATACTTCATATAGCTATAAGCTAAGCAGGTAATTAAGTAGGTGAGAAAAATTATCGAACCTGAAACATCGATGTTTTTCAAAATTAACGTATTCCTTTCTTTTCTATTTTGATAGCCAAATACGTTATAATGTGTAAATTTACATCAAAACGTGGTTTTGATTTAGGGCCGTTTGTTCAAAGTAGGTTAAATCTATAATAGAGGTTCTGACTCTGCTTCTAATGATTAAAATTTCAAATTAAGTTTTCATTTAATCGATTTTCTCCTCTAAGAAATTGCATTAAAATTATCTGTGCCTATACTATATGAATTACAATATCGATAAAATTAGTCGAGAAATGATGAAAATTGAAACAAATCATGAGTTTTAATTTATTTTTCAACGTTTCTCGACCAATGTTATCGATGCGAGAATTACAGAACGTACACTGTACGATATTTGGAGCAAATCGCTCCACCTGTTTATCCTCTATCTCGATGGACCGTATAGTGCACAGACGTAGAAATCAACTACTTTTTTTGGACTTCTCCATGTTTACACGAAACCAATACTTGCTCTATAGAACATATAAAAAGAAACAAAAATTTCCACACCACATATTATTTTATCAAGTACATTTTTAAATTTACGTGATGTGAACATTTTATCGGGATTAAATCTTGAATGACCAAGTAAATGAATTTTTAATTTTTAAAACGAAAATTGTACACAAACAGAATTACTTTTATAAAATGTGTACAGCAAAAAAGAGAGAGGAAAATAGATATTAACATGATTTGGAATACCTTATTTTTAACTAGTTCTTACCCACTCTCTTTGCTGGGACCATTTGTTGCATGAAAAGTATTCATATTCCTTTCCCATAAAACAATCGATTTCCAAAATCCTTCCAGCCAAAAAAGCGCAAAAAAATTTACTTTCACATTTAATATTTATTAGAATGATATTCTTTTTGTAGAAAGCACACATAGTTAAAGTTTCTTTCTTTGCATTTGATTTACAGAAACCATTTTAGTTGTAATTTTCTGTAGTCGATGTATTTAATCTTAAAATCGATATCTGAAATCGATGATTTTTCTCTCATCTACGATTTTTGCTGACAACTGGCTATCACTCATCTCTACCCTTTTGTCAAACCATAAATGTCAATGTTCAACCAGAAAAAATCTTCAAATTTTCATTCCTGCTTTCGTTACTTCATTCCCCCTAACATTTCTACACCTCTTACCCAAGCTGTCAAAAGCACGAAAGACGAAACGAACGAAAAAAGACGCGTGTAATCAGCGTCTAATTGAGAATATTCCCGTGTTTTTCTTGATGTGTTTATCATGGACTTGGGACTGTTTTGTATGATTTGTAAGAAAGCATTATAGTTTGAGTTACTGATAGCCAGCATCAGCATCCTACATCATCATCAAACGCACATAAATCAAGCACCCAACATATGTATACCAGCCACCCTATGATATCATACAAATAATTCAACAAAGTCAACGATAATTATATCCGTCCGAATTCCTAAACGCAAATTTGCAAAGTAAAACTCATGAAAAACAAATGCAAAAAAGCAAGATATTTTTTACATTTGCACAAATGCATTTGCATTTACACAAGAAAGCAAAAATCTACTACATTTTGGGACAATCTGCTTTGCAGGGATGTTTAAGATGGCATTTTGAAACTGTATATTTTGCGTTCAGGAATTCGGCTTTTATTTTATTGTCTTTATAGTTCACATTATGCCATGCCGTAGCAGCAAGTAAATCAAAACGAAGAAATTTCAACAATTCAAAACTTATTGACTCATAATTTTCTTGTTTTTGAATTGGAAGAGCAAAGAATCTCTTTACTCTGAATTTGATTGCGAAGTGAGATTTTGCGAAAACAAATATTTTTACTGCCTTGTTTTGTTTTCATTATTCATTCCGGACTTTTAACACTTTGCATTTGGTATCCGAGCTACCCAAATTAGATACCAACCTACTTTTGTCCATAAAATTGTTGACTTGTAGGCGGAGCAAATAGAGGTGGTTAAAAACTTTAGAACCCTTGAAGTAGGCCCACACCATGGAATGTTGTTTAAGAAAACTGTTGACAAAATTCCAGAATATATTAGGAAAACAAAACATTTCGAACTTTTACCAATATGTTGCTTTAAAATTCTGAATAATTCTAACAGATAAATAGTTATATGGTATAAAGGATATGTATGAATGGGAAAATAAGCATGAACATTTATCTTAATTTCTCATACTCTCAATATTCTCATAAAGTCTAAATTTTCAATTCCTTTTTACATTCTGTGCTTCAAAAATGCACTCTCTCCTACCAAAAAAAAGACTGCACAATAAGTATCTCAAATCATCAATTTGTTAAATAAAATACTCTTGCATACTTTGAATCTTCTATGTGGGAACATCATTGATATACAAAAATAACAATGCATCATTCTTATACATTTACTTATCTATATGGGGTAAAGCATACCAAGAACGTTAAGAAATTTATTAAACCAACAGAGAAGAAACCACAATAATGGCATATATACCCCAGTGATTCTCACCCACTGTATAATACTGTGCCACCCGTTTTTTGTCATATGCAAAATGCCAAAAATTGATCCTTTAATGGTGTTCCCAAAGTTCAGTTCCATCATCATCGTCCCTTTGCAATAATTAAATTTCATGCAAAGCTTGCCAAAATATCATGAGCATGAAAGTAAAGAAGCAAAAGCAGAGAGCAGCACAGCAGTTAGTTCTTACAATATTATGTTCATACGCAGCTAACAAAAGTAAGCCAGACAATAAACGAGACCCCAAAAATACACAAATTATGCCTATATTCGCTCCTGAAATGAAACAAGACTTTAGGACACATATATATAACGTAGTATAGATAGGTTTAGGTATAAGGACATTCGGCTGCGACCCGACATCAATATACCGATATAATACCATAAAGTGAATATTTTGCCAATTGGCAATGTAGCTATACCATGTGCTTGGTCGTTAATATTTATGAACGCAGCAAAATACAGACTCAGAACAGATCGCAAAATATTGGCCACACTGACAATCATCCAGGAAGTATATTGGTTTCCGCAATACCGAGTGTGTTTTGTCCATTATCCTTGATTGGGTGGATAATGTCAGTCACAAGTAATTTTCTTTCACTTTTGTTCCTTCCCGGAAATCATTTAAATGGCCATAATCAACATCATCGTCATCGGTTGAGGGACTATGAAAACTTATCTTTTTCATAAAAAAAATAAAAAAAAAACAGCTACCTCTTTCTCAACAGAAATAATAATAATAAAAAAAAAATAACAATAAAACCAAAATACGAAATGCCACCTTGTTATCGGAATGAAATCAATAAACAAGGACAAAATGGAAAAACCAAACAAAACACCATTCAATCGAACGCCATCGGACATCGCCGCCACCGCCGCCACCGCCGCCGCCGCTGCTGCCACCTTTGCCTCTGCCATCGACAGCCAAAAAGCAAAAAGCAAACAGAAGCAGAGCCAGCGCGTGCCTAACTAGCAAAGGGCTGGCTTGGCTTGCAGTTTCTGGTTTCTGCTGGTTTAGCTAGGAAAGGATGTTCTAATTTTTTTTAAGATCCTTTCAACCATGAAGATTTGAAAAAGTTAATAAAAGATGAAAGTTAAGCATATAAAAAATAGGAATAGGCCTTGGCTGATGGAGTTTGTGGTAAATGGACACACCCTGTCGAGAGCTGAGCTGCTGTCATCAATTGACAACTGTCAATCGAACCTCGTGAAGTCGTGAAGAAGAATTCATTCGTAATCTAACCTCATTAAGCAGCAGTTCAATTAACACAAAATAAAAGAATTAAATTAATAATTGCAATCGTCTTTCTTTTTCTTGGTTTAGGTTACAACATTTTGGCGACGAGGAACTAAAATCATGGCATTCAACGAAAGCGTGATGGCAAATGTGAATAATGCAGGGAGCCAGTCGTTCGGAAAACTTGAACAATTCCAACCTTCAATGGTGTGGAACAATTATAAAGAACGCATGGAGTTTTACTTCGAAGCTAATGGTATTACCAACGAAGTTTCCATGAGAGCCATTTTTCTTTCCTGCGTTGGGGAGTCAACTTATGAAACAATACGATCTTTACTTACTCCGCTAACACCAAAAGATGTCTCATTCTACGAAATAATGGAGAAATTAGATCGTCATTTCCACCCGAAACCTAATGAAATTGTCCAACGTTTCACTTTCCATAAGCGAGGCCAAAAGAATGATGAGACGATCGCGGATTTTGTTAAGGATCTGAGGAAGTTGTCGGAGCATTGCAACTTCATGGAGCTGGACAGTATGTTGAGAGACCAAATTGTGTGCGGAGTGTCGGATGAATCGTTGCAGAAGCGTCTGTTCAGCGAACAAAAGTTGGATTTCAAACGAGCATATGAAATTGCAACAGCCCATGAGGCTGCCCATCGACACGTGTTGGATGTACGTGGCAATGGGGAGGTTATGGCAGTATCTTCAAAGAAAACACCTATGCACGGGCGTTGTTATCGATGTGATGGTAACCATTACGCAGATAAATGTGTTTTCAAGGACAAAAACTGCGATTTTTGTCACATGAAGGGACATTCTAGTCGGGCATGTTTTAAAAAAAGGGCAGCGGTACGTGAAGCAAAAGGTGTCCATGTAGTAGAGGAAAAAGATCCTGAAAAAGAGCTGACATCATGTGCTAATCCGAATTACTTTTTTGAGCTAAACGCTATTCAAACATTGGCTCCTCATCAGATTTTGACCAAGGTGTCAATTAACGGCGTGGAAGAATCTTTTGAGGTAGATTCGGGTGCGGCATGTACGGTAATTTCGGAGACCACGTGGAAGCGAATTAACCGCGAAAATAAGAAGCTTATACCTTCCATGATAACCTTACAAACTTGGTCGAAAGAAAAATTGCAGGTCCTGGGGTCGACTATGGTGAATATTTTTTACAATAATAAAGAAATGTATTTGCCAGTTCTCGTTATTGCAGGTGGTGGGAGATGCTTGTTGGGCAGAGATTGGTTTTCGGCTTTGGGAATCACGGTACAAGGAGTATGTGCAATGGAGGTGGATATGGGGGTGAGTGTGGCGCAGAAATTCCAGAACGTTTTTAGTGAGAATTTGGGGGCATATAAAGGACCACCGATTTCGATTGAGGTTGTACCTGGAGCGTCACCTATTTTTCTTAAACATAGGCAATGTCCTATTGCATGGAAACCAGCGGTGGAAAAAGAAATTGCCAAACTGGTCGAACAAAAAATATTGGAACCAGTACTTTTCTCGAGATGGGCCACGCCTATAGTACCGGTATCCAAATCCGACGGGTCAATTAGAATCTGCGGCGATTACCGAAGCACTGTGAATGCGGTTATTAAAACCAATTCCTACCCTCTTCCTCTTTTTTCGGAAGTGATGGCCGCAATCGCCGGCGGTCAATATTTTACAAAACTAGATCTACAGCAAGCTTATCAACAGTTAGTAGTTGATGATTTCTCTGCCGAGCTTTTAACACTCAATACCCACAAGGGATTGTATCGTGTCCGGAGATTACCTTTCGGAATTTCGGCCGCTCCTGGGTTTTTCCAAAAATGTATGGATACATTGTTAGCCGGGATAAATGGTGTTAAAGCGTATCTCGACGATATAATTATTTCGGGAAAAGATGAAGCTGATCATAGACATAATTTGGAAACAGTTTTAGAAAAATTATCCGAAGCGAACTTGACAGTTAATAAACAAAAGTGCCTTTTTGCAAGACAAGAAATGGACTTTTTAGGATTCCACATCAGTGGTAAAGGTATCTCACCGAACAAAGAGAAGGTTAAGGCGATCCAACAAGCGGCAGTCCCAGAAAATAAACAGATGCTACAATCATTCCTGGGATTGTTAAATTTTTATAATAAATTTCTACCGCAGAAGGCGACCGTTGCAGAGAAACTACATCGTCTACTACACAAGAATGTTAGATGGGAATGGACGAAGGAGCATCAAACCGTTTTTAATGAGCTCAAAGCTTTGCTCGATTCCGAAACCCTGCTTATACACTATGACGTGACCAAGCCACTTGTTTTGTCGTGCGACGCATCACCGTATGGGGTCGGCGCGATTTTGGCACACAGAATCGGAAGCACTGGAGAAGAGCGCCCGATCGGTTTCGGTTTCGCTTCTCGTACACTGGGAGTTCACGAGCGCAACTACGCCCAGCTGGACAAAGAGGCTTTGGCCATTATATTCGGCATTAAACATTTCCATCAATATGTGGCTGGAAGGGACGTTACTATTCTGACTGATCATAAGCCGCTACTTGGTATATTTAATAGGAAAAAACAGATTCCTCAAATGGTGTCACCGCGTATGCTATGTTGGTGCTTATTACTGTCAGCCTACGATTATAAGATGGAATATCGACCAGGACATACAAATATCAACGCGGACTGTTTAAGTCGATTGCCACAACAATCGCAAATAGATGCGTCAGAAACGGGACCGTTAGACATCCTGATGCTTGAGAGTAGTAAAGCCCCTGTTAAAGCCGAGCAGATTGCTGCCGAAACAATAAAAGATCCCATAATGTCACGTGTTTTAAGATGCCTGCTGCATGGTTGGCCCAAAGAGTTGGAGAAAGCGGAAGAGTTTGTTCCATATGTGCGACGTAAGTCAGAGCTGTCGACTCACAAGGGTTGCTTGCTATGGGGCAGTAGACTCATCGTGCCACCCAAGTACCAAACACTTATATTGGATCTTTTGCATGGGTATCATACTGGTATCAGTTTGATGAAGGCATATGCTCGTAGTTACGTATGGTGGCCAAAATTGGATAAACAAATTGAGCTCAAAGTTCAAAAATGTGTTCAATGCCAAACAACTGCCAAAAATGTGACATCGGCCCCACCACAATTCATACCACATTGCGAAAAGCCATGGAGTACGCTACACATTGATTTTGCTGGGCCTTTTCAGGGGTACACTTTTCTGGTGGTGGTAGATTCAATGTCTAAGTGGCTAGAGGTCAAAATAGTTCGAAGTATGACGTCAGCTGAAGTAAAAAACAAACTGCGAGAAATCATAGCCACGCATGGTCAACCTCAAAGAATTATTTCTGATAATGGAACGGCTTTTGTTTCAGCCGAAATGCAACAATTTTATATCTCCAATGGCATTAAATACAATTCAACAGCCCCTTATCATCCATCCAGCAACGGCCAAGCGGAGCGTATGGTTCAGTATTTGAAGACCTCTTTGATGACTATGACTGAAGGAGATATGCAAACTAGACTACAACGTATTTTATTCAAACAGCACACTACCCCGAATACCACCACTGGTAAAACCCCAGCTGAGCTTTTAATGGGTCGTCGACTTAGAACGGCTTTAGACATCGTGCATCCCGATGATGGGCAATTAACTCCCCTCCTGGACGAGACAAAGCAAGGCGTAAGGATGTTTGAAGTGGGTGATCTGATTTATTTTCGAAGTTATGCCACAGGCCCCACGTGGCTGGAGGGCACGATAATCGAAGCTACTGGTCCAGTATCATATGTGGTGAAATCTTGTGACAATAGAGTAGGCCGGCGACATGTGGACCAAATAAAACGTCGTCTTTCAAATGACGAGCCATTATTAATGGAGACCCCTGCAGCCAAAGAACAGTCTGAAAATGTCGAAGAAAAAAACAGCGTCATCACACTCACCACCCCCCACCCCATCAACAGAAAATATAACCGAACCTGAACAAGGACAACAACCAATACAAAATGAAGAATTCGAGAGTAATGTGCCCATCCCCACCACCTTGGCGAAATCCGATACGGAAAGAGTCACCCGTTCCGGAAGAGTAGTAAGAGCTCCGCAACGATATGGAACGAATTAAAATCGGGAGGAATGTGGTAAATGGACACACCCTGTCGAGAGCTGAGCTGCTGTCATCAATTGACAACTGTCAATCGAACCTCGTGAAGTCGTGAAGAAGAATTCATTCGTAATCTAACCTCATTAAGCAGCAGTTCAATTAACACAAAATAAAAGAATTAAATTAATAATTGCAATCGTCTTTCTTTTTCTTGGTTTAGGTTACAACAGAGTTATACAAACATATGTACATACATACGAATGTTATCTATGTATATGTAGAATATAGAAACAACATGCAAATGAATGGCTGAAACCTTTTCATCCAGAATAAACTCCAACGCAGGTTGAAATCGGTGGCGGCGGTGGCAGCAGCAGCAACGGGCAATGGCAATGGCGCGCTGTCGAAGCTAAAATAATATCCTGATGGAATTGTAGGTTTATTGAATGTTCGTGTCTTATAGGTAAATGTATAGCCAGTGCATTGCAAATTTATTCCGGCAAAAGTCCACTTTATACACGAATGAACATAATCATCGACATCATGTGGGTTTAAAGGCAATACCTTTACCTTTAAGCTCTTATGGGAAGTCGAAAAGAAAAATATTCTAAAACAACATTCAGCTTTGAAAAAATAAAAAAAAAAATTCAAAACGAAGAAGCCATTGTCGACTATAATATTTGTTTGGAAAGTTTCGCAGCTCTCCTGTGTGTTAGAAGCCTGCAAAACTATATCCGTCGTAGCTAAAGAATAGCATCAAAAATCGACCATGCTACAATGAGAAAGGCTCCTCCCGCTCTCAAACAAAACAAGGAAAATAGTACCTACCACTACCACCTATATTCAGTGATTTTTTTTTTTAACAAAATATATTTTGTCGATGTTGAACTGCTTTGTAAAGGGTAAAGTAACGGTATCTTAAAATAAATAATAATCAGGTATTTTTATCAATTTTAGAAGTTTTCTGTCACTCGGAGAGTGAGAAGTGAACAGACCCTGAATACTTTAGAGGGTTCCAATTTTTTCTCTTGCTCATATACATTTCCCCTCCTTTTAATGGCACTTTTGCCGTCTTCGTTTTATTGAACGAGCTATATGTTCATTTATTTATAAGAGAGTTTTTCACATATTGTATTTATAGAAATAGTCTCTGCTCGGGCGCCATTTTGTGGTATTTTTTGTTTGTTTTCCAGCCGAGGTTTAACTTGCAGGACCGCCAGGGTTGTTTCAGAAGAAGGATACTAAACCTCAATTTGAACAGATCGGTAGAACGGCAGACACCAAAGCCCCTATTGACAATAAGAAAGTTCTTCGTAATCTTCGAACGAAAGACTTCTTACCGCGAGTGGTGGGAAATCTAAAGAACGAAATGACCAGACAGAACTTAAAAACCGAATCGACTTATCTCATCAGCAATAAAAGCGAAAGAGATTATTAATTGAGCTTAAGCTAGTACTATACATATATGAACTAAGCATGAACTAAAGGGTGATCTTCATCCATTGGTAGGGCGTTATGTGTTACTTTCTGTAAACACACAGTGTGAACTATTTTATGATGAATGAAAATACTGTTCTGTTTCGTGACTTCATGAATTACTAATTAGTTCGTTTACTGAAGGAAGTTTTATTTAGCTTTACAACCTAAAGAGAGGAAATAAAATAAATAAATCTGTATTATGAGTGGCGCCTGAAGCGAAGTAAAAGTAACGTAGCATGGAACGCTTCGTTACAAGTCTTTAGAGCTCGTATAGTGTCACTTACTTTTTTTTTTTAAAGTGGGCGTATCAATGGGTTGAAATTTATTTATATTAATTCTCATAAGTTTAAATAAATACGATGTATTGGTTCAACCTATATCCATTATACAACCAAAATCAAATGTTCTAATTTTTGGTGAACTTCGAGTGGTATTTGGCCCGTGATGCGAGTATAATATCTATTGCTTTTTAATCCCTTATCCATATAGCCGAAGCCGGATTACCTATAAGGTCCCCCTGGACTTCATCATCGATGGAAAGAGTCTAAAGGTCACATGGTTTTGGCGGCCAATTTACCGACCCAAAGGCTTAAATTAATTGTTAATCAAATAGCTCTCGCATAGTTTCACAACCTTTGTGGCAAGTAGCGTCCTTTTGTTTAAATCAAATATCATCAAAGATCATGGGCTTCAATTTCAGTCAGCAAATAGGCCACTATAATCTTCATAGATGTCAAGATTATAAACTATTTTATTTGATTAATTTGGAGAATTGAGATGTCCCCAAGCGACTTTTTAAAAATATCGTGAAATTCATTGAAAAAGTATTTTTTTTTCCACTGACGACTTAACGTGATCCAATTTTTCGAGAACATATTCAGGGTTTATTTGTTTTCGTAAAGTTGATATTTTCATAGGTTTAAAGGCAAGCAAACACAATTTGAAATGCTCATAAACAATTCTGGAACCTCATTCTCATTCTTCCACCACTATATTTTAAAGATACCCCAAAGAGTGCAGATATTTTCAGGAAAGGACCACATTGTGTTTATGGGCACTGTCTTGTTCCTATGTTAACATAACATCTATCGAAGAGGACGGACATTTTTTAACTAAAGAGGACGGAATGACTTTCTTCTTTTTCATAAATCTGCTGAACATTGTAAAAGAAACCCAACCCCATACCTTAGTTTGTTTTAAAATATATACACTTGAGGTCGAACAAGCAGCTACGTGCAACATGGTGATGCATAATATTTATCTTTCTCAGCACAATAAACGTCTACCTACCTCATAAAAATGTGTACTCGTACAATATCCTCTTCCTTTTTCTTGGCACAAGGATTTTCGTTTATTTTGTCTATATTTCTTGATGGTAGAAAAATATTTTCCACAGCAGGCTCCATTGATATGTATTTATCCATATTTTGTGGAAACGTACCTCCCCCAAAAAGCCACAAAAATAATGCTCAGCAATATTCTGCGAGAATGTTTTTTTTTTTTTTGTTCTTATTTCTATACGGTGGGTTCTCGGTTCTTTTCCTGATCCCAACACGGCATACGGATATACCCAGGTTTCTGGTTGTTTGATTTTATTTCTCTTCATTTTACACGAAATTTTCCGAATAGGTTGTCAATAAATTTTCAGTGAATGAAAATTGACAATATTTCGAGATATGTCGATTTGCCACAAAATGTTGTGAAGCATTTTTTTTGTGATATATGTATATAGATATGTGTTTGTTAAGTATATAATATGTAGGTTCTGCTGTCAGATTGAACACACGCATGTGAAAATGCCATTTGAAAATATATACTTTAAGACATGAAATTTATGATAATGATTGATGTGGCAAAAATATATAGGTATGTAGAATGTAGATGTGTGTGACTGTGAATTATATTTCGTTTTGATAAAGCTATACGGTTGGAAAGAACGTTGAAATATTTTGTCTCTAATTTTCTCCCGGTGAATTGGTTGGGAAAAAAACAGTTGAAATGCAATTTACATTAAGAAGACATAGAAAATAATTATACAAAAAAAAAAAATTCTTATATATTTTTATAAACCTAAAGACACAGTTAGATAGGTATGTGAACAGTAGTTCTTGTATTATGAAACGTTGCCATTGGATACCACCCACATCAAATGCCTACGGCTACGGCACCTGACACACAGAACCAGCTTTTTCATTAAGTATTACATTTTCTCGAATGTCTGCTTTAGATAATAAATATGTAGGTTAGGTAGGTTGGTAATGTATAGAGCTATAGGTATGTTCTTTCGTGAGTTAGTGAAGCAGGTAATTAAGGAGCTTAATTTACGAATTACCGAGAGGAATTTTTGTTTTACCGTCGCGTCAATAGGAAAGTTTGCTATAATATTTTGGGAGCAATAAATAGAGTTAGGCTTTCTCTTCTATTAATAAGGTCTTAAATAGACGAAACAAATTTCAAAACTTAGCTTATTTATTATCTTTAGCTAGTTTTATGCCATCAATTTATAATACGCATGCAGCAGATAACAACTTGGTTTGGTAGGTACCTACCTAATTATTTTGTTTTGTTGTTGATGCGGAATTTAATAATATTTTTTTCGACAGGAAAATTGAAATTATTTAGAGTTATGCAGATATTTTTGTTTGTTTAAACAGTGATGCCCGAGAAAAAAGGTTTTTAGTTGAAGAATTAAGCATTGTTTTTGAGAATGGAAGGCTCATGACTTTTGTTTATAGCGAAAATAGATATTAAAGATTTTAAAAGAGATGGGAACAATGGTTTCTTTCATATTTTTAAATAATGATAACTCTTTTTCAGTGCTCGAAAAAAAATTCCCTGTCATATAATCTCATATTCAAATGTTCCCTTTGTTATCCTTTAAGCTCTGACTTCAGAAATTTGCTTGATACATTGCCACAAACGGGTTGGGTTCGATATCGCGCTTTTTATAATCCCACTTTTTTTTAATCCCGCTTTTAATAAACGTGTTTTGTTTTTAATCCCCCTTTTTATAGTCTCTTATGTAATCTTTTTTTTTATAATTCCATTTCTTACTGTCCCGTTTTTGCAATCAAAACTACTTAGTTGTTTTTTAAGAAATTTAAAAATCTGAACAATGGATGATTTTTTTTTTTAATGAATTTTATTTGAACGTAACTGTAAAAAATATTACAATTTATAAAAATAAAGTTTCTAATTCTGTAGACACAAAAAATAAAGAAACTCTAACCAATATAAACAGCATCAAAATTATGTTGGAAAAAAAAGAGAGATAATATTAAAACAACTGAGAATTGGAAGAGATAAATTAAACTCAACTTCATCTGGAATTTTAAAAGCTATTGTGTATTGTGACTTTGTGACTTTTGCCCAAATAAAATTTTACTTCGAATCAGCTGTGACATTTCGGAAAAAAAATATGTTTGTTTTGTGTGAAATGCAAATTTCAGGATATAAAATTAAATGCATAAAATTGTTATTTTATAATAAAAGAAGGATATTGTTATAATATTTGGTAAATGTGCACAGCATCGTGTATCTTGAAGAAGAAATTATTGAGGAGCGAGCACTTTAAAGAAATTTGAAGGAAAGTATTTTTGGAGCTCTTCTACAACGACTTCCTTTTTTTGGTGGTTGGGTTTCACATATTGGTTCCTTTTTAAAAAAGAAAATCATTAAATGAGCACATCACAGCTTCATAGCACTCTACATTCGTGTCCAATAAAGTCTGGTATTCCCTCGGCTTGACACTAAGTATATCAGGTCCTTTTTTTTAAGGCGAGACAACCCAAAGGACTGTGATATACTTAATCCCTCCACTGCTTCCTTCATTCCAACGATTTGGAATATTGCCTCATCCGAAGGTGACCTTTATTTTATTGTTTTGCTTTTTTCTGTTTTAATACGAAAAACATGAATTTTAACTTTTCTTATCTTAAAGAAATAAAAACAAAACACCTTAATTTTTTCCGCCTTATTGTTCTTTCATTCGCCTACTAAAAATGAGTGAAAATTTAAGCTATCAATGGCATTAAATTCCACGCGAAATTAATGTTCACAATAAGGGGAATTTTTCGAACATGAAACATTTTTCGGCCGAAACTCACAATAGGCGAAAAGTGAAATGTCAAATTTTTCGGATGAAAAGTTGTTGGGATGAAACTTACAATAAGGCTGATTAAAATCATTATTTGGTTACTGCTGCACTTGACAAAATTTATTTTTAAACAATGAGTCTCTACAGCTGGTCTACTCTAAGTCACGTAGAGCTAACGATACGAAGAGCGAACTGTATTTATAGAATTACAAATGGAAAAATAGGTAGTTTCGTTATAGTTCCCAAACGAACTAAAGAGTTAAAGAATTAAAAAACGGTATGTACTAGGTAGTGCAGTTTATTTATAGGCTTGAGGGAACTGAAGATCTAACGAACTTCATCTGGATAGTTCTAGTTTAATTAAACCCGCACGTTGGCGGGGGGGGGACGTATACGGTGGCCGGGTTAAACAAAGTTGCAGAGGTTGAAATAATTGCAGAGTTATCGCTTTTTCAACTTTTTAAAAGGTAGCTTGAAAAGAGATACATATACATACCTAATGTACTTTAAATCCATAAAAAAAACGAATATTAAATAACAACTCTTTTTCTTTTCCCATAACACCACATTTTATTTTCTTCAAAGAAAGCCATCAATGTGTTGAAATGCAGATTTTACTTTCCTTTGATGTTAACGTCAAAAGTTAAAAATCTTATATATTCATGTGCACGTTTGCGTAAACTATAACTATGTATACACGCAACAAAAAAAAAGCTAAAAAAAATAAATACATATAAAAGACTTCATTTTTTTGTGTGATATAATATAACTTAACAACTCTTTTGGTCTAGCCTTTGAACATTTCTCTTTCTTGTAGACACACCGTTAGCTGACACTTCCAGCCCATTCGTATAACGAGATTTAAATTGTTCGAGCATTAAAGTTACTTGCATTCCTCTTGTACAAAATATCTATCTACATAGGTACACTAACTATCAAAAGAATGTTCCTGTTTATATTATAAAAAAAATGGTCAGGATAAAAGACTTCACAAAGGCTATAGAGTTTTATCAATGAAAAAAAATGATTTAAAAAAACGTAATAAAATTATTATGAATATTTTTCGAAATTTAATTAATTCAAACAAATCTTGCAAATTTTAAAGGCGTGTTTTATTGAGAAACTTAACAAGCTCATCATTTGAAACTCCTATAGCTAAATTGATAATTTAAAATTAAAACAATTTCGGTTAGCGTCTTATGTAAGAATAGGTTAAATTTTTAATTTTTGGAAAAACTTTCAAATTTAACAGAGTGATGATGAGATCCTTCACAAATTGCTTAAACTTCAAAATACATAGTAGGATATCCTTTTCTATTGTGAATAACACGTTTTTAATATATTGATATCTTGCTGAACTATTATAAACTTCTATCTATACATTTCTTGGTTGGAAAATCACAGATAGGGGACATTGGTTTACTCTCTTAAGAGGCTTTTTTTCTGTGACTTTGGACTGAAATTCACACGAAATCCCTAGAACTTCCATTTTTGCGTACGCTACCGCACCTTTTTATTAAGAACTTCAAACAAATCTGTACCAATATTGATAAAAGTGAAAAAGAAAAGTCACTTCTATTGAAAATTGTTTGATGTAGTATTCTTTCTTTTCACAGAGAGTGTTTTAGAAGTACACAGTTAGAGATAGTTTAAAAGTTGTATTTTCTTTTTCTATAGCACCTATATTATATACATCTACATTCAGGATTAGGATATTTATGATTTTCATGAAAAGTCTTTTAATGATCTCACATATCATGACATGTGTGGTGTGTGTATCGAAATCGATAGAGAATATCATTTGAATTTATTTGACACCCGTCAAAATGACTTAGCACAAGACTTGTGCTTGTAATCCTTCTTCCCACATCTGTATAGGTATTGGTACATAGGTAGTATATACATATGTGCCTCATATAACAATGACGAAAGCTGGATAACTTATAGACACCTACTTGCCCGGAAGGCATTTTTATGCGTTCACACAGCAGATTATAATAATGGTATAGAGGTATACTACTTTTTACTAAACAACTGTTACCTACTCGGTTTAATGGTTTTTCCTTCTTACTTTTTAAGATGTGAAGGGCTTATATTTATATGAAACAAACTGGGATTGTGATGGTTGTTTTTTTGTTCAAGCGTTTTTTTTTAGGCAGCGTAATACGGTACTCAACGCACTGAATAATATAACCTGCAAATGTGCAATTCCAATTATTATTTCAAATTCATACTCAGATTCATATTGTGTGCTGTGTGTAAATAATGCATTTGTGCTGTATAGCTTAATGGAGATGAGAAAAACGTTGATATAGGGCTCCAGATAAGAAAATCTGTTGAACACAGAGTTGTTATATTTTTTTAATCGTAGATTCCTAGATTTGATGGAATCGTTTTTTTCTCTGTGTTTATATTAAATATTGATGCATTCAAGTTTGCTTAAAAATTAATAAATTTGGAGGTAGCGTGACAGCTCGTAGAGAACGATGTCCTATATTGGTGACTTGCAACTCTCATCAAATCCTGGCAGGAATTTTGGGGACCTACAAATCTTGGAAAATTTTTCACTTCTTTAAATACTATTTCAAAGGTTTTTGATGTTACAACTACTTTCTAAATTTTGGTTGATCCTTTCTTTTAATCTGAACTATTTCCGGTTGGATGAATATTTCTATCCAGTCTATATAAAAAGATTATCTTCCTTAAAAGCCAATACTGACCAATACCAATATTTCCCTCATTCTTTCAATATGATCATGGGAGAAATAGAGCGAAATTTTACTGATTTGACCTGTTGACTTGATGAAACATCTTCTATTCTCGGTGTGCGGCAACGAAATATGTTATTAGGCTTCCCTAAAAAAGAAATTAATCGATTTAGATACAATCAATAAGACTTTCACTCATTCGTACATAAAACACTATCAAGACTATTAAAATTTGCGAGTAGGAAAAAAGCCTTTTTTGCGAATATCCCACGTACTAAGATCCCGGAGCACAAAACATACTAGAAACTCACTGTTTCGTATAACAATGCTGACTGCAGTTAGTTTGAATCTGATCTGAAACCCCCAGCATCTATGTGGTTAGTCGAGGCAAAAAAGAAAACCACAAAGAAACCCCTTATGCAAACTCGCGTAATAATAGTATCGCACTCAGAAAAACGCGCTCTATTTTACTCTATTTTATTGTTCCTCCGCATTCCTTTCCTTCTTCAAATAAAGCAATCTAGAGCTTATAGGAGCCACTTAAGTAAAGGCATACCTGCTATAAGATTCAACCATACAACATTACGACAATAGTGCCACACAACACAATACCCTGATGCCCGTATATGTATGTCTTACATTATTGTGTATATGTATAGGCTCCTATATTAACGCTAATAGCTCGTAATATCCCGTTCAGTTGTGCATACATATTATATTTGTATTTATGTATCTACATACGTTGTATCTTTCATGGACAATTGTATCAATTTTAGATCATAACCACACTCTTGGCAGCACCTATCATTTGGGGGGAAATATTATTACAAACCTATTTATATGTCATTAGGATAAGTGAGAGCGCAATTACAGATATGTATGAGCGATGCGAACTTTTCTGAGTCTCGTCGTTGGCATGAAACATCAGATTTCTATAACTTGTTCTTACTCTATGAGTACCTATAAGGGCAAGTATTGGTTTCATTTGAAAACTCCTAGTAAAATAATTGATTGTACCGTTCTGTTTCTTCAAGCGATGGGATTTTCAAGTTCTTTATAAAAAAAAAAAAAAAAAAAAACTATTAGTTTTTGGGTCCGGGTACATCATAATGTGGTATGTTCGCAAAAAAAGCATGTCAATTATTACTCAGAAATAGAACATTTTCAATCAATTGTTAAATCCTCAAATGTGGGATATTCGCAAGAAGAAGTATGTCATCTAAAAGAATATTAATTAGTTTAAAATGCTCAACTAGTTTCAGTTTTTGTTCAGTCATAGAAAATTTTGTATCAATGGTTAGAGCTTTCGAGGTAATTTAGATACAAAAAACACACACCAAATTTTTATAAAAGTTCAATCTGGTTTATATCAGCTATATATTTTTTAAATAAAATAAATTAAATTGGTCGTTGCGACAGCTCGTGTAGAACCAGGGCCTAGTGACTTATGTACTTACAACTCTCAACCATTCCTGTGTGTGTGTTATTGGCAGGAATAGAGGGGACCTACTGAACCTGAACGGCTAGGGTGAGAAGCACTTTTTCAAGATGAGATACTCTTAGAGGAGGCAGTAACCCGTGAAAAACATTTCTGTTTTTAGATCACATAGGCTGGAAATCGAACCCAGACCTTAGTCCAATGCACTAACCATTACGCCACGGGCTACTACCATACATATATTTTTTCATGAATTTGAAAATTGTTTAAGCCCCTTATTTGTGGGACATTCGGCAGAAAAATATAGGTCAACTTCTTTCAGCAATTAGTGACCCATACAAAATTTTTAATTTATGGTTGAAGTTATTCTAAGGCCCTTTGAAATTTTAAGCAGCCTATTTTTGGGATATTCGCAAAACCAGATACCATTTGAAATTTCACTTAATTCTCATAAAAAGTCAACAATTTACCAGCCATAAAACAATAAATAGTTAAAGTTTTTCAACGTCTGTCGCCTTGGTCGTTTGGGATTTTAAGCATTACTGTGGGATATTCGTAAAATAAAACGTATATAAAAATAGAAGTACCACCAAATCATCATAAAAGTTGAGCCATAGATTTTTTGTATGAATTTTAAATGTGTTTTTCATGGTATATGTAGATAGCCCTTTATTTGTGGGATATTCGACAAAAAATATGTCATCTGAAATAATATTTGATTCTCTTTCTCATAAAAGGTCAAATCATTTTAGCAATTGGTATAGGCTATATAAAATTTTTAATCAATGACTTAAATTTTTCAAGGTCATTTGAGATTAAGCACTCCATTTTTGGGATATTCGCAAGTAACTTACCATAATATTATTTTACCATTTGAAGAATTTCTTTAAAAATAGCAACTTCCCCAAATTTCATCAATGGTTAAAATTTTTCAAGGTCATTTGGGATTTAAAGCACTATTGTGGGATATTCGCAAAAAATTTATATAATTTGAATGGCCACCAAATCGTCATTAAAGCTCAGTCATAGATTTTTGTTTGTGACTTTTTTAAACATTTTTTTCAAGTTCGTATAGCTAGATTGTTAGTACTCCATCAGTGGGATATTCGCAAAAAACAGCTACCATTTGAAATAAAGCGAATTGTCATAAAAGGTCAACTAGTTTCAGCATATGAACTATCTTAAGTGTTATCAAATCCTCAAAAAGGGAAAACTCAAAAGATCCAACAACTACCAGAACCCAAAGGGCAGGAACATTAAACCGCAAATAGACCTTTTTTTTATTCCGACTTCTGGTGTGGCATTGTCTTGCGAGCAGTTAAATGCCCTGTTATTGTGTATCACTGAAAACTGAAGAACTGGAAATACTGACCATAGTTCTTGTTTCTCTTTATATTCATACGTCTGCCTGGTTATGGGTAATAGTTTTTAAGTGGAGCCGATCAAAGTTAATTTTTTATTTTCTTATTCCCTTATGACTGTTTGATAAGGCTTTGCTTCATGATGAGAATTGAGGATATTGATTGATTTTTTTTTTGTTCGTATTCCTATTCTATTTAGACTTAACCATCCAACACACGCATCAGTTCATTTTATATTGAGTGTCTGTAATTAATGATAACCATATTCCAACAAGTTGTGGCTTTCCTGGTTGCATTAAATTCCCACAGAATATTAATATATCTACATTTTACAAAACTTATAGATACACACATATACATCTAATGCATGTTCATATGCTATTAAGATAAATAATGCACACTGCACAGTCTATCTACATTCTCTACTATGGAGCTAGAATACTTTTTTATGAGAAAAAAATTCTCTCTCTTTATGTGGGTATTCGTAATAGTGTAATTAAAGTGTTTGTTTTTTTCATTAAAATCTATTTACACCGCACATTTATGGTTTTGTAGATTTGTGTAGAACACGAAACATATTTGTCAAAGCTGATTTATTGGATACAAGATACCTTAACGGTTTCACATTGACTCTATATATAATTTTAATTATAGATAAACCAAGTATAGGTTTATAACAGTTTCAATATGGTTTGAAGTAATTTGTTATTCAAATGACATTGAGTTGATGGAAAACGATAAATCTGAATCGGACTGGAATAAAAACTTATTATTGTATATCATCTCAGATTAAGGTATGTAAATGTAAAATAATTCAAATGAGCTTACTTTGGATAAGAATTAACGGGCTATTCAAAAGATTATATAGCGTTTTATTTAAATTAACATTAAGTCCCGATAAAGAAGCGACGAGCGAGGCTATTAACACCAAAAAAGTCTTTTCAGAAATTTGCTGAACACCCGTTAATGAATTCAATTTGCGCGAGTTTAACCTTGAAAAATTTGCATCAAGATTTTAAATCTTTGCAAATCCAAGTTCAATTTAAGGTAAATATTTTTTAAATAAAAATTAGATTCTTCTGGGAAATGAGAAGAATTTTAGAGGTTTACATTTATTTGAATTTGAATCTTTTCACAAGTGTTTTGTGTTCTATTGGGCTATTGTTCTATTGTTTTGAAATTTTATTTTCTCTGGAAATATCTATAATTAAAAATAATCGTTAATTTATTAGTGCCAATGTGTTTTAATTAGTCGTTCAACATAAAATCAAAGTAGATATTTACTTAGGTAGTATAGTGCCACCCAAAACCAGTCATACATCTTATTTTTTTTCTTAAATCCCACACTAAATCATTTTGCATTAAAAATAGCACCAATTAAAAAAAAAAAAATAAATGTGAGCGATAGTCCTGTCGGAATACCTTGGAACCTATAAAATATGATTGGTATACCTGCTTATATGCGCCCTAGCTTCAGGCTAAATTACTTCCAAGAAGAAAAAATCACCTTGTACGTATGTATGTGTATTATGTGTATCTTTATACATATCTGCATATTATAAGCTTCAATAAAAAAAAAACAACATCAAATGTCAATTGAGATGATGGATTTCCTAATCACTTTAAGCGCCCCACAACCATTTATCTATACAGTCCAAGTCCATCAGCATCACAGAATAACTTGTGAAACGTTTTTGTTGTTGTTGTTGTAAGCTGTAACTTGCAAGTGACCACATTTAAAAAGCGATCGGTTCTTGATATCGATATTATTCACCTTAGCACGCCACTAGAGCACAGAACAGCCCAACACAGCACAACTCTATAGAGATCATTAACCAATGACTTGCTACAGCAAGTAACCACAGTCGACACAGCAAGTGCAGGCATAAAATAAAAAATGCAAATTACAAATTGAATGACATCAGATTAAAAAACCAACAACAACAACGAAACAACTGAAAATTATGCCTTCAAGTCCTCATTTTCAATTACGGATTACGAGATGAGTACCACATAGACATATCCACATAGAGGGGATCTGTTACCTTTTGTGGAGACTTCGAATATAAGCGGGGATAGCGTCGTCGTCGTCGGATAGGTACATTGGGGCTTCTATATACATACATACATTCAGGCCCATCGGCGTTTTTATTCTTTCCATGACACGAGCTTAAGATTGTCACTTTGAAGTGGGGTAGATGGTGGTGGGAAAATAACATGTGGTTATGACTGTGGTGGCGGGCGGTGGTTTGGTGTGGAATAAGTTTGGAGTACACCTAGTCGGTCGTCGCTCAAGACGTAGTCTTAGTCGTCGTTGTCAGAATTGTCGTTTCCAAGCGAACATAATCGCGATTATTTTAATGCTGTGCCCCAGACATTGGGATATAGCTTTACCCAGAGATGTGAATGAATTCAGAGCTCTTCATGAATGTCCGGAGGGGCTACACGCTTATTACTTGAATTGAATTGAATAATTTTACCTACTTCTTATATAGTTATATAGATTGAAGAGCATTATATGTGGTATACAGACTCGTTTATAAGGCAGACCTGCCTAGGTGGATATACATTTTATTTTTAACCTATACAATCATTAAATATACTTATACCTACCTATATAGTTACTTTTTGCACTTGAAACTTGATTACCTACACGGGGCAATAATTTTTACTAATTTTTTTTTGTTCATTTCCGACTTAAGTTTAAAGATTAAAAATGTATCTACAATAAAATTATTTGAATGCAAATATATTTGTTTTGAATCAAGATTTTTAAACTTGATAAGTAGTAATTTATTGTAATATGTTTGATTTCCTTTTTAGCTCCCCCATTGGTCCACTTGCAGTGCTGCTGAAAAGTTAAAATTTGTTTGATGGGCATACCTAATTTTAAAATCAGCAATTCCACTCTCAGATTATTATGGTGGCAATTCATTGTAGTTTTGGAAGAAGTATACCGAAGACAAATGATGTCGTCGGTCGGCTGGCCCACAATCCAGGCCAAAAATGGTTTTCAGAGCATGTATTGTAACTTTATGGACCTTGTATAAATTGGCACAACCCTAAATCCTGCAATTTTGCTTGTTGACGTATCCCGTTAATCCAAAAATGGACCTACACGCTGAAGATTTTTTTTTTTGTTGCTAAAATCGGGTTCCGCTTCAGACTGCACCAGAACTGAGTCAATTATAATAATTTGCACTTGTTCTTCAAGGCTGTCATTTCCCATGTTGATTTATCTTAAGTGTCTGAAAAATAAAAGAAAAAACAGGAAGCGATCCAACCACTAGAACTCAATTTATGAGCTTGTTAAGGAAAATACATATATTTTTTCGATGTTTCAACTAGTTGGCCTTTTTTGAGGATTAAATAACATTTCAGATGGAATATTCCTTTTTTGAATATCCCACAAATGCTAATTTAAATTATTAAAATTCAATAAACAAATTAAATTAATTTACCTTTTATGATGATTTGGTTGCCTTTCAAACAGTATACTTTTTTGTGAATATCCCACTTATGAATATCCCAAAACTAAAACTAAAATTTTAAAAATCTGCATCGATTATTAAAAACAATTAATTACAGCAAAAATTTTAAGAGAACGTGCGGACCAAATTAAATCGCCTGTAATCAAAATGAGACGACCGAGAAATTGTTTTGTTAGGCGAAATAGTTCTTGCACCCTTGTGGCCCTATCTTGTTGAAATCTCACGCTACCAGGTCCATATTTCATGGCATATAATACATCAGATACATACAATATTATGTGACGTGAATTAGGTTCCAGATGAGTGTCTATTTTTAATTTTCAAAAGTTGTCGATAGTGTTCAAAAACATAACGGACAAAAACAAAAAACCATAGCCATAGCGCAGATCTCGGTCCTATCTTAATAGCGGTAACTGGGAGCGGACCGAGATCTAAAAAATAAATCAACAACTAGCTGCAGCTGCGACCGAGCTAACATCATCGTTAATTTGCTTCACCATCTCGTTCCCGAAAATCAAACCGAGAAATACAAACCACATGAAAATAACAGAGCGCACGAAAATACATTAGAATTAGCCTATTAGAGCTTCACCATTCTCGCTTGGTCCCAAACAGCTGGCCTGGTACCCTGGCAGTAGCATGAGCAAATACAAGTTATCAACCATCAGCTGCATTTCGGATCGAACAAAAGAGAGCAACAACGACAAAAACATGAGTAACCCTTTACTGTGGGAAGTGGGAAGATCTATCTCTTTTTCCAATGGTCTTTAAGGCGGTTTTCATATGTATTATATAGTCCACTTTAGGTACAAAATGTATTTTCTTGTTATAAATTTTCAATAAAATATTAAAAATTCAAAATGCGTTTCTAACACATAGTATTTTTAAAAACTCAAAATGTACACTGATTCATTTTTGGGGACTTTATTTTATTGGTATAATGCTTATAGCTAATAGTTAAATAAGTCTCAAAGTATATAAAGTATATGTAGAATGCTCCTTTTTAGAATCAATCAATAATATCAATCACCCCCCCCCCCAAAAAAAAAAAAAAAATTATAAGATTAATCTTAATATTTTCTAATACATTTTCTTGTGATGCTTATAAAGTTCAAGGTCAATTCCAATCAAAAAGTTGTTCTGGCCTTCAAGCCATTATTAAAAATTGAAATCCTAAACTTCTTAAAGTTGTCTTCTCATAATACCTACTCTTGTCCATTTTTCTTTTGTCCTCCTTAAAAAAGCCCAAATATGAAATGCATGCGAGCTTCCATGTTAATTCAGCAAAATTTATAATGAAATCTGATATCGGTCAACTAATGAAATCATTTTTTTTATTTTTATTTTCTTTTTTAGTGTGCTGTCTTCGCTTCGTCGGTCGTCGCTCGTCGTTCTGAAGAAACAACAAATTTAACCCCAATTAAGGTAAGCAAATATTAAAAGAACTTTTTTATTTATTGTTATAGTCTTCTCATGCCAATAATGTTTGTCAGGCTTTTGCTTGATTTGGAATGAGAACTGACCTTCTGCCGTTCGTTGGCATATCGCACCCAAATACACAGGTAGGTATATAACGTGTCGTTGTCGTTGGTCGGTTCGGTTTACGTCTGACGGTGATCGTCTTTACGGAAATTGAAGAAAATAAAAAATCCCAGGAAAATCCCTGCGTGCTGACAAAAGCCGTTAGGAAAAGAAGGCTTTTCTTATATCACGTTCCTACAAAGAACGACAAAGAACGTATAGAAGGTATAATGGTTATACCGAGAAGTGTCCGCCTCAATTGAGTTACTCACGCATATTAACAGGTGTGGCATGGCCGCACTTAGGTACCAATTTACACACCACACCATGCCACCCATTTCAATTTACACCTGAATTGCGATGTATCTTATGGATAGGTGTCTATATACACAACTAGGTACCATCTTAAATGAGACTTAAATTGAAATTACATTCAGTCTTCCTTGGGCCAGTTATTGGGGTTCTCTCTGCTTCTCATTTTTCTGCTCTTAGTTCTGCTCTGATGGAAGCTAATATGGCTTACGTCAGAGTAAATCGATGGAAAAGTGCGCCATAGCTACTCTACCGTGCGTCCACCGTCGCCACCACCGCGCCACACCATCCCAAAGCACCTGATTGCTAACCACGTCGGCACGGGAGTAATAAATTTTCCCAAAAGGCAATAAAAGTTCGAAGGTGTGTAAGATTAATAGAATTAAATTCGGTTCCTTCTTCTTCGCTAGGAATGTCATCATCTGTGCCTCTGTATATGTGTGGTAGTTAAAAGTAAGGTAAAGTAATGTGGCTTATGTCACAATTGCCGTTTAGACAAAATTATAATATAACCAACCAACAACGCAACGCAACGTAAAGAAGCGTTGCCGTCATTAGGAATTCAAATAGCGTTTTGGTGTGGCTGCTGGTATTTGTTTAACAATTTTTTTTTTTGGTATTTTATTTTTTTGTTTGTTTTAATTCTTTTGATTTCTGCTTATTTTTACCTTCGCTTTATTCTTCGATTGCCCTCTACTTAAATTGATAACAATCTGAATTTTTATGGGACTTTTATTGATGTTCTTTCTGGCCACACTCGACCGTCCGTCCGTCCAACCGTCCGTTTGTTCGAGGAAGAGTAAAACGAATTTTAAATAGGTTGCGGGCGGGCTTGCCATAAGGGTTTTTTTTTTGTGCGTGCGATGATGTCCTTTTCTATTATTACGACAACGATCACAGAGGTAGTTACATTTGTTTTGCATAATCTCATTTGCATAGGATTATTAAGAAGTAGGTATCTGTGTATACTGCGTGTAGGTTTAAATATACATCCATTCATATATTCCTACCTCTTCTGCTATCCTATACCTTTTTGTATTTAATTAAATTAAAGAGCAACCATCAATGAAAAATAATTCGAAAGATATCCCGTAGAACAGACTAACAATAGGTATAGTAACATTAAAAAAAAAACAAACATAAGAATAATGAAGGTCGGAAAAACAAAATTCTAAGTACCGATTTTAATTTGATGCTTGATGGTTAGCTTTTATTGGTTGTGTGGGAAATTGAATTTAAATTGTTGGTTAAAGTGTTTTTGAAGAAAGGAATAATTTCTGAGGCTGATTCTTTTTTATGGGAGGGGGTCAAAAACCCCAATTATTCATTTTTTTTTTTAATATTATATTATGATACGAAATCTCAATTCTTGCTGACAAAATAGACACACAGAAAAAGTTGGAAGCTGTAAGTTATTAGGTTTTTGTCCCAATTTCATAAAAATTGACAGGTAAAAATTCTACAAAATTGCCGCCGCACTTGTCTGAAAAATTTGCAGTTGGTAATATATTGACAGGTGATATCAATGTGACGTGAGCTGTGTGGCACTTAGCGCCGCGCCGCCGTGCTGTTGAAACCACGTTGGTGTTCATATCATCCAATTCAGGCTAAGAGAAGTTTATAATCATCGACCTATAGTGCCCACCGTTGAGGGGTGATAGGCTGACCAACGTCCATCTCAAAAAAATATGGACAACAGCCTGAAATCTGCACCAAACAGTTTTCGGCAGATCTTGCGTTTCGTTTACGTACAGGTGTTGGTTAATCGTTTACAGAACCAGTGGATTCAAGTTTATCCACCACACTGCGAATAGTCCTCCCGGTAGGACGATTATTGCGACCGTAAAATGGGCGAAGCGCGCGGAGTGTTGCCCGAACAGAACACCTATTTTAATAAAATAATTTAATCATTGGCACGTGTTGTTAAACGCTTTATCCATCCATGGTGATTTGGTAAAACAGACTGAATAAATGGCAGCCAATTTGACAGATGTAGCTTCAACAATTTGGCCGCTATCAACTGTCAAAGTTCGGAAGTACCTATATTGGAAGACTGTTTACAACTAAAGGGTGATTTTTAAGCTGGTTTGGTTTTGGCAACACTGGTTTTGACAGCTGACGTGTGTTTAGTACCTTGTGTCACTGTCAAACAGCTTCAGTTTGGTTTGCAATTTAACCATGGATCGTCTTACAAATGAACAACGCTTGCAAATTATTGAATTTTACTATCAAAATTCGTGCTCGGTTCGAAATGTTGTTTATCGAAAAATTGTGTTCAGCGATGAGGCTCATTTTTGGTTGAATGGGTACGTAAATAAGCAAAATTGCCGCATTTGGAGTGAAGATCAGCCAGAAGCATTGCAACAGCTACCAATGCATCCCGAAAAAGCCACTGTTTGGTGCGGTTTATGGGCCGGCGGCATTATTGGGCCATATTTCATCAAAGATGATGCGAATCGCAGCGTTACTGTCAATGGTGAACGCTACCGAGCGATGATAACAAACTTTTTTTTGCCCGTAATGGAAGTTCTTGACTTGCATGATATGTGGTTTCAACAAGACGGTGCCACATGCCACACAGCACGCGAAACAATGGCGCAATTGCGAGGCGAGTTTGGTGAACAGTTAATTTCACGTTTCGGGCCGGTCAATTGGCCGCCTAGATCGTGCGATTTGACACCATTAGATTATTTTTTGTGGGGGTATGTCAAGGCTAATGTCTATAGGGACAAGCCCGCTTCGATTGACGCACTGGAAGCCAACATCCATGCATTCATTCGTGAGATACCGGCCGATATGTGTGAAAGAGTATGCCAAAATTGGACTCAGCGGATGGGCTACCTGAGACGCAGCCGCGGTCAACATTTGCATGAAATTATCTTTAAACATTAAATTGCAAGGTTCAAACTATCGATTCAAATAAATATTTCATTCATTTTTTCGAATTTTTTGTGTTTTTTTTTTTTTTAAAGTTCTAAACCTCTTAAAAAATCACCCATTATATGTACCTCTTTCAAAACGAAACTGGCATTGTCATAACCGTCAGCGGAAAGCACAATAGTTCAATATTACGTATAACTTCTTGTGGCCTTAACTAGACGATATGAATTCTGACGATCAATGTCAATCAACAACAATAAACAATCAATTACTATAAAATATTTGCTGAGCTCATTTCTGCGAATAATTTACACTTTAGTTGAGCTCGAGATCTATAAGAGCATACAGGTGAAATTTTCTTGCTCTCTTGATGGTCCTTAGAATGAATAATCGAAACCACAGCAGAAATGTCAACAAAAAGCACAAAAATAAGATTCAAAATCAGGTGGCAAACAAGTTAACAATTCTTTGCCATCAGGCAGGCGGGCAAGTATATAATTCAGGATGTAGCGTCATGTTATTGATTTAGTATGCAAAACGTATAGGCTAATCGTTAGGTGATTCAGTGGATGTCTGCATAAAATTAAGGATTCTCCTCTTTGTTTTTAAATTTCTGGTTCTGGGTCTTTGGTTCCCTCTTTTCTCTGCGATATGTAGGTATAGATATGTGCTTGACCATCACGTTCTTCCTAATAATCGAACAACAAATTAAAATTCCTAAATGCAAACTCTCAAGCTTTATTGCTTTGAATAGAATGGGGAGACGTGAGGTATCCATCTATATAGTTAGACTTGCCGCAGCATGTCAATCAACGTGCGGTGGGTTCATTGAAACCAAAAAGACAGCCAACTAAGGAGTGGTCAAGGGAGGACACCATTATTCCAGAATGAATGTATATTGTAATATGCATTAATCCCGGTGCGATGGTGTTCGTAACAAATCGGTGCAATATTCATTACTCAAACGTACATTAATTTAGTTGCTGGTTTACGTAAGTCTCGTACATATACATAGGTATAATATTTTTCTCTCGTTTCGTTTAAATTAAACGGTTGCATGCTCATTACATGCAATCGTATTTTAATTCCCTTTGAATTGGAATTTCAATTATTAAATTCTATTTAAGCCTGATGGCGGAGTAAATTAATATTTGCCACCTAACGGCACTAAACGGATTAGTTATTCGAATTTGGTATTTGCTTTGTTTTATGTTTTGAAGGAGTGTGCTGTTATGTCTGGGATTTTTGTTTGGCGATGATGAGCAGAAGGCATGAATCAGTTGAAGTTTATTCTATTAGAGAGATTAACAATTTCTAGCTTCGTTGGTTTAATAGCTTAGGGGGGAGTGGGGGAGTGGGGCAGTAGGTAGAACAATGTTTGATTTAAACTAATACCTATTTCAATTTAGTTTAATATCACACCTAAGAGAAGACTTAAAAAACTTGATATTATGAAAAAAAAAAATCTCTGAGAAGAGATTACAAATACAAATAAATTTTGTTTGCTTAGCGAAAAATTTCCAAAGAAGCCATATCTCAGCTTATATCTCAGGTTCTATAGACCGGATCATCAAGATTGAGATCTTTAAGCTTAGGAAAAATGAAAGAGCACCAATTCTTGTTTCTAAAATATACGACTAACTCATTTTTGATATCTTTTTACAAAAGCTTTTTATAAATTTGAATAATATTGCACATCAAAATTTTCAAAGAACTCCGCACTAATAAATACAAAAAAAATAGTGTACCATTTTTTTTTTTCTTAAAAGTTAAAAATGTTTTCAAAATGTTATGCATATCTACAAATTATTTTTCCCAACAATTTTTAATTTTTTTTTTTTTTGTAAATTTAGATTAGTATAAGGAATTAAATGGTGTACATCGGGTTGGTGTCAAAACAATTTCAGAAGTTGTTTTAATTAATTTATTTCTTATTGTATTGATTTTTTAACAATTTTCTAGCCTAAAAGTGTAAGTTCCATGCATATCTGCAACACAATGCTAATTTGCTCATATTTATGTACTCACTGCTACCTCAAACTAAACTTCGTTTTACGGAGGCTGCATAAAATATAGTTTCTTATAAGGCCATAACTAATATATTTCAGATGAATAGATATTATTCAGATGAATAGATATTAACTATTCAGACTTTTAAACGACAGTGTGATCGCAAATAAGAGCAAGTTCGCGTGACCCAGTCGTGTATTTTATTTAGTATACCCTCAATTATGATATTAAATAAAAAGGAGAAATTTATCATTTCTTGAATTGCTTCTTTCCATAATAAAGCTTCCAAATTTTAACAACTCCCCTGGTATTGAAAAAAGAGCTGTCAGACACGTGTGTCGTGTATACCTATGTTATTTAAGAACCTTTAAAGTAGGTACGGCGAACGTCGTGATAGTAAAATTGAAAACTTCTTTAATTTCCCATAAGAAGAGGAGGTGTACTGACTTTCAAACAAACAAAAGTTTTAATTAATTTTCAGTGTTAGACTTCATCCGAAGTTCAATAAATCTATATGTGTGGGATAGATTAACCAACAACAATCTTGTAGCTGGTGGTAGGATATACAACGTAGGTCGCATATAAAACTAGGACCTTAAAACTATATGTAAAATCTATATATATCAAAGTGCAGTGGTGCAGCTCGTTAATCTGCGGCTTGGTAGTTTGTAAGTCAAAGCTTATTTTTTCCAATTTGTTTCTATTTTTTTGTTGTTGTTGTTGTGATCGGAAAAGAGAAAATCTATGTCGTGTATTTCTGGATTATCATGCTCATCTCGTGTGCTGCATCGTTTCCAAACATAAAAGGATCCACCATTACCATCACCAGCATCATCATCATCATCATCTTCTTCGTGAATCCGAATGCAGCTCAACTCCTGTCTCTGTCTCCTGCGCGCAGTGTGTTTTTCTTTTAAGCAAAATAAATTAAATAAAAAACAAAACACTATGCCAAGCTCAGGGTTAAGAAGAATAAGATATTATAATGTGCCGGCAAGTTCACTACAGAGTCAACTATCGTGTTCAATCTCCTCTCAACTGCGAAAGAATATAATATGTACCTATGTATAATAAGAAGAATAAGATTCCTCCAGAGCTCTTGTGTGTCTGTTTATTCTTTGAAAACATTTTTCTTCTTGTTTTCATAGTTTTCTTGTTGCTCACTAGAGTTCACTGTTGATCTATGAAGCGGACGGACGGAATTTCTGCCTTGATTTTTTTTTTTTGTTTACCCATATTCTGTATAGTAAATACTTGTTGTATTGTGTGTGTGTAACTATAGAATGTAGGTAGTCCTGGAAGAAATAAAAAAAAAAAATACTTACTGGTTAACATAAAATCCTGCAGTCTTGCCTTTTAAAAATATGCATCTTGATCTGGATGCGTTATGGTACGTTATTTTGCTAATCTGATACCAACGCGTATCTGGTTGCTGCTGGCAGCAGTATCCAACAAGCATCCTTTAGTCATGGTAAATACGAGAAGCGCTTCAATTAATTTACTGAAATTCATTTCATATATCAACCTTGACGTCATTGGCCCTGCTTTGCAGAACTCCTTCAATGCCCGTCAGTGTTGCCGAAAGTACTCCCATAGAAGTATTGTACTCCTTTCAACACCTCCATACTCCTGTACTCCTCCTATTACATTCGTACTCCTATTTTTTTTAAAGACCTAAAATATCTTACACTTGCAGCAAAGTGTAATGTTAACCATAATAAATTTAATTCACTTCAAATTTAAATCAAATTTGGCAGCACTTTAATCTTCCAAACTGTCGTCAAAAAGGAAATTTCCCTCTTTCTTGTTTGTTTTTGTTTTTCGTTGGCGTGAACGTCTACGTTCAATTTACATCTGACAGTTCGGTATTTATTTTATGGTTACCTGTTACCTGAAATTTTGATTTGGTGGTTGTTTTTTTTTTTTTTGTGAGCTCCGTAAATTTGTATGTAAAATTCAATAAAATGAAAAAGTTTGTTAATTAATGTTTGAAATATTGTAATTCCTGTTAGAAAAATTCAAAGTAAACTTTTATTGTAGGGTAAGGCGAGGAGGATTTGACACAAAAATGATGATACGTCATTTTAAACCAAAATCTAGATCACCGTTAAAAATGTCGAGGTATAAAACTTTCCTCATATATTTGACTTTAAAATGGTGTATATTCCAATATTATAATTTAAGGGATTTTCATGATGTGAAGTGAAAAAGAAATATAGTAAAAGTGACAAATCCTCCTACTTTTTAGGAGGATTTGACATTGTCTTTGCAATATTTTCACTGAACACTGTTTTTATATTTAATTTGTATATATTAATAGTCACAATCTGTTACGATACACAAAAAAAAACTTAATATTTACACATGACTTCCCAGCAAAGAAAATATAAAAAATTACCAAAAAAGTTCACCAAAAACAAAAACACGTGCGTTGGGCCGTATGGGAGAGGTACAAATAACGTTTTCATTTGTGCAACTCATAACATAGCACGCACTGCAAATTCGGATATTTGCTCTCTTTCGCGTTATTTGTGACCTTATATTTGAAAATGGCAAAGCCTCCTTTCGTCAAATCCTCCTCGCTCTACCCTATAGATATTTAGTGAAATTGGATTCCTTGGAGCAGGTAAAGGCAAAAATAGGCAAATATAACTATGCATTACGCTATCTGCCACAAGACAGATTTTGTATGATAGAAAAGATATTTACTTATTTTTGTTCTTAGAATTAATAATTTATTTATTTATGTTTTTTTTTTTGTAACTGATTTTTTTTTTAATAAAGTTTGAAGACTAAAAAATTTCTGTACTACTATTTTTTTCAAAATACTCCTCTTTTTTGGCTTCAGTACTACCTTGAAATATTTCTTCCCGGCAACACTGATGCCCGTACTTGTTAGTTATATTAAAGCTTGATGGGCGCCAGCAGCGCCAGATGAGGCAGTTATGGTATTAAATGAAAATAAAATTTTCAGTTCAAAGTTAAGCTGATAATTACCTTGAAATTGAAGTCGAAGAAATAATCAATTAATACAAAATTTAGGGATATTAGTGTGAAGAAGGCAGTTAGAAAATTATTTCAATATACATACCTAGACATTTTAACTTAAAATCGTGGGTTAAAATAAGTTAATGGTATTTATTTAGTGTTTTCAGATAAATGCTAAGGTATTATCGTTTTCAAAATTGAAATTACTAACACAAGATCAAACTCACTAGATTGCGTGACATTCGATTAGTACCTACTTGGAGTACTTGGATCGATGAGAAATTTTTAATGTCCCCTGAGTTATCAATGAATTTCAGGATGTTCCTTAGTGTAGAAAACGTGCTTTGCTTAATTCTTCGGTAAAGTAGTCTTCCAAGGGCTTTTCTGGTTCTTGCTAACATTGGGCATTCAAAAAGTCATTTGATATCATTTCGTTTCTTTGTGGTTCCAAGGTAGGTGTCCTAGGATCAAGAGTTACTGGCTTAGTACCACTGAATAATCTCTACTCGTTTCGCGAACGCTTCACTATTTTAAACTTGTGATGGTCAGGGAAATCGCTTTTATTACCGCCGCCGAGTGATCAATAAAAATATCAAAACCCGTTCCAAAAATATGGTAAATTTCATAATTCTGTTCAAGAAAAATTTCAAAAGAAAGAAAGGGATAGGCGATATTGTCTGTATAAATTACACAATCATGTCATTCCATAGATTCAAGATTAGCTTTTAACTGGTTTTGAAGTTTCAGAAACCCTATTGACAACGACCACATGTACTTATACGTTTAAATATTTGTTTCTTTTTAGCTACATTTTCTTCTGTCGTAACAATAAATAAAAGTCCAATTACTTACCCCCCCGAATAGCTAGCTGATAAATTATCTCTTCTTTTATTTATTAATTAAGTTGGTAAGACAATGAAAAATTTGATGTCCTAAAGCCATTTATAAAAAGAAGTATTAAAACATTTAAACACATAAACTTTCTTGAATTCTGGCATTTTTACCCCATTTCATCCTTTAATTCCCCAAATTTTGAAAAATATTTACCCATAAGCCCATTCTCTAAGTTTTAAACCTTAAAAACACAGAATTTTTATAATAGGATTTTATTTTCTGAATGTACCCCAATTGGCTGAAATGGCTGAATTTTTAATAAAAAATTAACTCTTACGCCATAGCAACCGAATAAATCTTTAGTTTAGTTTTTAAGAACCTTTAATAGGGATTATAAATATTATAAAGGTGTTTCAACTATTTGTTAATTTATCTATTTATTTATTTATTTAAAAATTATTTATTGATTTCATTGTTTGCATTAAGTAACATTTGTTAATTAACTATTTATTTGACTATCCGTTTTGTTGATGTTCAATATTTGTTAATTTATTATTTATTTTTTTAATTTATTTATAGCTTATTTATTTTTTTTTTTATTTATTTATTTATTAATTTATTTATTTTTATTTATATTTATTTATTTGTATTTATTTATTTATTTATCTATTTATTTTTTCATTGTACATTATACATTGTAAAGCTTGGTTCTATCAAGAGCTTCACCGCCTCCCATTAGTTAAAACTATTTTAATGAAGGTTTTTAGTAGCTTTTCCTTCACTGTATTTGTTTTTAAATTGTCATTTGCTTAAAAACTATTGCTTTTATTGTCAGTAGCAACTCATAACTCTGTAAATTGTGCAATATAGGTTAAGAGAACTATGTAATACAATAAATATATCTATCTAAAGGTGTTTCAACACCAAAGAAAAAGAAACATTTCAGGACACATTGTAGTTTATTAAAAAAAAAAATATTTTTAAAATGTTTTTTTTTTTTTTTTTTTTTTTTTAGTGTAGACGCTTCGGGAAACATTTCTGAAACTTTTCTTTGTTTTTCATTTTTTCTTTCCAATTTTTTTGCTTGAAGATGGATTTTAAAAATCTACCACTATAATAACGCTTTGTTTTGATTTTTTAAATTGCCACTGAGTGGGCCACATAATATTTTTTTCGTTTCATAAATGTTGCACCAAAGTTTTCGCAATACAAAACAAAAAAAAATTTCATTAACATTTCAAAAATGTTTCGTGAAGCACCCAGACAAAAATAAATATTTCGGAAACAATTCAGAAACATTTCAGTAATGTTTATTTTTGTCTTAAATGTTTTTTGTGTGGACACACCTTAAGACTTTAATATTTGGTAAAAAATTATATTCCTAGAGGACCGTTGAACGTGAAGATAAAACGACAATTACTTCGGTATGTTGTACATATGTCAAGTTTCATATATGTAGGTACTTTATCTTAAATTGATTGAAAAGATCAACAAATTAAACCAATATTGCCTGGTAGGGGATTTAGCAATGCCGAGTGCGTTTGCTGAATATATATTAAACTACGAAGCCGAAAATTCGGAATTTCTCCTGGAAAAATTAGAAAGTCGTGAAAACCAGTAATTGCATACTTACAGCGTATAATTTCAGAATTTTATACTACAAAGGTAATTCCACTATGATCCTCTGCTAAAATGTTTTGTTGTAGTGACAGTAGAGATACTCTACGCTTTTTTTTTAATTTTCAACAAAAAAATTAACTTTATTTAATAATAAGATCAAAATCTTTTGAAAGCGCCAACATTTACCGTAACAACATCAGTTTAAATGGTTTTTTGAATGAAGGTGAAACTTCTTAAACAACATTTTGTTATTATTTTTTTGTTGCTTTTCTGAGGAGGGTAATAATTGTTCCAAAGTAGCTGAGTAAGAATTGTTAGATTAAAGTTCTTCAAAAAAATAATTTGAAGTTTTTCTTTCGAAAAGTAAACACTGACGGAAAAATTGTATCAGAAAAGTAGAATTCCTAACAATTAAGCTCAAAAACGAAAATGCACCCCAAACAATTTTTGAACATAATTAGATATTAAAGAAAATTAATAAATCCCTTAAAAATTAATTGATATTTGTTTAAAGAGTTTTATGCGTCTTCAAATTGTATTCAAATACACTTTCTATCTGTAGCCTATACAAAGCTAACATGCTATCATCTGGCATAGTTATCCCAGACCTAGGAATATATCGTAAAAATATCCTTTCAAAATAAAATAAAAGAAGGTAGATATTTTATGTGGTATCCAATTTTTTGAAATTCACTTTGTATCCATGTAAACAACATGCCATCAACCAAACAGAGTTACCTCCACTCTAAGTCATTGCCAGGCATGTTAAACAAGCATTATCTTATATTGTACCATATCTTATACCTTCTCTAACTTTCACATGCGATGACAATAATCTGTGAAGATTGGGAAAGACAAGAGCCAAGGGCGAGATCTTTTTCCTGATTTAAAAACTTACATAAAAAAATATAAAGAAGATAACTGCAATGCTTAAAATATTATGTTCGAACTTTTCTTAAGGCCATCTATTATTTTGTTTTCAATTAGTTGTTTATTAAAGAAATCATTTTTTTCATAATTTTGACTAAAAAATTAACCATTATTCTTTGACTTTTTTTAATTTTAAATAAATTTTTAGAAAAATGACCTTCTCACCAAAACGTCCATACATTTCTTTTTTTGTTGGTTGTGACAAACTTTCTGTTGCATGTGAAAAATAAGTTGAACACACCTGGCAATGATTTAGAACCGAGGTGCCTCTACCATGTTAGTGGTATACTTCGCACCAGATACAAAGTGTATTTGAACAAAATTTGGAGCGTTAAAATCATATAAAACACATTTACTCAGCTACTCAGTAGTTGCCTTTGCCTTGGTTATCAAACTGTTCTTCTGTTTCGTTCTTGTTTTCATCGTGACCAATTCAACCACCCCACCAACCAACAACTATAAGGATATTTCAAGCAACATTTGGTTTTATTGTATTTCGTTGAATTCGCTGTAGGTTTTTGGGGTGCACCTCAATTTAGCCCCAAACCTTCTTTTACTATGCACTTCAGGGTGACTCAATATCCTACGATGATGGCGGTTAGCTATAGTGGGAATATAATGGTGGAGAGTAATCGGGTTGGACGTGATGCTCAGACATAAGCTATATGTCCCGGCCCACTATTCGACCCCCTGTATACATACATACAAACGCCAAAACCACGTTTTTGCAAAAAAGAAAATCGCTGTTACCGACAACGACGAGACGACCCGGGAGATAAATAGCCAATCTTGGGTGGATGTTGTTGATGGTGGCGTTAGGGCAAAGCAAGTACGTAATTTGCTTCAGATTAAAATCGTCCACTGGGTGAGTGAATTAAGGAGCGTTTTCTGGAATTTTTTTGTTCTCTTAGTCGGAACCAACTTATATATTTATGTATAGTGTTTCATTTAGGTATTTTATACCAGACAGTGCAGTGCAGCGCAACCAACTGCATCCAGCTTGTGGAAGTTCTTTTTCCAATTTTATGACCCAACATGATAAAAAAAAGGTAGGTATTCTTGCAGGAAAAGTTTAAGGAGGCTGGCGACTGGCGTATGTATACTGTATAGTGTATATAGTGACAGAAGAAAGTCGTGACTTGGAAATGGTGCAAGTATCATGCTGATAGACATTCGAACAAGCCTTGTAACTTAAGCATGATGAGAACACACAAACACAACAGTGGCTTGTTGGTTCAAGTAGTGCAATAAATTTTAAGTTGCGCGTTTACATAGTTTTATAGAGTTTTGTGGGATTTTCTGACATTGTATAAAGAGAGAAGTCTGTAAGTACTCGTAGCTCTCGTAGGTAGGATAGGAAGCTATAAGGGAAATATAAAATGCTTGTAACCCAATTATACTATGGAGGGCGGACAAATTGTGTTGGGAGGTATACAATATACATAGTTATGTCATTTGGGTTTGAAATTAGATTTTTTCCTGAAATAAAAAAAAGAATCAACTTTGAGTTGCTGAGTAGTTGTGAACGCGTCTAAGTTATTATTTTATGTTTACAGGGCAGGATGAAAAAACAATGTCACACTTTGCGTAAATTTTAGATTTTTAAAGCTTTTTCTCCGAGAAATCAAGAAATCAAACCACTCGTCCCTTAATAATTTTAAACAAATGTAGCATTCTGAGAGCATAACGCCATCTGTTGGCGATCCCATTTTCGTGAAGGACAAAATTAGTCGATTGTAAAATCCATAATGTTCGTCATTCCTTAGAATCAATATCAATATCAATATCAATCAATCTCCTTCCCACAAGTACATACTCCTGAAAGTATGCAATTTCAGGTTTTCACGATTTTAATACTTTTTTGGTCGAAATTAGAAAATAATTCCAATGTATGTTTAACTCCCTCATGGTGATTTCCCTTCTCCGTTTCACTCGCACGTTCTAAATTTCTAAACAAAAATGATCCCACCATTTAAACAAAATGAAGGTTGTGTAAAGCCTGGACGTCAACTACCATCGATTGAGGGTTCAATATACTTGATTCTTCTAAAACCGATAATTACAAATACTTCTAAAAACGATGAATTTCTACCCCATGTTGGGCGCCACGTGAAACGGATTTTTTAATTTTTTAAATTGCACAAAACTATTTATAACACACCGGTTCAAAAACCAAAGTCATTTATTTTTATTTTATTTGCGTCAAGGTTGTTACTAATTGTTTTTTTTTTTTTTTTATTTATTTAAATGACCATTTTGCAATTGGACTTTGATCTAAATTTTCAATTTAAATTCTAAAAATTAATATCCCAGCGTATTAATTTTTTTTTTCGAAAACAATATTATTCGTTATAAAATCAACAAAAACAACATCAATAAAAAAAAATAAATTTAATAATTACTTTCGTGGGAAAATTTTAACAATCGTGCACCTGCTTCCATTCCTGACAATTGTGCAAATTCTTTCCAAAGGCAGTTTTCAATTTCAATTCATCTCTTGAGGTAAATAGCACTCATGTTTCATAGCAAATGGAAATGAGGCTCATTCTTCTGCTTAAAGTTTAGTTGAGATTCCACGGAACTTCTTTGTTTAAGCTTGAAGCGATTTCAGTTGTCTGTATACATAGCGATATAGGTAAAAAACTGGCTTCTGGTTGTGGGTGGAGATGCAAAACTTTCTGAATAATTAGCTTAAGTAGTATAGTTATTTGCGTGCAGATGCGCATTTTCTGAGGAACACGCATTTGTATTTTTCCTCAAGTTTTTTTTTTATTTTTGTATTCTCTTTTTTTCTGAGAATGTTCTTTATTTTGTATGTAGGTAGAGATACTTGTAGCTTGGCTTCGAGTTGGATTATTTGTGAAATTAATCAGAATCTGGAATTGGATTTATACACTATATAATGTTGGCGGGTACATACAACGCATTGTTATTGGGTCTCTCATAGGTAAATGAGTTCACCTCGTTTTCCATAATTTATATACTTTTTGGTTGACCTAGTTTTATTTGAAAATGTTAAGAGTAAGCAAGAACCGCCACCGCTGCGCTTGTTATAAAGGAACCACCTATACTTAAAGTCAATGGCAATGGGTAGGTATAAGACTATAAAGTTTCTTCTCTCTTTGAGGTTTATACGAGTATCAATAACGACGTGATGAACGAACTTGGGTAGAAAATAGGGTTTTTGATTATTCTGTTTATTTTGATTTTGTAGGTATATATGTATATACTTTTGCAATAATGGGTGGTTTCCATGGAATCGCTGCTGGTTAAGGTTAGCCCAGTTGGTAATTGGAGATCGGAGCAAATATACATATGTATAGATATATAATTTTATAGCCAACAAGAATTGCCTGCTAGGCAATCATGGTGAAAAAGCTGAAGATTGCAGTAACAGATCTTCAAGTATACCTACTTAAGTAGGTCAGATAGATTTAAATAATTTATAGTTAGGTTTTTAAAGAGAAGGGTTTATGTTGTAATAGAGTAAGAGGCTATAATAATATGAGGTAAGTATATATATTTTGAATTAATTTTATTTTAAGAACTATTTTTTTCTTCTGATATATTTTAAATTGCAATTCAAATGTTCTAGATTAAAAAGTTAGATATTCTTACAAAAATAGAACTTGAGATTTTTATCAGTAAAATACAACACAATGGCGTAAAATTTTAGACGATTAAGTACGATGTTTAAGCACTTTTAGTACGATGAAACGAATTGGCATCATTTAACATTTTACAAAAGTTAAAATCACCAAATGCCTATTTTAAGCTTTTAGTATTATACTAACTCCAAATGTCACTTTGACAATTAAAAATGTGAACATGGTATGTTTGGTTACTTTATTTGCACGAACTGTCACTTTTTTGTAGGCATGCTCAGCTGAAGTTTATTATAAGAAATAGTCAAAAACTACGCTGTAAGTCCCCGCCACTTAAGCTATGATTCGATATGGTCAACGTGTCGTCAACGTAACGTACACTGTGTCAACGCATAACACGCTGATGATTAGAACAACTACTCATCCGTTGTCGTTTAATATTGTTCCAAAATATTCTTTTTCGACACTATTATTCTTTTTCGCACTACATCCAAACTTGTGGAGCACGCTTCGCTGACAACATCAAAATCCAGTAGAACGTTGATGACACGATGTTAATCAATACGATGTGATCAATATTGTTTTTTTCCTGTTAGTTTAGTATAGATTCTCAAAAACAATTATTAATTAAAACCACAGTGTTTGAAAAGGCTAAGGCTGCTATTACACGATTATTGCGTCGTGAATCTCTCCTAATTCTCCTTTGAAATATTAAACCCTTAAGGCACAAAAAGTCAATAATATTAAAATATTGAATCAAAACTTATTCGTATAATTAGGCTGAACCTCATCTAGTTTACGAAATTCTATTTTGTATGTGAAAGAGAAAACATTGATTCTAAGGAATGTCAAAACCTTCGCGGATTTGACAATATCGGCTAATTTTGTCCCTCACGAAAATGAAATCGCCAACAGATGGCATTACGTTCTTAGACTCTTTCATTTATGTATACAGAAATTATTGAAGCATGCTTAAAAATTTATTATAAAGGATTTTCTGAGGCTTCTAAACATTTAACTCTCATTTTTTGAAATGCTAAAATTGATGAAAAATTCCGTGCGGACAGGTGGTTAGCTATGTATATAAGAAAATAATTTTTTTTTTGTGCGCGCATAACTCAGCTGAGAATCATCCAATTTGCATAGAAATTTCTTGGAGTCGAATTAAATCAGGTAAAAACACAATTTTAAATTTTGACCAGAAAAATCGGAAAATCATGAAAACCCGAAATTACATATTTTCAGGGGTGGATGACATAAATTAACAACCGGCTTATTTTGATCTTCCTCAAGATCGCCAGCAGCTCTCTGACTGCTAAAGTGCAAAATTTGTGTATATAAATTATTGGAAAGTGGTAAAAATTTAATTGTTTATTGTTGTTTGAAGCGCCTATAAATTTTATTTTCACTTTTTAAAATGCAAAAATTGATAAAAGTTTCCATGCGAAGCCGGGCAGACCAGCTAGTTATTTATAAATTTGGACTTAAACAAAATATTTTTCTTTGACTATTTTAGAATTGCTAATTATTTTATACAAAATTAAATAGGAGCAATAATCAGGCCATTAGATTAATGAACACTCCATTGTCATCTATATAAGAAGTACATATTGTATTGCAAAGTTTTAAATTTTTGCACATTCATGCTTCTGGTATAATGGGGACAACAGCACAGCAGCCAGCCCGTCAAACCCAGCCTCTTTTGTTGGCTTTAAGCTTAGATAAAATTTTTCAAAAATGTTCGTAGAACTTTTTTCCTATGCTTTCATCTTTCTTTGCGCTTATAACAATACTCGCTTATAACTAATTATTCTCTTTAACGATAAGCGCTGTTGGTTGTGATTGAACGGTCTTTAAAAATAAAAACTTTAGTAATGTAACTAAAATTCTTTAAGTACCCAGTACGATTTAAGCACACAAGCCATCTCCCCCCCCCCAGCATCCAAAAACAACTTCCATCATGAAATCAAGATGCTTATGTGAACAAAATTATCTCATAACTATGTTCGATTAAACTGACAAAAACTATATATTCACCTGAGGCCATTTAAATCAAAAACTATGCTGCCATACATAAATTATTATAAGAAAGCTCCTTAAAGTTATCTTATTTCTGGGACCATCTTTTTGTTGTCCCAGAAGTTGTTAAATTCATTATATAACTAATTCTAGCAGGGAATCAACCTTATATATAAATTTGAGATAGCATATTTTTGGGTCCTTCTTAGTCTTATAACTTTTTTAAAGCTTTCAAAAATTTACGATGAACTAATGACACAAAGACTAAGTGACAGATAAGACCAATGGAATAATTTTACAACCAAAATGTATAGGTACATATTTATTTCAGGATGGTTGTTTGGAGAACTCTGGTCCTTTCATGAAGTCATGAATACACACACACCCTCATTCGGACAAACACAAACACACATTGAGAAACTTATTTAACAGTTATTTTATAACAGGCCAACTATATACATACAATACCCACTTCATCCCTTTAGTCATCTTTTTATGAGCTAGCAATTTTATGTGTAAAAAGTTTTTCATCATTTCCATTATTTGCAACGACAACGATGCCAAGCGTGGTAGTGCAGAAAATTGAGCTTTCAACAAGGATTTTCATTTTCTTTTCAAAACTATGTAAACATAATATATTATACCTACATTGTAACTTACATACATTCTTATGGGAAGGTAGAAAAGGGCAGCAGTGTTTTTCTATTGCTGAAACCCTTGAGAACATAAAGGTCAAATCTGCTGTGTGTGTGCTTGTGTCGTGTATTGGAGAACTTTAGTGCCTCTATTAAATAGGTTGTAAACTCTCCATGGGGGTAATTTTATGAAATACTATTCCCTTATCGAATGATGAAAAATATTTGGGTTTGATTGCAACATATTTCATGTATTTTGTTACTTTGTTTGGCTTGAGCGGGTATAAAATAACCCCATTGTATGCTTCCTTATATATATACGATACAAAGGTAGATAGGTATAGCTACATATAGAATGACTTTATTTTGGGATCAAACATCCGGCAAATTATTAATAATAGATTGCCAAAAAGGTGGGTTAATTTTCCGAAATCGGTTGAACCTGTCTTTTGGAAAATTGTTATATCGATTCACTCGGGTTTTCGCCATATACGTCTGGACAAAGCAAGTTCAGTTTGGAATGAGTTGAGGTACATATATATACATTATTCTGATGACTTCCCTCTTTTGTCGCCATCAATTTAAACCCAAACAGATTCAATGAACATAAAAGAGTCTTAAGAATAAATTGAAATTGATCCGACACCGACTTTAGTCTTCCCACCTTGTCGGTGTTTAAACGGACAAAAGATCCGCCAGGGTATAGATATCAATTTATCATACAACAATCCCGACACTGTATTTAACACCTGTATCCGTCAGTCAGTCACCGAATGAATCTTCAATATATATCGTCTTTCAGAGGCGGTAATCCAAAACGCCAGACCGGCTATCAAATGGTCAAATGGAATCAAGACACACAATATACACCACAGCCATACATAGATATACACATCTTCACCGCCGCCGCCGCGCCGACCAGACCAGAACTGCTGCACTGCACAACCGCACCCCTGGTCAGTGTTCAGTGTTCACAGCGTTCTCATAACAACAACGGTATTGTATTTCAGTGCTTCTTCACTGGGGTCTGGGAGAGTGAACCAAGAGTTCGGTTCGTTCATTAGATCAGAGATTGTTGTAGTTTATTTTTGTATTTTTTTTTGCTTGCTTCTCAATCTTGTCCATGGTATAGAAGGAAGGTACCTAAACGTTGTCATTGAAACGTTAACGAGCTAATGTCAATCCAAAGAGGTTCCTCTCTCTCCTACCTCATATCCCGGCTTCCATTCGGTATTTTCTTCCTGTTTCAATATAAGGCATAATGTTGGTAATACAGAACAGGAAGCTTGAAATTTCGGGCCAGAAGATCGTATACCTATAGGTAGGTAGACAAACAAAAAGGTAAAGATATAATATTATAGCATTAACTTTTTCGCGGACATTTATTTATTTTTGCGGCTTTGGCAGACACCAAATGCACATCACTGTCAGACAAGAGTAAGCCTACCGTTTTATGTCTCTTTTTGCTTGTGAATGGGATAAATATACGAGTAGGTAAAGGTACTGTGTTTGCTGGGAAAATTAATGGTCATATAAAATTCACCAGCATTGTTGTTTTTGATTTGGAAAAAGGAAACGATTAAATTCTGTCATAAAATGGACGCAGGCATCACATATGTACCACTTTTTTTTTAATTTCAAAATCATAGACAACAAAAACGAGTGAGTTACTTAACAAAACAAGATAAATTAGACCTTAAATTCAAAATGGCGCCCAACAATAAGAAAGAGTTAGGTGAAAAATTCTCTTATGACCTGGTATTGCAGTTGCATTCCTAAAGAGCAACGATGTGAATCTAAAAAAAAAAAATATGAAAAACTAAGATTGCTATTGTCAACAAAAGTTTTTAGTAAATTTGAAGTTTCAGGGAAGAAATCGCTGATGAAGATCAGGAAGAAAATCGGAGACAAAATGGAAGCTTTGGGGCACGCCGGCAGTTGTTTTAAGAGCTGGATAAGTTGAAAAATAAGATCCAACTAAGAGGGGACCCATAGATAAAAGGTGGCATAGACTGGGATTCGATCCCACGACCTTTAAAGCACATTGCATCATATTGACTTCTTGGCTGCAAATATCATAGATCTTAATTATTTTGTTGGAGATCAGAATACAAATAAACTATTTTAGCGATACATTTTAAGACAGGCTGTGAATAAAAGAAAAATAATGTACCGGGTGTTTTAGCAGAATATTTTAATTCAATTTAATTAATTTTATTTTATTTTACATTTTATTTACACGACACCAATGCTTGCTTTCCCGACTCACTTAAAAAAGAATATCATTGGTATTTTCTTCTGGTGAAATTTCCCCAAACTAATGAAGCTGTTCGAGTCATACCAATGTTTGCTTTTTTCCCTTAGGAGCTTGAGCTCTCCTTTTTAATGTGACGAATTTTTGTTTGTTTTTTTTTTTCGTCCGTCGTTGTTTTCCTTTTCACGCCAGGACGAACATAATTGTGGTTTTTGTGGTTGCAAGAGTAAATTGTGGCAATTTAACAGCCATGACATCAGTAGATATATGTATACGTAGGTATAGCAAAATACACAACACATCAGTGACCGATTGTGACCTGAATCCTGCACCTAAAGGAATTTAAGTTTTATGCTCTGAGGTCTGAGCTGTGATCTGTGATGATGGTGTTTTATTTTTATTTTTTTTAATATTTTTTGTCCTGGAGAGAAGACTTTAATGGTTATTTACCGGTTTTGGCATCTCTTCAACTCTGTCAATGTGTTCGCTCTAATTACAGGACGAGTGCATAGGCCGAGGCAGCGCTGATGAATTAAGATATCACCGTGTGCTCTGCATTCTTCGTAGGCACGGTATCTATATACCTATCTTTCTATCGTGAAAGCGTTCCCATTATTTTCCTCTAATGATGATGAACCATTCTGACATTTCTGTCATTCATTTCGCTCGAATTTCCAAGAGTCTTTTTGTCATTGATGTGTCTCAGGCACAGGCACCCAGAACAGGACCCAGTGTTGATGAATTGAGCATGGAGCACGATGATGGTGTTCGTTTAAAATGTCATCGTCTCTCCCAAGTCTCCCAACTAACAGAAATTGACTTGGGATATGAAAATTATAAGCACGCAAATCAGTTGGCTTTTCCTTGGTATAGGTTGGGATTGAGATTGGTATAGACTTTCACAGTCTTGATGCGAACGCATTTGATTTTTATCTTTGAATGGGTTGAAGAGCAAGAAATGATGTACGCTGAATGCACTTCGTGTTTATGAATGACATCGCAGCAAGATAACATCATGCAATTAATTTACGCTTCAAACCATCTGTCATATAAATTCAGAGGCAGGGCTATATACATAGCTCTGTACGTATACTCCTTCTACTGCTGCTCCTCCTCTGGTGCTGGTGTCACTTCTTCTTTCACCGGTTTTCGATTTCACTCACGCAGTTCATGTATATTGTATACGACGATATAGACAAGAGACCACAAGACTTGGCTTCGAATTAATTAATTTTGATAACGTTAAGGTGACATCATGTTGTATAGGTTCTTATTTATCATCCCAGGGTTCTTGCGTGTTCCAAATGAGACTTTGTAAGACAAAAGGAGTGGTTAAGTTAAAATATTTTTTTCTCTAGCAATTGAAAAGAAAAAAAAAGAAGAAAACAAAAAGAGTGGATTTGTCAAGATGGAAAGACAATTAGAGCGAAAATGTATGACAATTAATAACTTGTCATTTGTGTTTAATTCTGTGATAAATTATATAGTGCTATCATAATTGGGGTTACGTTTGTATTGTACAAAGCTATAGTTGGGTTTTAACAATGATCGAAGTGGTACCGTCGAAAAATAAATTGCACACTTGCATTCTGTGAATTCCTTTGTATACCAACTAGCACACTTCTATATGCATTTTGAATATACCATATCAAGCTTTGCTAAAACTCATCTCCAAAACGGTATTTCCCTTTAATTATAAAAAGAAACATCACACAAATGAAACGAAACAGTTTATTTTATGCTGACAATAGTATGTTACAATGGAAAAGTTATTTTTTTTGCTATATACGAGCAGTAGATTCGTAGATTAGTCCTCTGGACTTTCCGAACAAAATGAAAGCCAAGAGAACTTAAGAAAAAATAAGGAAATTATTTCTCAGTCGGGCACACACTCACACAGGAAGGTATGTCACAATAGGTATGTCAGAACCAGAAGCTCATTTCCTGACTGCATCGACAATTAATATTGTTGGAGGACAGTTATACAATTGGCCAATAAATTTCCGATACTCACAATATATGTAGGTAGCTAATATTTACTATTTTTTCTGGAATAAGTTTCCTTAATTGACCCCTAAAAATTGTTTTTTGTTTATTTGATAATTCAAAATGAATCAACTTTTGCAAATATTGTCGTATTGTAATAGAAACAAAAGTAAAAAAGTTTTGTTTTAACTTAAAAGTTTTTTTATTGATATTTTGGCCCAGGTTTGTAGTGCGAGATCATCACAATTTTGGAGCTAAACCTAATTCATCCTCAGTAAAATTTGTTTCAGTCAATTTAGATCCCAAGTAAACCCATCGAATTAACCAACACTAACGAAACAAGAGGACAATACTATGGAAATCAAACTATTTATAGAAATGCTCTCGCACTGGAAAACTGAGATTATGGGCCAGTTTTTCAGTTGGTATGTATATGAGTTAACTTGAAGTTAAACCAGAGTTAGCTAATCTTGAAAATAAATTGATCTTGAGTTAATTTAGAAGCAGATTTTCAAAGTAAGATTAACTTTAAATTTTAGCTGTCAAAAATTTATCGAAACCAAAAGTGGAACACTATTGAAATGCGCTTTCACTATTTAAACAAAGAGGGCGACAATATGTGTCTGTCAAATGTTTGAACCATCTCTATTTAAATAATATTTTAGAAATATCTATTCAGTTTATCCAGAATTAACTTGGGAACTTAATTGACTAAAAAATAGTTTTTTAGGAGTTAAACTTAGAAAATGGAATGATCTCGGAATAAAATCGAAAATTGGTTTATTATAATTATATATTTTTAAAATACGATTCAAGAATGTTATATGTATATCTACACCCCTATTAATAAACTCAAAAAAAAATATGAATTATCTTGCATATTATCAATGTTGAATTTATTGCAGATTTTTTTAAGATTTACTAATTATAGTGAATCAGGGCCGGATCAACCATACGTGCAAGGTGTGCAAATGCACAGGGCCCAAAATTCTGGGGGTGCATTACAAGGAGCAAGAAAATGTAATCCGATCTTGCGCAAAAAAACATGTATTGCCATAAAACTTGTTCAAATTATTCAAAAATTATTAATCCATCGCAACTGTGTTAAGTTATTTCTTGCACACTATCTAACATAAACTACCGGGGATATCTCAATAAAAATAACGCATTGAAAGTCTACCTCCTGTGGAAAAGTCTTATACTCATGTGTATCAATATATTTGTGTATGCAAATATAAAAATTGGGCGCTTTCTACAAATTTTGCAAAGTGCGCAGATTTGGCTGCGGCCAGCCCTGTAGTGAATAATCAACCATTGATTGCATTTCTTTAAAACTTCTTGAGAAATACTCGATTATTAAATCGTATACAGGAGCGTGTTTTTTTTTTTTTTACAATTGCAAATTTCGAATTCTTTCTTGAAATGGAATGCATCATCAATTTTCAACCGAATTCGAACGGCTAAGATAAAGAGATATTCTTGGCGAATTTATCAATTCATGGCAAGAAACATTCTCCCGAAAAATCATATTAATTAGAAAGCCAATACGAAAACTAACTTACCAAATAAATAACCGACTTTTATTGTAGGTTGGAACTCCCAAGAAAAAAAAAGTCATGATGTTTAAAACTGAAACGTTGCCTCTCTTACTTATTTCACAATAAAAAATTAATCCTAGAACTGAAGGAATTGGCAAACTTCAGAGCACATATGTATGCCCAACTGGTAGAAATGAATTGATTTATTTTTTTTGTAACCCCTTTTCGTCTATCCGATTCACAACTTATTACCTACGGCTATTACGACTTAATAAAAAAAATAACTTGAATTTTTAGTATCATAGCTTATTGAAAAGTAATTTTAAATCGATTGTAAAATGTTCATCAAGTTCAAATTTTCCACATGTCTCTGTCTATGTCTCGATGACATAACCTCATCAAGACGAATTCAAGCAAAGACTTATTTATTTAAATTAAAATACAATTTTGAGTGCATGTATTCACTATACACATATATGTACGTATTAAGGCACCGAAAAATAATCATAAGTCTCTTGTTCAAAGTTCGCCCCGTGCGTCGTTGTTGTCGTCGCTGTGGAAAACGTTTAGGTTATAATAACGATAATTATGACAGCAAATTCGTTCTCCTCGCATTCTCGTTTTGCAAATCAGTCAGTGTTTTGAATTCTACCCCACGCAAACTGATTTTGTTTTCAATAACAAAATTAAATTTGTTCTTAAAACTGACTAGAAACAAAAAAAAAAGAAAAAGAATTTTATCTTTTTTATTTGATAAAATTTATTTTTAAGTTTTTATTTTCTCCTTATTATCATAATATAAAATTTTATCAACTCAAATTAAAACTTATTGGCAATGAAAACTTTGTTCACATTAAACTTCAAGTTAAATACTTCAAATTATATTGAGCAATATAAATTCAAAAAAAAAAAAAAAAAAAACAATAAAAAATAAAAAATCCGATTTGTCGTTTTACTGCTTCTGTATATAGAAGAAGATGCACCCTAATTACTAGACATATACAGATGAAATGGTTAAACTCGTTGGATCTCTTTTAACAATAACATGAGCATTAAATTAAAATGTCCTTCACTTGTGAGAAATTAAATGAATAAGATTAAAACTTACTTAATATCAATTGTAATAAAATGTTAGGTATGTTATATTTTAAACAAATCTAAAAATTTATAACCTCCTTTCTTCATATCTTTAAGGCGTCATTTATGAGGGAGAATTGTGTCATAAAAAAACACCAATATTAATTTTATGTTGGAAATAATATGAAACATTTATGTTTGAACAAGTTGACAATTTAATTTAATATTTAAAGAGCTTTTTGGTTCACTTGGACCTTCATTTAGAGATACTTACAAATTGAAAAAAAAAATTAATTTTATGGTTACTGTCACAAAATTTAACTTCTTAACATTTAGTTGTGTTCTAAAGTTGTAACTTTCTTGATAAGAAGATCACCTGTTTCCGACTTAAATTTTGTTTAGCATAACAATGTTACGGGCAACATTTAAAGAAAAGTTCTTTACAAATTAATTATTAGAAATGGTTCTTTTAATTCTAAAAAATGTATAAAGAATGTACCTTTAATCTTCTATTATTATTAGGTACCACTAAAATTTAAATTTCATTCAAACTCTAATAATTTGTTTTCTTTTATATTTCAGGTAAGACATGGTTTCTTAAATATGAAGATCTAAGATCAACAAATTTAAAAGCTTACGAGGTAAATTATTTTCAATATTTTTATTATAATGCTAAATGAAACCTATCTTCGCAACGCCACCTATTGAATATTTGTCAAACTACAAAATATCAATTTAAAAAATAAAAACATTATTTGTAGGTACTGTAATGTAATTATAAGGAAAAAACTTTAATATAAGAAAAAAAATCACACATCCCAAGAAATATTTATTACAGATTTTTAGCCTTTGAGTTAAAGGATAAAATTCTAATATAGGAAAATTTGGTGTGGTGGACGGGACAAATAACACCTGATCATGCTTTTGATAGAAGAGAGCTTAATTACAGAATTTGTACGTTTTTTAGACTAAAACTATTTTTTTTCCATAGCACAGCGGTAATGCTGTAAGGTTTCTCAAAATCTATACTGCTCTTACGAAAGAAGTGTAGCAATAATTTTTGTTTAAAATTTTATAAGCTAATTACAATTAACATTTGGTTCAAACTTAAAGTACTTTTTAAGAAACGCTTAGGAAAAATTTAAAGCCTCCACCAAAATTCAGCTTTTTCAGGATTTTTTTGAGAATCTACTTGGGCTTCTTGCTTTTAAAATATATTAGTTAAAAAAAAAAACATAAATAAAAAAAGTAACCATCGACAAAGTGCAGCACTGTTTTTATTATTTTGTTTATTTTTTTTTATTTTTTATTTTTTATACTTTTATGATTTTTATTTTATTTTATTTTTTTTTTATTTTCATATTTTGTTAAGTTAAATATTAAAGTTAAAGTTAAGTTAAGTGGAGATTTCCTGCATGTTTAAATTTTTCAGTATAATTTTGAAATATGTTTATTTAAGTGGATATATTTACATTGTTTATCATTTTTCTATTCTAATTCTCATTTTTTTTTTTTTTTAATTTACTATTTCTCATCATCTCATTTGTATGTCACTCCCAAATAAATTTGTCTAAAATTTCCATTAACACAGAATCTATTCGTTTAAATAATATCAATAAACTGTAAATTCTATGCTTCAACTTCTCATGTTGCATCATCACAATTCAAAATAAATAAAACAGCCTTAGGAAAATCATTAAACAATTGGAGAACTTAGTCACAGATATACTTTTTTATGGAGAAGAAGAAATAACAAACTTTTAAATTTACATAATTAGTTTCTTGAACTTTGTCATCCCTTCCTGCCAATATACATATTATAGGCAAAGTATAGAGGACAAAACAAAACATCCGAAAACGATCCATTCTGGCGATGGCCCATTTTCTTTCTATTGTTTTTTTTTTGTTACTTTTCTCCTTCAAGTAAACCAGTATTTGGGTGTAATTTTGTTTGAAAACAAAATTGTTATTGAGTTCATTGACTTAAATACAGGGACGGATTTCATTTTAGAAAAACAAACTCTTAATCATACTGCATTGGATTGTGATAAAAAAGGGCTATACAGGGTGTTTTTGATATAAGGCTAGGGCCAGGGCGGCGGCGGCGGCGGCGTGTAGGTTGGCTCAAGACAAGAAAAAACTCTTATGGGAGGAGGGGTCTATTTTCAATTTTATCAAAACCTAGAAGACATTTTAGCATTCTATTTTCTGTTTTTGACTACAAATTAATAAGAGCATTGAATTTTGAAAACTAAAATGGTATACTTAATTAATTAAATTTTGAAAAAAAAAAAAAATTACTTTGAAATTTTCTTTTCTAAAATTGAGTTTGAAAATTCAATTTTTAAAATTGTTCACTTTAATTAGAAATAAAATAAAAGAAGAGATTTTTAGCTTTACAAAAAAATATAGCATGGCATTTTAAGTATCATTGTTGTTTCTTAATAATAATTTTTTTTTTATTTTAAGTCAAATTTTTAGAAAATTGCCCCTTCCGGCTAAGGGGGGGAATAATCCTTCTGATATTTTATAAGGGGTTTTTGTGTAATAACACACTCGCAGTTAGGCTGTCAAGCTTTCGCACCATCATTTAATATTGAAGGTTTGAATGAAACAACAAGAATTTAGTGGGCTACCACCAAGGTTTTATAGGTTAGAGTTATAGCTATTTCACGACTGCCAGGCCGATCATCAGACTCCTTTTTAGTGGTGCTTGCGTCTTTGTTCAATTTTTATTTGAAAAACTTTTTGCCACAGCTAGGGATTGAACCTGGACTAACTTGTAAAAATGCTGGTTTCAAATGCAATTGTCAAACAACAAAGCCTTAATTGGGATTGACTTGATCAGGTGGCCTCGGTGGCGCAATGCGTAGTGCATTGACTCTGAGGGAGTTTGGTCCAGGTTCAATCCCCAGCTGGAGCAAAAAGTTTTTCAAATTAAAATTGAACAAAGAACAAGCACCACTAAAAAGGAGTCTGATGATCGGCCTGGCAGTCGTGAAATAACTTGGTGTTGTTGTTTCATTTAAGCCTTCTAATATTTATATACCATATTTTGTCTTGTATCGACCCAAACTACACGCTCTAACTTTTTGTCACACTTTATGCGAGTCACCCTGTATAAAAGATAATACGGAACTGCTCATAATGATTTAGTTTTAAATTTTATCTTTTTTTTACTTTTTTTTTTCTTATTAACTCTGTAAAATTTTAGCCATGCTTTCTTTCTGATAGAGAATTGATTATTTTTTGTTGCTGTTGATTTTTTCGTTTTATTTGTGATTTGCTTGAGTGTTCCCATATACCCTCATCTATATTCATGAGAATTAATTTGACATAGATGAATTTCATGGATTGATTAATATTCATGAAAATAAAAGGAAAAGGAAAACAAAAATGAAAAATTGTAATTACCGAACCAACGGGACATGGTGGATGATAGAAATGGTGATGATGATGAGATGGTGTTACGATTTAAATTCTAAAGTCGTGCAGACTTTATTTGTTTGAGTTCTTTGACTTTTAAGTATCTAATTTATGTAAGTTAAATTTTTCGGTTTATTTTGATTTGTTATTGGAATATTGAAAAAAAATCAAAAAAAAAATTTTGCAGGTAGAAATAAATGGTTTCACAAAAAATCGAATTTCTCAGACTTAGGTCAATGTATTAATGTTTTTTGAGGCTACTTATAAAAGGCTTCATTTATGAATTTTTATTTTAGATATAGTCAAGGATAAATAAATTGATCGGCACGACAGAACCAGGGCCTAGTGACTTACAACTCTCAACCATTCCTGTGTGCGTGTTATTGGCAGGAATAGAGGGGACCTACAATTTTCTGCCGAATCCGAACGGCTAGGGTGAGAAGCACTTTTTCATAACAAGAGATACTCTTGGAGGATTTGTCAATTCCTCGCAAGAGGCAGTAACCCTTGAAAAACATTTCTGTTTTTTGGTGGCATAGGCTGGAAATCGAACCCAAAACCTTCGGCGTAACAGTCAAATGCACTAACCTTTTCGCCACGGGCTACTTATAGTCGAGAAAAGACCAATAAAATGATATATAAAGGTACAGAATTTATTTTAAGAAACTTCGGAAAAAGACAATTAAAAGTTTCTTAAAAATATGGTTCGCGACTTGAATAAAATATTTTTTAACTTTAAGGGCTTGTAAATAAGTATATAATTTATATATATATATATTAAAAAACTAATTATTCCTTTTTCTTGACCTTTAATTCTTAATTCAAAATATTTGAATCTGTTTGAAATTATCCACTTGGGTTATTTTAAAGTAGTTTAAGAGTAAAAATGAAAAGGTTACATACGACTTTCTCAAAAAAACCTTTGAGATGCAAAATAATATTTGAAAAATAAATAAATAAAAACTATAAAACCAGACAAAATGAAAACAATATCCTGCAAAAACCTACACTATAAGTTTTATAGGTATTTACTACTTAAAAGCCTATGAGACTAATGTATCTTTTTTAATTACACTTCTCTGGCTGGACTGCTCTCAAACTCTAAATCCATAAAAATGAGGAAGGAAAAGCCTTAAATTCGTAGAGGTTTTATAAATTGCCACTGGTTTATTCATAAAAAAAAGAGCCTCGCTGACCTGCCGGACAGTCTTCGTCGTCGTCGTCGTCGTCGTCGTCGTCGTCGTCGTCGTCGTCGGTTCGTATAAAAGATATGAATTTAGTAGATAAGAAACTATGTTGTCGCCAACGATACCTAAATCAATTCAGAGGACACAAAACCATGTCTATTCCATCTCGACAAACTTGTATCTTGTTGCTAATTTTCAACACCATTCTTTCGACTTACATCAACACTATAGTCACAGTCACAGTTATATGAAATAAGGTATAGATATGAAGGTATATAAGTTGGATACAATTTTGTATCTTTTGGTGGTCCTTTTGGATGTAGACTACGGAACGGACTGCGGACGCCGTTAATTCAATCACAGCATAAAAATGGCCAACAGTTACATTTATAATAGAGAAACAGAGGTTTGAGTAGGATACCTAATTAAAGAAATAAATCTCAATAAACTGAAGCGCTACCTACTTAAAGAAGTTTGTGTCTTGTTGTGGTGGCGGACGGTGTTGGGGTGAATATACTGGCCAAAGGTGTGCTAAGTAATTTGTGATATCTATTTCGTAAGAGTGCCATAAGGAAAATGTCAAGATACTTAAAACTGGCTTTATTTTAAACTGAGTGCCAATTTGAGATGTCAGATTATTTCATTAAATAAAAAGCCTGCGTGATAACAATATCTGACTTATGTAGACAGTTGAGTCTTAGATTATATTATTGATGAATTAGGTTAGTAAACATTATATAGTACCTACTGAGTGTTTTTTCATAAGATGCGACAAAAGGCTAAGAGCGTATGGGAGGAGGGTCTATTTCCCTTTCTTTTTTGAAGCTTTGTAAAGGGTGTTTTTTTTAAAGGTATGGAACTTTAAGTTGGCAACACTATTTTAACTGGCGGCCATTTTCTCAGCTGTGGAGTGATTTATTTTAAGTTTGGTTTGGCATTTCAAAGTGAATAGACTGACGCCTGAACAACGCTTCCAAATTGTGTAAAACAAGATTGCCGTTGATCCCAATTTTCATAAGCGAATTTTGTTTAGCGATGAAGCTCACTTTTGGTTGAATGGATACGTCAATAAACGAAACTGCCGTATTTGGAGTGATGATAATCCTCGAGTGTTGAGACACCGTTCACAAAAACTGACTGTTTGGTGTGCTTCATGGGTTGGTGGAATAATTGATCCGTACTTTTTTAAAAACGGTGCTGGCCAGAACGTTATAGTCAATGGTGACCGCTATAAGAGCCATGATTACTGACTTTTTCATTTATCAATTGAACAACCATGATGTGCAGGAGCTGTGGTTTCAACGAGACGGCGCGGCGGCGCAACATGTCACACAGCTCGTGCCACAATTGATTTATTGAAGGAAACGTTTGGTAATGTAAATGTTACTTTGATAATTACGAATATAAAGATGGAAAGTTTGATTTATTTACATTTATGCATGAACTGTCACTATTTTAGGCGTATTCAGCTGGAAGTTATTAAGCAAATAGGTTTAGTATGATAATAGTTAAAAAAAAAATTTAAATTAAGAACATTTTAGAATACATATAGTTAGGAAATTGTTAAATATATTATTATAGGTACTCTCACCTTAACATCAGGTTTTACACGTATAAATAATACGTACAAATAATATTAAGTAGAATTTTCTTTTTTAGCTGTTCTTCAATTTGTTCCTTAACTGACATCCAAAATGACATGTTCTATAACCACGTTCTCATAATTTTTACAGAACGCTTTTATCAATATTAGAACAAAAAACAAAAACTGCTATTTTTAAGAAAATCATAGCCAAGCCATTCAGAATTCCATTAATTTTACTTTTTATTTAAATAATTCACAGCTCTACATATTATTGTTCTCTTAATCTAAAAAAAAAATACAATATTGACTCCTTGTTTTCAATTTCAATTGCACGTGACCAATTAAACGTTCAGCGTATGTAGTGGCTGAAAGTTTACCTTTTTTATAATTAATCTTCTGCTCCATAGCTCGAAACTATTACTTGTATATACGTCATGTACCTATATGAGTATCCGTAAATTAACTTCAAAAGTCAATTGAGTGATAACTTAAATTGAAATTTATTGCAAAAGATATACACGTGTTCGCATAAAAACCACGATTCATGCAGAGCGTAGGCCACAGCCTTTTTATTATCTCTGTTTTCCCAATGTGTTGTTATGTTCATGTTTGGTAAAAGACAGTATATCCATAGTTGGTTATTTTTTTTTTTTTTTTCATCTGAGGTCCCGTGAGTTGAATATCATATGAGACCATAGGTTAAAGTCCAATAAATAGTATAGGAACATGTAATAAATACGAATTTCCCTAGAAAAATACAAAACTTTTTCAATTCTTTATTATCCTTACCCCACACACTCTCCCAATGTCAATGACTCAATAACATCAACAGTGGATGGACGGACAAATACATGATGATAAAAGTCTTTTTATTGCGCGAGATTTTTTATGTTTTAACGAAATTGTTGAAAACCCTTTTTTGATTGAATACATTTTATTAATATATGTAAGTTGAAGTTTTTTATTTATTGTTATTAAAAAAAATATGAGAAAGTGAATAAAAATGGGTTAAGTGGCAGATTCTTCATTAAGTTTTAATAAAAAGTCGAATGAACAATTTTATATTATTATTATTTTTTTTTTTTTTTTGAGCACACGAGTTGGCACTTAGAAAAAAACCTTCATATATTTTATTGAATGGGCGAAATATTTAATTTATTTAACCAACTATGGTATACTACCATACCCGCGCAAGAATTCTGGCAATTACATTAAAATAAAAGACGCACAAATTCTTTCAAAATTAACGGACCTTATAAATTGAACCGACCTATGTAATGTCACATGCCAAAACATTACCAATGGAATAGTGGAAGTTTAGAGTTTTAGATTTCATTTTTATTGAAATAATATTTAACAAACAAATGCAGTTTTTGAATAAATGATTAACATTTTTAATGTAAAATTACACAAGGGCACAAAGTTTTTGTTGCATAACAATTTATCACTAATTGTATATATTTCTGGGGTGCTGATTTCAAATATGAAGTCAGATTTTTTGTAGCAGCTTTAGTTTTTTAGATATACAAAAAACGTGATTTTGAAGAAAAATAGGTTTTTATTAAAAAATAAAATTAGAAAACAAGCACTATTCATTAAAAAATGTTCTTTTATAGGGTTTTCTAGCTTTACTTTGATCGCAAGGGCTGTTTTTAATACTGCAACAATAGTCCGCCATCATGTGGGCATCCCAGTAACCCTGGTACCGCTCCTCTATTGTTCGGATGTCTTGATGGAACCACTCCCCCTGTTCTTCACTTAGATCACCAAGATTTTCAGGGAATCGGTCCAAATGACTATGAAGGTAGTGCACCTTGATGCTCATGTTACAACCCAGCTGCTGAAAGTGCAATAACAAACTTTCAATGTGATCTGCATAGTTTTCACCCTTTTTGTTTCCTAGAAAATTTTGTGTAATCCAAACGAATTAATTCCAGGCATTTCTTTAAATTTCAGTCATGAATCCGTTAAATTTATCATCTTTTATTAGACTTCTTATTTGGGGACCATCAAAAATTCCTGCTTTCAATTTCTCAGCGCTAAGGTTATGAAACTTTTTAGAGATGTATTGAAAACATTCATCATCTTTGCTTAGAGCTTTCACAAATTGTTTCATGAGCCCTAGTTTAATATGAAGAGGTGGCAGGATTATGCGAGAGTATGGAATTACTCGAGTAACAGACGGTTAATTAGGGAAAACCCATTTGGACCGATTTTTTTTATTAATTTCATTTATATTTACCACTCAAAAATAACAATCATTCTGATGGCTTGAGGGTTCGCGCCAGATAATTTTGGTTTGGTACTTGAAATGGGGTCTTTTCTTATGCGCCCGGAATTTTAAAAGCTAATTGCGTATTGCGTTAATTTCGCATGAACGAAATTTCGTTCGCTTACTAAAAATAATAGAAAATTTAGACTGTCATTATATTACGCTCGAAATGAATATTCACAATATGGGGAATTTTTCGGAATAATTCGAATTATTAATAACATTAAATTCTGTTAGTTTCTAAAATATTTTAAATTATGACAAACGATCTAATTATATCATTTTACCAATGCCTAATTATTCAATGATATTTTTTCTAACGTCTCTTACAATAGAACCCTTTATAGCAGGAAATCATTTCAAAGTCAACTTATTCCACTTCAAAAATATTTCGCACATTATAGGTAGATACACAAAGTGCGCATATAAACCAAACCAATCAATCAAATATCAAAAGTCACGAATTTATTAACCTACGCTAAATGTTATAGCCTTCCGGTAGACGTATGAGAATAATTTATCTTAAAAAGACTTAGCTGATTAATGGTTTTCTTTATGAAACGCTCACAAAAAAAATAAAGTCCAATAATAATAATTCTTCAACCCGTATGTATATATAATGGACGTGTAGGCTAATTTATGATTTATCTTTTTGTTAAGACCAACTTATTATTATTATTATTTACTTTATATAAGCGGGTGTGATTTCAAATTATAAATTCTGAATTCATCAGGCCAAATGGCCACCATCAGGTGTAATAAAAATTCCGATATGTAATTTTTTTCCATTTTTGGTTGCAGATAAATTCGAAGAACTTATTATTTTGAAAAAATTCCTTTTTTTTGTTGACATTTTCCGAATATCTTAATTAGTTTGTCTCTTAAATAAAAATCTTGCTGTCGAAAAATTCGTTTCTCTGATGAATTTATTGTGTGGGTTTGAACTTTAAAGTAGGCAAAAACGACTCAAACTGACGTAATTAAAAGATTATTTATTGAAGGAACTGTAAAGCTAACAAGACGTATTAATGCAGATTTTTCAAGCCAGTTGTGTTTATTAAATACGGGGTTGAAATACCAACCTATAGAAACGCCCATCAGTTTACCCTATGAACCTACTTTTGGACTTATACCTATACATTAGAATCTCGTAAAGATGGACGGTTCTATAAAATTAACAGTTCGGAAAAATGAGTTGAAATTTTTAACTCAATTTTTGCATCCTCGCATTTTAATTATTCTGTTTTGTGAATAGTACTTTAGGGCTTATCTAAGCTTGTTATGTAAATTATATTTAATGTTTTTATTTATGACTTTATCTTCTTTCTCAAAACCAAAATGTTTATACTCCAAAATATGAAAAATTTGAAAAGATGAATGGATCCTGTTTCATATCTGTTCATCTTTTCGTGATTCTACTGTACTGTAAAAAATAAAGAGATTCGTTGCTTAGCCGCACGTACATATGTAAAATGCTTTAAACAGCTTCATTTTTCCTTCGAATCGTAAAGGGTTGTCCAATAAGAGGTTTTATTTTAAATATCCCGCTATTTGGGCAGCTGTCACATTTGAAGCTGTCATCTTTTTTACATTTGACAAATAAAAACTACGCCATTACTAAAAATGAAACGATACTAACTTCAACAACGCATTGAAATTGTTAAAATATTGCAAGAAAAGTTTCCTGACCGTGTTATTTTTCGAAGAGGTGATCACAATTGGCCACCGAGATCTTTTTATTTAACACATTTAGACTTTTTTCTTTGGGGCCACGTAAAAGATAAGGTCTATGCCAATGCTCCACAATCGATTTGAGACCTTAAAGATGGGATTTGTGAAGCTATCTTTACATTGAAATAAACATCCATAAACAAATTCTGTCGTAAATTTTAGGTGTGGCCTAAATTTTACCAGAAGGTAAAAATATAAGTTATTCTATATCAGTTCATAAAGAAACGAAGCTATATATAAAATTGCAAATAAAACAAATCTATTTTTTACTTACATATACATCACCTTAATTGGACTTCCCAAATTGTCAACTTCTTAACAGGAGTTCCTGCTTTTACAATCATAGTTATTTGTTACCAAGCAAAAATTTATTTCCATCAAAACATTTAATATCCTAAATAAATTTCCCTGCTTTCCTGAAATTATGGTTAAATATTCTTTATCATAAATAAAATTAACTATAAATAAATCTAGTTTTCTAATAGCCCCAAATACAAACACATACATAAATATATTTTGTCCACCAAATAACACTATTAATCAAAGCCTTTTAACTAAATTGAGTTTAACCGATAAAATATAGATGACACTATTTGTTGTAACTTTTACCCATTTGTCTCCATTTTCACATTTTCAATTCCAATAAACAAAAATTCTTCCCCAATATATGTATATATGACCCAGATTTGCTACACTTAAAGTCGCGTTATAACAACCCATATATTCATAAAAAAAAAAAAACTTTTTCAGCGACGCGACGCCCCCAATCACACGCTTCTGGTTCTGGTTATCGTTTAACAAACTTACCGCGCTCGCTATTTATACAAACATATGAACCTTAAACAGAAAAAGGCCCGCCATCATGCTGCCGGATAAATAGTGCGAAAGTGGTAATAAAAACAAATTTTAAGCCCAACAGCTCGTATATCACCCACATACATATACTGCTGAAGCTACGGGTCCGTATTGCCACTTCTTCCATTCCGTCGACTATAAGTTTATCTATAGACCTATTTTCAACCCTCACCTCACTTTAATAATATAAACTATTATAAATCAAGACAATATATTTGTTATTAATTTCACATTCGCATCCACCCGTAAATCCCTCTATTCACTCAGACGAATAAAGTGAATAAAAATATTTTCTGGTTAACTGCGAAAACATGCAAATTTAAAGCGTTTAAATATTCATGCTGAAGAGGGCGCAGCGCGCATATTGTGTGTCACACTGAAAGTAACTTGAATGTGCAAAGTACAAACAAAGGATACAAAAAAATATTAATTGAATATCCTTTTTCCTTGAAGGATTTTTTTTTTATTTTTTTGAAAATGCTTTCAAAGTATGGAAATGCACGATATTCAGCTTTTCCGTTCGTCAATTGAGTTTGACGCAGGATAATCGAAAGGAAAAGTAATACCTACATACTCCTTCATATAGGTATTCCTTGACGCTAGAATGGAGAGAAAAAAAAGTGTCCTTTTGTGTGTGCCGCAGGCAACAAAGATGACGACGAAGGAAACGGCAACGATCATGACGACAAGGATAACTTATGGTTGGGTAGATGAGAACGTTATCGAACACCACTTTTGTTAGCGTTTAAAAACGGATTTGTTTTCGTGTCAAGGATGCGATGATTATGTCCACAGAAAAAGTGTGCTGCTGAAAAGAGTTTCCTCTTGACTCGCTATAGTTCAAAACGACAACAATTCCTTTGATGTTGTGGCCTTCTTTTTTGTTTGTTTTGTTTTGTTATTTTTTTTTTTTGCTTAAGTGTGAAAAGATTTTTTTCTTGTTTATGTTTTTGAAGGCATTAGGTATAGGTGGTGTAGTGTGAATATAATGATGAAATATAAATTCTTTGGGGCTTTTATTCCTCAAGCACACATCTAGTGAAGCACTCTGGCCAGAGCACTCTCTCTCTCAGGACTCTTATAGTGTTAAAATGCGTAAAAACTTCAACTGAGTCAAAGGAAATGAAGTTTTACTATATTTATACATATACACCCGCTTGTAACGGTTAATGAGATGAGTTCTCATTTACACAGGAACAGGACACCCATTTCCACATCATTTACATCGTTAATGTGACTTACTTCAATATACATATGTATGTACATAGGTAAATGCTTTTAGGTCAAGCATTTTTGATCGTATGTGCGTATGTGTGTTTGTTTGTTGCTTTGAGAAGCATAAAATCACTTGATTTAACTCTCGTATTAAATAAAAACAAGATAGACCCTTCGTTAAGGGGCAAACGAAATAAAACAGATCATTAAAGAAACCCACAGAGAGTTTTTTTTTTTTGTAGATGAAAACCTCACAGAGAGATGTTGGCAATTAATCTTATTTCAGTTAGCCCTTGCATCTATAACTATTCAGCGCAGGACTGTATTCATTATATTAATCGCCTTAAGGTCGATAAGTATAGTTAGTTTTTGGTAATCGAATTTAGGTAGGTATATCGATTGTTTTGCTTTTCAAGTATCAAACAGAAAAATTTGGTTCACGATTATAGTTTTTTTTTTTCATTTCTACTTGTTTTATTAGTGTTAGGGCTGGCGCTACTATGGGCAATCTTGTTGCCGCAGTTGCTTCCAACGCAAAGGAACTAAAATTACTTGACCTCGCCCACTAAAAGGAATATTTGGGATCTTTTTTGACATTTATTTTCCCCGTCCCACTAGGAGCAACTTTTGATAACGTTTCTTGACTCCATTTTGGTTTACTTGTTCTATTGGGTTCATGTAAAAAATAATTACGAGGCTAAAGGTAATTAAATTTAATACTACGATGATTGAGAAGTATGATTGAGTATGTACGTATCTCTTCGCCTCTGTCTGTGCCTGGGTGCGTTATTGCGTTCGTGCGTCCGTACCGTACGTCCACTATTATTTGAGCTAGGTACTTAACGAGTGGATCGATTTGCTTGAAATTTGGTACGCAGCATTTTTGTGAGATTCCTTAGAAGAAAAATTAAAATTCTTGTTTTAGCTCACCTAAAACCTGTTTCATTTTTCTTTCAAAATTTCTTGAAAACAGTTTTAAAAACATACTTTTGTACTTGTTAAGGCCAAATTGATTATAAGAAAATTTCATTCCAGATTTTTGCAAAAAAAAATGGCGTTGTTGAAATTTTACGTTATTAGGTTTTTTTTTAGAAAAAAGGTAAAATTTTTGAGCTTTAAAATGGCTTGACCTATTGTATTATAATTTTTCAATCTGGTGCATTCCAAGTTTTTAAAAAATATTGCATTTCAAAATTTTTGAAATAACTTTTTCTTTTACAAAAAATCAAACATAAGAATTAACATTTATTCGTTTAAATTTAGAAAAAAAAGTAGAGTTGTTGTGAAACTTTAAAAGATTCAAAAATAGATTTTAAAGCATTTTTTTTTTTAATTCTTTAAGTATGTAACGGGTGGGCCATTTAGTGGCTTCTTTTTAAATCATAGGTTATTTTGACACTGACAGCTGTTTCTCACTCGAAATCTTGACAGAAACTCATGATCATACCTCTGCGGAACGAAATGAGTCGCTTTACGCTTGAACAACGTTGGGAAATATTGAAAACTTAAACAATCGATCATTTGCGCATCAAATTCCCAAATCGTGTTATCAGCCGTCTTGGCCGCCTCGGAGCTGCGATTTGACCCCTTGGAATTTTTTTTTGTGGGAACCGTGAAGGACCAAGTTTTTGCAACAACCCGCAAATTATTCAAACACTTAAGTCCAATATCATCCAAGCGATCCGTGAGCTACAGACCGAAACCATCAACAAGGTCTTGGAAAATTAGAGTGACAGAATGCGCTACTGCGAAGCCAGCCGAGGCAGCCACTTGAACGACGTTGTGTTCCATAATTAATGGGAATGTTTGCTCTTACTAATAAAGCCATAATACATGGACAACATATAATTTTGTTCATTTAATTGCATTTTTAAAAAGAAACTTTTATTTGGCCCACCCTGTATGTTAATAGCTGTAAAATTTAAACATGGTTTTAAAATTTTCGATAACTACAAAAATAGTAATTTCAAAAGTCATCTTTTCAAAAGTTTGAAATGCGATACGTGGTTTTCAGGAAAAGGAAATAATTATAAAGATATACTAACAACATTTGGTTCTGGATATAGGAACATATCTAGATAATCCAATACAAGCTAGAAGCCTTGGTAGCTAAGCTTGCAGCTTTAAGAATTTGTTCTGTAAATTAAGGTAAAGTTTTATAAACAATATAATAATAATAATCTAATGCAAACAAATTTATGTACAATCTCGTGGTGTTTCACTAAAGAATTAATTTTTTATATTTTATACGACCCAAGATTAGTAAGAATATAAGGCCCATTAAAGTACTTTCGGTTATAAAAACGACCCTGTCTGTTACTTTTGATATCAGGCTAAGTCTGAATGCCTTATATTGCCGCTTAGAACAACCCATCATCGTCTGCTTTATACATTTAAGGTTTCGTTAGTGTGTTACCCACATTTTGTAGGTACATCTTGCGTTATATGTGCCATAAATAATTATCGTCCAATTCACAAAGGATATAGACATGTTGTATAAGTCTATACAGCAAAATATATATAAAAAGAAAACATAAAAATAAAACATTATTTATCTGGTGAGCACACAGCTATAGGAAGGAAGTTTGTTCCTTCTGCTGATTTATTTATATTTAATTGGTTCTATACATGGAGGTTGTCTAGAGTCTACGTATATATTATATATATATTGTTTCCTTTTGCACCAAAGCAATTTGAAATTACTCACTCCTACAAAATAAACTTAAGTCACTTTTACACTTAACCATCAAGCGAAAGTCATTAAAGGAATCAATTTAGCTTTGAGCTTATATAGTAGGTATCTAAGTCTTTCATTTCAACATAGACTATATAGGCGGTGTTCCTTTATAAGTTAACCTATTGAAACTGTAGTCATGTTTAGAAGGAGGAATTTATATCTGCATCATAAAATTGCACTTGTATTGGTTTATTTATATGTTGCAAGTCTTCGTAAGGATATGATCAAAAGGGGAATAATTAATTGGTTAAATGAATTGAATCGATTTCCAAAAAGTACTTAGGTGCAGATGAATACAAAAATACCTACATACATATGTATACAGAATTAAGAGCATGAAGTTAGTTAAGGTAAAATCAATAAATTTTAGTAGAAGTAATTGTTTCGAATTTTTAATTAGTTTTCAAAATCGATGCTGATGGGATGTTGATGTGATTTGAGAATCCTTATGTGATAAAAAGTTTTGTTTCGATTTCAAGACTTTAAATGAAAGTGCTTTTATGTGTGAGGCAATTTTAAAAATTAAATCTAAAATCATTTTGATTTATTAATATTTAATTAACATTTTTTTTGCACGTAAACAATAACAACGAATAGTGTTTATACATATTTTGTTATTATTTGTACAAAAAACAAATATCTTCGCTCGGTTACTTATTTATTTTAGTAAATTCACTTTAAGAAACTAAATAAAAATGGGCTTTAAGTGTTGTCATGGTTAATCCAAAATATCACTGTTGTCATTCCATGGTCCATCCGTCGAACTTTTGATATAGGCGCCTGCCTGGCGACTCCACATACTAATATGGAAGTATCTCCACATGTGTGCACACATAATGTGAAGGTATCTTCACTTGTAACTTCACAAGTGTGGAGTTATTTCCACATGCATCTCCACAAATTTCAAAGTATCCCCTCATTTATCTCCGCATATTTCATGGTATCTTCACATAAATCTTCACATATGTAGAGATATATATGTATCTACATGAGCGAAGGTACCACCCAACTAAACTACGCTCAAAATTTTATCCATACTGTAGGAGTAATTTGGGAGAAAAGTTCATCCAAATCGTTAGAACCGTTCTCAAAAGCTAAGAAACGATTAAAGTGGGCAGTGGGCGAATTTAATTTCAAAAATTTTGTTTATTGTTGATTTGAACAAACTCTATAAATTCCATCCAAATGTTTAGAGCTGTTTCTAAAAAACTAAGAAACATTAAAGGTCGGCGTGGCAGTGGGCTGATTTCACTAAGTATTTTTTTTTATTTTTGCCTCATTCATCAGAATAAACTCTGAAAATGTAATTCAAATAATTTGAACCATTTCCGAGAAATAGAGATGTTTCCGACTGATTCAGAGAAACTAAGAAATAAGAAAAGAGGGTGTGGCAGAAGGTGGATTTTACTTAATCTTATTTTTAATTTTTTTCTCATTTATAGAAATAAACCGTGAAAATTTCATCCAAATCGTTGGAGCAGTTTTCGAAAAACCAAATATATATAATTATATACACAAAAGAACAGCTCCTTTAAAATAATAAGATAAATAAGTTGTTATTGTTTTGCTGATATACACTTTCACCTTATGTATTATCGGCTTGTGTGTTAATTAATTCGTAATTTAGATGATTTGAATTTAAATTTCATTAAGGAGGTATACATAGATGATGTATTAAATATACAGTCTTGCATTAAATTATAGTGCTGTGTCATACAGAAACTTGTGAAAAGACCCCAATCCAAAATAAAATCTATATTTATATGCAAGTATGCATTGGAATAGAAGCATAAATGACGAAATAGGTATAGTGCGAAATACTGTCGCACCGCCACCGCCGCCGCATCGCCGCTGCCCACCGTCTCGATCTGGGGATGAAAAAACTCAAACAACTCAAAAACTCAATTGTTTTATCACGGCTGATATTTACCTTTTGAGATGAATTGACAAATAATCCAAAGTATACCTCTTTCTTATCTGAAATTGTGTCTCTTATCTATAAAGAAAATTGTAAGTCCCCTCTATTCTTGCCAATAACACGCACAGAGGAATAGTTGAAAATGGAAATTTACTAGGCCCATGGTTCTCTGCATGGTTACTCCAAGAGTATTTCTGTTTATCGTGAAAATGTGTATGTTACCCATAAAGACAGTAGGTCCCCTTTATAACATGAATACAGGCTTTCTAGGCCCATGGTACTGTACAAGTTGTCATCCCACGAAATTTATTTTTCTGTATTTTATTTGTTACATTTCCACAAGAAATTTAAATTTAAAATCATTAATTTTTTTATGCTAAATCCTTAAAAAAATTATTAAACAAATGATTAAAAAAAAAAAAAATAACCAAAGCCAATTGAGTCGTAAGGCATCTTTCTGTAAAGGAATAGTTCGGGTGTCAATATCCTGTGTTCTAAAAAAAAAAAAAAAAAAAAAAAAAAAAAACAAGCCTGTTTACCATACTGTTTGACAAGAAAACAAATATAATAAACCCACTCACAACACAATGTATATATACCTCACCTCTGTGACGATACCAATGATATGAGGTGGTTTGTAGAATGAATTTTCAATTGCGGATGAAGAATATTATAATTACATGTTTTTCATTCGTGCCGGAGAAGGTGTGTGTCTTTATTTATCCTTTTCCCATATTTTTATGTAAAAATCCTTGTTCTTCAAGATATATTCCCGAATAGAGGGTTTAAACATAAGCACCATAAGTTCATTTCTTATGCATAACATATTTAAGTAGATACCCTGAACCTGAGCCTGAATATATCAGGGCTCTTGCATATAAAATGCAATTTTTTGTTTTTTTTTTTTATTTCGTTTTTCGTTGTGCAAATTCATTTTGATTCTGGTGTCGTTGTGTTTTCAACTTTAAGCATGAGGAACAAGTTGCAGTTTTTGTTGTTGTTGTTTTTGTTATATTATGGGTCTATCTTTATATACCTCTATGCACCATGCACTGTTTCATTCATAAATTATTTCCACGCACATTTTCTGTTGAAAATAAAAAAAAAAAAACATAAAAATTACAATCAGTGTCGTTGTTATTTCTTGCATCCCACCTTTATATTCCACATTGTCGTTGAAATCTTTATAGTGTACGTTGTCGTCGACTCTGACGACGACGATGTTGACGTCTGGCCACGTATACCCCCATGCCAATCCATCATATCGATTCTTTGGGGTTCCGCGTGGTAGAGCTCTTAGATACAATATATACGTGTGTCTACTGTCGAGCTCTGAATTGTACCCACAACCTCTATTTTATTTTTTTTGTTTTACATTTATGGTAATTTAGACCATATTTTCTGGGATTATGACAAATAATCCGCTTTTCCTCCGCCACCACACATTGCTACCGCATAAAAAAAAAAAACAAAGTCACTGTCACAACTCTGGGTATTAATTGAAGTCTTTTTTTTCGGAAAAACAACCCAAAAGCAAGTCCAATATACCACCAACAAGGCAACAACTAGCTACTGACAAAATTAAGGTGTGACGAGTTATCTCCCTGAAAACATAACAGAATATCAACACTTAATCCTGATTTAATTAAAATCTGAAAACAAATATTATGATAAAACCCAACTGGAAAACATAGACAGACAGTCACAAACAGAAAGACAGACAGACGAACAAGACATTCGTAAAGTAAAATATACAAAGAGTGAGTAGAGTAGGTACGTTAGCTACTCTTTTCGAATGTAGTTAAACAGGGATTAATATTAAGCCCTTAAGGGAGAGTAGTTAGTTAAAAGGCGTTTGCTACATTTTTTGAAGGTACTAAATAGGGTGCTGCAAAATGTTTTAGCCAAAAATAAATCTATACCTTCCTATGATATTTAACTAGCCTATAAAAGATATGTATTAATTATTTTACGTATTTGTCGTCAAAAAGTTTTCGGCTAGTCCTGAATTTATGAGTTGCCATTAAAAGTGGTCAAGAGTGTAATAACTCAGATAGTCAGAATATTTTTGAACTGCCAAGATATTTTAATTTTCTTCAGTTATCCCGTTTCATGTTGATCGGAGCAAATTAGGGTCGAACCAAAAGCTGTCAAGCTCATTGCGTTATGGTCAGCTCTATCCTTAAATTTATAGAATCCATCATGTAAAATTAAACAGATGTTCGTGTTATATATTTACAAAACAGGGTTTCAAATATTATTTTGAATCAACACATGGTACTTGAAAAATCCACATGACACCTTATAAGCTTTATTCAACCTTCGACAATCTCGAAGATCCTAAATTTGGTCTTTAAAAAAATCTATACCAGTATATAACTCAAAGAAAAATTAAAACACAACGTAGCAATTGAATGCGAATGCGCCTTATTTAGATCGAAAAATCAGGAAAGCAGTATTGATAATGCATTATATGTATGCAGGAAAAAATCAACAATGTGATCAGGTTAAAAGAAGACAAATCAAAGGTTGATTTAATACACCAACGAGATGATTTAGTTTTTGATGTTGAAATGAGTATGCTCAGAGCCAGTTTATATCACAAGAGCACGTTGATTTCACTTCGCATAAATTGTAAAAATAACAATATGAACTTATTACGCATTGACGTAAAAAAAAGATATTAGTCGAAAGATTTAATGACGATAAAGAATTTAAAGGGGGTTTTGTTGCTCAGGGACCATAGTACCCAATATGTGGGATATTCGGAAAAATGTATTCCATCTAAAAAAAAAAAAAAAAAAAACAACAATTTGGTGTAACCAAACAACAACATTTAATTTCAGTATACGTTATACTCGATTTTTAATGAGTTTTTGAAGATCAAGAGCACAAAGCAACTTAATTATGGGATATTCAAAAAATTAAAAAGTCATTAATTATTAACAATTTAAAAATTGGTTAGTCATAAGGGAGATGCTATACATACACGAACAGGTAAAAATGGTCTATGACTGACAAATGTCGTTTTCTGACCAATTAGTGTTCTATTTTTCGAATATCCCACATATGTGGTATTAAGATCCAAGAGAAACAAAGAAAACTAATATTTTAAAATATACAGACTATTCAGATGGCATACTATTTCTAATATCCCACATTCATATATGGGATGTTAAGATCCCGAAGGCGGTTATATACGATAGAGGTTAATGAATTAAGCATGCCATCAATATTAAAATTCATTCTTCATACCAAATCCTCTTTCAATAACAAATATGTAATTATAATTTTCTGATAAGATTATTTTTTTTTTCTTAATATATTTTTAACCAGCTCAATTTTAAAACACTTAACACTGCCATCTATTTGTGAAACTAAAAAATTCCAACCTTGTTTTAGTTGACCGTTTCAGTTGAATTTATTTTAAGAACATTCTAAAACTTGGCAAGAGTACGATAACTTAGGCGTAAAGAAATGATAATGGTTTTTTGTAGAACAGTTCAATACAAGCATTTTTTACTTGGAGTCAAATTAAAGAAACCATTAATCCTCAAAATAAAAAATAGAAAAAAACAAAAATCTCATAAAAAAAAGTAGTTTAAGTAATTTTCAATTTTCTCAAAAACTAGAAGACATAAAACCATTCAGTTTTTTGTGTTTGACTAAGAATTGATAAAAAGTGTTTGTTATTTTAGAGGTATAGAACTTTGAAATGGAATAAGACAAAGATGATTTTTTTTAAATTGACATGAAATTTACTTTATTCGAAAGATAATCTTCTGGCATTATAATTTAAATATGATTTCTGGTATATGACCGCCACGGCTGGCTCGGACGTAGTCTAATCTGGAGGTCCAATTTTCGATGACTTTTTCCAACATTTGTGGCCGTATATTGGCAATAACGTGGCGAATGTTATCCTCCAAGTGGTCAATCGTTTCGGGCTTATCGGCGTAGACTAGCGAATTCACATATCCCCACAGAAAATAGTCAAGCGGTGTTAAATCAAACGATCTTGGAGGCCAATTCACGAGTCCGTAACGTGAAACTATGCGGTTACCAAACATTTACTTCAATAAATCAATTGTGGCACGAGCTGTGTGACATGTTGCGCCATATTGTTGAAACCACAGCACCTGCACATCATTGTAGTTCAATTAGTGAACGAAAAAGTCAGTAATCATGGCTCTTATAGCGGTCACCATTAACTGTAACGTTCTGGCCAGCATCGTTTTTAATGAAGTACGGACCAATTATTCCACCAACCCATAAAGCACACCAAACAGTCAGTTTTTGTAAACGGTGTCTCAACACTTGAGGATTATCATCACTCCAAATACGGCAGTTTCGTTTATTGACGTATCCATTCAACCAAAAGTGAGCTTCATCGCTTAACAAAATTTAGCTTATGAAAAATGGGAACCATGAACCATGATTTTCAAAATAAATTTGCACAATTTGAAAGCGTTGTTCAACCAAACTAAAAATAAATCACTTGACAGCTGACAAAATGGCTGCCAGTTTAAATAGTGTTGCCAACTTAAAGTTCTGTACCTCTAAAAAAACACCCTTTATAATGTACAGAAATAAAAACTAACATGCCCACAAAAAAAAAACCAACAAATTCTATCGTAAATTTGTTTCTAGTATAAATATAGGTTATTCATATCACTGGATAATGAAGAAAATAGATATAAAATTGCAAATAAAATAAATCCATTTTTGACTTCTATACATCACCTTAATTTGACTTACCAAACAAAATAAATAAAATTAACTATAAATAAATCTAGTTTTCCAATAGCCCCAAATACACACACATACATAAATATATTTTGTCCACCAAATAACACTATTAATCAAAGCCTTTTAACTAAATTGAGTTTAACCGATAAAATATAGATGACACTATTTGTTGTAACTTTTACCCATTTGTCTCCATTTTCACATTTTCAATTCCAATAAACAAAAATTCTTCCCCAATATATGTATATGACCTAGATTTGTTACACTTAAAGTCGCGTTATAACAACCCATATATTCATAAAAAAAAAAAAAAAACTTTTTCAGCGACGCGACGCCCTCAATCACACGCTTCTGGTTCTGGTTATCGTTTAACAAACTCACCGCGCTCGCTATTTATACAAACATATGAACCTTAAACAGAAAAAGGCCCGCCATCATGCTGCCGGATAAATAGTGCGAAAGTGGTAATATAAAGAAATTTTAAGCCCAACAGCTTGTATATCACCCACATACATATACTGCTGAAGCATACGGGTCCATTATAAGCATTGACCATAAAAATCGAATTTATCACTTCATTTCACAATTTTGAAAAAAAATTGGTCTAAACAATTTTTTTATTTTATTTTTTTATCAAAATTTTAAGTTTTGAGTTTTTAATAATTAAATTTAAATTTAGGATCAAAAAACCGGTATAGTACTTCATTTTAAGTGTTGACATTGTTTTATCAAATATTTTTTTTTTATTTTAAGTCATTTTTTTTAAATTGCCCCTACCTCCTAAACGAGGCGAAATAGACCCCCCCTCCCATAATATGCTTGTTTTTGACCTCTCTACAAAAAACCGTTATCAATTCTTGGCGCCTAAGTTGTCGCACTCTCCCCTAAAACTTAACTACCTTTAACAGAATTCATAAATCATTTTTATACAAAAAAAAATTAAATTTCCCTATAATCAAACACTTTTTAATCAATAAAAAACTTCAAAAAAAGACTTCATTATATACATACATATTAATTAAACAAAAAATCCCTTTTTTGATAAACTAGCGACATCCCTTTTATACATTTTGAAAGAGATTATAAAAAATCGATAAAATATTTATTAAACTTTTTGCAAAACACCCTATTTAATTATCCAACATTCAATTATATTAACATACAAACAACAAAAGTACAAAGGTTATGATGTCCGGTTATGTCCATTGTACGATAGTATACCACATCAACTTCGAGTTATTGTGAATTCATTTTCTTTTCCTTTTCCCTTCATCCCGGATGTACATATGTATGTAACTTTTGTAGGATGTTAACAAGAAAAGCACACAAACACTCACGAAAAAAAACATAAACACGCAATCCCCAATCAGAGGATGTTGTCCAGACTGTAAAAGAAATAAAAACAAACTTTCTTTTTTTACTTTCGTTAGCTGTGTACTATTTGAGAGCAAGTTATGGATTTGCAAAAAAAGATCAATGACGACATTAATGTTGATAAAAAAAGACAAAAAAGTTAAACCATTTCTTTAGAAATCGCATTATGATTGGCAAGTGAACTGATTTTTAAATGAACTTAAATATTTTTGTATACTAGCTTCTGATTCGGATCAATTGTTTTGACTTAAAAATACACGTAAAATTAAGTTGTAAATAATCATATCTTTTCATTATTTAACAAAAAATTGGTAGTTTAATTTTTATTCAAAGTTATCAAGGAAGAAAAATCAAAAATGTCTTGCGTCCTTAACAAATACGAGTTTACTACAAAGATGCAGATCAATCGCAATAAAATGGGACATTTCGTTGCGTAATATAGTAGCTACTTAATATAGAGAAGTATATTTGTTAGACAAAATTGTATAATTTTGTCACCTGCCAATGTTGACTGTTGAGTTAGATCCTAAATTCACGAACGGATTTGCTTGGAATTCGGTACACAGCACTTTTATGTGATTCTCTGGAGAAGAACTCAAATTTTTGAAAATTTGTTCTCTTATCTCTTTTAAATAGCTTCACAGATTTTGTTTTAATTTTCATATTTTATATTTCATTTATAATCCTAGTTCCAATATCCAAAATCAAAATCTCCCAATTCTTGAAATAAACATCACATCTCCGAATATTTTGGGCGATTTGCCACAACGAAGTCAATGCCCTAAAACATTGGACAATATGGCAATTTTTAGGTTGAATTTTGATTTTGGGCGACATGGAAAATTTGACATACCTAATAAAATCATGAAGGTTTGAATGAAACAACAACAATTGGGTGAGCTACCACCAAGATTTTATAAGCTGACGTTATAGCTATTTCACGACTTCCAGGCCGATCATCAGACTATTTTTTAATGGTGCTTAGTCATTGTTCAATATTAATTTGAAAAACTTTTTACAATCATGTTTGTTGTCAAAATTGTTTTGATTTTTTTATATTTTTGGTGACCTTTTTTTTTGGACATCTCGTTAATGTTTTTTTTTATTTTTTTCTCGTTAATCGTTTTACGATTGTTAATGTATCAATAATTGATATTTGATAAATATTGAAAATTGATATTAATTGTTTAGAACGAGTAAAACATTTAAAAAAAATCGAAACTATTTTTGTTTATTTTCGAATTTCTCACTAACGACGCAACTACGTTTTAACCCTAAAAATAATTTAAAAAATATAGTTTTGTAAATACAAATTTTTGATTTACGAAAACATATTTAATTTAATTTTGAATCACAATTTTTGAACTCTTGTAAGAAGAACGAATATGTGCGACACGATTCTTCTTCTTTATTTATCCAATAACTCAGGATGAAAAATAATATAATAACGTGCGTCTCATCATTCATGAAACTGTGATATTTCCTTCGTTTTTTTTGTTTCTTGTATTCTGTTGACTATCAATTTTCATGGTGTCCAAAGAGAAACACAATAAATCTGAGTGAAATTGTCCCCTTTTTGGTTTGGCTTCAACAATCCTAGAAGTTATACGTTAGGTAACAATTCCTAATGTGAATTGTTTTGTGAAATAAACTTTGTTTTCAGGATGAATAATTGTTTTCTCTTTTTCTTGTTGACCAGAGTTTTGTTTTTGGGGTTGATTTGATGTTCCTAAGTAAAAATCATGAGAAAAATAAAAAAGAATTTAGGAAAAATTGCGAAATTTAAAGGAATAAAGTCTCAGGAGTTTTCCATATCCTGTTTATTTTTTTTTTTGCATTTAATTATATTTTTTCTATGTTATGAGGGAACATAATGTATACATACAAATAGATAATAACAATGTTTTATTTTTGTTTTATTAATACAAAGTGTGGAAAAATTAGTTTTCGAGTATTGTTGGTTTTGGTTCCAGCAAGAGCAAGGAGGAACCACTCGCGCACGAAAGAGATTTTAAAATACCAATTTATGACATTACTTCTACCAAACCCTGACGTAGTTGTAATAAAATAACGTTTAGTATTTTTTCAATTTTTTTTCCTCTTAAATTAGCATAGATATGAAATATGAGTTAAAAAAATGATTCCTCACGGTGAGTGCGGTGGGAAAAATGCATCCCTGTATTTCCAGACTATTAGTTAGTTACAAAATCACTTTTATTTTGGGAAATTTCAAAAGTAAATATATTTTTATTTCCAGAACAGAAGTACGTATAAAATATATCCATTACTAAAATTATGTAACTTTCATCAATTAATTTCACACTTCACTATTGCTTGTTTCATAGTTTTCACAGAAAGATAATAATTTATTTGGGATAACCTTGGAGGATTTTTCACTTTCTATGAAGTTGCAGTACCCCTTAATTTTTATTTTTATTTTTTTTAAGTGGAACAGAGTGACAGTCCAACGCATTAACCCTTTAACTCATTAATTGTTTAGAATAGGTTAAACAGTTGAAATTACAGTACAAACTCGATTTACGCAACTTATAGAAATTGGGGCAGTTGCAATAACCGAAGTTGTTGCACTTACTGGGTTACAAATTATAGTTGAAATAGCTTATTTTCTTATAGATAACGACAGTGTTATGAAAAAACTTTAGTGTAACCAAAACAAACAATTATTTTGATTAAATACGAAAATGAAATGTTCGAAATTTATACAAAAATTAATCAAAAGGAGAGCATGCAAATAGAAAACAGATGAATAAACACAAGAAGTTGCACAAATCGAGGTAGTATTTTTGAAAAGTTGCACTTATTAGAGTCAAGAGTTGCTACAAATTTAGTGTTGCGAAAATCGAGGAGTTGCACGAATCGAGGGTTGTTTAAATCGAGTTCATACTGTATTTGTATTTGTTGGAAGTAAAATTATCGATAAAGTTAGACAAATTGTGGGAAGATTTGAGATCCAGTTAAGCAAATTTGTATCTAAATTGTTTTATTTTGAGGAAAGTTAGCCAAAACAAATCTTAAATATCCATAACTAAACAATTCAAAGTGGAGAAAACAGTTTTAAATGATCAGTACCAAGAAATTAGAAACGTCCGTCGTCATTTTTATTACATACTAGTTGGGTCTACCCAAACTTCATCAATTTTAGCATTTAAAAAATTTAAATGAAATGTGTATGGGCTTCAAACAACTCTTGCAAGGAATGATTCGGCCACGCTCCAATAGTTTTCATATACAAATGTAGCAAACTAAGAGCCTAACGCTATCTGTTGGCGATCCCATTTTCGTGAGGGACAAAAATAGCGCCGATTTACAATTCTGTAGTGTTTGTCATTTCTTAGAATCAAGATGTTCTCTTTCCCATACAAAATGGAATTCTTAGATATCAACACCATCTACCCCTAAAAGTTGTCAATTCAAATTTTCACTATTTTGCTACTTTTTGGGTTCAATTTTTCAATAATATTCTTTAAGAAATTTACCTAGTTCCATACAGATCCATTTCAAAAATCCACATTCAAATCGGATGCTACTTAGCCGAGTTATACGGGTGTACAAATAAAAGTCCAATTCCTTTTATATAAGTAGATTGTTGATCACTGAGATAGCACTAAACTTAACACCTCTTTAACCTCATTAAAAGACATACAATCACCCAAGTTATAATTGGATAACTTCCTCGCAGTCTGTGAACTTAAATTTGCAGGATTTTTATCCAAAAAGACTATTATGCTACTTTTATAAGATTCAATCTAATTTTATATCTCGCTGCTTACAAAGTCCAATCACCTCTCTCTCTATCTATTCAATCCACACGTAATGCTATTCATTTCATTATATACAAAATAATTTAATTCTCTATATCTTGGTACAGCAAAATTTTCTCATGTCAATTAAATTTAAGTAATTTAAACTAAATTAAAGTACAAACACCCACTCAGGATGAATGACCCTCTCGCGTTGGAAAAAAAAAGTGAGCTTAAAATCTAGCCAAATATAACCAACCCCATGCTCGTCCACAGTCAGACTCATACTCGACCAACCCAACCAGAGGAGTATCACGATATAGTTGACAAATAATTTGCTTCAAAGATCCCTTTATATAATTTTAATTTTTTTTTTTTTTTTTTTTTCAACTGAGCTGAGGAATTTTATTAAGTTTTATTCACTCAGTCAGTGCGAACAGCATCCAGAGATGCCATGCCGGGTTGAAGAACATATAAACATCACATATACACCCTATCAACATATATAATCAACATTACACTGTATACTGTGTTTTTGTTTGATTAAAACTTTAATTAATGAAAAGAGACATCGCACGAAACTGGTTCAAACCTTAAGAGAAGACATACCTCAGATATAAATACTAGATACGAGTATATCTGAGCCGTCAATAGCTCTATAGACTAAAGTGACATTATTTTTCATTTGTTTAGATAGTTCATGTAGACATAGCTGCGTATGGATGTGTATATTCTATGTGTGTTTGTATGTATGTACTTTCGTCATCAAGAAACATTGACTTAAGGGTGCTCTTTTTCTACTTAGACATCAGAATAAAGTGCGAATTTATTTAAAGGCACAAAGGCTTAAGGTGCGGATGTATCATACATTTATACACACAACACTTCTTAATCAAGACATCAATATGTTCGTCGACATTATTACTCTATATGCATTCGCCTTCATGAGAGTATCATCATACATAATTTTTATTCAGACGCGGATTTGTCTCAGGAAAAGGAGGCTCTCATATTTTTTGCTTCTTATTTAAGGGGTGCTTCAGTCTATATTGGAGTAGATCCTCAATCAAGTTTCTTTTAGACAGTTCTTCCAGCTAGCTGTCACCAATTTCACGTAACAAGTTAGTTAAGGCCTTATACCACTTGGCTGCGCCACCTGAATCAAGGTCTTACAGTTCTTTACTGTAGACATTCTCATCCACTTTACGTTTATGCAGACCGGACCTATAAATCATCTGGAAAATTTTTCTTCTGAAACAGCCTACAGACTTCTAATCCAAGTTTGATAAGGAACATATCTCTATACCAGGACCGGGATTATAAACGTCTTATAAAGAGAGTTGGTTGAGAGAGAGTTTTGCTAGTGAAACGCTGTCTTCTTAACTCGAAGAAGCAGTGATTGACTAGAGTTATTCTTCGTTTGATCTCAGTGTGTGTTATCGTTGCGAGCTCATAGCAAAGCCTTGGTGCAGACAAAGTTCCTTACTACCTGAAGGTTATAACAACCTTTAACAACGTACTGATGGCCAAAACTATCGACAGCATTTACTTCGACCAACCCTCACTGCACGTTGAAGCTATCTTCTTCCCTTTCGTCTCAATATTTAAAAAAAAAGTGCTATTGACATCACGCTTTACCCTTACTACCTGAAGGTTATAACAACCTATAACAACGTACTGATGGCCAAAACTATCGACAGCATTTACTTCGACCAACCCTCACTGCACGTTGAAGCTATCTTCTTCCCTTTCGTCTCAATATTTAAAAAAAAGTGCTATTGACATCACGCTTTATTTTTCCAAGTTCGTCAAGCGTATACGAGTTCGTTAGCGTATGTAAGTAATTGGATGGACGTTTGAAAGGTTGAGTCTCTGGTGGTGATGTAAGAGTGAATTACTTAAAAATCGATGTTAAAGAAGTAAAATTATCAGAAATCATTATAAGACATTAAAAATATCAATGAGGCCTTTACTGGCCTTGATGAAACAGGATGCATTCTCTTTCGATATACTGCACAAATAATTAGTTTTGCTGGGATGCCAAAACTATAGATTCTGCTCTATGCATATACATATCTCGTTTCTATAGATACTGTAATATGCGGTCTTGAAATTGATGAAAATTTTGCGATTTTCCCTTCGAAGTTCATGGGATTTTTTCGAAGATCTGATGCCACAAAGTGAAAATTTGGTTCATGATGGACTTTTCTGGTCTTAAGCTGCACTGATAAGAACGTAATTGGTTGCTGAACAATGGCTTGTTCATCTAAAATTGATCATTTTTTGTTTCATAAAAATTGGCAAGTGTGACAGGTGATAATTTCTAAAGTGACAACTGTGAATTTTCAGCATTTTGTCGAAGCGTAATAAATTCTGCGATAATGTTCATGTTTCCGGATTGTAATTAGCTAGTTGAGGTTGCTCAGGCTCATTGAGATTTCATAAATCTTAGAAATCTGAACGTAGTTTTTCAGTGAGATTCCTCACTCTTGCTGTCAAAAAACTAAGACTATTATTTTTTGTATTCATTTGTCCAGTTATTAGGTGTATTCCTTTACTTTGAAACTCTGTGCATTTCTGTGAATTTCTACACGATTAATTTTTTTTTTATATAAGCTTTGACATACTTTTGTGTAGAAACTCAAACAAATAGACAGAATTTCAAAGTAAAGGAACTAGGCTATTTTTTTGTTGCAGTTGATTAATTTATAGACAAAAAAATGGAGAGTGCTTTTTACTTCTAGTGAAGAGGAGGAAATCTTGTTCAGGTTTCTCCTTCTCCTCAGTGAAACTGACAGAACTGATAAATCTCAAATGAAATTGATCATTTTGAATTTTATCATTTCTTGATAATTTAAGTCTTAAAGTAATTTTTTTTTAGCAAATATACATTTTCAAAGTTTTTTCGTATTCAACTTTCCATAAAGCAGATATTTCTCTTATATCTTACAATATAAAGTTTCGGATCGAAGAAGATTTAGACCGCCTTTTTAATATTTCTCTTAATTAAAAGAATAAATTCGGTCCTGTCAATTCAATTTGATGACTTTTTGTTGGCTTGTCAGATATTTTTAATCAAACACTCACGAGTTTTTGGTGGTTGCCTTTGCCTTATCTTTACCTCATATTTGCCTCATCAAAATAGACAAGATTGTGCTTAATATTAATTTTCGACAATTTTTTGTCTTTTCTTCTACTTGCAGATTCTAGAGCAAAAGCGTTAATCAACATACTCGTTTAGGTGCCATCATCATCATCGTCATATTCGAACTCTCCCACATAGATAAATAGATACTACATTATCACTCTCACATCCTGCCAGAATTAAGGAGGGTTAGGATATTTAGAATCATCAGCAACGTTTGTTCACAAGGAGGTGGATGGAGTAGGAGAGAAGAAGAAAAAGAACGAAGAGAGAATAGAGAGAAAAAAGAAAATATTATAAAAACTAATAGGCAAACATGTTAACATTCTGCAAAATGTTTGTGGAAGCAATCCAGCTCGTCCAAGATGGAATGGAGTGACGACACGATATTATGAGCTGAACAAACTGTGTGGTTTAACGTTATTTCTGGAGGCAGCAAAGTCAGCAAAATCAGCAGAAATATACTATATACTCTCGAAGCCGTCTGTGATTCACGCAAATAAGCAAAACACACATACTCAACTCATGGATATATGTATATGTAGAAGAATCATCATATACATATAAAACTTAAGGAGCAATAGGTACGAACTATACTTTATACTACCGGGATACAAGAACATATAGAGTAATATTCTACATCGCACTTAGGTTATAAGGCATATCTTCTTATACACTTTAGACACAAATGTATACAATATATACATATACACATAGCTAAGCCTATAACATAGCATAAAGTTTTTCTTTATACAGATTCATCATTATTTCCATCATCGTCATCATTGAAACTAGGATAGGAATACTCGTATAGAAACTGACGAAGTGTAAGAAGTTGGGCCAGGAGGTGTTAACACTTAAGTAGAATGTTAAATACATAGAGTTGCCAAATCGATTTAATATATGATGTGTCAGTGAAAGAGGTCAACGTAATATGGTCGACTGAAGTGGTTAAATATAAGACTTTAATAAGAAGATATGTCAAGAGCTGTTACGTGTTTAACTTCAGAGCTCTGGGAATGGTTTTCTTTTGCAGTTATGTTCTTCTATCTTAATAGCTTTTGTACCAATTCGTTTTCAAAGAGTATGATGACTTTAAAGAGTTCTCAATAACAAAAGATTTCGATTTTAATCTTGTTCAAGTACTATTGACATTATTTTAATGCTTTTAAGTATTTAGGCTTCATATTTTCTTATTTACCATTAAAGACATTTCAGTACGTTTCATATTTAGGAACTTTTCTAGAAAATATCTGTAGTTTCGATAAATATACATTAAAAATAATGTAAGTCCTTAGGAAATAATCAGTGTGTTTGCTATTTCCTTACACTCAGATTAAGTCAGAGCTTTTATAACGGTTAATCAATAATTATCAAAACTATATTTGATGATTGTCAACTAAATTTAAAAATCAATTATATTTTTATTATCAATCACAAAAATGTTTATCTAATAAAATTGAATATAATTCTATTAAAATCTTGGTTGTCAAAAAATTGTTACGTATCAACTCTGAATTATTTTTTGAAATAGATATGATAACAATGGAACACGAATTCTATTAGTTCTTTTTTCTGGGGAAATGTCAATTTAAAAACAATTCTTTAAATATATAAAAAATATACAAAAACAACAGGAACGCTTTCTATATATTTAATTAATTAATTATACTTTTGCAGCTTTAAAATACTTACATAACTCTTATATAGCTAAATTAATTTTTCCTCTTGGAAAAGCATTATACATAAACTTATAGTCTTATAAGAATCCTTTTGTGAAACTTCAACTCTAAACATAGTTTTGTAGTCTTTATAATCCTATAACAACACATATTTAAGAGTTTTAATCATTTTACCTTCTCTATTTGGAGTTCAAACACCAAAATTTTTAAAAGTATAGGATGCTTATGAGATCATTACCATTTGAAAATTATAAATAAAATAATGTAAATATGCATTATTTCGAATGCACTTCTTTTTTTTTTTGAGGTTAAAGTTAGTAGATACATTTTCAACCGCATATATTTTTTGGACCCCATACCATATGCGAAAAACAATAAATATTGTGTATCGCCATTATAGCGCATAATAATAATTGATTGAATTACAAAATGAATACTCTAAGTTTTTTTGACGTAAGACAAAAAATGCAAAATGCTTTATGAGAAAGATATATGTACATATATAGCTTTTAAAAGTTTACAAAAACTATGTTTTCTTTTCAGCGAATCTTATTTGAAGAAACGCATATTCTCTCAGCAAAATTAAGCCGAGGTAAGAGCCTCTCATAGGTAGGCCTTTTAATGCTTTGAATAGTACTATAACAATCTCGTAGTATTCTTCAAGATTGCTTTTAGAACCCATACATTAGTCTTGGAGCATCATATGAGAGCTAAAATGTTACTTGGCAGGCTAAGCCTGTGGTGTAAGTTTTGATGTTCTTATGCAAGAAATATCGAAGTAGAGCTTATATCTAGAAGTTTTAAGACATTACATTATTTTAATAAACTTTTTTTTATTTTTTTTAACTTAAAATTTAAGAGAAAAAAGGAGGAAAATAATATTTTATATATATATATTTTTTTTTTGTTAATATTTAAATCTTTGCCTTTTGAAATTTTGTTTTAAAAATTCTCTTGTTAAAATTTTTTAAATATCCTTTTATTAAAATGGCTATTCTTGCGTTATGAAGGCTTACAAGTCACAGATTCTTGTGATTTCTGGGGGGGGTTGTTGTGATTCAAAAACATTTTCCGTATTCCCCGACAATCCTCACAAGAAACCTCATAAAAGACTCACCACAGCAAGGTGAATTTTTTATTTGATTGTAAAGTTCGGAATTTATGTTAAAGGCGACTCATTGAATAATTATTGTTTGTGATTATGAAATGTCAAACTTGTAAGTTGTGAGCTACTAAAAAGGAGATCAAAACTTCGATAGTTCTTGTCAGGCTCACAAGTTGTGATGATGCTTCTAGAATACATAAACCTCACAAAATCAATTTTAGCTCACCTTGTACAGCAGGCTCTGTGACAGAACTGGTATATCTGATTTTTTGCTGAATTATTTATGTGATGTTTAAATGAAATAGACGCCCGTAGCGTAATGGTGGTTAGTGCATAGGACTGTTACGTCGAAGATCTGGGGTTTGATACCCAGCCTATGCCTAGAAACAGGAATTTTTTTTTTTCTCAGGCCATACTACCTCTTTCGAGGAATTGACAAATCTTCCAAGAGTGTCTCTTGTTATGAAACTTTAGCCGTTCAGATTGGGCAGACGATTTTAGGTCCCCCTCCATTCCTGCCCATAACAAGTACACGAGATAGTTGAGAGTTGTAAGTCACTAGGCCCTTGTTCTATTCGCACCACCCAATTTATTTATTTATTTTATTAAATCAAAATTTTAGACTAAACCCAACATTGTCAAAAGTCCTAAAAAGTTAAGAAAAATTAAATATTATATATCTTTGGCCATTTTAACCCTGAAAGACATAGTTTCGGATTAAACCTAAATCATATGATTTAAAATAAAATTTAAAACAATTAAAGCTTGTATAGGAATTTTGTTGCGTTTCACGCTTGAGATCGAAAACTTAGAAAATTTATGAAAATTGTCTCCTGAAATATTGAAACAAATTTAAATATACCAACACCTTGTGTTGGGTTGTCTATTGAAACCAACGTGAGCTACATACAAATCACACACAATTGTAGTACGCGGATATGACGAAACGCTTCGTGTGCAGAAGTTCTTAGTGTTGTACAACTGAATATAAGAAGTTATGTGGTAAGAGGTCTTAAACTTTGATAGGTAGATGGTTTGAGAAGCAACTTGCAAAGTTCTTCTTTCATGTTGTTTTCGCCTAGCTATTTACTTAAGTTAAGAATTCATTCCATATACATGAAGCCCTCATTGACGAACTCTTCTTTTACCAAACAAAGTCATAATATTTTATCCTTTTTCATTTATGTTAGCAAGGCCCCAATTTTTCTAGTTGATCTGAAAAATAATTCATGGATTTATGTAAATGTATCAACTGCATTAATAATGCAAAGGCCATGCATTTTGCCATCAAGATTAATTGTTTTAAATGTATTAAATATATTTTTGACACAAAAAGTCATTTAACCTACTAAATGAAACAAAAAACATCCTTGTAAACTTATATGATCAATTCATCTATTTAAAAAAAACAAAACTCCTTTAACCTGCATACAAATCACAAACTCCAATCTTTTTGATTATTAACTATGAAGACGTGATCTGGTGGCAGCACCTGACAGCAGAATTCCGTATACAAAGAGGAAGCAATGTGTTACACCGGCAGTTGCTGTTGCCATTGATTCATTTCAACACCATAATAATTCCATTTCCATTTGCTTGACACTTGAAGTAGTGATTTAAATATTCAAGCCTCTATATTGTATACACCTGGTCCCTGTCCCACAGTATTTTTTTATTTGTTTTGTATTCCACTGCAATAAGGAAAAAGTGACTGCAAGACAATGCCAAACGCATACAAGCACCATCGCGAGTAAGTAAAAAAATTAAAAAAAAAAAAACAAAAAACACTCGTGAAACAAAAAAAAAAAATTAAATGGAAAACATAGAAAATTATTTTTACAGCCTGTTCTGTAAAAATGATGTTGAGCGTCTCCAAAAAGTTCACTTCACTTGCAAAGGAATATAATGCTGTTCTGATAGGTATAGGTAAGGTACTCCAAAGTATTGAGGGGGAGAGTTGGCTTTATTTGTGCTGCTCTCTTGTGTTTTAAGCCCTCCTCAAACTAGCAACTCATCGTTCTCGCCTGCTGAAAGGCACACTAGAGACACATTACATATTACAAACAAGTCACACATCGTCATCGTCGTCGTTGTAGTCGTCGACGACGTCACATCGCCATCAACATCATCGTCGTCGTCGTTTTCGTTGTCGTCGTCATCATCATCGTTGTTGTCGTTGGTATCGTTTTGTTGAGATTGTCGCCAACATGTGGAAAACCCACATAGCCTGCGTACTTACCTAGGAAGCCTACACTAAAAACACACACATGTCCCGACAACAACGATAACGACGACGACGACAACGACAACGTTGAGGCAAGCTCCTCCAACCGTGACGTGAAGGAATCGCAGATTTTCCCAGCACAAATATGTAATTTTTCTTTTACTATCCCTTGGCCCTGCATTTTTTATATGAATGCCATGGCAATGCAGCACAATTCATTTTTTCTTACATTACTCTTTAAAGTTAAGGGTGAATTTCACCATAAGTACATTTACATAAATATTTCGGTTTATGAACGTTTGAAAGTCAAAAATGAATCTCGCTAGAGGAAACATTAGGTGCAATTTCATTGCTTTCAAAAATCGTGGTCGTTCATGGAGAGCAAAACATTTTTTTTAAATAAATTATGACATAAGCATGGCGTAAAAAATAAAATGATAAAAGAATAGTGCACTCGGGCGTATACGCTCTTTTTTTATTTTATTGAGATTTTAACAAATTTTCCTCCATTTTTCACCTAGCTAAAAAAAGTAAAACGTAAATCGAGAATTCGGCTGATAATTTAAAAATTTTTTTAAACAGCTTCCCAAGAATATACAATGAATTTCAATAAAACGTCACACTGTAATTTATAGTGAATATTTTCTCAAAGATCTATTTTGTCAATTTTGACTTTTGCCATTTTTAACAAATTTTTGTTATTGTATATTATTCTTGCATCAAAACAAATATTTAACACCATCCATTTAGAAAATGAGCTCTTGACCGTTTTTCGTGAGGAAGATAAAAAGCTTGAGAAAAACGTGTGCATACCTACCCAGTCGAAGCCACAAAAAAACATCTTCTTACATTTAACACAACTTGTTTTTTTGATCAAAGGTTTTACGAGTTTAAAGTGCGGAACAATGTGTTGTTTATTTCTGTTAATCAGTTGCAGTTTTTGAGGAATTTTCGCTTTTTTTCAAAACATTTTGCCTTTTTCGTTTTTTAACTTATTGCTGGCTATTAATTTATTTTGCAATTGCTTAAAGTAATTTTTAGAATCAAGATGGAACACTGCTGATCTGTAGGTTAGGTACTGTCAAATTTTTCATAGATTTTGATTCATTTTTTGCTTTAGGTTTGTCAGTTGAATAGTCCTTGAATAAAACATATTTCGTGAATATCCATAGGACCAATCCCCGAAATAGAGTAGATTTTACAGTTTGACTGATATGTCATCTGAAAAGTGTCCCAAAATTCACGTAAGATTTGAATTTCACGCTTTTTGTGTGGAAGGTGTTGGCAACGAAAAAAAAAAAAGAAAACTTGACAGCTGACACTTGAGAGTTGTTAAAAATGTAGTCTAGTACAGAGGAACAAAGCCTTTTTTAATTGTTTGAAAAAATAATGAAATTTTATTGGAGATTTTCAAACAAAATCATTTTCAATTTCACTCATTGTTAAAATTCCGCCAACATGTCTTGAGAAAACGCTTATTTTAGCTATAGTTCTTCCTAAAACTATTCAATCCATCATTAAATTTAAAAACAGAACTTCTGTAGTTTACAAGTAGCAAACAAATAGTTTTAACAACGGACAACATCTTTAAGAAGAGTTTTTGTAAAATGTGAAAAAAAATACTGTTACGTCAGTTCGTTAAGGTGACGATGTGATTTTTCTCCGAAAGTGAAATTATATAAATTAATACGTTGCACAATGTTTTATAAGACATTTTTACTTGCGATATATTCCTCCGATAACTTTTTTATTTTCATTTTTAAGAGCCAAAAATTATGGTATTTTTGATAAATCTTATATTTCTACAAAATGGCTGCACAGATTTTTCTAAAAAAAATTCAGTTAATTTAAATTTGGTGAACTTTTTTTTCCAAAAAATTGTTATTAGTAGCAACTCCTACAAAGCCATCATTTTTATTTTCAAAGGTTTGAAACTGCTTAAACAATTCTGATTAAAATTTCTATGTGTACTTATAGCAATACATTTTACAGATACAAATTTCAAATTAAACAATTATTAACGGCACCTCTCATGGAACTATTTTCTTAACATTCCACTATCTCATTATCTGTTTAAATGATTTCAATTTGATTAATTTGTTTATGAAAGAGGTTCTAAAAAGCTTTATATAATATTGCATATCAAATTTTTCAAAAAAAAAAAAATAAATTTGGATTAAAAAAAACAAAATAAAAACTCCATCTTTCAAAAATGAGTAGGTACTTGATTTTTTTTTCAAAATTGATTTTTAAATAAAATATTAAATACTTAAAAATATTTACAAAATTTTAAATGTAAATAAATTATAATTTCAACAATTTTCAGTTTAAACTGTTTCATGCTTGCATTTGTACAGCTATATTATTCATTTATCCATACTTAACACCTTAAACTAAACTACATTTTTGGTAGATGTCATAACATTACCGATTCTATAGCTCATTTATTTCTTTTAAAATTAGAGAATATGTTTATAATAATCAGCCCTAAAAATCTGTGTGTGATCGTAGATAAGAGAAAGGGACCCAGCCTTGCATTTTCCTTTTTTTTATGTATTTTATAATAGGACCACGTCAATGGTGGGAACAGCTTAAAGAATTTTAATATCTGACAATCAATTATAAATTCAAGCTGTCCAATGTGAGGTTAAAAATTTTAAACTGTCACATTTCTATGAATTGTTGCTTTTCACTTCAACTGTGTAGTAGGCTTTAAGTATACCTATACTTACTTATGTGGAAAAAAAAAATAACACAAAAAACCTAATTTAATTCAATTGGTGAAATTTACCTTCTTCGAAGTTGCTTGTCAATGACCTGGTGCGCGCAGAGGTATTCCCGCAACAGTATACATCTACCTAAAGTCACAACATTATTTAAATATTTGCATAGAACAATATGTGAATACAATAATATGAATGTGTATATTATTAGTGTGCGTTGCTTTGAGCACCAGGCATTCAGGATTGTCAGGAACCACAAAATTACGTTTTGGTTTAGGGAATTGCTAATGTTCAGAGTTCAGACTTGGTTAGTTACATTTACAGCATCATGTTGACAAAGATAATGATGTCACTTACTTAAATGTTTGACAATATTTCGACAAACATTTTTTTTTTCGTATGTACATATTTCATGGAGTTAAGTTTCATTAACCTGTTGATATTTGTTTTAAAATTTTAAATTACTTTCCAAAAAAGTAATTAAAAAATAAAATTCCTCTTAGTGCATAAAAAAAAAAGAAAAAAAACTTTAAAATAACGATGTCCCCAGCAGTTTTTAATTTTTCTACGGAGTGAAACTCCCTTCGATGTATAAAAAAAAATATAATAATTCTTTCATATCCTTTATATAACTTTTTTAATATTTTTTTTTAAATGCATAAATGTAATTATAAAAATGTGTACATTGATTTTTTGATTTCAATTTATTTTCGCTTCAGGATACATGTAATAAAAATTAAAATAAAATAAAAAAAAGACCACACACACACATTAACGGTGTTGGCTGATGTGATGAAAGAAATTATAAAAATCATTTTGCAAGCGAAATTGTGAAGAAAATTAACACAAGGACGAACACAAAAAATAAGGAAAGAGGAGAACAGAAAGTTTTGGTGCAAGTTATAGAAGCGGAAGAGCTGCCTTCAACATGGATTGCCTTTGCAGACCATCAAGAATAATGCCCGTTAGGATAGTTCTTCTAGACGATACGGACTTTATTTATGAATTGAAGGTAAGTGAAAATAAATTAAATAAAATTTCTTGGATAGTTTTTTTTTTAATACAAATATTTTTTAATAGACTGATGCAGTTCAGTTTTGTTGTGTTAAATTTAAGTTGGCTTGGGTATAAATAATTTCAGTTTTTTTTTTTTAAATTTATTTGTTAGTAAAACGAAGAATTGGAATTAGAATTATCTTAGTTTGTTACAAGTTTGGATATAAAAAAAAAATCAGTAATTTCTTAAAAGCAGAAACAAAGGCTGTTATTGTATATAGTTTAGATAATTTGTACTCTGCTTTGCTTTAATCATTTAAATTGAGGTTTAGTTGTAAGTTTCTTTTAAAAATGTTCTTAAATTATGTGCGTTCCTTTCCTTAAAACTCTTTTATCCTCAGTCGGAATCTAAATATTTAATTTTTTATGGTCTTTGACAGACCTTTTTTATAGTTTTGGTCACAAAATTATAGAGTTTCATAGTAAAGAAAGCCATCTTATATGATTTTTGGATATACTAATTAAAAAATCATCAATAAATCGCTATTTAACGGGTGATTTTTAAGCTGGTTTGGTTTTGGCAACACTGGTTTTGACAGCTGACGTGTGTTTAGTACCTTGTGTCACTGTCAAACAGCTTCAGTTTGGTTTGCAATTTAACCATGGATCGTCTTACAAATGAACAACGCTTGCAAATTATTGAATTTTACTATCAAAATTCGTGCTCGGTTCGAAATGTTCATCGCGCGCTGCTTTCATTCAGCGATGAGGCTCATTTTTGGTTGAATGGGTACGTAAATAAGCAAAATTGCCGCATTTGGAGTGAAGATCAGCCAGAAGCATTGCAACAGCTACCAATGCATCCCGAAAAAGCCACTGTTTGGTGCGGTTTATGGGCCGGCGGCATTATTGGGCCATATTTCTTCAAAGATGATGCGAATCGCAGCGTTACTGTCAATGGTGAACGCTACCGAGCGATGATAACAAACTTTTTTTTGCCCGAAATGGAAGTTCTTGACTTGCATGATATGTGGTTTCAACAAGACAAGACACAGCACGCGAAACAATGGCGCAATTGCGAGGCGAGTTTGGTGAACAGTTAATTTCACGTTTCGGGCCGGTCAATTGGCCGCCTAGATCGTGCGATTTGACACCATTAGATTATTTTTTGTGGGGGTATGTCAAGGCTAATGTCTATAGGGACAAGCCCGCTTCGATTGACGCACTGGAAGCCAACATCCATGCATTCATTCGTGAGATACCGGCCGATATGTGTGAAAGAGTATGCCAAAATTGGACTCAGCGGATGGGCTACCTGAGACGCAGCCGCGGTCAACATTTGCATGAAATTATCTTTAAACATTAAATTGCAAGGTTCAAACTATCGATTCAAATAAATATTTCATTCATTTTTTCGAATTTTTTGTGTTTTTTTTTTTAAAAAAGTTCTAAACCTCTTAAAAAATCACCCATTAATATGATTTGTTGAATAATTTTATTTTAAGGATTCCAAGTTCTTTAGGAAATAGTAGAGAAATTCGAAAGGGATTCCCTTTGACACCTTAACATAAAATGTCTATTTTTGAAAAATTTTAAAAATGTTTTTTTTGGCTTAAGAATATAAAAAAAAACTGTTTCGAGCTTATAATTTATTTAATATATACATACCTCAGACCTTGTGTCAAATCCAGTAGTTCTGTTTTTTTTGCCGAATTGTTAATAATGTTGGTCTAATGAGCGCCAAACGGATCATCGTAAAAATACAGAAAAACGTTAACTTATTGGGACTTGATTAAAAAACAATTTTATTTAAAACTAAGATTCAGGAAAGGGTTTCTGGTTTTAAGAAAAGGTATAGAATTTTAATACATTATTTTTGTATGGTTCATTTACCAATTAAAAAAAAAAAAAAATGTTAAGAAAAGGCGCGTTTTTTTTGGATTTTTTTACCATAATCCCTTTGGCGCTCGAGGTCGAAAACTTGAGCTATTCATTATGCCAACATCATAAACAATTCGGCAAAAAATCATACATAAATACCGGATTTGACGCAAGGTCTTCCTTCTATGAGATGACAAGGTATGAATGAATGAATATTTGGGGTATTAATTGCACTGCGACCTTGAGATCTATAGTGCCCCAAGGTAACTAGACTATTAGTAAAAAAAACAACAAACAACAGGAAAATATAATTTCATTGAAAAAAAAAAAATCGAGATCACAATTTAATAATATTTGTTCTGTCAGTCAATAATATATTTTTTAAGTCAATATAGCACACGAAGGATGCTATATCGCCTATCGGAGGTGCCCCAATTTATAAATTTAGGTCTTTACTGTAATTAATTTTTTTTTAAAAGGAATTCTAAATTTTATATATATAACAACATCTGCTATACAAAAAATTTACATTGCGTAGTTACTAAAAAAAAACTTTAAAATCATAAATACAAACAATTTAAGAAATTACCTAAAAACTTAATTCTGATTGAAATGTGACTCAAATGAAAAATTATCAAAAAAAAAAAATGAAATGGTTATAATATTTTCAAAATGAAAAAAATAACAAAAAATAACTCAAACAAAACATAAAAAATAGCCCCAAAAATTTTATATTCATAATAAACAGACGTAAATTTATTAATTTTTACGGTTTGGGCTTTTTTTTTAATTTATAGTTTGAGGTAATATTTTAGACTACATAGAATTTGGGCCCAATGCAAAATGACCCGAAAAAAATTAAGATTTCCCCAAAAATTTATATGAAAAGTAATAAGAACAAAAAACAATAACAATTTGTGGATTGAGGTGATTAGAAATATTGCCCCAAATCAAATGCTATAGATATTAAATAAATACTAATACTTAAATCAAAAATGACAAGTGGTACCAAAAACTTAAACGAATAGCAACAACAACATTTTTCATATTGTAGGGCCTTTTTTAAATTTTGGAGTGAAATATCATTATGAAAATTTTGTGGAATCCGAATTTGCCCTAAAATTGTACGATCCTTTTTTCCAAAATGGAAAAATATCCTAATCTATGCTATAGGTGGTAAAAAAAAATTTTAAAAATGCAAAAACAAATATGTATGCTTCACAGAAAACAAAACTCAGTTAAAAATTTTAAAACAGTGACTAAATAATCGCTTATAAAAAATTACGACTTTTTGTGAAGTTCACAACAAATAGCTGTTGTTGTTATTGCTTCTAATAGAATTACATATTTTTATTTGAGAACATTTTTTATTGGGGACAAATATTATGCTTTGTTTATGAATTTTTCCAACCATAATAATAATAATTTTTTTATTAATAGGTGCATTGCAATTTGAAATCATAATTAAACAAAAAACAAAACAGAATAGAAAAAATCGTAACTCTTTAAAATATGAACATAATCATATGTTTGAGCTTTAGCAATCCAATGGTAAAATATGTACTTTCATTGATACTTCTTTTTATTACTAATGCATCATTTATTGATTCAATGTTTTCTTTTAAAGTCAACAAAATTTGTTTTGCCAGCATTGACTTGGCGATGAATTTGCAATTTCACCGCGTGAGAGTTAAGTAAACTAAGTTCGAATAAAAATATAGCAGATATAGCACAAATATGTGCTGTACATATGTACAGATGAACTGAGTGTTTAGTTAATGACATTAACCATCAAATTGCTCAAAAATGAACAATAATATGTACATATTCATATTTGCGCCTGATATTTCCTCCTGACATCACATGTGCCTTGCACTCTTTTAAGTCGACTTTATTTCATGGCACTTTAAAAACAGAAATGTTTTTTTTCCGTCTCTTGTGAGGAATTGACAAATCTTGAAAGAGTATCTCTCGTCAAGAAGAAGTGTCTCTCATCGTAACTGTTCGGATTTGGCAATATATTTTATGAAAAAAATTCTAAATCGTAAAATGAATTACATACATAAAACTTATTAAACATTTATTTGGACTTGGCCTTAAAATGGAGTAGGACAATAAATTCAGTTTGAGATTTACGACTTTTGGATTTGAAATTAGTGGCTTTAATTACTTTTTTTTTGTTAACAGAGTATCGTATCAATGGTACAACATTTTTGGAATTTCAAGGTCAGCATATTTGGGCTATAAACTATTTCTTGTCTCCAAATAGGAATCCAAATAATTTGATATAAAAAATTAAATTTAAAAAAATCCTCAGATTTAAAAAAAAACTAGAAGTATTACAAAATAAGGAGAAGTTGTGTCGCACGTGCTTGTTCAGCGTAATTAAGTGATAGTGTAGCCGAAGACATAAACTTATCGATTGACTGGCGCGTTTTTTTCAGAAAAAATCATTTCATATTTTCTTTTAATAAAAAAAAATGCATGTGTTTCACATACCACGGAGACACAATTGATTGCCCAAGTCGATGAAGTACTAAATGTAATAGTCAAAGGTGTTAACCTTTAACCACAGATAATAAACTATATGTAGATTATTTTTAGAGAGTTGGAAATAGCCAGGCATAAAACAATCAATAAGAAACTAAAAATGATTCTAATTTTCTTCATATTTTGTTTGAAAATATTCTATTCTTCAATAAATCACTAATGACATCAAATGTCAATGGCCTTGTGGCTTAAGTCTCCACTTAAATTTCTCCTATACAATAATTTTTTACCGATTTATGTCCATTTCAACTGTTTCTATTATCTGCTTATCGAGTACAATAAGCATCTAAAATTAATTTATATAACTCCTCATGGAAAAAAATATAATAATTTGTTTTAAGTATTCATTTTGTAACTAAATAATTTCATGTTTAATCAATTAAATCCTTTGTTAACACATTCAAATGTACATATATTATTTTATCAAAAACCATTATTTCTCTTATCCGAAAATCCCATCATCAAAGGACAAATTAATAATGCTCCATTTAATCCCCTACTTTTTTTTAACATAAATGAAGGTATATTTTAACTTTTTTAGATCTTAATCAACAATTATTCATAGTTCCAGAGGACATATATATGTATACATAAAAAAAAGGCACAACGCTAAAATGAGCCTACCGCTAATCCGACCACAATCTATTTAATTATTAAATTGTTTTTAAATAGAAAATAAAAGCTGGTTTATGGTTGAACCTTTATATAGAAATTATCAATGTTGCTACATTTCCCGCGGGTTTTAAAAATAACACATCATTAATATTTCAAAAACAAATTGCCACGCCATAAAGTCGCTTCAACACTCTTTATATCTTCTGTGCAAAATCCATGTTATTTTTTTTTTTTTTTTCAATTTTCAAAATGAAATAGAAACAGGTGCATGTGTTATGTATCTAACGCAGAAAACAAACACCAACTTATTCAACCGGATGCAGTTTAAATCATTTCTCATCACCGGAGCCATTACCCTTTTCACCAGAAATTTACTAAAACAATTTTCCATTAGGACAGATGCACTCTGGGCTGTTTTATAAAGGACACAACCGGAGACTAGTCGGAGAGTTGTCGCTGTCATTAGATGAGTTATATATATAAATAAAGAAAACAGGGCTGGATTTTATTGTTGTGGGGTGATATTGTACATCTGTGTTATATCTTTAAGAGGCCTCCACTCATAATTTTGTAAAAATACGAGAGATTGCATAGTTTGAAGTTCGTAATTAACAATGGAATTTTTGCTTTCAATCAATTTTTAAGTTTATTTTTGTCTTATTTCAATGATTTTGATTTTCGATTGTTGTCACTCTCCAATTCAATACTTTCAAACTTGGATGATGAGTAAATATTTCTTTGTTTTCAGATCCGAAATTGCCGATATTAGAATTTGAGTTGTACATTTTGGGTAGATGCCTTATAAACGATCTATACGTCAATAACGTAACACTGAAAACACCAATATATCAATCCCGGTATGATTTCCCCTAAAATATTAAGTGCACAAGTTTGGCAAATTAATCTAAAGTTATATGTTTAACTCGATTTTAGAAAAATTTCTCAAAATATCAATAAATACCTTTTTAATTTAACTTTAAAAAATTAATAATTTGGTTTTTTAATTCCAGAAAAATATCTTTTGAGGTTTTCTTTCATATTATCATGATTTTTTTTTTTAAATTAGTTTAGTAATGTTATGATTTATTTGATGAATAACATTTTTCTGGCTGATTTTATTTAACCTTGACATTTATTATAATTAAGATTATGGTTTGGAAAAATGTTTACATTAAGTTTAAAAGATAATAGCGCAAAATTTTAAACGATTTAGTACGATGTGAAAGCCATTTTGTCATAGTAAAAATGCTTTAACATCGTACTAAATGGTTTAAAATTTTGCGCTAATATCTTTAACCTGTCGTGCTCATTCTAGAGCATTTTCCATTACATTTTTTAGAACTTCATGGGCCAGCGTCCTCACTTCCTTTTAGATATTGGCCTTAATCTGTTCCATGGTTCTTGGAATATTGGCGGTAATATGTGGCAAACGCGGTGGCTAAAAAAAATGCGATACTATCCGATTATTGAAAACGCCGAACATACTGAATGCGTACTTGTGGATCATGTGCTTTCAACTCGTAAAGCAATTGAAACTTATATGAAAAAAGGTGTAAATGTCGTAAAATTCTTTGCCAAAAACTGCTAGGTATGTCGTCGCCTGGTGAAAGTTTCGGGGATTTGCTCAATACTTGCTTGCACCCGAGCAATGTTCACATCATTTCGAACTGCACGAGGTCTTTTAGCATGCAGAAGATCACAGACGGCGCGGCGTCTTGCTGCTGAAAACGCTGGACCAATCGGTAAATTATTGGAGCAAGGGTGCATTTCGAACAATTTCCATATGATCTTTGTGTCGACTTTCAAAATAAAATTCAATAACTTTGGTTCTTTGTTCTGTGCTGAGTTTTTGCTAACAATAGGTCCTACAAATACTAAAACAAACATTTTAATAAAAATCAAAAGAGTCGTTTTGGAGAAAAATGTGATTTTTTACAAAGGTTTTAAACAGTTGTTTGGAAGGTTCTGTTTATTTTAACTGTAATCATAATAAATTAAATATATTAGATAGTGTTAAAAAACCACCATTTTGTGCCAAGTTTAAAAATCTGTTGCAGGTAGGCTGCACAGCTTTTGCACCATCATATGTTTTATTGTACAACAAGCTAGTTTTGTGTGACAAGCGACAAGTAAAAATGATAATTGATTCAATTGTAGTTGAGATAAAACTGATCACGTGACTTCTGTAACCCTTTGTTTATAAAAAAATTATTTTCATGTTTTCAAATTTAACATTATTTATTCTATTGAAAAGCAACGATTTGCAAAAATTGGTTAAGTTCGAAAAAGATATAAAGGAAATAACCCAAACTATGAAAATTTCGTAAAAAAACATAAAAAGCCTTTTTCCGTTATGCGATTTTTTTCGCAAAAGCTGAAAAGATTTATTATCTTTAAGTGCCTATTATTTAAGTGAATCGTGTGTACTGTGTAGTACTATTACGCCGCCGAAGGTCTTGGGTTCAATTCCCACACTATGCCTACTGAGAAATTGACAAAAATCCTCTAAAACTATAACTCTTGTCATAAAAAAGTGCCTATCCTCAGCCGTTCGGATTTGGCAGAAAATTGTAGGACCTGCATTTCTGCCAATAACCATCCCATATATGAGATGTAGCACCATCATTTTTTTTTCTTATTTAAAATCATTTGATCTGTTTTCTAGAAAAATAAACAAAAAATTTAAAAAAATATAAAAATTCTCTGTAGGTAACAAATTTTAATTAATACTAGTCACCCGTTAAAGGACTAGCTCAAATAAAAGTATGCCCGATTTTGGGAATTAATTTCGTTTCCTATTGATTTAAGAGAAAAAAAAACTAATGACTTGAAATTCCTAACATTTCTAGGTACTCTACAGTTAATGCTTAAAAATTAAGAGAGCGGTTGAACTCCAAAAAATAACTTTTCCTCGTTTGAACCTCAATAATAAGAATCAACATATAAAGTCAATTATTTATGAGGAGAATCTATTTAATTACCTTTCTCATCTGCATAAGTGGATAGATCCCCTCCCATACCATGTGTTTTTTTTGTCTTTCTTTACTAAACTTACAAAACAATTCTGTGTATGTAATGTAATTCTGTGCAGATCACCCTGTATAAATCAAATTACAAATGTTATTATAAAACCTAAATAACAATTAAGACTTTAAACATCTTGTCGAAATTAGTAAAATCTTTCTTGATTCAAAAAAGCTTTTAACGGTATTCAGTCCACAAAAATTGGCGTTTCCTCCCGGCGATCTCACTTGGACTCATTCGTTGACTATTAAGGGCCTTTTCAATACGCAATTTTTGTTAATTTCAGTTCATCTTATATAATTCAAAGCAAATACATCCCTGGGCAAAATATCTTTCACCTCTCTGATGTGATATGTCAGAGTATATAATAGATTGCTGTGCTCGCATTATATCACACGGATACTAGATGCAGTTGATTCTGTTTATTTAATATGCAAAACCTTGTCTCGGCCCTCACATGGGACCATGGGGCCTACGAGCGGAAGTTATTTATCGTTGATATACAACTCTACATTCATAGAAGAGTCTATATAGCTTTTAATAATAACGTCGACATCCATTATAAAGCTAAATCGAGCCACAGAGCTAAAGGAGGAATAGTTTAACATCTGTCTGTTCTAGCGCAGCCCTTTCACACATATGTATCAATCGAGAGTGCTGACAGTTTGTGATATCATTTTCATCATGCTTTATGTGATATGTAGATCTAGACGTACAAACTTGTATATGTATAGATTTTATGGTGTATAATGAAATAAAGTGGGTTTGAGATCAAAGTGCTTGACACATTGAATTTTGCACTAATTGATATGATTACCCTGGGATAGAAGTGGGCAATCATTAAAACCAGAACTCGAAGTGACGCTGACATTTATATTTAGACGATATAGATTTTGATGCATCGTTGACAGCTGCATCCACACCCACTATAGGATGACAGGACCACCGATTTTCACCTGTCACCTGTCCAAAGAAAGGGAATTTTAGATTTCCCACTTGAATTTTCTGCTCAAAAGCGTTTAATAGAGTGGCAAACCGTTTGCGAATGCACGACTATATGGTTATGAGACTGAGACTAAATTTTGTCAAACTGGCATTTAATAGCACAAAATGGAGGTGGTAGCAATTTTGTAGCGGCAGCGGCAGCTTATACTCACTGTGTAAATATGTTTTGCATTTTGATTGCACGCGGTTGATAATTTAATATGTTACCAAATTCGCGTGGGGTTGTTTATTGAAATTTCAGCCAAAAGTGGCAGCTCTATGATTGCCTGAGAGAAATGATGAATACACCAATTGAATTCAGTGTGGTGATAGTGACTATAATGCTCACAGTGAGTGCAGAATGCCTTGCATCGAGTCAGTGCCGTAGCCAGGATTTTGGTTCGGGGGGGGCTTGCTTCCAAATTTTACGAGAAATTCTTTAATCAAAAAACTATATATATCCCAATTTATTGATTTTTATTAGTTTTTAAATTGTATGTACTCAAACGAACATATACTTAAATTATTTTTTTATACACACATTTTATCAAAGCAGAAGACGTCTTAATTTTCTTTTTGACATGAGATCAATCACCTTATCTGGATCCACATTAATATCTGAATGAACAGATATCATAGCAAGTGAGCTTAATCTTGCATTCCCCATAACGCTTCGGGACACTGTTTTAATCCTTTTCATAGTTGAAAAGGTTCTTTCAACACTAGCTGTGGTCACTAGAGGCGTGGCCAAAACCGTAAGCAAGAAGTTTATACCTCTAAAGTTAGTCTTGTCACATATATCAAGCAATTTTAAAACTTCGATAGAAGGATCAATCGACTATATTTTTTCGCACCAGAGAATGTACTCAGCTTTCACAGCTGACAACGAAATTGCATTATCAAAGTAACATGTTAGCTTTTCCATTTCGTTGACTCGCCCAACAGCAGAAAAACCTGGGAGAAGAGCTTGAAATGATGGTAGAACGTCTTCGTTGATCATGAATCTGTCGTAAGATTTTGTATTAACGAATCTATTCAAGGAATCAATACAGACACTCTAAAATAGGATTCAGTAGAAGAGGTTTCTGGATTGGAGCGCGTGGTTTGTTTCAATGAAGTTCTTGGAGTCCTCGGCAAGGTTAGATACGGATTGAAAAGCCTCTCTGAAAAAATCTTCGGCTTTTTCTCTGATGTTCCCAAGAGAATTCAGAACTCTTCTTTGGTGCGGTCGATTGCAGAAACGAAATCTAAGGATTTGTTCTGTAGGAAAACTGATAAGGGCAGCGTTAAACTGAACAGCTTTTCGGCCAAAAGTGTTGATGCCTTCGAAGACATCGCCCACGTTCTGCTCGTTAATTCTTCAAGACTTATTGAGATTCATTTGAAGAGCTCTACAAAGGAAATAATACTGTATATTAGAAAGTTTTAGTTTTTATTTTAGACTTTCGGGGGGGGGGGCTTCAGCCCCTCAAGCCCCCCCCCTGGCTACGTGCCTGCATCGAGTTGGTCTTTTAAGCGACCGACAATGGTTGTATTAAGATACACAGGCTCTCAATTCAATGTGCAATAATTGCAACTTTGTGAGGCAATTTTATTTATTTAAAATTGTTTTTAAGTTGAATTAATTGGATAACGGATGGTTTTCTGGGAACAAGGGGATTTAAGTACATGATAGCGGTATTTTTGAAGAATATATGATTTATGATGATTTTGTTTTTAATAGTTGAGTGGGTGTTTTTTATAAAATTTCATAGTTTTTTGCCATTTTTGATACCTTTAATTTTGAACAAAATTTTACAGACTGTGTAATAAGAGGAACGACTTTTATGAAGACTTTAATTTAAGTAATTTCTCAGAAAATTGAGAAAAAAACTATATCGCAAATTTCCATATGATCTCTGATATAAGAAAAATAAGAAACAATGTAGTTACATGCATCTTTATAGTCATTATAGTAATTAGAGAGAGAATCAATTTTAACCTTTTCGGTCTGAAATGTGTATCTTCAAATCAAATATTTTGTTTGCAAATTAATTGATGGAAAAATTTTCTCAATTATAAAAATGGTTTCAAACGTATAAATTTTTAAATTTTTGTCAAGGTGAGTTATTGGCGTAAAGATAAAAGACAAGTGGTACACCAAGGGTTCTATAATATATTAAGAAGATTTATTAAATTTAATAAAATAAAAAAACACTCATACGCCTGGGTGAACAACTTTATTGTAATTGCTAAATATATTTTGTATTGGTTAAACAATGAACTAATGATTTCAATCAAATTATCATATTTAAAAGATAGAGAAGCCGAAAAATGTTAGTCTCGCAATTATATAATATGTTTGTACGTGTAAGCAGTTACAAACGGAACTACTGGAAGGGTTTTTTTAACTTTTAGCTTGGTAACTTCTTATTATTCGTAAGAACAGCTATAGGTCTGTTTGAAACTTATTGAATTTTGTATAGATATGCCAAGTTTAAATATTTATTTATGGACGAGTCTAGAGAACAAATAACAAACTAGAAAAGTAGTAAAAGTGTGTTTAATATTTAGAACTCTTATGAACCCGAATTTTGTTAGATACTACGCATTTATACCCTTTAAACATTTAAAAATAAAGACTTTACCTACTGAAAAATATACAATCTCGTTATATAGATACTTAGAATGTTTTTCGAAAAAAATGGCCTTTCCTTATGGCACGCATGTTTCGTCATTTTTAGATCTCCAATAATTCAATTTCCTGTATGGAAAATCACTTAAAAAAATAAATTCTCAGGAAGATACTCTTCAAGTATTTATGCCAAGGCAAAGTTGCGGAAGCCACTTTTTTATTTGTGTTTCTTGTATAATCACTATATCTTTCTAAAATATTCGAAATTCAAACAGACATTTTGACATCACATTCAATACTGAGGACAGAAAATTTTCAATCGCTAACTAAAAATTTTCAGTCGTATTTATTAGATTTTTGTCTACTTAGACACTATCTAATTGGTGGATATATGCTTTATTTAATAAAAATTAATATAACATTATTCACGGTTTAGACAATCTAATCTTGTGTCCAAGTTAGGCAGCATTAAGACAACAAGGTTTTTGAACACATTTTCCAAAGTTGGACAGTTGTCTAAAGTAAGAGAACGTTTGTAAATAAGACCATTTATCTTTATACAGTAAAATGGTATAAAAAAAAAAACAAATAAATAATACAATAAATGACGGATATAAGAAAGCCTTTTTTTATATATAAGAAAATTTGTTATATAACATTATTTCTTTTCTTAGACGATAATGTGGGTATTTAATGAATCTCAACAAACAATAAACAAAATTTATTCATTTTTAGCTATTTTAAGGGTGAAATAGAATAAAAATAAAAATACTGTCATATTTTTAACATTATTTTTGTTTTTGAAATATTATACATATTTAAAGGATATGGACATCGAAGTTCATCTTAAGAAATTTGTTCTTTTTATAGGCTTTTCATAGACTTTAAAAAAATCTTTTTTATGGTTATATTTAGAAGACGGACTCCGAGGATATTTTTAAAACTTGGCTATTTTTAGTGTAAAATGAAAACAAAAATATTAAAAATATAGAGTAAATAAAATTTAGTAAATAACAAAAAAAAATATGTTGAGAAAAAATTTAAAAATAACTGGATGATGGATAAGGTAAGCATACTTTTTTATATCGCAGAGGATTGCGCGGGTGCTAGACTCAGCGAAGCGATATAAAATTTAATTGCATATAATTATAGAGGGTACCACAATCAATTTTGACATCTTGCTTTAATAGTAAAAATGTGATTCCCTCTGCAGCTTATTCATTGGGTTCTGTAATCAAGGTGAAAATAATTCTGAATTTGTAATTCTTTAAATTGTCTACTTAAGGCCGCAGTTAAAGCTATCATTGTAAATTTGAATTTGAGACATTAAGAAAGCTAAATCAGGGCTATTATGATGTCAACAAAAATAAAATTGAAGCTTTATAACATGATGCCTTACAAATATGTAACAGTGTTATTTATTTATTTATATTAAATCCGTGCAAACTGGGGACAGGCAAGTTAGTGATAAATAAATCTGAGAATTTATTTGATGATATTAACTCTAAAAAATCCGAGACAAGTCTTGACATCCATCTTATTCACACCTCATTGAGTTTTCGGTGATGTTAGGTCCCAGAAAATAAGGCCTTTGAAACAAATACAAAAACTACATTATCATGTAGTTCACAGACATGAATTTACGTTCACATCTATAAAGATTTCTCATTTCCACACAAGCTGAGTAGACTTAGGAGATAAATCATAATAACCCCAGAGTAACGTTTGCTTAAATAACGCACAGATTAAAAACTCGAGTTCATACAACATATTCAACTTCACAAGTAATAAAGCTAATTCAATTCTTCGTTGGATAAAAAGACAAACAAGACAATTTTGATTTGATCCTTTTGTTATCAAACAGCTTTTTGTAACACTTGTTCGACCCTTTCTGGAATATGGTTGTCAGGTTTGGTCACCTCATTATGATTCCCATAAAGCTGGATTAGAACAGGTGCACAATGAAATGAAATTGGGTTGGGAAAATCTAAGTTCCTCTTTACATTAACAGACTTAATCTAATTAACATGCATAGTCCAGAGAGCAGACGGTCGTATTTATCTTGCGTCTTTATTTTTAAACTTATACATAAATGGAAATATAGACTCTTTACACTTTCTGTCTCGTATAAAATTTAATATTCCCCAAAGAAACTTGAGGAATCTGGCCGATTGCATATTTATCTCAAATTATCGGACTAATTATCGTTCATAATTAATCTTAATAAAATGATTAAATTATTTAATTTCTTCAACAATAATAATAACAATTTGTCTAATCAAACTGTCAATACAAATAAATGTAAATTAACATTTTTTTCAATTTTAAAACATGGAAACATAAATTTGTAAGCAAATAATTTAGTTGTGTTGAGTAAATGAAGAATAAACAACGCTAAAAGTATAAAAGTGTGTACTATAGTTAATAGCAAAAAACTTTCAAACGGTAACGAAAGTAATATTATTTGACCTTTTTTTAAAATAAAAAGTTTATTGTGTCTATCTCAAAGTTTTATTTTGCATTTACGAAAATAAATATCAAATCATTTTTTTAAATTACCAATTTATAAAATTTATTCTATCTATAAAGGTGTGGTTTAGTATTTTATTTTATGTTTTTTTTTCGAACTCAATATAAAGAAAAATGTTTCAACATTTGCAAAAGCAAATATTTACTGATTTATAACTATGCTAGTATTAAAATCTTTTCCAAATGTGTGTCGTAAAAATGTATTAATGAAAGTCATAAACTTTTCAATCCTACGCATTTTATTCCAATGACCTTCAAAAAGATACCTTGATGCTTTTCACATATCATATACATATATACATACGTAGTAGAGGTAATAAAAAATATCAACCATCCATCAAATTGAAACCCTCAAGCTATAACTAGCACTATAAATCCCATTGGTGTACCTATATAAATCCCCTTATAAGAGATTAAACTTCATTTAAGTAATTCCTCAAAGTTCGTTTTAAATCTTATTTGATTTCATTTTAAATGCGTAAACTAAATTGCTTCGCACGAAAGACGTCGTTTTAAATGTCTAAATCCAATTTTAAAGTCTCTCATATTCACGCCCGCCTTCATCATCATCATCATCGTCAGCCTTCATCATATATGCATGTAGCTATGTATGTATACATATGATTATGTTTGACTACAAGTTGTATATCAAATCATTCCGAATCGTTTCACACCCCGACTTTAGGCTTGTTGGATTGTTATACATTTTGTGTTTTTTTTTTATTTTTTTATTCTGTCGATTTACATTTTATTTTTATTTTTTTCTTCGTCTGACATTAATCCCTAGTAATCTTCTATTTATAGCAATTACGCATTTACACACGCGGGGCATATTGTGTGTAGACTGTATAAAGAGTATAAGGTGAACCTTACATGTAAAACGTGTAATGAACTCATTTCCCCACTCATTTTGCCAACTGTCAGTTCTGACATCATGAGTGTAGACTTAAATAGTTGACTTTAAGATATAATATTTCAGATACTTCAACCTACCTGGTTTGGAATGAAATTAAAGAAAAAAAAAAAAGGCAATTCACCCGTATGTGTGTTGTGTACCTACCTACCTACCAGGCAGTGTACCAACAGAAGTATACATAAGTACCTACTTTAAGATATAATTTTAACATGTATACGCGCTTTAATTGCGCTCCATGTCTTTGGGAGTTAACTTCGGGGGAGTGGAGTAGAATGGAGAGTGAAGTGGAGACTACCATGATCCAGAGCACTCAAATTGAATGTCTCGATGTGATGTTGGTGTGGGTTGGGCATGTTAATTTGTTTTCTGGTAATGAACGCTCAACGCTTTGATCATAGGTATACGCGGATATACCCACCACGGATGCTACTTCTGACTATAGACCTATGTGAGGCAATATATATGCATATCTATAGCTCGCATAGGCTTACTCGTACAATTAAGTCGGTTAATTTTCCAATTTTCTGAAAACATGAAGGGGACTTTTGCCGAAATCCTTTGAAGTTTTTTTTTATATTTTTTTTTTTTTTGCTTGTTAAATAGATTTACATCGCTCGATTGGTAATTGAAAGCTATTACTACGGATGTTTAGTTGAACATCTATGATATCATCTTAAATAATATTCATGTATAGCAACAACAAAAAGAGAAAAATATAAGTATATAGATACAAATAATCGAATTTTATTTGTAAAAACCTTTGAGCTGTAAAATCAATTTCCCGATCAAGAAAAGTCAACTTTATCTTTACCCACATTATATAACGTAAGAAAAAGGACAAAATCCTTCGATTATCGTTTGCTTGAAGAAATCAACTAATGAACCCACAGACTTGACGGCGTCTTTGTGTCTGTTGACAATCTTTTCTTTGCCTCTATCTCTATAAAGTCTCTAAAAGATACTTTGTCCTTGAAACTTTGGTATGTACGGATATAGTAGATGATGACAACGATGGCGGTAGCATAAGATGATATAAAAAAAGTGAAGCAAAACAATGCAAAAAAAAAAAAAAACTGCAAGTGAATTGGTTTGAAAATGAATCGAATGCCACATCTTATAGATATAAAGATACAATTTTGTTGTTTTTATTTTTGTATTACTGCGGATGACATTTCTTGTCGCTTTGGCGGTCTCTCTTGTAGATATATATAGTGCTTAACAATTGGGTGATGATAGTATAAGAGATTCGTAAAAATATACAATTATCTACTATGTACACTCCAAGTCAATTGTAGAGGGACACTTTTTTAACTAATTTATTGAAGTCTAATTTCCACACGAAAAAAATGGCTTCAAATTAATTTTAGAAAAAAAATATTTATAAGTAACGTGAAAAAATATCTTTAAGGAAGTCACGTATCCTTTAAGGGTTCCCCTTATCACTGCGGGTTCTGGAAAAACAGAAAATTGTTGGTCCCTTCCATTCCTTTTGAAATCATGGTCTTTGATTTTTGTATATATATTTAGAACAATACAAAAGAAACGAAGACTAAAATAAATATCTAAGACGCATTATTTTTTTTTTGCTTTGCTTGTACATACCAAGTGTTCGTCGTTATTTTGTATTTTTTCGATTTAAAAAGTTCAATATCATGATATGTACAAATTGGGCGAATTTTTATTTTACATTCACAGGTGAAAATTTTACAAATTTGTCACATTTGTCTGATAAATGTTCATTGTTCAGTTCAAAAAATAATATTGACAGAGGACATAGTTGTCAGTTAAATACAAAGACAAATTTGTCATGACAATTTTGACATTTTCAAATAATAACAAATTTTTCATTCTTAAAATTAAAAAAAAATTGTAGTGATCTCACATTTTAACTAGCAAACTTTTAACTTCACTGTCAAAATTTGACCGTAAGTAAATTCCTTACCATTTTTAATTTTGAGCTTAAATACAATAAATCAAATGCTTAAATATTATCAACTAAATACTGACAAATATATAAATTACTAAATTTTTGTTGTTCCTCAAAAATTTTAGTAGACAAAAGTTTGTCATATAATTCATGACAAATTGGCCAGTTCAGGATTTCGGAAATATGAATGTAATTTCTAAGTGAGATTTCTTACTCTTGCTGTCTACAAGCTGAGACTGATATTTTTTTGGATTCGATTGCTCGATTATTTTTTGTCGTAATTGAGCAATTCTAGTGGGGAAATTTTCAGGTTTATCCTTCTCCTCAGTGAAGCTGACAGAAGTTTGATCAGTTAGATCTCAGAAACGCGAACTGGCTAAATTCTTTGAAAATCCTTGACAATTAATTTTTAAGCTCCAAAAACATGACAACTGTGATACATATATTTTACGACAATTCTACAAAATTGTAAAAATATTTGTTGTTCAGGAATTTGAAAATTATCAACTTGTCACTTTAAAAAGCCTTTGTGTTAGGTAAGTTTAATAAAGAATAAAGACATGGAAAAAAATGGAAAACTTTCCATTGATGTGCAGTGTACAGTGTTACAATAAAGAAGGTTTACTACACCTTAACCTCTATATATCCTAGAAATATCTATATGTACGTACATGGATAAGTAGATGCAATATTATTCCTTTCTGTTTTGTACTTGCTCGCTTTTCCTTTGTTGTACGTACCCCGTACATACATACATACGTTCACAATATAATCCAAAAGTGAATTTCAATTAATTTAGCTCGCGCACTGTTTGCTTCAATGGATATTTTAAGTGAGTGGCTCTTAAGATTGAAGCTCCAGACACAGATAAGATGGAACTTCAAAAGTTTCTTCTGTTTTGAATCGCATCATATATATTTATGTATACCTACGTTAAGTATCAAGAACAACTGCATTAAATTGTATAAAAAATATAAACTTGAAAACAGAAACACTTTTTTGAAGTTCCTTTATGCGGTTTGCATATTTTTATATACATACATAAAATTTAAGAGCGTATTGTAGATAGGTGCACAAAACGCCAAAACGCACAAAACCTTGTAGAACTAAGATTCCAAAGAAGAATGATATATTTTTAACTTTTGTATTTTTGCAATCTTGAGACAAACATTTTTGCTCTGTAAACATCTATGCCGGGAGTAGGGTGAACAAAAAAGGTTGGCCTTACGTGTAGCACGTTACGTGTCATATGTGCATGGTACAATATGTAAACCGAAATCTGGCACTCGGCCGAACGTTTATGTTTACACATCTTAACCGTGAGTATCGGCAATCACACATTTTTGTTTAAATAAATTAACACAAATATTTTTAATATTTTAATTTATACGTCGGAACTTATGTAATAATTAACGCACAGGAAGGAATAGAACATATACAAAAGTCTGACAGGTTTTTTGTATGCCTTTGCTGGGAATAAAGGGTTAAAAGTAGCGATACATTTCAGGACTATTATTGATTAAATTCATTTCTTCAAGCCGTTCATCGTTGGGCGCCATTGTTCTTTTCTTATCTATTAGAAAAGATTAGATTTCTATTTTTTTTAATTATAATAATATTCAGGCCCATCATAGAATCCATCAAGGAAAATCCCCGAATGAATTATTCCATTACGCGCCTCAAAAAAATTAGGATCCACAAAATCCGAATGGAATCAAAAAAGCAATGCCCCATTCAAAGAATTAATTCTGAATTTCGAATTCAACTCTCCTATGTCACACCAATACTGGTAGCTATTAAAAACTTCCCTTTTTATTTTCCGCAAAAATTGCTTAATATGTGTATTAAGTATAAGTGCAAAGAGTTGTTTAACAGATGTCGGTTTAGAAAAGCTTTAGGTCTTTAGTATTTAATATGTAGTTCCAATTTTAAGAACTCATAGTGCAGCACAACTCCCTAGTTTTAGATTCATGTCGATTTTCATTTGCCACCAGAGATCAAAAATTTTGTATTTCCAAAAGAAATAAAGTGCACAACTGGGTTGCACGAACTTGCTTTTGTGGGCGATCACACTGTGGTTTTAAAGAATGTATGCTTTACACTTTAAATTGTTAAAAAATCAATATAATTAGAAATAAATTGAAACTGTTTTGACACCAACGCAATGTACACCATCCGATTTCTAAACAAATCTCAATTTATGAGAAAAAGATTTTTCATATATACAATTTTTAAAACATTTTTAAGAAAAAAAAGGCACGCCATATTTTAGAACTTATTAATTTTTGAAATATCGAATTTTTAAAAATTAATTTTAAATTTTTTTTTTAAATCCAAAAATTGTTTCTTTTTTAAATTTTGACATGCAATATTATTTGATCTTATCAGAAGCTCATGTGTAAAAAATTTCATTTAAATTGCTTGAACAGATAATGAGATAGTCTAAAATCAAAAAAATGGTTCTATGAAAGATACTATTTTAGACGATATATTAAATTTTCTTCTCAATAATATGATACTTAGATAGTACTGATATTAGTTCACCTAAAAATTTTAATCAAAATAGTATGAGTAGTTTTTGAGAAAAATGAGATTTTCCATACTTGTTTTATAACATTTGTATAGGAGGTGCCGTTATTTTTGGCTATAAGAATAATTTGTATTTAAAATCTAATAAATAATGTCAAAAAACTGCTGGATGCCAAGTTTAGTAAAAATTGACCAAGTCGTTTTCGAATTATGAAGTTTTCAAAAATTAAAAATAAATACATTTTGGTATGCAATAATTTTTAAGCTTTTTGAAAATTCTCTAATCCCTGAGCACTATTACACTAACTATTACAGCTGATATTTGTTTATTTTTTCAATGCTAATTAAAGTTATAAAAATAAAGTGGTTTCAAATGTAGGGAGGAACTAATTTTGTTTCAAAAGTCATGTGTTATTTTATTTCATCGGTTTTTTTTAAAGCGCATTATTTAGTTTATTAATTAATAATTGTTAATTGTTTTGCATACAATTCTTTTAGGGTTTAAATACTTTTAACAAAATAAAGATGAATTTATTGGAGTTTACAACCATTGCAAATTTAATAATTTATAACAAAACTCCTTTTGATTGAAACACAAGCGCTTTCCACTTGGCTACGAAAAGAATCAGTTGTTGTAGAAAAGGACGTCATTCGGAATTAGTGTTAGTAAATTTTCCACTACGATTACACTACGAATGGATTCTGTAACAAATTTTTAGTGATTCGTAGCACATTTTTTATTACGATGGAATTTGTGATAGGGCTGATTAATAATATTAATTTTAACTATATGACTCTAAGACCATCGTCTGTCGTTAGTCTGTAGAACCAAATTTTAAATAGACAATAATTTTATATAATTTTTTTAATTTGTATAATTTATTTATTTATTTTTTTTTTTAATGTAACAAGTTTTACATCATAAGCCTTTAGGTCCTTACCAAGTCACTATTTCTCCCCGTTATCGAAGTTTCTTGATATTTTAAACAAAAATTTCACTTGCTGATATAGTATAAGGGTAAAACACTGTCAATGTCCAACACACTGTGCCAAATAATCAAGTAAATAAAATTCTAAGAATAAACGAACTGACTTCCATATTTCGCAGATATTTTATGGAAACAAAAAGGCACACAACGATTAAACAAAAAACAAATATAATTACGCTGGTTAGACGTGCAATAATATTTGTTTTTTGTTATAAACATTCATCTTCCTGTCAAAAGGAAACCTCTGCTTGCAGGAAAGCTTCTGCAGTTTCAGTACAAATATAAAGCACCACGCACGTTGTTGTCCTCATCTTCGTTGTTGATGGTTGAAGACAAAGCATTTTACCAACAAAAAGAAGACTCAAATGATGAAAATAATAATAGAACACACAAATTCTGTCAACATATAGGTGTGTGCCTACATCTTATATACAGTTATGCGTTGTCGTCATCGTTCGTCATTTGGTGATGGTGCTACTAGACAATATGTACATATATAAAGCTCCAGGGCAACTAGAGTCTTCTTCTCACAGTTGCAGAAATCCTTAGAGATAAAAGCAAAAGCAGTAAACTTCGTCGACCGTGGGCAAGGATTTGTGTGAACTTTTTCTTTTTTGTTGTCTTTTTTATGCTCACATGCAAAAAAGGGCTTAACAACTTGGTCACGTTTTCAAAAGTTGTTGTTAGGAAAATGTTTTATTTTGCTTCGTTTGTTGGTTCCTTTACAGCAGAATTATTACAACAACATCGGCACTGCTGCCGCGGAGGTAATGGTGTTCTTTTTTTTTTGTATGTCCTGTGCACACTTCCACATGGAACTTACATACAAAACACATGGACACTAAGCCATGCTTGAGTTCTCTACTTCAACTGATCCTTCTCAGCTTTGTTCTTGACTGCACCATATAGTCCATCAGTGTACCTCTGCTTATCCTCGTGCTTAATAATGTTTGTTTGCTTTTTTGCGTTCTAGTAGCACTGGCAAACAGGAGTAGTTCTCCCGCTTGTAAGTTGTACGTTGGTCTTGTTCATTTATACAAAGGGTCAAAAGCAACAATCTTTCGCGTGTGTGCATATAGACCTTCGAGCTATATGAAGAGAGATCCGGTAAGTAGCCGTTAATACTTCGATGTATGCAAATACAACATCTAAGTATAGAATGGTGGTCAGTGAATATAATCTTCGGACATAATGCCGTTCCAGACCATCACCACCGCGGCGCTGAGCTCTTTACAAGAGCCATTTTGGCTCATTGCATGATAAAATGTAAACAGACGATGAGCTTGTAACATTTGCACCTATTTGTTAATTGGAAGGGAGGCGCACACAGCATATACACATGACCAAACTCGACTTTTCTTTAGAGTTTGGATATTGCAGAGTCCTTTGTTGAGCTCGCTGAGCCAAATAGATGCGTGACTAGGTATATACACGTTGTATGGACGCTGTTGCAATTTGTTCCTGCTGCCGCAATTCCGTGCATATATTATGCGAGTTCAGGGTTATATTGTAATTATACTTGGAGGCAGCGACACGGGGTGTGTTTGGACAACAAGTATAGATATAAGGGTACTATATATATAAGTGACTGTCTAGGTTGATCCTGAGGTTCTTTGAGTTTTACAATGCTCTTATAGTTTGTGCATAGATAAACAGCATCATCATTATCATCAGGAAGGCTATCCTGTCTTCTATATAGATTGACGGGTTTATTGTTATGTATCCAGAGTCTATATCGGTTCATTCTAATCGATATGGCAGCCAATTTACTAATGATTTCAAACTTCAGCAGTGGAATGGTGACTGTGAGACTGCCAAATCCTTTTTCATAGAAAGGGTTTGCATTTTAGATACACATACATATGTACAATTCAGTATTTTGGTCGCATTAAATGGTCATCATAATAATGTTGGCAAAGCCACAAGGTAAATGAGGTTTTGGGGAAATGATGTTCGTATATAGGAAACAAACGCATTATTGATGCATGTTCCATTGAATGCATATTGTGGTCAAAATAATTACTGCAGAAAAGCCATTTGCCAAATATCAGTGCGGCTTGGTATGGTGTGGTGGTCTTTAAATACTAGATTATACAATGATATTGGTATAATTACGATATTCAAACTCAAAGAGATAAACGGTTTCTGTAATACTGTTAACTGGAATATCTATTTTAGGAATAGAAACCTTAACGAGCCCATTTAATTTAAGGTTATAGGTTTTTTTTCTTTTTTTTTTTTTTGTTTACTTCTAATTTATGAGTATCTGGGTACCAGTGTTGTGATTGAATTGACATCGACAGTGGAGATAGTTTTTCCTTTAATTACAACCGAACGGATTCTTAAGAAATTTGACTCAAAAATCGATTACATTGGAGAAAATGTTGAAAAATTTACTATTTTATCGAATTGTCTATGTCAGTTCTTATAAATGCGAGCTGACAGATACATGGCTATGTCATTCCCGTCAAATTCATTCAACTGTGCACTGATAATATAGACTTCTCGCTGCTTCATTAAGGTCAGTTGCAAAATTTTACACAAATCTTTACAATAGCTTGGATACAATGGCGATATTAATTTCACTAACTAAAATCAGCGAGCTTTCAACTGTGTAAAGTGTAATTAAACGTATAGAGATACAAAAGCGGATAAAATGTCAACAAAAAGGTATAACTATCATCGACAAGTTGAACTGAACATTCCATCAGACATCTACTTTCTATATTGGAGGTACATATGACGTAGTCAAAGTAAGAAGTACAAAAAAAAAACATGAGAAATCGATAATTAAGTAGGTATTTTTCTCTTTTTCTTTTGTTTAAATTAACTCTTTCCATTGTATTTAAATAAAATTGCGTAATTATTATAATTTTCAGATTATATTTAGGAATTTGTGTTCCTATAATCCGCTTATATTTCAAACAATGTACCAGGTCGAAGATCAAACGAAGAATAAATCTTTCCATAATCGCTGTTTCTTTGAAATAAAAAGGCAATATACTTATAGCAAAACCCTCCTTTGAACAATTGATGGAATTAAGATGAAAGTGAAGAGGATGTGGACTTTGTCAAAATTGGATGAGGACTAGGATTATTTATATTGATATGAAAATTCACCTTTTAAATATTTGGATCCGGTCAGAGTTCCAAATTGAAAATTTTTTTAAGTAATTATTTAATCAAACAAATTAATATTTAATTATTCCGAAATATTTCTCAACTTAAATAATTACCCAAAAAAATTGGAATTTGCAACTTTAAGTGTTTTAATGAACGAAAATCGAAGAAAAAATAGTAAATTCGTTCCTTTAGACATAATTAGGTATTTGTTTTCGGATTTGCAGCGTAATTTAATTATTAAGAGTGCACTTTTGTACTCACCCCGAACGTTTGGCATCAAGTTTCATTTAGCGTGGTCACCGAGAAACTTCCTTTACTTTGAAACTCTGTGATTTTCTGCCTAAAACAATAAATTTCAAATTTCATATAAAAAAATAAAATGTATAATTCTAGACAGAAAATTACAAAATTTTAATTTAAAGGAACGCACATTGTACAATGTACTTATTTAAAAATATCAACTTGTGTGTGGCTTAGTTGACTCAAATGCAGTTGTCAAACAATATAAAACCTAAATGGGGATTGGGGTGGACCTGATCACATAACTTCGGTAGCGCAATGCGTACCGCATATATGTACCTATGATTCTGAAAGAAGCTTGATCGTGTTCCATTCTCAGTGAGGGCAAAAAGGTTTTTTTTTTAAATAAAATTTATCAAATAGACCAAGCACCAATAAAAAAGGAGCCTGATGATCGGCGTAGTAATCTTGAAATAGCTATAACTCCAGCTGAACAATGTTCTCTGAACACCCATTTAATAACACACATTTAAAAAATACAAGAGCAAACAGATGTTTCAAGGTACATATTAATGGCGGGGTGTCCGATTTAATAAATTTCTCTGCTGGTGTACCTCAGGGCTCGGTTCTCGGACCAGTGTTATACAATTTATACACATCCGATTTCCCAACACTTCCTAACTGCGATATAGCAATATATGCCGATGACACAGCAATTCTTTCGTCGCATGAATTTGGTCTTAATATTGAGATAAATTTAAAAAATGCGGCTAAAATATTGCAAAATTATTACACAAAGTGGAAAATAAAGCTCAATGCCGATCCAAGCAATCTTTTATACTCGGAAAAGAAAACCTTGCTTACTTCCGGCTAATCAGCTTATTATTAATGGACACCCCATAATGTGGGAGCCTTCGGTAAAATACTTGGGCATATACCTTGATAGTAAACTGACTTTTAAAGAACACAATATGCGAACAATTAAAAAAATAAATATTGCAATCAAAATGTTGTATCCATTCATAAATCGAAAATCTATACTTTCGAATGAAAATAAAGTAATCATACACAAAACTATTTTCCAAGCAATACTTCTATATGGATGCCAGATTTGGGGTAAATGTGCTCAATGTCACATTAAAAAATTACAAATATCTCAGAGAAAAATTTTAAAAATGATGATGAATGCACCTTGGCACCATTCTACATTAGACCTTCATTTGAGAGCTAATGTTGAATTGATCCCAAATAGAATTAATAAACTTAATGATTTATTTAAACTCAGATGTGACATCCCACAGAATCCTCCTTTAAATTTAACAAATTCATTCCATTTAAGCTATATTCAAAAGAAAAAACAGAAATGTTTCTTTTAAAATTTATTATCTTACACTTATCGATATTTAACAAAAATCAATTTCGTTTTCACCAATTATAAAAAGCATGAAGATCAATTTGAAGCATTTCTCATTCAAGATTATTTCAAGATAATTAGAAATAGATTTAAATATGCTAACATCATCAGCATATTTAAGACAATTATAGTAGGTACTTCTAAACTGATGGGAGATCATTAATAAATAATATAAAAAGAATTGGACTCAAACGGCTGTCCTGTGGAAGTCCAGATTTCACAACAAAACTTTTTGATTAATAAACAAAGTCTATGTAAATAAATAAAATTTTTGAGAAAATTTTTTAATTTGGCAGAAGCCTCCCTGTCCATATTTTTTGTGTGTTCATTTTGTGATAATTTGTGTACCTCTTGGGTCGTGTATTCTAGAGATATGCCCAACTTATTTCCATTTAAGTAAATTATTTCTGCACAGTTAACTATGTACGGTACGTCCGTTAAACAAGTTCTTCGCCTAATTTCAGTATTTCGTACGATCTTGCTAATTCTAAGGTTAAATAATTTCCTCTTATTTATATAGGTTTAGCATAATTTATCTTTAATATTTCGAGTAAATTTAAGTTAAATTTAATTTAATTTTTTATTAAGAAACCTGAACTTATTCTGAACATAGATACTTAAATAATAATATGTAATTCTTTTTTTCCAAAAGAACTAGAATTTTCGGCAGTGAAAAGTAGAAAGGTGTTACACGATTCTTATTATAAATCAATAAATGTCTGACAATATTTTGTCGTATTCGATGTGCATTTTAAGCTATTTTTCTACCCCCCTCCCCCAGGTTACTTGAAAGCTTATCAAAACCAATAACTCCTTTGAATTCAGTAAAATAGCAAAAGAAACGTTGTAATTTATGTATATATGTAGTAACTTCGAAAATCCATATTTCATATCAATAATTAGATAGGGCAGGGGTAATTCATTTTGAACCTTTTGAACTGTCAGCACCTGTCAATCCTATTTGCCTCACTTGTTCTCGTGTATTATTATCCCCTTTCAGAACGGCAGCGCAGCCCAGTGCCAGCATTCTGTTTTACTTGTATGTGTGAATATCAACAGCAGAATTATTATAGAAAACCATCAAGAGCCTACAACACAATTGCTTATCCCATATAGCAAAAGCAATACCACCCATCGAGTAACCGCACCATTGGAACGGCTCTATATATACTCCCTATATTGACTGTGCAATTGACAGGTACGCAATAACTGGAAAATAAATACAGTGTCGTCGTCACTGTAAATCATTTGCAGGGTGCGTTCAGTCATCATGAATTAAACTCACAGCAATAAAATATCGATTACGCCTCATTTTGTGGCTGGCTTTTTTGCTCCTTCTGGTTCTGCAGTTGAAGCCTATATACCTATACACAACACACGTCGTATAGGTTACTTACTATACTGCACTAAATAGGTTTCCTTGATCATCTATATAGAGGTGGAGTTGATAGGCAGGAGTAGGAGACTACCACTCACTGTTTCGGATATAGTTTACGCACAAGTCGATTGTGGCACGCACCGATGATGTTAAGGTATATATGAAACAATAACAGGCTGCAAAAAATAAAGAAACGAACAAAAAATCCTTAATCAATTCAATTAAATCGAAAAATATCCCCGTATGTGGCCACATGCGTGGCCAAGGGACACTGAACAGAACACGGTATACGCGAAGGCGACTTACACTGACGCCACAGAGCTAAGAAGTTCGTTTCTGACACAAAGCTCATGAAAAATGCATCTCGATGGGTGTTGGCGGCGTTGTTATTCGCCGCATAAATTGATCTCCAAGATGCAGTTCCAGTTGCAGTGCTGCTCGGCACTGTATTGCGGTGCGGTGGTAACCGACCATAACTAAGCGCGAGCACGATAGAAGAATAGCTGATGAGCTTCACCGGTTTAGGCACTGAGGCACAGGCACATGATCACATCGTGCATGATGATGCGGGCTGCTTCAAGTACCACCCAGTTTTAATTATCGCCAGAGGTGCAATGCAAGAAATCATCTTGTATGATGTGAACGGGACACGCCAATTGCCAATTAAAGTTACTAGAATGCCAAATGGTATGGTTATATATACGAGCTGTTTACAGGTGATACTATTCGCACTTCTCTAGGCGAATTGAAGGGAATTACAAGAATACATTCTTGCCAGAAATTTTTGAATTGCACGAAGTAATGTGACATGTGAAAGATTCTTAATAAAAAAAATCCCATCCCGATTATAGATTGAATTAATATTTTGAGTAAAAACGGTCAGCAATTTTATGTGGAAAAGATATTTTTGGATTCTATAAAATGTTTATGAAAATTTTTTGAGAAACTTGGTTGACAATATTCAAGATAAGTCAAACCACAATAACTCCTTTTGTAAATTTATACCTAGATCTATTTGTACGGGAAATTATGCGTTTCCGCCAAGCCACAGTCAACAATAAAATGTGCTTTTTCTGATGTAACAGCGGCGGCGGCGGACCCTACATAGACATTCAACTAACATATATGTACCAGCCACCCACCTCTGGCCGATAGCACAATATACGAAGGTAGCTGAACATTTAGCTCTGTGAAAATTCTTTTATTTCTACTTGTTATTCAGTATATATAAGTAAATAAGTGCAATTAAGTTTAAATAAAGTATAAATCTACTTACCAACTATATTCTCAAATAGTGAAATCTACACTTTAACGCGAAAATTAGATTTTTAATTTTTGATTTTGTTTCACATTTCTGTGAGAATATAAGCAAATTGAAAATGTCAGCTTCTAAACCAAATGAGCAGCAACGAAAGCTCAGGTCGGCGGAAAAATACTCAAATTCCCCTCTACCTTATACTAGTTCCCGTGCAACAATTTCAGCTCCAACACAACAACTGTGGAACAAAATAGAATCCCGTTTTGATTCGCTCACTAAAACTTTGACTGATTCAATCGTGTCACAATTAAAAGCCGAAATCAACAATATGTGTGAGAGTTTATCTACGCGGATTAACAACATTGAGCTTGATTTTGATAAAAGAATTAAATCACTCGAAAATATATTCAATGACAGGCTCAGCTGTATTAATCACTCGTTGTTTATATTGGGAGGCAGAGTCGACACTTTGGAACAACAAGGGTGCAGATTGGACACGCATGAGGAGGAAATCACTTTTGTTAAAACACAGATGTTGGAAAACGACCAAACTACACTAAAAATTCAAATTGACGCACTCGCGAGAAATAATATTTCCGGTGATCTTGTGCTTCATGGAATACCAATCTGCGCTGATGAAAATCTGAAAAATATCTTCCAAAGTTTTTGCACTGTGATTAATTATTCACCTCCACCACCGATTCACATTCTTCGCACTAAACCGAAAAACAAATCAACAAGCAGTGCTATCATTGTAAAACTACCGCACGCTCAAGATAAAATTAATGTTTTGACAAATGCAACGGCTTTTTACAGACAACACTCCAGAGCTGTTTCTTTAAATGATCTTGGTTTTGATGGAAATAAATTTGTGCGTGTGTATGAGAGCTTAACTAAAAACAACCATTCAATTTTTCGTAAAGCTAATGAGCTGAGAAAGAACGGTTTTTTACACTCTGTATTTACTAGACGAGGGAGGGTCTACGTAAGACAAAATAATAAATAAGCCTTCAATACAAGATATTTGCGTTTAATTTAAAGTCTTAAATATGAAAAATATCGGTCTCACACAATTGCTTTCAAAGTTTGGTGCCGATAGCCATGATTTTGGAACCAAATTACTAAAATTTGATATTATTACTGACCCCTGTATGTAATCAGGAAAATATTGAAAAACTACTAAATAAATATTACACACTGACAGTTTGCATTGTGGCAATTAATGTGACAGTTCAGTTAGTAAGTACTGTGAAGTTAGTATGTACATTTGTACAAAAATATTCCCGAAACTTAAGGTCTGTTTTGGTTTCTTTTTTAAGAAAAATATGTAAAATCTATCAAACTTTGGAAAAAGAAGCCAAATAAAACTTGTCAACAAGTTACCCCCCGTACTGAATCACTTTTTATATAAAATGTCACTTTTATGTACATATGTAGGTACAAGACGTCAAACGGTAAAAAATCATTTTTAATCATAAAATTTTTAAATTTTAAAATTATATTTCAAACTCAAAAATGTCTAAAGAAAATTTAGCGCGGGTTCTATTTTAAATAAAAAAATATATTACTTGTGCACATTCAATTACAAACGATACGGGCCGCCTCAAAAAACGGTGTTCTGGTGGGAGTAGCGGTAATGTTGGAAAATGTATATATGAAATACATATGTATGTAGATGATTTTTTCAAAGTGAGTCGAACGAGGAACACTTGAAAAAGCCAGAGAACTACAGATTACGATATATCGAGTAGAGCCATAGGTGATATGCAATTAAGATGGTGAATATCGAAACAAATTTTGCGTATATTTCTTGCCGATGTCAAGTGACAACCACTGACAGTTGTGTATTTGACAGTTTTTAAACTCCCTGCACACAGAAATTTACAAGATATTTTAGGGAGGGAAAGTATGGCTCTCTCACTGTAGTCTCGTTGCATCTTTTTTGAGTTAACAAAAAGAAGAATCTTAGACAATTTGTAAAAATGTGTACAATTTTGTAAAAAATTTCCCAAAGTTATTACAAAACTATATTTTAATTGCAATGCGTATATGTCCTAATAAAGCTACGATTATAGAACCATTATTCATAATAATCCTAACTTTTTTAAAGTGGCGTTACATAATTCGGCTGTATTGCATTTGGGAATTATTTCTCAACATCAAATTATTCGGATGTGTTTTTTACGAATCAGCGAAAGAAAAGCAAAAATAGATTCAAATTTAAATTTTAGTTCGATATTTCTCCGAGAAAAAAAAAAAAAAAAAAAAAAACAATAAAAAAAAACACGACGACATACACACTGAGATAATATACAGCAATGGGGAAAAGTTTAAGTCATATTTTTTTCGAAACGCAATGTCTGATGAAATCCACCATTTTGCCAATCGGTCTATGTCTCCAATACTGTTGGCTTAGACGGAAAATAGTTTAGACCAAAACTTAAGTCAATGAAAAAATTTTTTTTATTAGAACTCTACAACTAACCTTACGTAGGTATGTTAAAAAAAAATCAAGGTTTAAATGATTTTATCTCTATAATTTAACTAAAATTAAGCTAAAACTTTTGCTATTTTAAACCGAAAATGAAGAATTATTGCCAATTAATAAGCATCGTAATCAAATTCAGTAAGGCCTTCACTATATACATTCAGCATTTTAATAAACTTGACCTAGCAAATGGGTTTTGATGCAATAAAAGCCCAAGCAATCGTTAAAGATGTTAGAATTTAATAAGCGGAACAAACTAGATTTAGGTACATTCTTCATTCAAGCTGCTTTACAAGTAAAATTTTGGTATAGCTCTTTGACTACAATTATCATTCGGATATCTTCAATTTCCAGTCCATAGAATATATAAGAAACATTTCTTATACTATAGCAATCGCCTCTCCCACCACATTATTCCATATTGCTGGACGAGAAAATGTTATATTCACCGCACAATTAAATCAAAATCCCTCGATATCCGCTACTAAGCTCAAACAATTTAATGGCTTGCTGCAGATAGCGCTTGCGGGATGTAGTCATTAACCAACCACCATCAGCAGTGAATATTGGAGCTTAACCGCACTTCTGCCCTCTTTCTGTAGATAAACGTACCTAGATATATAGAAAACAGAGGAAGCAGTAGCAAAACTTCAATAGCTCGTGTATGCGGGGGTAGATGTCAGAATGTTCTCAATTGAAATCGATTGAAATCAAGTATAGAGATCCGGCCGTTAATCCTGATTCGCCGACAAACAGTTTAATTACGTGAACCTTTTGTTGTTGGTTCTTGAGGCAAAGGACGAAGGATGCGACGACGTTATACATACATACATATGTACATACATACATTTATACGAAGTGAACATCGCCAGAGCCGCCACCATCGCCGCCGTTGCTGCTACGATAATGTGCTGTATCGCCTAGCCACATGAATGAAAGACGATGCATGAACTACGACTCCATTGCGGTGGCGATGGGAAGTCCTGCTCGGTATAATGGCAGTATTGGGTGGATGATGGGTGGTGGAAGGAAGTGATCATAGTAGGGAGCTTAACATTTTAATCAGATTGCAAAGCACGGAGGGTGAGATAACAACTGGCTTTACGGGGATTTGATTCTTCTTTTGCGCTGAAAGGCATTTCTTCTTTAGGGGATTGGATGCCAACGGTTTTCGATGAAATGAACCAATGTGATGTAATTTTGTATCGGAGCTCTGGAGATAAATAGATGTAAATAAAATACATTATGATGCGGGGACGAGATATGTATGTATTTATATGGGAGGTTATGGCTGTATATATAAAAGTCAACGGAAGTCGCCCTTTCAAGGGATAATATGGGAGTGCGTATTTCGATCCCCCCCTCTCCCATCAAACCAAACCAACGACTATTGGTTTTTTTTTTTTTATTTTGTTGGCGTAATTGATTATCTTAGTGAATTTAATTCGAATTAAGTTTAATAAGAAAAATAAATAGATATCAATTGAAAAAGTAAAGTTGATTTTATTTAAATATTGTGTTCGTACTGATGGTGTTCTGACAACCGTTAAGATGGTAATAACACAGTGCAAGCGTGATTAGAAAACAAAATGCAAGACTGGATCGCATGAACTTGCACTTGTGGTTTAAGTTAAAAAGTGAAGAGAAAAGTTAAAGAATAAGATATGAAACTCGCCATTTATATTGCTCAAATAAACAAATTCTAAAAAAGTTTTAAGCACAAAACAAAGAACGCCACGCCACGTGATTTCTTGATAAAAATAAAATGAATTTAATATTAAATAAACCCGATAATCTTATTTAAAAAAAATAAAAATAAAATTTAAAAAATATTATTTTAAAAAATATTCAGAAATCCGTTTTGATTTACAAAAAATCATTTAAGATCGTTTTCGAATAATTTTTTGTTTTAACTATTTTTTTTTAAATTACTAACAATATTTTTGTTTTTTTTTATGACTTTGTTACTTGGACCCTAATCGATCAAAATTTAAATCAAAATTGGGTTGTTTTAACTTTGTATTCTTAGATAGCTGTGCTTTTTTTGACTTTAAGTTTTTTCAGATTTGGCCATTTTCGATTCGTTGTATTCTGACGCATTTTTTTTTCAGAAATTTATTTGAGATTTCACGAACATAAAATCGTAACCTGCTCAATTTCAATCAAAGAAACTCAGAAAAGGTCTATTTCTTTAGTGTTTGGTCAAAGTTAGAGAAAAAGTTTGGGCTCGAGTTTTATGATATTGTTGTTGTAATTTTTGACCAGAAATGAAAAGTATAAGGAAACGCATTTGGGATTTTTCTGATTTGTTTTTGGGCACACGTTACATTTGACAACAGAAATTATCAGTAATTTGAGAAGCAAGAAAAGGCAGTAAGTTCGGGCAGATTCCCGCTGAAGGAGAAATTTAATAAATTAAAGAAAGTCAAAAGATCTGGCATTTTCGTGCTAAAAAAAGCAAAAAAACACATTTTGAGTAGATTTGAGAAACCTCAGCATCCCACGGGCGAGTAAAGAAACAGATATATTATATTGATAAAATGTCAAACCTTTCGTCAAGAAGTGCGTGAAGTCGAAACTGCTTTTGATAAAAAATGTGATTCAAATGAATCCTATAGTGGAAAGTGAAGAACCATATTTAGTAGATCCAGCGATCCGCTTTTCGTATCTAAAAACAATACGATTTGTATAAGATAAACACCGTTGAATCGATCTGGTAAATTTATATTTGCAATTTACTTGTTGGATTTATTTTTGCAAAAGTTTTTGCTTGCAGTCGCTTGGGCCCGTTCCCGAAAATATTATTACCTACAATGAAACCATTAGGTGTTACTCGTTCGTTAAGCTATTGTTTGTGTTGAAGTTTTAATAAATTAATTTTTTACTGTTTTTACTAACTCAAATTGAGAAAAAAATAATTGAAAATAAGAAAAATATTGGCCGCCCAAAATTCGGCATCTTTATTCTTACGAGTGTAAATATAAAAGTTTTTTTTACTTTGCGTTGCTTTCCGGATTTAGTTCAAAATAATAAACAAATTGTTGACCAATATGTGTGTTTGCCGATTTCGTCTTTATTTCTGCATTGAATGCCTTCATATTTTATATGCAAATTAATCCAGGATATCAGACTTCGAACGCCAAAAAAAAGTCCATGAAATAAAATGTCGAATTGGACAAAGGTTATACATAGGTTTAGTTCAGTAGGTCGGGAAAATTTCGAAAACTGGGAACAACTTGAAGCAATATTTACAGCAACAATTGACAACAAACTTCAAAAGAATATTATAGATAAAGATCTATTGAATGAAATTAATATATTTAACCAAAATTCGGCTGTTGTTACTTCCGAACCTTTGTCAATTTTAAACAGACAAATTTTAGATTCACACTTCTTACTTGAATTGTATATCAAAATGTATTAACGACATTTAAGATAATATTAACGTTTCCTGTAAGTGTTGCACCAAATGAAGCTTACTTCTCGAAACATAAGCTTATAAAAACCAATTTTCTCTCAAAAATGACACCAGAGCAATTAACCGCGGTCTTTGAACTATTTCAATTAAAAAAGACATGCTAAATCGCTTTGAAGAAGAAAAACTGCAAAAATAGAATAAGAGCAGAGCCGCATTTTAGTTTCAAAATTTTGTAAACATGCTGTATTTTGTCGAAAGCATTTGATTATTATTAAAAAAAAAAAACTTTATGTAAATATTATCGATGTCGATATCTTCTGTTTTTGTATTTGAGGCGCCAAAATAACAATTTTCCTAAAGCGGTAAAATTTCCAGTTGCCGCAGCGGTCACAATTATTGATTAAGTTTTCAAATTCGATAGCTTGCCTTTAGACAATTTTTTTTCAACTTATGTTAAATACTTTGCTTCTTCATCAAAACAATAACAAAATGCCCACCTGAGCAATGTGTGAGGTCTTAAGAAAAATACGATACAATAAAACTCAACTCTCGATCTTGAGCTAAACTTCATTCTTCATAATCTCTAACTTCTAATCGCCAAAATAACAAATACACAATAAGTGATCTGCAATAGCCGTTGAACGACTTGCAGCCCCTTTATTTTTATTTAGAATGGAAGCTTATCTGCTCCTAAGGAATCTCGCATATTGGCCATCATCTTTGCGAAAATCCCATAAACATCAAAACAGCCACGCCACAATTGCGCTAGAATTTGGGTTAAATTAGATCCCGCCGATTCCGAGTCATAGTTGGGGGCTGGCTCCTAGCTTGCTTCGAAATATGTATATATATATATGAATGAAACAAATAGAGTCGGCAGAATTAACTAGACCTGGCAGCCGCATTCTTGGCCTATACCTATACACCAAGACTGAGACCACACTCTAAACTACTAGCCATTAGCCAAGTCCGATTCTGGCAAATAAAAACAAAACCGCACAATGCATCCTCTCCTATGAAAATAGCATCAGTGTGAGTTGTTGGATCGCTGGTACACAGTTCGACCGCTGATGATGATGATGACCATTGTGCCGACTTTGCATCATTGGGCTCCTTTTGGCTTTTAGTCCGTGCTATGCTTCATAACTGCGACCGCAGGCTAAAGCGAGTGCAATCATAAAAGTTAAATTATAATACGATTCGCCATGCTCGGGGGATGCAAATCTCTGTTGTTTATTGCGATTACCTTAAAACTGCACACCGGCCGCCATAAAATCCGGTAATGACAGTCCGGACTAGAGACTTTATAGAGAGTTGGCGCGTCCGAAACGTACTTCGCATAGCTGATAGGTGATGGCGACGACTACGATGACGATCGCAGCTATATTTCAATTCGGAGCGATGCTAAATGTAAAATATTGCCATTAGTTCCATTATCCGGGCTGCAGTGAGAGAGAGCATGTTACCCAAGTCTCCCAAGTATACCGAGTTCCGACTCCTATCCCATTCCGAAAATTGACTTAAGCTAAGATATATCCTTTGGGGCAATGGAATTCACGCGTGTGCTAGCATTAGGTTCGGTTTTGTGTGAAGACGCAACAACACATCGCTTGCATAGAAATTCCATTGCTGATGTGGATTATGTGGCCGCAGGAAGTGCTAAAAGATTTTTTTTTCTATATACGCTAATGTTGGGGAGTGTGGCAAATGACTCACGTGAAATGGCTTAATGGGGGAATTATGATTTCAGAGTCGGATACATATTATTGCGTTTTGCGGTTTCCTGATTTTTGTGTTCGTTGTTTTTTTTTTGTTTTTCTTTTTCTTTTAATGGCAAAAGGATTCTTATGAATGTAAAGTGGCAATTCAACAATCATAACATGGAGATAAATGGGTTATTATTTATTTATTTTTTTATTTTTACCCACAATAGGAAGGTTGCAAATTCCTGAATGATTTATTTTAGAATTTGTATAATAAGTTATGATTGTATAAGACTTTGAAAAAATGGACAATTTATGTGGTTATTTTATTGTGATATGCTAAAGTTCTTTCGAATCATTTTATGAGTCTTTTTATGTAAATATGTATATTAATTAAAGCAAAAATCTGTGGATCGTTGTACTTACAAAACTCTTAAAATAAGCACCGCATTTCTGTCACAGGTTATAGGAATAAAATAGATATATGTATTCGAAAAATGTTGTCCTTGATTGTACTCTTAAGCAGCAATCATATTAAATCTAGTTTGTCAGTGATGGCCATGGGTTTCATACCTTTTGCCCACGTGATGTAGGGGAATCATTTTGAAATTTACTCACAGTAAGATATGAGAGATTTGTGGTGCATTTTCTCGCTTGGGTGCAATTATCAAATATCTAAAATCCTAAAAGCAATTTTAGTTAAGGAATCTGTCTAATTAGTGAGTTGCATTGTCAGAAATCAACTAAGCGTCATCGTTAGGTTTTTTTACCCAACAAAATCATAAACGAAAAATTAAATGCCCGGCTAAGGTGAGAAGTACTTTTTTCATGACAAGACATTCTCGGAGGATTTGTCGATTCCTCGTAAGAGACAATAAACGGTGAAAAACACTCATTCAAACCTTCAAGAAAAACGTTTCTGTTTTTTTTTTAGGTGGCATAGACTGGGAATCTAACCCACAACCTTCGGCGTAACGGTCTTACGCATTACTGCCACATTACACAATGGATACGGAGCTGCAACTGGAACTGCAGCTGGAATAGCTGTCAAAATGTTCATTACACACAAATTCAATGTTACGAACGCAACGCAACTGCAATCGATGCTGCAAGAGTTGACCAAATTTTAACTTTTCACGTGCAGCACTTTTGACATCTTGACGTTTCAATTTGTATTGTGAAGAAAAAAAAAGAGCCGGACAAAAATTCTGAAGCTTTTTGTGGTTATTTTTTTTTTCGCAAAAATTATTATTAATTAAAAGAAAAATATTGGAAATAAAAAAGGTGAAAAATAAGCTCGTGGTTGTTTTTTTCTTTAAAAAATATACAAAAAGCTGTACAGTTGCATTGCAGCCACATTAAAACTAGCACGTACGACAGTTTTCCACAATTGCTGCAGCTCTAGCTCTAAGTTCCGGTCGCAGCATTCTATTGTGTTCAGGCAGTTAACCATTACGTTATGCGATACTACGTTGATAATCAGAACTAAATATTCTATGAACGTCAAAATTATAAAGTTCTTCTGCTATTTTCAAAACATTGAGTATCAAATTTCATTGGAAGTTTGTTTAATAACAAAATTCTGAAAATACAAATCTGAATTTTTATCTACATCACGTTTTACTGGATCAAAAGGTCGGAGTTTTATTAGGTTTGGAAGTTTGTTGACATATCGAACTTAATGTTATATTTTGACAACTATCTGTCAAATCATTAAATGTAAAATTCTGTAAGACGCTGCTGTTGATGCTAAAGTGTCAATGGATTAAATATGTACTCTAAAAATAAGATCTTGGAGATCTCAGCAATCTTAGTTACATGAACAGGATTCCTCAGCAAAACTTCTCAGCTTTGCTGTCAAAATGAGATCTCATTTTTCTGAACTCGTCTTCCATCTGTCAAACAACAAGTGATAAACTTAATTCAAACAATTTCCTAATACATATAGTTATACAGGGCTTATGTTTAATAAAGTACCAAAAAGGGGAAATCTATTACGTTTTACTTCAAAAACTGACAAACAAAGCTCAGTTGTTTGGGGCAAATAAATAAAGGAATTCTGCTGCGCCGATTGTATTCTTTTCTAATTTCTTTTAATGTTATTCACATTTTTTTTTTATTCTTCTCCGTGCGTATCATTAGTTAAAAGTAGTACATAAAATCTTTCGATGTTTCAGAATAGTCTTGTTTGTAAAACTAATTTTGGTGTGTGTTTTTTCATAATATTATATGTACTTACATTTTTTTAGCATAATTATGTTAATAACTATTTTCTTATGATTACTTTAAAATAACATTAAATTCGCCTTGAAAAAATCAATAATATACATACCTACATAAATAATTAAATTTCTTTCTGGACCATTGATCTCCGATCTCACATTAAAAAAGAAACTGTATAATGACTACAATTTTATTTCATATTATTCATCCTTGAGTACACAATAATGCCCCCAATCTAACTCTTACCGTTGACTTAATAAACTTAAAACCACACAAAACTTTGCCTGCAGCATCTTAATCTATTTCTAACAAAATTCTCCACACCAATTTATTGCGGCCTCCCCAATAAACACATTCGTACCGTTTAATTTGAAAATTATATGCCCCCTCTGCCGCAGGACAACTACATTTATACATATATATATACAACTTCTTATTTGAAACTTCAACCCATTCCTATACGACTTAATCCAATTACCTCCAAAAAATTATATATTCACGGTTGGAAATAGGCAGGCAGGCAGGCAGGCATTTCCGTGAATAAAATTTAAGCAGCTTGTCCTAGAATATCTAACCGTTTTTGCTGTCATACAATAATAATATTTCCTCTCCAGTAAACCAACGTGATCTACTTAAACAAAAAAAAAAGAACAAAAATGTAAAAAAAAAAAAAATGCGATTAATCCATTTGGCCTGCAGATACATTTCGGAGATACACTCAATTACGTGATACTAAAGCGCACTACTGTAATGCAATTATTCCGGCTTTCATTTATATAATGTGGTAGGGGTATATGGTAGTGGTATAGAAGTGATGGTGGAGCACCTTTTGTTTGTACTTGTACAAAAAGCAAAATAGTTTCCACAACCAAAGAGAGATGCCTCTGGATAGTTGGGATTTGGGAGGGAAGTTATTTTACCTCTCCACTATATACATACATTCTGATGCAACTGGAAGTATCTCTACAGACGAAGTATTTTATGCCAATGATGTACATCTGCTTAGGCAAACAAGACGGACGCGACTGTATCTTCTTTGCATAAGAACTTGCTTTCAAGATAATATATCCAAGCATTCTTATAGTATACCTATATAGTTGGAGTTCAACTCATTAATAATGTCCTGGAGGTAAGCGCTTCTGCAGCCGCCACCGTCACTAAATCGTGTTAACACAGCCTTCTACATATAGAAGACATCCGTCAAACTGTAAAGCGGAACGTTTATTCGAAAAACGGTGCTGATGATGAGCGATGGAGACAGCTTTGGATGGAAAAAAAAACCGGCCAGAAAATGCCACCCTCTGGCGGTAAAGTTAGAAAAAAAAAATATTCGTAAATACATTTTGTAATGTCTATTGAGTGCTCTGCATTCATTAAGGTGAATTTCTGCTAAAAAGATTTTAAATCACTAACTTAACTGCTATGACTTTTTTTTTGAAATGAGGACTTCAAAATTTAGGTCGATCTGATATACAATTCCCAATTTTGCCTTTTCCATCCTTGTACGCTTTCTGATTAAAGGACTGTCATACCAACATCACAGTGAAGTCGACTTTGAAATATGTAATATGATTTTGTTTTTAAATTACGACTTTTTAGCTTTTTCTGCATAGAAATCTGCAAATTAAGAGTTCGTAGTTCTTATGAAAAGACTGTCATGATATATTCACACTGAAGTCAACGATGCAATGTATTTTTTTTAAATGAGAACTTTAAATGAAAAACTGCAAATTTTAAGATTTCAGCAAATTTGGAGCTTTTTGCAACTTCAAAGCTTTCACGGTTTGCAGAGAAAATAATTGCCATTCTATTTTCAGAGTGAATTCGAGTGTGCAATATGATTTTTGTTTTTAAATAAGGACTTCAAAATTTGGGCAAAGCCTTTTCTGGAACTGCAAAACAAAAATTGCTAATTTTGAGCTTTTCTGGAATTTTGTTTGCATTATTACATCCACTATTTGATGAATCCGGAGTAGAAATTTAAAAAAAAAAAAATCTGAAAATTTCTGTTTATTAGTCTATGAGCGAAAATTGGTATGCCTACTTCACAGACTTCTTTTTCTGGCCTAAACAAACTTTGTTTAGGTTTTGAATTGCTTTCCAATCAAGTAGAGGCCGTGGAATTATAATTATAATTTATAATTTTCTTATTTGCATACTTGCATTTTAAAATACATTATCTATATTTTTATACCCATTTAGCAAACTGGAGAAATTCTTAGAAATTTTACTTAGTTGTAAGTGCTGAATTGGTAACTGAAAAAAAAATTAAATTAACAAGACAGCATAAGGAAAAAAATTTGTTTTTAATAAAAAATACGTAAAAAAAACTCTTTCACTCGTCGGCCTTTATCAAGAAACTAAGAATGCAAAAAATTCTGCCATAGTTGGCGACATGTATTTACTTAAAAAATTGCCACTTAGGTATATGAACTAGCATGGAAGACTCAAGCTGTTGCTATCAAAAATAAGAAAAACAAAAAAACCTTGTCCACTCAAAGGGATAGGATAGATATACATACATACCAGTGGCGAGGCGTCCATATAACTCGATTCCTGTCGAGTTACCTTTTACAATTTCTGCTATGCAACAATGTTTAATAATCAGTATTATAAAACCCACGGGATGAATTTAATGTGTATCTATCTATTTATTAACCTGCACACTCCACCACTCAATTGAATTTTATTTTCAAGCCACACACGAAAAAAAAAACACACACACGTCATTTTCATTAGTATGTGTATTCTATCCCCACTCTCTGTGCTCTGTGCATAGCCAAAGCAAAGCAACCCGAAATATGTCGGGTTATAAAATCTGTCGCTGGATAGAACAAATTTATTTCCTTTCTCTTTTCTTCCTTAAGATTTTCTGATTTTGATTCGATTCTGTTTAACACACGCTCTTTTATGCAAAAGAATAACACGCTTTTTTCCGACTTATTTCGTGATTTTTGTGAGTATCTTCTACCGCTGCGCTGTGCTGTGATGGATTAATTGAGTAGGTCAGTTCTCTTAGTTTTTTAATGAGTTTCTGAGTTTGAACGTCTCTGTTCCCATTTCTTATGCAAGCAAACAGTACTGAAGCCAAAAAAGAGGAGTATTTTGAAAAAAATAGTAGTACAGACATTTTTTAGTCTTCAAACTTTATAAAAAAAAAATGATCAAGAAAAAAAATCAGTTACAAAAAAAAAACATAAATAAATAAATTATTAATTCTAAAAACAAAAATAAGTAAATATTTTTTCTTTCACACAAAATCTGTCTTGTGGCTAATGCATAGTTATATTTGTCTTTTTTTGCCCCTACCTGCTCCAAGGAATCCAATTTCACTAAATACAACTTAATAGTCTGTAGATGAATAAATAAGTAAATAAATAAATCAAATAACTATACAATAAATTTGAATTTTTCTAACAGAAATTACAATATTTCAAACATTAATTAACAAACCTTTTCATTTTATTGAACTATACATACAAATTTACGGAGCTCAAAAAAAAACCACCAAATCAAAATTTCAGGTAATGAGGTAACCATAAAATAAATACCGAACTGACAGATGTAAATTGAACGTCCACACCAACGAAAAACAAAAACAAACAAGAAAGAGGGAAATTCCCTTTTTGACGACAGTTTGGAAGATTAAAGTGCTGCCAAATTTGATTTAAATTTGAAGTGAATTAAATTTATTAAGGTTAACATTACACTTTGCTGCAAGTGTAAGATATTTTAGGTCTTTAAAAAAAATAGGAGTACGAATGTAAAAGGAGGAGTACAGGAGTACGGAGGTGTTGAAAGGAGTACAATATTCCTATGGGAGTACTTTCGGCAACACTGCAAGCAAATAACACGCTTTTCTTCGACTTATTTGGTGAATTCTGTGTGTATCTCTTATCGTTGCGCTGCTGTTTAACAACAGTAGAGGGTCGGGCTGTTAAACAACATCAGTCTGTAGGTATTAAATGAGCTGATTAAATTTGCTACCGTTTGAAAAATGAAAATTCAGTTGTTTGTTTTTAATTTTCAATATTTTCTATATATTAATTCAGATACATAGTTATTTATAGAAAAAATGTGTTTATTAATATTTTTTACACACAATATGTTTGTGAATTTTTCAAATTATTTGGTTATTTATGTAACACATTAAAAATCCTTATTTTTCGTCATATTAAGCATTAATTTTAATATTACCTACATTTGCCAGAAACGGTTTCTTTTATTAAGATCCTTGTAAATTTAAAAATTAATGATTTGATGTTGGATGGTGGTTGTCGTGGAAAGGTGATCTGCAAAGCATTATTTAATTATGGCTACGTATTAATATGTTTTAGAACTCATTTACGTTTGCAGGTAATTAGATTTTACATCGACTTACCATTTCAAATTATTCACGCCACGCCACTGATACATACATACATAAGTATACAAATAAAAATTTTTTCGGTACTTAAAAAGCCTCTATATACAATTTCCATGTCAAAGATAATAAATGACCCGTTCATAGAAATATAAAGTGACTATATAAAGTCGAATATTGGTCCATTATATACCAACTTCTTGTGATCTTTGCAAGTACAAAAGTACCACTTAAAGCAAAAAAGAAACAACCTCCAGTACTTTACTTGGAATTATTCCAAGAAGCAAATAATTATTAAAAAAAAAAAAAAAAAAGGAACAAAAGAAAAGAAAATAATTAAACCCCGATGGGGCCATAGACTTCTTTACTGAATGTAGGTACAAAAAAAGCGAAAAGTAAAGAAAAGCTCCTTGTAATTAGATCAAACACGAAGGTCGTCGATGAAGCTTTTGAAGTGATTGAGCTTGAATATGACAGAAGCAGAAGGCAGTGTATATGATAATGAGTTCATTTTAATTTTTAGGACTATAAAAATTCGTATGTCCCATTTAGACGATTATTTCAGTTTCAGTTGAGCTATCAGTTAAGCTTTCAGTTAAACTGATGTCTAAATGCAAAAACTGAAGCGTTTAACTGAAACTGAAACTGATGGTTTTCCCAAAAGTTGTCAGTTCTGTTAACAGTATCGTCCATTACGCAATGTATTTCTTCTGACTTTCGACTGCTCACAAGTAAAATGAAAGCTCAACTGAACACCAGACTGACGTCAAAATACACTGTCTTTTTTAACTAAACTGACAACTGAAGTGATAACTGAACTGACAACTGATCGTCTAAAAGGCGTTTTAACAAGCTTAAACAATTGATTGCCTGTATTGAGGCCTTAAATGAAATAATAAATTTTGTGGGTAAAAGAAAAAAATTAAACCTTTTTAAATGTAAGTATATCATTTCAAGATTGACTTATTTGATGGTGAGTTTTCGGAAAAAACGTTAACAATTTCGGTTCTTTCGAAGTTTCTCGAAAATGGCTCAAAAAAACAAATCAAACAAAGAATCTATTTTAATAGTAGGTACTTTTAGCTTCTTTAACATTTTTTCGTTACTAATTTAATTAGCTAAGTTAATTAACAACAAGTGCAAGTTCGTGCGATCTATTTTTTCAAGGCTCATCTAAAACGCGTAGCTACCATTGCTCTTTTATGTTACTTCGAATTTTTGGCTAGAACGGTTAGCTGCCTAACAGCGATTTTGGATTTAAATTCCATACATTTTATGATCCCTTAAGGGAGTTTCGTCTTACCCACACAGGGAAAAGAATTTCAGATGCAATTTGTTGAATGTAGTTCTCTTAGGCGGACAAAAAATTTTTGTAATTTGAAAATTTCAACCATTATATTTTCAGAAAAACATTAAAAACGTTCCCACTCGTTCACAGCGGCAATAGATGCCAGCAATAAAGACAAATGAACTAACTAAAATAAAGAAAACAATTAAATTGTAATAATGTAGCACATTGTATGTGTTGTTCATGCCACCAAAACACTATCTGTGATCCAAAACGTAACGGATTTTATTTCTGCAGCTGCGATCTGTTTTTGTATCTTATTTTTGGTATAACTATTTATTTTAATTTTTTCCCTTGGACGGACAATTCCCTTAGAAAGACAAAATGTTGCGACCGTGGCTGTCCGCTCAAGGGAGGTTTCACTGTATTTGTTTTCTGTGATTCATAGGCTTTGTTCTAAAATTATAAAATAAATACATTTTATTGAATTAATTTCATTTTAAACTAAATTAATCTTTTAACAAAATTCCTCACTTTTTAATTTTAAAATCATTTTTTACAATTTTTAATTGTTATTTTCAAAATGTTTTCAAGCGTTACAATAATATATGTATACATAGTTTCTATTCAGCTAAAATCATATTTCACCCCGAGGAACTTTAACAATTCGAATTTGGATGTTATTTTATTCAAAACAACCTCAGCAAAAATTTTCACTTAGTTGACTTTTCCACAAAATTTAAGTACGATTTCGTGACTTTGTCAATTCCCATCAAAGCAAAGCAAAAATACAGCTAACAATTTCCCAAACATTACCATAAGAATTAGTCTTGTGAGATTTGCATAAAGAAAAAAAAAAAAAAAACCCACAGCCAATTCAGCTCAACCGGAAACTGAAAACCTCAGAAGTTTATTCTTTTTCATCCCGAAGAATATACAATACATTCGTACAAAACATCAACTATGTACCTACTTTCTCACCCCCGCCCCCTCCCCCTCACTTCTTCTAATGTTGCTCACCAAGCAAAACAAACAAATCCAATAATTTGAATTTTTTCCAACAACAACAACAAAAATAGCAAAAATGTCAAAACATTTCGATTATCAGTTTAAGAGGCATAAACAGAGCAGAGAGAGAAAAACCAAAAAGTTATATCCATTTCCATACCATTTAACCGCATCCGCACCAAGGTCTTTATAGAGCAAGAGGATACATTTCCACACTCCATAGACCATTTACAGCGTCCACCACGCGGATGGCAATAAAAAAAAAAAAATATAAACAAAAAAAAAGACAAAGTAAAGTTCATGAAAAGAATGTCCTTTGCTATGCTTATCCTTATCGTTATTCTTATCCTTATTCTAACTTAAAGAAAGACAAAAAAAAAAAAAACACCAAAGAGGTACTTTTACTCAATGAACCGTTACCAATGGGACTCTCTTAACTTTGGCCCGGGTGGCAATGGCACTGTGGCACGTTGTGGCACCAGCAAACGCAAAGGAAGAACAATAGAAATTGAGTTGGTAGTTGATGTTGATGTTGCTGTTGTTGTTGTTTTTTTTTTTTTTTTTTGCTGGGCCCCACTCACTATTCAAGCAAAACCCACAAATTTCAAAGAAACAAAAAAAGGACGAGAACTCGAAGAACTCCCAAAACAAATTCTGACCCAAAACAGGAAAACTATACGCTCTATGGAAAGGCAGTTTGAAAGAAGGTCACATTAATCGTAGTGAGGCAACTTCTCGGTTTCGACCCGACCGACCGCCCCCAGGGGAACGATTCATTGCCATTCAATTTGAACGGACCTATTTTTTGTTTGTTATCACCCCACCGCCACTGCCGCCGCGCAGCGCCGCAAGGACTTTTTTGAGAGACGGACGGTATATAGGGACACAAATCATGCTCCATCATGCAGACACAGAAAATGTTTACAACACGTTGGCCTATCTGCAATTTATTGGCCAAAGAAGCGACATTGTATTTATCCTGGAGGACCAAATAAAATGTTCTCAAGATGATGTCTTCAAGACGTTCCAGAGTCAAGAGTCCCATTCAATGTTCCAGTGTATATATACCCTGCGTCTGTCTCTGTCCCCAGGTCTCTCGTTTTGTATTTTGTATGCCAGAGTCAAATAAATCCGTTTCGTTTCAATGATGTCAACATAAAGTAGCACACATGCTATAGCAACTGAATGGAGCTGCTGCTGAAGTGCTGATCCCTAATCCTGGATACACACGTGATATAAGCGTCGTCGTGCCATCGTATCGGGTTTGGCCATACCAGCTTTCTATCCCTTACGCTCTCGCTGAAAAAAAGAACTACTATGACATGTCATAAAAACGGTTTACATGTGCCTCCTGTTCGCGAGGCTCTTAAAGTGCGAGCAACTTGGTTTCGTTGATGTCGTTATTTGAACAATCAGCCACCAAGGAATCATCAAGCTAGAAATCTGGGTAGGGTATGTATATATTTAGGTATATAGCTAAAGGATAAAACATGGGCAGAGCCAGTGCCGTTCGATAGAAGGAATTCTGCAGATGAAGCAAAATGTATGTATATAGGATAGGAACATGAAGTTAACATTGTTGTTCGATATGGTTCGGAACAGTGCTACCCGTTCCCGTAGGCAACGACAGTAGTTCGGCGCTCTATGGTCGTAAAGATTTATTTCGATGTAATTTTTATGGTGACACATTCCATTAATCTCACGGATGCATTTTGTAATTCTGTTCTGAAGGATAAATCTTCTTAGGTGGCTCATGGCTCACCACATACATATTCCTTTCCATATATAGTTTTTGTTGTATCGAAGGAAGCAAAAGGACGGAAGAACAAGTTGGCACGTTCTTTCATACTGTGCACTAAAAATTAACGGACTTAATCAGAAATCAAGAGTTTTTTTTATTCATGTACATATACTTGTAATTGTTTTTTAGAGTGAAGGTGTATATTGTCAAGGAGGATTTTTTGCCCATAACATAAATTGTCCTGTTAAAATAAAGAAGATTTATACCAAAATTTCAAGCACTGTTAAAAAGAGAATTGCTGTCCGGGTCACACTTATTTGCTTTTATTGCCGAAGTATTAGAGCGTTAAACCACATGATTCTGGTAGGTGGTTAGGGTCACTGAGGCATGAGATAATTATGGTCTAAATCTTACGTGCAGAATATTCATCGTGGTGTGCGCTGTGTTGTACGTAGTGCCGTCCTGTTGAAACCATCGGTATCCATATTATCCTACATCCAGACAAAAAGATGTAGCTCATAATTGATCATTAGTTCCCGCCGTTGACAGTTATGTTAATTCTAATTTTGTTTTAGGAGAACTATGTACCAACAGACACAAATGCTACAAACAGTGAATTTCTTAGAATTCATAGTAAGGTGTTTAACTTCTTCCAATATGCTTATACTCTCCAAATTATCTACTTTCGAATCTGATTCTTCTTTAATAATATGGATTTCCTCTTAATTTGAAAACCGTTGGTATATTTTTCGTTTCAGATATGCCTCTCTAAGCCCTCTCTTAGTTACTTCAGGTGTCCCCCAAGGCAGTCATCTAGGTCCACTTCTATTCATTCTAACTAATAACGATAATATATTTCAGTCATTAAACATCCTTCTATCTCACTTTACGCCATTGACGATAAACTAATTAATGAAAGTTGAAGAAGGAAGAAATAATTTGACATTTTCTTCATTCATTGACTGCTCTCTGTTTCCGCTGACTGTATTACATTTTATACTTCTATATCCCTCGTAATTTACGAAATCTTTGTCTTTTTCTTGTCGAAAAACAAAAATGCGGCAGAGTGTGAATTCCTTTGTAATTTACGAAATGCTCGTCCCTTCTATTTACCCATCCGAATGATGCAGAGTGGTCAACTCGAACATGAACTGTTTCGACCTACAACTCAGTTACTCCTTGCTTAAAGTTCCATCTTCTGATTAAGAATTAAATTATATTACGCTGGATAAGAGATATTGGCCCCACCAAGCAACAGCAACATGACCGCTATAACCTACAAAATATAGAGCATGCCTATTAGAAGGCCTTATAAAATAGAGTTATTTAAAAACTTATTCCAAAAAAGTCGTTAGAAATGAGTGGAAGGAGTAACTCAATTTAGCAGCTTGTTAAAGATTGGTCATTTTAAAACAAAAGAAATGATAAAATGGTTATTAAATGGTTAAACAAATATCCAACATTTTACATTAAGTTGTTTTTCATTACTTGTCAAAACAATATAAATAAATTTAAAAATAAATTTTGATAAAATGAAAATGTTACTTCAAGTCAACCTTTGCATAACATCTATATATCTATATATATAAATTAAAGTTTGGTTTTGTGTACGTTCGCTAACCAGCTAAACCGGTTGACCGATTTTCTTAATTTTTTTTTTAATTTAAGAGGAATAAGGGTAGAAGGTTTAGGACAAACAAAAAAAATTTAATAATTTTCTCTTTTTTTTTCAACACATTCGCTGCAAAACAAATAAAAAAAAACTATTTTTTTTAACGCCCTGCGAAGCGGGCGGGGGTTTTGCTAGTAAGGTATATTCCTAACGTAAAGCAAGAATAACAATAAAAAAATAACTCATTTCTAACCATATAATGATCTTAGTTACTTTTTTTTATTAACTCGATAGGGAAGACATAAAGCCAAAATAAAAGGAAAAAAATACTGCGGACTTTTTTTTCTTTTTAAAATTAAAAAATAGCTGTGGATTTTAATTCCTTCTCCTTGTTGGTTTCAATTCGAGAAATATAGGGAATTAAACGCATTCGCTAAAAAACAAATTTGGACCTTGTCAAGTTTTCTTGGACAATTGTGCCTTGGGTGGCTCGTTTCGCGGGTTCCAATGATTTTAACTCCCTTTTTGGATTGCGTGTTCTGCTCATTGAACTCCGTGCTCCATTAAGAGTATTGTATATATTCAGTAGTCAGGCAGGCGCCAATGTCAACAGTTTTCTTGGAGTAAAGTAAAGTTAAACTAAAAATAAAAATTATTGATTCATAATATAAGTCTGGGTTTTAATGCCAATTCAGCAATAATTCGCCTGTGGATCTTAATGCTTTTTGGCTGTGGGTCTTAACGACACCATTAAACAGAATTCTCTTTTTTTTTATTTTTATAAAAACAAATTTGAAACTTTATTAAATTTAAAAAATAAGATTGAATAAATCTTTAAATTTGTTTCTAAAAATCTGAGTAACTTACAAATAATTAACTCAATCACACTGGCCTCCAGGAGACTCTGATTCAAAAAGTGTTCAATGATGGTACAAGGTACACCCGTCTCTCCTATTATTTGTTATTATTTTTCGTTTCCAATATTTCTTATTAGATTTTATACTTTTAAGTTTTGTGGACTACAATATATAACCATTCAAAACTTAAAATTTTTTTTTAATTTAAAATTTCGATTAAAAGTTTTTGCAACCTTAAAAAAAAAACATTTAGAAAACCTTAATCAGTCCATTCCTCTTGAACACCAACCAACGTAACACATTTTTTATTGTTTTTTTGTTCTTCTTCGTTTATTTTTTTTTTTTTTAATTAAAGTATGATGATTTTTCTCATCTCCTGTGTTCTTTTGGCCTTTTGGCTACCTTGATGACAATTTGCCTCATAAAGAATTCTTCATTATCACATCCAGATTTTACAATGTTGCGCATCTTCTTTATAAATAAACACATCATATTATGTTTTAAGCTTCGTCTTCTTTGAAAAACTTATAAGCTACTGTAAATTGTAATTGAAGGCGACATCTCACGGAGCCCATATTAGGTATATGCGGTTGCTCTTGGAAAACGTGATTGAATCTCAATTGAAGTTAGTCTTTTCGGGAACGCAATTCTTGGCGGCAACAGTCGTCGGCACCATGATGTGAAGAACATCATCACCATCAGTTAAACAAACTTGCGTGTAATGCATTTTAACCAATCAACCGCACGAGCAATTCGGAACCAGACCCACCTGTCGCTCCTAAAGCAGCACTGCACCTTCCTGTGTAGGTATACTATATATTTATTTATACAACCTGCTATGCCTGCTTTATATGAATGAATGCCTAGCCACCTCCATTCTCGGAACAGTTTTAATTGAGTCATTTAAGCTTCGATTGGGTGTACCTACTCGTAGGTATATACGTTGGGTTCGCACTCTCAAACACGTGCATTTTTGTTGTCTGAACCTGAACGTGCAATGCAAGTCGACTTCGTCGAAAGTGGGACATGGAAATTGATTAATTATCGCAATTACCCAGGAGTGACTTCTGTGCTTACGCTTCGCTTCTGTCTGCAGTTCAACCTGCAATTTGCAACAATCAACAACCACATGGCATTCTGTCTACTACTATCTACTATACTACACAAACAATATTATGCACAGGCCACACATTGTTGCACATCAGACAAAGCAAAGCACACGACCCCAAGGATGACTCAATGGAACGCTGGCTCTTCCGATACACAAAATTCCATCAAACTAATTTTGTTTGTAATTGATTGTTTAGTTTATCTCGAATCTCCATACATTCATACATATAAAATGTTGGAGTGTGTATAAATCTGATTGTATATAAGTTTAACTTGATAATAGAGTTTGGATAAAGGAATTAATTATATACCTTAACCGACGACCGACGACGACGGCATTGTTTACTTTATTTGTTGATTTGAGAGTGTATCCAATTTGGCAAGACACTCGTAGTTAACCCGAAATGAATCAACAAAATATAGAGTACATCTACTTACCTAATGATTGTACGATAGATAGATATAGGTTGGAACTCGGCACTTGTACCCCTATGTAAATGTGTATCAGATTGGGAGTGTCGGATTTCAATCTAAACCAATACCGGTGCAGGAGGCTTTATGTGGCGATGAAATAATAATTCAAAGCATCCAAAGGCAATTTATTTGCACTGCGCTCTCGATATGGTGTTATACTAATTGTGTATTCAAATTGTACCTACCGTAGGTATAAAGTATGTCAACTTGCCAAACAATGTCATCATTACAAATAGACAAAGCTGAGAGTTTCTCAATTTTACAAATGTACCTACTTACATTAGGTTAGATTTTGAGTGTTTCTCTTGTTTGATATTGGCATAACGTTCCACTTAATTAAATACGAGTAGTTTAACACTTTTAAGGGTTTTAAAAACCATATTTTTCAAACTCTCAGCTACTTTCGAACATAAGAACCTTTTTTTCATTTTAATAGAAAATTCAAACCTATATTAAAATTTAAGCCAAAAAGTGACTTAAATTAAACTTTAAATCAATTTCTGAAAGTCTGAATAACTTAGAACTTAGTCTAAAGCAAAAAGTGTACAATTGAACACTCCCTCTCCCCAAATTTGTATTTATTTTAGTTTTTAACATTTTGTGTAAGGTTTTATCGAATCCCATCGTATCAGCGTTGCCGAAGTGGCATGATTGTGCTTTTTTGACACGAAACTTGCATCGTGGCACGGTGACACAAATAAATTCAACATGGCACGCTTTTTTTATTTCAATTTTTTATAACGTCCAAAAAGCAAATTTTGCTAAAATTTGATGAAAATTGCCCCAAATGGATTAAAAATTGGCAGAAACTCCCATATTTTGACAATTATACACGAAATAGAGCAAATGAGTTCTTCTAATTCCTTATTGTACTTTACTTCACAATTAAACTACAGTTTTTTTAATAAAAGAATTTGCTTTTCTTCATATGGCACGAAAATGGCACGGTAATATTTTTTTTGGCCGGCAACTCTTGCGAGGAATTGCTTTTCATCAAAAAGTGCTTCTCACCTTGGTCGTTTGGATTCCGCAAAAAATAGCAGGTCCCCTTAATGGTAATGGAATGGAATGGAATGGAATGGAATGGAATGGAATGGAATGGAATGGAATGGAATGGAATGGAATGGAATGGAATGGAATGGAATGGAATGGAATGGAATGGAATGGAATGGAATGGAATGGAATGGAATGGAATGGAATGGAATGGAATGGAATGGAATGGAATGGAAAGTTGTATAAGTTACTAGGCCTTGGTTGTCTGGCTGTGCCGCCATCAAATTTATTTACATATATATGTATGTTAGATTTTTAAGCGACAGCGACTACGCTATATGTATACTTTTAATTCTGTTTTAATATTTTGAGTGATTCCTGAGTGACAAAGTTCTATTATTTCCGGAGAGATTATTTATTTTTAGAAACTAGAACTATGCCTAGGAGGAACTGTAGGAATCTGATTCCGACCCAAGGCTAGCCCGAGGGAATTACAAGTGAGCCCGCTGCTTACAAGTAAGAAGGGAAGAACGGTAGGAACCTAATTCCAGCCCAAGGCTAGTCCGAGGGAATAACAAATGGGCCAACTTGAAGCCTTCAAATTCAAATAACTGGGACCTTGTAAATAAGTAATTTTTATTAAGTTCAGTTTGTTGATTTTTCTTCGTTAATTATTTGGAAATCATAATTATTTCCTTTTTCTCGAGCACATGAATAATTTGCGAAATAAAAGCGATGACTGATCTCAACAATTGGACGTAGTTGTATCTTAAACTTGTCACTCTGCTCCCTCTGCCCTGTCGATCTGTTTATGAATTGAATTGAATTTTATTTCCTATTCAAACAAATCGCTTCCTTGCTATCAATTAATTTTGGTGCTTTTTTACGGGTTTTCCGCAGTGAAATTAGTACCTAATCAGTTCTCATATAGAAAATTAGGAGCTTAAGACAAGACATAAAAAGTTTAAACCCTTATGAGAGTAATTTATTTACCATTCACTGCAAAATAAAGCCTTTAAATACTTTAAATACCTCTATATAAGGCTTGAATGCTTGAATAATTTTTAAATGTAACATACACTACATACATAATATAAAACAGAGTGTCTGGAATAAAGATTAAACCATTAAACATAAGGTGTCGTCGCGTCTTCGTCTTCATCGTCGTCGACTTGAATTTGACATGACATCCAATTTAGTATTTTTTTATTTTTTCAAATAAAAAAAAAAAAAACGAACCACAGATGGGAGTTGTTGGTAGGCATTAAAATCCAATCTAATCCTATTTTTTTAAAGCATGTTATAGAATCATGCACGTGTGTTTTATTTCCTGTCTCGTGTTTTTTTTTTTTTCGCTTGAAAAAACTCCCAAGATAGGAACTGTTTCAATCTCAATGAATTACATGCTTTATGGGGTTGAAATATCTCATTTTTCTTTATACTGAATGCAAGAAAAACTTTCCTGGTTGGCTTTATTAAAAAAGATAATATATATTTTTTTTTAATATCAATCATTGAAAAAGCATACAATTTATAGCTTTACATAATATTTTTTATTTCTTAACTTAAGCAAATATATTTATTTTACCTTTAACACCTGATTCCACAAAAAAAAAAGTTAACAGGGTTGTTTTTGTTATCAAAGGGTCGGATCTGCAGCTGAAAACACTGCAAGAATAGATCTTGGCGTTGAAGTTGAATAATGAATAGTAGCAAAAAAAAAAGCAAAGGAATAATCTTATACCATCAAGTTTTTTTATGGAATTATTTTAACAGTATCTAACTAAATAATTCTGCAACCAATAATATTTAAGGTAGTTGCACTGTAGATATAGCGGTCCTACATACTTCAACTAAGTTTCGTTCTTTTCTTATTTCACAAAAGTGAGCTATAAATCCAGTCCGAAGGAAAAACTCTCAATAAACTTTATCAAATTCGACATACTGAAGTTACCTTAAGTCCCTTAACCATGACTTACACAACTGTCAGTGTAGGCAAATATGTACAATTCTCTCGTTTGAGATATCTGTTTTGTGAGTTTTTTTTTTTTTTAATTTATCAAGTTTAAGTACAAAATTTCACTTAAAGGCCCAGTTTCACAGTCCAAACTAACCTTAATAAGTGGCACTAAAGTCTTCCCATTTGGTGACTTAAGTGTCATCATATTCTCGACTATAAAACTGGGCCTATCTTGCCATACTCGCAGGTCATAGTCAAAAACCAATAATTTTCTTCAGCACTCGAACATAACTAACAAAATATCCTAAATTCAGTCATGCACTAACTTTAATTAAGCAGAAACACTAAAGTTCAAATCCATAAAATAAAACATACCTAGTGAGAAAAATAAGTCATTCGTCATAGCTCATGGATGGAGTGTAGCATTTGCTGTTTTTCTTTCATTTAATTTCTCTCCCTCTCTTAAAACAGTTGTAAACAAATACTCGTGTAGGTACAAGGACTTTGGCACTCCACTCCACTTCATATACTCTATTCCACTCACATGCGATACACACGATTACACTTCTTAAAGGTCACTAAACTTGGACTTGCAAGCTAGGTCGACCCTTGCACTTCGGTGAGCTCATAAGAAGCTTATGTCTTCCATCGTATTTGCTATAAGAATAAACGTAACATCATTGGAGAATATATCGCTCTTCGTCAGAGCTCTGCAGCTGTACTTCGCTGTACCATCATCATCAGACTTTTGGAATCCTTTTTGCGTTCGAGAATTATCCTTAAAGTAGGTAGATATCTAACCTACGACTGGCGTATATTTTTTGTTATCTTTCGTCCGAGTTAGTGAGGTGGAAATTATTTTCCTCTTTTTTTTCTGTCTTTTACTTGAAAACGTCCTGTCACTCTCTATTTTACTTAGTTTTTATGTATTTCTTGTATTTTCCACCAATCAGATGTTATATTTTAGCTGTGTGTTGAATGTTATGGCAAATGGAAGGACTTTGTCCTTTTTTTCATTGCGAGATATATGCAAACAGAAACACAGAAAAAAAAAAATGAAGCAACATTTCAGATTAGAATTTAAGAGGATAAAATAAACATCACTTGGTAAATCCTTTCAAAGCTTTATGCGGAGTGAGCGAAAGATCTGTTGTTTTAATAAGCATTCAAGGATGTTATCTCTTGCTTTAATGGGCAATTTGTTTTTTCGCCTGTCTTCTTTTCTGTGTGTTTGTGTGGTGGAGTTATGTTTTTCCTTATCTGGGTTTTTCTTTTTTCTGTTTTTTTTTTTTTTTTTCTTCTGTTAATTGAAGCCGTTGTGCAATTCTTTATTCATCAATTTATTTTGTATGTTCGTTGTTCACACTCAAATTGGGGCGGAGATGTTAGGTATGTATATTGGATATGTGGAGTGAATATACATATATATATGTATAATGAAGATGGATATAATTAAGAAGACAAGAAAAAAAAATAAACAAGTTAATCAAGGTGTGAAACATTATGCCTCATCTGTAATTTGGACAGCAGACATTTTTGCTTAGAAACAATTATGGGAAACGTGAAAAGTAACAAAATACAAGAAATTTAATTATATTTATAATAGAAGATACATACATACATATTTATATACAAACAGGTCTTTTAAAGAACTTTAATCCGCTGAACAATTTTGCGAATACTCAACAGTTCCAATTAATTAGTGCTCAATCATCTTTCTGACCGATTTACTTTAGTAAATTTATTTCAGTAAATTAAATTTAAAACAAGTTGTCGGTTCCTTACGTAACAATTATCTGAAAAATCTTTTTAAGTAAGATAACCAGCAACAAAAAATAAAATAAGATAAGAAAGAGAATTGATTTTGCAACTTAAATTTGTACAAATTTGTACACAATATTCATATAAAAAACCCAAAGTTATAACAAGGGCATAGTTTTACAATATCTCATTAATTATTGGAACAATATTAATAAAACGTAAACAAAAAAATTAAGTCATTTCAAACACTGAATGTTTTTAAAATCCAAAACTATTTTTTGTATTTACCCCAATTCACCCTTTATCTATTTAAATAAAAAAATGAAAACTATCTTGAACTAAATTATTGATCTTCGAGGTGAATCTTCAAATAATTGCATTTCAAACGCAAAATTTCTTTGTTTTTTTAATCAGACAAACCCATTTTTGTATTTACCCCAGTTCACCGTGTTATAGTGGATAAATTCCAAATCCAATTTATTTTCCTCAGTATATTCAAGCAACTTAAACATTATATTAAATAAAACATCTGATCGCCCTAGACATAAAAATAGGGATCCAAGACATGTTGGGTGGGAATTTCTACATCCAAGATGAACCCAAAGATGAGTATTAAACCCATTTTTAAATAAATTGTGGTAGAATTGAGAAATATATTCTTACTGACAGAAGCTTCCCCTCTGATAACAAATATGGAAATCCAAGACTTTTTCCATGAGGCTGCTTGTCTGCCAGATGCACTGAAATAATGCACTTATACCTACAAACGCCCCAACCACAGAATGCAAGACTTTAATATTTGCATATGAAATGAAAAGGTCCATATAAAAATACCAGTGAATTTTGATGTTGTGTGATGTAAAAAATTGTTTTCGAATTATCGATTTATAATAAAAAAAAAACTAAAGATTTCAACCACCTGAGTTACTATTGAAACAAATATTCCACATACGCCATCCCACACCTTCAATAATCTACAAGAAAAAAATTACTATTATTTTTGGGTGAAGTAAAAGTGCAGCCAATTTTTTTTTGTACAGCAAGGGGTTTCTAGACTAGTCAAAAATTAGGTTTTCAAAAGTTGTCATGCTTATAACTTTATACGATTCCTTTTCAGCAGTGATTTGATCATTTTAAAACAGAATGATATTTTGTAGTGTCCGACCGAAGCTTCGGCTTCGGCCGAATTCGGCCAAAAAAACAACATTCGGCCAAACCTTCGGCTTCGGCATTTTAGGCCGAAGTTTTGGCCGAAGCAGAAGAATCTGTTTATTATATCGAGCATCGTACTAGGCGCCGGAAAAAATTTTAATTTTTGAAATTTTTGAATAACGAAGAAAAGATTGCAATCTTTTCTTCGGTAGGTATTCAAAAATTTCAAAACACATGTGTGCCATCATAAAAATTATTACTAAAAATGAATTATTTATTTCTTTTTTCTTTATAATTACTAATTAGTTATTAGTTATTTTTATTTTATTTGTCTTATGTTTTTTAAGCAATAAATTTTAATAAAAATAATATTTTTATCCAATTGGAAAGGAGAATTCTTGACTTTTTTCAACCTTAGGCTTCGGCTTCGGCTTCGGCCGAAGATTTTCTTTCAGCCTAATAATTCGGCTTCGGCTGAAAATCGACCTTCGGTCTGACACTAATATTTTGTGTCACAGATGAAAAAATGTGCTTACATAAAAATAAGACAGTATTTGAGTAGAATACAAAGATGAAATAAAGGATTAAAGGATATAAAAATTCTGTTTCCAAAATGCTCCAAAATTTTGCTTTTCGAGATTTTTTAAATCCAAAATTTTGTAAATTAAAATAGAATTATTATAGTTTTGATAAAAAAATATATACGTTTTTTTGTTAAAATAACACAATTTTTGATCCCTTTTGTTTTGTATCTCCTACTTTGGACTTTGCATTTTATTGTTCGTCTATGTAAAGGGTGTTTTTTTAGAGGTAGGTATAGAACTTTAAGTTGGCAACACTATTTTAACTGGCGGCCATTTTGTCAGCTGTCAAGTGATTTATTTTTAGTTAAGTTTGGCATTTCAACATGAACAGCCTGACGCCTGAACAACGCTTCTAAATTTATAAGATTTTACAAATTACAAGATTGCCGTTGATCCCAATTTTCATAAGCGAATTTTGTTTAGCGATAAAGCTCACTTTTGGTTGAATGGATATGTCAATAAACAAAACTGTCGTATTTGGAGTGATGATAATCCTCAAGTGTATGTTGAGACACCGTTACATCAACAAAAACCGACTGTTTGGTGTGTTTTATGGGTTGGTGGAATAATTGGTCCATACTTCTGGCTGGCCAGAAAGTTACAGTCAATGGTGACTGCTATAGCCATGATTACTGACGTTTTCGTTCATCAATTGAACAACCATGATGTACAGGAGCTGTGGTTTCAACAAGACGGCGCAACATGTCACACAGCTCGTGCCACAATTGATTTATTGAAGAAAACGTTTGGTAACCGCATAGTTTCACGTTACGGACTAGTGAATTGGCCTCCAAGATCGTTCGATTTAACGCCGCTTGACTATTTTCTGTGTGGATATGTGAAGTCGCTAGTCTACGCCGATAAGCCCGAAACGATTGACCACTTGGAGGACAACATTCGCCGCGTTATTGCCGATATACGGCCACAATAATTGAAAAAAGTCATCGAAAATTGGACTCCCAAATTAGACTACGTCCGGTCATATGCCAGAAATCATATTTAAATTATAATGCCAGAAGATTATCTTTCGAATAAAGTAAATTTCATGTCAATTTAAAAAAATCATCTTTGTTTATATTCCATTTCAAAGTTTTATACCTCTAAAAAAACACCCTTTAAAAAGAACGAACCAAAAATTTGGCGTATTCCTCCAATACTGTTCCTCATTTTACCCCTTTTATTTGTTAATAAAAAAAAAAAACAACTTTTTCAATTTCTATTGGCCTCAAAGCAAAAAATTTTTAGTAAAAAAATTTGAACAATTAAGTCTAAGTAATTGCCTATATTAAAATAGAGAGTGTCAAAAAGATTCAAAACATCATTTAGAGGTCAAAACTTGAAGAAAGTGTTGTTTGAAAATTTTTTCGCTATTTTTAAGGCACTCAATACATAGAGTCAGATCTAAGGCAACAAATTAAATTTAAATATTTTTCGACTTCTCATATTTTTTTTTCTTTTAGACCAAAAGGAATTGAAATAAATCGATTTGCTAAATAAAATCGTACATTATAGATGAAGCACTATTGTATGCTTAAGACTTTGAGGAACAAAATATTGCTATGTCAGCACGTAGTTTGACTATTCTATAAGCAATTTTAGTTAAAATTATTATATTCTAGACTTATGACTTTCATTTCATTCAGCTCACCTTAAATAAATTTCAGCTCCCAAATAATTGTATCGTCCTGGCTATACGGCAGTTTTTGTATACACAAACACATAAGTTATCTCACTGAGATCAACCTACAGAATGATAAGTTAAGTCGGATGGAAATCAAAAAGTAGTTAAATAAAAATAAAAGAATTTAGAAGACCTACATGTATACTATTGCCCAGGAGAAATCCTTTGTCTGAAAACTTGACTTTAATGTCAATAAATTCATTTTTTTTGTCTTAATTTGTTTTAACTTTGTCTCAACTTGTTTGTTCTATTCTACATATGTATATCTGTGCACAAGAGTTCACCCACACCTTGACTTTCAGTTTGCATTGACCTTTTGTTTTCTCTGAGTCGAACAAACATTCACTTAAAAAAATATTATTCATTTCACCGACGCAATCAAAGATTCAAAGCCAGAGATACGATGCGAGAGGAATAAAAGTTAGGGTTGGGGAACTGAAGCAGGAGGAGGAGAGAGACTTTCATAGAAATTTCATTTCTCATTTCAAAAATGAATTAGTGTTCTTCCTAGTATGACTTGTTGACTTATACCTTTTGACTATAGATATACCGGAATTGAAAAACCGTCCTTTTTGTCGTATATATACTTTACCACATCATCAGAGCAACAAAAAAAAAGCAAAGAATACCTCACTCTTCGTTTGGCCTCCAGGCAAATGAACTCCCCGGATGATGATGATGACGAAGATGACGGAAAGGAAGTGGTATTCAAACATCTTTAAATTGTTTTTGCCGACAAAAATATAGACGTTTGGTCAATAAGAAGCATTTTGAAAGAGTTGGCATTTAGCTAAACGAACCATGGCCATGGACTGTGCAGAAGAAAAAGGTTCAATTTAACAAAAAAAAAAGTTTGCTATTTTAAAGTTTTTTTTTTTTTCTTTTTTTTTTTTCATTTTCCAAGAAAAAAAATTTAGCCGACGTCAGTCGATAATGTTTCAGTTGCAAATGTTTTAAATCTTGAATTTCATGGATATAAGAAATTCATGTATATACCGATACTGTTTATGTTTGTGTAAAAATTTTAATCAATTTTAGATTTCCAATTTCGACAAAAAGTTTTTCAATTCAATGAACGCTTGGGTATTATGTTTTTTTTTTTTTTAAGTTGTACCTACTCGATATATATGTAGTAAGCATCTTAATGTATGTTATATGGTTGCCATTTTATTCAAAAGTTATTGCTTTGATGGCATAAATGAGAAAAGTTTTCCAAGACCAAGAGCAATAGTATGTAGGTACCTATAAAGAACTTTTATGTTCAAATATTTTTTTTTCTACCATTTAACTTGTTTTCGTCTTAAAAAAGATTGATTTATAAAAATGTTATTCAAATATATTTGTCGATATTTTTGTTTACTTAATGTAATTTAAAGTTTTTATGAAGAAATTTTTATGTGATTTCGTATTAAAATTTTTAACTTAACCAAAGTAAAGGAATGTATAAAATATTGATTACATATTAAGAATTAGTTTAATGAATATTTTTTTTTGTTATCGATGTTCTAAAAAGATTACTTTGTTTATTGAAACTATACTCTAAACGACCTGGGATTCAGAATTTATTTAATCATTCTTGATTTACGAGAAAAATGATTTTAAAAATCGTTGGAAAGATTTTTCAAAAAAAAAAAAAATATTTTTTTCAAGCAAACAAATTTTTCTTGAATCTTTAGAAAAAATTGATAGATACACTAATTTTTGATCAGGATTTAAATGTAGTTAAAAATTAAATAATTAAATAAAATTAATTGAATGCAAAATTAATAACCCGTTTTTGAAATATCGAATTTTCAAAAAATTGTAACATTAATTTAAAATTTAAAACATTATTTTTTTTTTAATTTGATAGATATTATTAATATTTTTAAGACTCATTTGTATAAAAAAAAATAATTTAAATCGGTATAGTCATTAATGAGAAAGTCAAAAATCACAAAAAAAAATATTCTAATGCAAGGTATACTCTTACGGTAATATTGTCCACTCTGTATTTAGGGAAATTTAAATCTTACCATGAAATCCGGATTTATTTAATCCAAAACAATTAATGTATGGCCATATTATTGAATACAAAACATTCATTGAAATTGTCTTAAATCGAGATGCAACATGCTTTTCAAATGTCAATTTTGTAAAATGCAATTTTTTTTAAATGTAACATAAAACTTTATTTCTTAGTCTAAGAATCCATTTTGCATTAGGTATTTAAAAAATAAAATTTGATGAAAGGGTGGATTTAACGAGTGAATAATATAAACGGTGTATCATACAGATAGGGGTCATCCAGGCAGTGACTGTCTTTAATTTCTTCACTTATTTTGCATTTTATAAATAGCAAGTTTTTATATCGCTGAGTTAATTATTTTAAAAAATCATTATTTCGCAAATTTTTATCTCAAAATTAAATTATTTCGCAATATGATATCTTGGTCATTGTTATCATTATTTTGAATAGTACTAGACACAGTTAACAGAAACTCTTTAATTTACAAATTATCGACGCTTGGATTATCATCGAAGTTTCTTAGGCTTTATAAGCAGCTTGTCACTAACACTTGTGCTTCTGTGTGGAACGGAACTAACACCTCCGAATTTTTTAGCACGGAAACTGGTGTTCCACAAGGATGTGTGCTGAGTCCTATTTTGTTTGCCATTTTTATTGACGAAGTATCAAGACTTTGCCTGGTGGTGCTAAGTTAGGTGATCTGACTATTAGCGTCCTACTGTACGCTGATGATCTTGTTTTGCTCACAGATAAACCCTCAACACTGCAACTGCAGATAAATCGCATTAAAGATTATTGCGACTTATGGGACCTACAAGTCAATGTCTCTAAGTCAAAAATTGTGGTTTTTGAATCCAATAATAGGAGAAGGCTGCCCTCAGAAAATTGGTTTTTAGGTTCAATATCTCGGTTTCTTAATTTCTAAATATTGGATTTACTTCCACACATAAAAGAAAATGGCTCAGTCGCCAAAACAGCTATCAACCTCATGTGGAGCAGATTTTTCTGCAACCAACAAGTTGACACTTCCTCTAAATATAGAGTTCTAGATGCTACAATAAACACCTGCCTATGCTATGCCAATCAAGTTTTTGGTTTCCAATTTATCGAAGAATTCGAAATAGTTCAGCGTTTCTTCTTCAAGAGAATCTTTAGACTACCATCGATAACACCAAAATATTCTTTGCATGTCGAGTCAGGAGTTGGAACTGAATTATAAGCCACACAGACAAGATATTTCAGCTATATGTAATCTCTGTAATAGAAATGAAAACGAAGATATCTGTCACTTTCTAGCTGCATGCCCAATTCTGCAAGAATTGCGCAGATTGTATTTTGCAAAGAGTTCTTTATCTCGAATTGAGGCTATAGATATTTTGAATGGTAAATACGGTTGGAGAATCCTTTTTAAATACTGCGATCATGCCTTTAAATACAGAAATAGTTTTATATTCTATAAAAAAATATAAAGCTTTTTAGTCAATTATTGGTTATAAATTATTTTCCAATTCACATAATTAGTGTAAATATTTAAATTATGTCTTAAAATACAAAAAAAAAAAATTCAAATTTAAGTTTCTAATTCAGTCCCAAATAAGTAATTTTGTACCTGGTTTTAAATAACCTAACTTTTTAAATATTAAACAAATATAAGAATTTGTCAATTATTTCGGCAGACGGCATTTTATGCCATGGTTCTATTTTCTTTTATACTCTGTGTTATTGTTATCTTATATTTCTTAAATAAAGAATTTTATAATAATAATGAAGAATAATGAATAGTACTATTTGGCACTGCGAATCACTGCGGATCTATTATTAGCGATTCCATAATCGACATGAATATACAAAAATCAACAATGTCCTAGACTGTATATCATTGTCTTTAACAAAAATTATTATTATCCTCAAGATTAACTATATACATATTTATATTTTTCACATTATTATTTAAATATAAAGAATCTATAATATCCTTTGTTATTTTTTCTAAATTTATTTTCAGGACGATCTACCCGGACAAGCTCTTTTAGATGTTGTTTATGCAAGACTTAATTTAATTGAAACAACTTATTTCGGTATTCGATATATCGATGAAGAAAACCAAACGGCAAGTTAAGCTTTTATACCCCTTAAATAAGATGTTTGTCTACTATAATAATCATAAGCAACAAGAAATAAAAAAGAATTTCCGGTCCTTATTATAGTCAAAGAGGTAGCATTGTATTTTAGTTATTTTTTTTTAACAAAAAAATTCGAGTTCAAATTGAAAAAAATATGAAAAATTACAAATACTAAAATAAAAGATTAAAAACAAAAAGATTATAACTAAAAATAATGGTACAAAATTGTAAACGATTTAATACGATATTAAATCACTTTAAGTATGATTCTAGGTTAAAGACAAGGTTTTCAAAATTTTTAACCAGTTAGCAGTTCGATATCTTTTTAACATTTTATTAAAGTTAAAATCACCAAATGCCTATTTTAACTTTTTAGTATTATACTAACTCCCTAAATGTCACTTTAACAATTTTAAATGTGAAAATAATGTGTTTGGTTTTTTACATGAAATGTCACTATTTTAGACTTGTTTATTAAGAAAATAGGTTTATAATAGCCGCGATTTATTATCTACGGAACTGGATCGGGATTATGTTTTAACACAGAATACAACACCAACTTTGGATCCTGCTCTGTATCTGGATTTATTTATACTCTGACGGGTAGACGGCTCTTCAGTCGGTAGGGAGTACAAAATGTAGTGTAAAGAAAAAAGACAATCATGTCGATTATGGAATCCGCAAAACTGGATACGCAGTGATTCGCAGTGCAGGGCTCTCTTTTCTCTTTACTCATTTGTCGTGAAAAGAAAAGAGAACACTATACTGCGAATCACTGCGGATCCAGTATTGCGGATTCCATAATTGGCATGAATATCTACATGAAAAATAAACAAACATAAGAAAAAAAAAAATGAGCATACAACACTGTTGTCATTAGGATCCCTATCGTTTTATTTTCACGCGGCTAATGATACTTTTTCAAAAAAATTGTTTAAAACTAATAACATTTTTGTAAAATGTTTTAAGTTAGAAAATTTTTAAATTGTATCAAGCTAATACCTTATTTTCAGGTGGTTTAAAATTTTGCGCCAATAAAATTAAATAATTTTTTTTACCGACTTTTTTTAAGATTCTAAGAATTATTGTATTTCATTATTTTTTGAAATCGATTTTTTACCTTTGGGCAATTTTTCTTTTGCAAGTTCCGAGGATTTGACTGAATGTCGACGATATGTACTTTAAAAATCTTAAATTTTGGTTTGGAGATTCGTATTTATTTTTAATTTAACTAAAATTTATTTGCTTGTTTATAAGGAGTTTATATATTTATAAGTACATATATAAAAAACACATACTATTATGCTTTTATTAAAAATATAAAACTTTTATCGCATAAAAGTTCATATCAAAATTTTTTAATCAATTATGCAATTCTACCTCTTAGACTATGACATGAAGGATACAAATTTTCATTGTAGTTATAAAAGCCTCGGGGACAGTGTTTTTCCTTTGTCAAACAATTCATTGAAAGGCTTTATTTTCTTTTACTTAAGATATTTCTTTTTTTTTATTGTTATTATTTTCTCATTCCTTATTAAAATGTTTTTTATGTTTATTTATTTTTTTTTATTTCTTTACTATGAAATGATATTTTGACTTTTTTTCTCATTTCTTATTTCAATTACAGCATTGGCTAGACCCAGCATCACGGATTTCACGGCAATTGAAACCAAAATCGGATCCTTTTGATTTGTATTTTGGGGTGAAATTTTATGCAGCCGATCCTTGTAAATTACTAGAAGAAATAACCAGGTATGTACATTATATTGGAATGATAAATATAATTTACGATTTATCAATAAGTATCATATTGGTACAGTTTTTTTTTTGTTTGGTTAGGTAATCTGTTATGTACCTACATAAACAGAGGCAATTAAGAATTAATGAAATTGTTGGATTTTAAATGACATTTAGATTGTTAGAAGGTTTTCATTGGTAAATTTTGAATCAACTTAGCTATTGAAGTACTATCAATTAATGTTGTCTGCCTTCATAAGTTTTAACTTATTTAAGACTTTAAAAGTTTATGTTCCTAAAGTGAGCTTCAAGTCGATAATTAGCTAGTTAATTGCTATAATTAGTTACGTTAGCAGAGCACCAAAAAAGTGAAAAAATCAGATACATCCCTTCAATGTTAACTGTCATCATTATTACTTGAAAGAGTCTCGATTCAGGTAATATTGATTAAAAAAAATCAGTGAATAGGTTGACAGCATTTACTTGTGTTTTTATTGTGTTTCACTAATGATAGTGTGCTCACTGCTTATCAGTTGGATTCCGTTATACTAACCGGCATCAACATACAAAAAACATGTTCTACATATATTAAAGTACACTACTTGATTTTTTGAAATTTATTGGTAACTGCAACTAAATTCTTGCTACAATTTACTACTTTTCAAAAGATTCTATAAGATTTCACAGCAAATTGTGCTACGTCGCGTCATACAACGTTTCAAGTAACCAAACTGACATAATATTACAAGGTGGTGAAAAAGTTGTCACCGGCAGCGGCAAATGTTAAAGTCAAAACAATATTATTCCGCGTTCTTTAGGAGTTAGAAGTATAGTGATTTACGTGTATTTTAAATCTGTTGACTTTATATCAAATGTCAATCTAGAATTGACATTTGTCGCCATTTGCGCATCCGTAATGTCCAATTTTCCATGAAACTGGTGCATAAATCAGGCTGAATTTTAACAGGGTTTTGTTGGCTTTAAGGGCCGCTGTGGCTTGTGGCTTATTCGCATAGACCTGCGACTTCAGAAAAACCTACAAGAAAAGGTCTAAAGGGGTCAAATCGCATGATCTAGGTGACCAGTTCAAATCACTTCCACTTAAAATGTTGTCCTGTCCTGTTGACATGTCGTTGGTGTCCACATCATCCAATTCAGGTAAAACGAGGTTGGTAATCATCGACCTGTAGCGCAAGCCGTTGACAATGATGGCCTGGCCAATTTTGTTCTCAGAAAAATGTGGACCGATGACGCCGCCGCCCGAAATCTACACAAAACAGTGTCTTTTTTGGAATGAATTGGACGCTCTTCGATCTCATGTGGATTGGAATTCGACAATTTTGTTTTTTGACGTACGGACGTACATATTCATACAGATATGGGCCTCATCGCTGAAGATGATTTTTCGATGAAAATTGGGGCCAGTTTCCAACTGCTCCAAAGCCCATTCAGCGATCACACGTAGTTGTCTAGGTCGTTTGCCTTCAGCTCCTAGGCAGTTGAATTTTGTACGAGTGCAGGCCTATTTCACGACGCAAAATTCGCCCAGTTATTGTCTGCGAAAGGCCACGTTCTTGTGAGCGACGTGAAATCGACTACGTCGAATTCTACTGCACACTCTCACGGACAGTGGCGATGTTTTCAACAGATCTTGCATTTCGTCAACGTACGGGTGTTGTTTGATTATTTACTCGACCAGTGAACTTAAATTTATCTACCATACTGCGAATAGTCATCACGGAAGGACCATTATGGCGACCGTAAAATGGGCGAAATGTTTTTCACGGGTAACTGCCTCTTGCAAGGAATTGACAAATCCTCCAAGAGTATCTCTTGTCATGAAATAAGTGCTTCCCACCTTAGCCGTTCGAATTCGGCAAAAAATTGTAGGTCCCCTCTATTCCTGCCAATAACATCCACACAGGAATGAGAGCTGTAAGTCACAAGGTCGTGGTTCTACTCGAGCTGTCGCGCCGATCAATTTATTTATTTTTAAAATGGGCGAAGCACACGAAACGTTGCCCGAACAGAACACCCATTTTTATAAAACAATTTTATTATTTACACGTGTTGCTGAACGCTATATCCATCCTTGTGATTTGGCAAAACAGACTGAATTAACGATAGCCAATTTGACAGATGTAGCTTCAACAATATGGCCGATATCAACTGTCAAAATTGGAAGCCCCTTCTTTATTGACAGTTTTGATTTTGTATTGATTAGTCAATTTTTTTCATTAAATTCTCTCATCTTAATGGGAGGAGAAGGTTCCAATCTTAAAATAATTGTCCCAACCTGCAGTACCTACCATTACGTAAAACACTCTGTATACTTCCACGCACCCATTATATTTTATTTTGGGAAAACTCTAGTTTGCAATATAAAATGGTGTTGCTGTCTCTGTTTACACACCATCCAATTTAGTTTCGTAAAAAATATTTTGGCTAGACGAAAATGTAAACTGAATTTCGCTTCTAACTAACCTCAAACCAATAAATCTCCCTGATGATAAAATTGCTGAACTTGGGAAAACAATTTTCCATCATCACAATTTGCAACACTGTAATCCATCAGATATTATTATCTGCCAAATTTCCAACAAAATTCGGTAATTGTTTGGTGAAAAGCTAGTTACCTTTAGCAAATCCTCAAATTCAACCGCAGAAACCTTCTATACCAATACATATGTATATCTGTATAGAAACGGAATGATTTTGTACGCTTGTAATATTTATATGTGTACTCCCGGCAACAAAATCAAACAATTGAATGGAAAATATGATATACGTTTTGTTATTGGCAGGATACCTTCACAGCTGCATCTGGATATTATGTTGAAAACTTCCTCAGTGATGTATCATCACATCAGTATCCTGATACCTGGATACCTTTGTGTCGATGATGCCATCAAGCAAATATTGACGTACCACTCTCCAAGTGAATATACAAATAGGCAACCCTAATTGAAATTGCAATCATGGACACGCATGAATCGTGAACGTTATGTAGGTTTAATATAGGAATCAAATAAGGAGTGATAAAGGGTGAATCGGAAGAAAACCATGAACAGGGGGCAATCAGCTCGAAAACAGAACCGAATTGTTTGCATTATGTTCCAACTTGGGTGTAGATTTAATTTTTGTTTGTTTTAATACAAAAACATTTACATATATGTACATATCTATTTATATATTTGCAGGTACCAGATATTCCTGCAAGTCAAACAGGATGTCCTGCAGGGCAGGTTGCCAGTATCATTCGAATTAGCTGCTGAGCTTGGAGCATTTGTTGTTCAATGTAAGTATATTATATTGCTTGTCTATATTAATGAAATGAATGCCGAGCGGTAGATGGTGGTCCGTATAAGGATGTCGGGGAATAAGTTCATCTATCGTGTGAATAAATTGGCACCCATAGGTTCTTGCTTCTATGTCAAAGCCCCACCGCAGAAACATCCTTTTTAAAGAAAAGAAATGGGCTAAAGATATATATTTATAATAAACCTCTTTACTCCTTCCTAGGGAGCATTTCAAGTAGCTAAAGGTGCTTCGTCGCCTCGATGACCCATTTCAATGAATTTCTATATTATAACGAACGTATACGATGAATGAAAGAAATTGTTTCTTTGTTTTTGCAATTCCCCACTTTCCTTATACTTTACGTCCTCATTTAAGGATAGGCAGCCCAGTAGGCATTATTCAATTAATCCTTATAGGTATACAATATATTATATTTATATATAGGGCAGTTGAAACTCGAGTGCAGTACTTGGTTACTAGTCCAAGCAGAAAATAATTTATTATGATTAAACAAGTGCCTGGGAAAAGTTTTCTATGTGAGGTTAATAGGACGTGTTGATGTTGAGTAAAATTGTTTTTTTTTTTTTGTTTTTAATTTAAAACAATTTAACACATCAGAGGGTGTTAGTAAGTAGGGGATTGCAATTACATAATGAGAAATTCTTTAAATTCTTTTTTAATTAAAGGTGATATGTGAATTTATAAATTAGTTTCATTAATAATATAAGCGGATAGATTTTTGTGAAATTTAAGGAATATCGAAACTAATGGGTGATTTTTTAAGAGGTTTAGAACTTTAAAAAAAAAAAAACACAAAAAATTCGAAAAAATGAATGAAATATTTATTTGAATCGATAGTTTGAACCTTGCAATTTAATGTTTAAAGATAATTTCATGCAAATGTTGACCGCGGCTGCGTCTCAGGTAGCCCATCCGCTGAGTCCAATTTTGGCATACTCTTTCACACATATCGGCCGGTATCTCACGAATGAATGCATGGATGTGGCTTCCAGTGCGTCAATCGAAGCGGGCTTGTCCCTATAGACATTAGCCTTGACATACCCCCACAAAAAATAATCTAATGGTGTCAAATCGCACGATCTAGGCGGCCAATTGACCGGCCCGAAACGTGAAATTAACTGTTCACTAAACTCGCCTCGCAATTGCGCCATTGTTTCGCGTGCTGTGTGGCATGTGGCACCGCCTTGTTGAAACCACATATCATGCAAGTCAAGAACTTCCATTTCGGGCAAAAAAAAGTTTGTTATCATCGCTCGGTAGCGTTCACCATTGACAGTAACGCTGCGATTCGCATCATCTTTGAAGAAATATGGCCCAATAATGCCGCCGGCCCATAAACCGCACCAAACAGTGGCTTTTTCGGGATGCATTGGTAGCTGTTGCAATGCTTCTGGCTGATCTTCACTCCAAATGCGGCAATTTCGCTTATTAACGTACCCATTCAACCAAAAATGAGCCTCATCGCTGAACACAATTTTTCGATAAACAACATTTCGAACCGAGCACGAATTTTGATAGTAAAATTCAATAATTTGCAAGCGTTGTTCATTTGTAAGACGATCCATGGTTAAATTGCAAACCAAACTGAAGCTGTTTGACAGTGACACAAGGTACTAAACACACGTCAGCTGTCAAAACCAGTGTTGCCAAAACCAAACCAGCTTAAAAATCACCCGTTATAAAGGAAATTGGCTAATGTATAAAATCTGCTAAAAACAACTGTATTTTTTTTAATTATATCTACTTGCTTAAATACACAAAAAAAACATCCATCACATCTCAAGAAAATATTGGTAAAAACAATGATTCTTATATTTTGTTCTTAAAAATAGCACCAGTAGGTAAATATTTGGTCGGTTTTGTTTATCTTTGCGGTCCATAGAAAGAAAACTTAAAAACCCTTAAAAAACAATTGAACCGTAAAATTTTTAAATTTGCGATTTTTTTTTTATAATACAAAGATTTTTTTTCCGGAAAATAATTATTTTTTTTTTTTCATTATTATTCGGCATCCTGAATCTGAAAATGACACCCATTTTCATCCATCAGCATTATTTTTTTCCCATCATCTTCTCAGTCGTCAGTTTCGATGTGACACGGAACTGGCAGAGAAGTTCGTTGTACAAACTCTTGAGCTGGGCTTGTTATGAAAGTTGGTCGTTTGGCAAATGGTACATCCTTTTGTTGGAGTTATTTGAGCTAAAACCATTTACATTAACAAATGAAAAACAACAACTGTGTCGTGGTGATTTTTTGGTTCTAGCCAGATCATCGGCCTGAATTAAGAACGCATCGTTCCACTTGATTATTCTCGGGAAAGGGTTTTCCAATAAGAGTTTTCATTTTGATATTAAAAAAACAAGTATTTTTTTAAAAGAAATCAGTGGATTTTTATTTCATTGTAAAGAGGAAGGTATGACATTCACAACGAAAAACGATATAAGCCAAATGGCCGCCACGGCTACGTTGGCAGCACCATATCCTTTCCATGAAATTTTCCATGACCAATTCGCAAATTTGCATTTGTCCTCGATGACTTCACGAATTCCATCTTTAAGGTCTTGAATCTATTGTGGAGCATTAGCATAGACCTTATCTTTCACTTGGCCCCAGCCCCAAAGAAAAAAGTCTAAAAGTGTTAAATCACAAGATATCGGTGGCCAATTGTTTTGCGATTGTTTCCTTGCTTGTGTGGCACTTATCGCCATTTTTGTAGTGACTTTTAACTATTTCAATGTGTTGTTGAAGCTTTCGTTCTATTTTAAGTAATGGCGTACTTTTTACTTGTCAAATATCAAAAGATGACAGATTCAAAAGTTACAGCTGCTCAAATAGCGGAATATTTGAAACCTCTTATTGGAAAACCCTTTAGCTTTGACAAAAATTTTTAGGCAATCCAAAGCTTGTCTCAATTATACATTTGCATTTTTAAGTTATCGAAGTTTTTACGAACCCTGTCACCGATTTTATACAATATTTAACACATGTTCACCACAAATGTAACAAAAACACTGCGGATTATTGAAACAACTTCTCCTTGTAGAAACTGTGGTAATTTCTTTATAACTGATATCAACACCGCACCAAACTGTAAAATGTACGACTCTCACTAAAATACAAAGAAATCCGTATGTACATATAGGCAAAAAAAAAATTTAAATGGATGGTAGATTTAAATTTACCGTTTCAGAATATAAGAGAAAAAAAAATTCTGGGAAATTTTAAAAAATTAAATTATGAAGTTATGATATTTTTTTTTTATTTCAACTTAATTTTATTGTAACAATATTTCAATATCTTAAAGAATTATGAGAATGAAAAAAAATTAGTCATCGTTCTGTAATTTTAGGAACATAAAATTCAAAATTATTAATGAACGACACTTCAATGAATTTTTTTAATTGTTTTGTGGATTTTTAACCCACCTTGGTGGGTCAGAAGTCCACAGGAAAATCTTGTGGACTTCTGATCCATAGATTGTGGATTTCTAAAACACTTTATTGATTTCAAAAATATTTCATTTATTATTATTAAAAAAAAAAAAACATTTATTCTGCCTTTTAAAAGCTTAAGAGTTCGATAGGAAATAACTTCCGACGCATTTTCTTGAACAATCAGTTCATCGTGTGGCCTGTTTCGAGGGTTTAAAGGATGTTTACTCCCTTTTTGGGTCTTCTGTACCATTCACGCAACTCCGTTGATCCGCAAACAACTAAAATTACTCCAAAATATATTTTATTTATGCGAACTTCGATTGATTTTACTTTCTTTAGAAAAGAAATTTCAAAATGAGACTTTTTTCTTCTCGTGACCCCTTTTTTTGTGACATTTTCAAATTTCTCAGCGGCAACACTGGTTCTGAAGGTTGAAACGTACGAAGATTTGGAAAATTTGGCTTCTTTACATATGGGATATCTTTATAGCTACATCAATTTTCAGCGGTCGATTAACGCTCTTCACTTCCAAAAGCAAATGTCAACGAAAAATTGACAAAAAGAAACAAACAAAAATTATGGGCGAGTTATACAAATTTCTTGTTTTATAGCTCAGTTTCGTACGACATAAGCTTTTTATTCAAAAGATTTGCGAAATTGGTCTGTAAGATACTATTGTTGTTACTAAGTTGCCTACCTCTTTTAAGTATAACAATGACTTCTTCAATATTGCAATGATGTAACACAAATCGGATGCGTTTGTTATGAATTATTTTTTTTTTTTTCAAAGCTATTGATGGCATTTCTTTCAAAACGTGAATAGTTAAAGAATACTTATGGTAATTTATATTTTGGCGAGTGGAATTTTAAATTCGTCGCTTTTATCAAAAAACTATAAGTTAACTGCAACTCAGTTTGTTGTAAATGACTTATTGATATTTTGAGAATAGGTCAGTCTTCTTTTTTGGGCTTTGGAATTTTGAAAAGTTAACCAAAAAATCAGACATTCATAAAATGAGACCTACACAAATTTATTTTATTTATTTATTTATTTTATTTTCGAGAGATCTTATTTTTTTTTTAAATAATTTACCTTAGAGGCCAGTTCTAACTTGTATCTATATTTAACCTGAATCACAAAAAATTTAAATTTCTAATTCTGAGGAGCATAATCCGGTAGGTACATAGTTTGCTGTAGACCTATTTGTCAAGTCTGTGGTCAATCTTCATGTAGAATATTCCATCCTCACCAGTCACTATACAATGTAGTATCCCGCCCGTGCAGTTCGACAGATATTTTACGACGCACTGCAAGATCTCAATTCTTTGAAGTCACATACCAGATCTTTAACAACAGGTCACCAAAGTTTTAACTGACACAAACTGTTTCAAATTATATTATTTACGAGCATAAGAAGACTTTTAATTTATTCATAATTGAAAAATTGAGTGCAGAAGTTCAACAGTATAATTTATTTAATTTCACGGAAGTCTCTGGACAATTGAAACAATTCATTATTGAATTGAACCATCCAAGCCAAATTGTGTAGGTTTTCCCAAAAATATTTGTCCATAAATCATATACGAAATCAGTAGACTCGATATCAATATACAAAAAAAATTAAGTTTGGGAAAGCTCAATTTTTTTTTTTAAATAAAAATGGTTATGTCGCGTCGTTAATTTCAAGTTTACGTAGACAACAAAATGTACCTTACTATATACGTTTAACCTTTTGAGTGTTCAAATATGTATTTATCCAACCAACCATAACAACGCGGTGCCGCATGGTATGGTGGTTATATCGGCGGCGGCGGCAGCGTCACAATACGCCACATAAAACCTTTTTCCAAAAGTTTATAATACCAAATTAATTACCAAATGGTATTAAACGCATTCTATATAATTATCATAAATTTAATAAATCGACAGTCGTTTTAAACTTCATTAAGCAAGTTATTCATCCGCACCCGGAAAACCATTTACCTACCCCAATTCCAAAGCTCCCTACTTCGGGTAGGTGGTAGTTATGTATATTATATAGTTCTATTTGAATAACAGAGAAGAAAAAGAGATATAGGGTGGGTGCCATCATTCCATAAAATAATGAACATCAATTAAACAATTTTACACTAACTGTTTTTGTCTCTTTTGTTTTTCCCAATGTGAATCTGATTCCGAAATCACACAAACACAGCTGAATTGGGCGATTATGATCCACGTCGCCATTCAAAAGGATACGTCTCCGAGTTCCGGTTGCTGCCAAATCAAACCGGCGAACTGGAAACGCGTGTTAGCGAATTACATCAACAATTAAAGGGCATGTCACCGGCAACGGCCGAAATCAACTACCTCGACAAAGTAAAATGGCACGACATGTATGGGGTTGATTTACATCCTGTTCTGGTAAGTGTAATAAATATCCGTTTTCAGTATTTTCGTTTTTTTTTTTTTTTTAATTTAATTTCATTAATTTTTTTTCATTGTAAAAATGTCGCGTCGCGTCGGTCGGTCGGTCGGAAGAATATAACCATCATCATCATTGATATCATTGTTTTAAATGTCACAGAGAAAATATGTTGGATTTTACAATAATTGAATACTGCCCGTTCATTGTGGAGATGGCAATTCCATTCCAGAAGTGATTGTTGTTAAAACTGAATGAAATGGGAAATCCTTGTTGATGGATTCCATCATCTTCATCTTTACGATGATTATAGCGAAGCGATGATGGACTTTGTAATAATTCAGTTCAAAGCTTCATGGGAGAAGATATAAAAAACAGTTTGCAAAGCAATAAAGTTGAAGTTTCATCGTCGGAGAATCGTTAAAAATTTATGATTTAAGAATTTTAAATTCCCTTTACAGATAGATATAAATATAGGATGTTTTTTTTTTTTTGTGGAACTACCCTGGCGATGCGACTAATGAGCTCAAAGATGGGTAGTAAAAATTTCTGAATGATAATCTTTTATGAAACACTGTTGGAAATGGAGTTTGTTTTTTTTTTTAAGAAAAAGATTATTTTTTAAGACTCTTTCGATTGTTTTTTTTTTCTTTAATTTTTAAAATCTTTTTCTTAACATTTATGCGCAGAGGGTATATTTTCTGGGAAGCTCTTAGGGATAAACTTTTTATATTTCTTTCCTAGTGCTTCCAAGAATTGCCCTGTTTTCGAATAATTTAATGTGTAACAAAATTAAATTAAACTTAATTTTTAGACTGGAAGGTTTACAAACAGATCTATTTTTTTGCTATACTTAACAAAATGGTAAAGATCTATATAAAAATACCAGTAAATTTTTGCTATCATTCGCACTCCAAAAATTGCTGCGGGCTCTCGGTCTATTATGGAATAGCGTATTGAAAACTTTAGGGCATAATTCAGGCGTTAGGTCTTTTTGCCCAAAACCACAACGTCCAAATTATTACCGAGGGCTTGGGTGTTATGACTTTTTTTTGGGACTTATGACAATTTCTATCGTTCTTAAATCTTATCACCACCCAACGCCATAAGACCCAAATCAAAAAAAAAAATGTGATACCGCCAAAAAACAGATCAAGAAAGTATACTTTTAAAGAACTAAATACAGTACAAGAAATTTAAAAAGAATGTTTCGAGTCCTGTCCTGCAGTGCGTTATAGTTTTGGGCGAAAAGACTTAACGCCCATATAATGTGAACTAGAAGGGCAACATTGTTATTTAATTCACAGCTTAAATCTGGATGTAAATGAATGTAAAATACACCCAGATTTAAGTTTTAAACTGGATTAATTGAGTGAATAATATGGCGATTAAACAACTCCATAGGATAGAAGTCAAACTGTACAAACGAGTTCGACCAATTTGTTTGACTTAACTTCTGAATATTTTTACTCGTGAATAAAATGACTTGTGAGTATAGAGGCGCAGAACAAATGTGTATAAACGAACATAAGGAAAAAAATGGAAATGTTCGTACTAACTCGAACATACTCATTTTAATCTCTGATACCATGATACATCAAAGGTACCTATAAATACAAGAAAATAAAAATAAATCCATTACTAAATCTCCATGACTATTCACCTTTAGAAATAGAAAAGACTAAATGCACACAATCGATACAAAAAAAAAAAAAAGAAAACAAAAATCTTCTTTTCAATCCTTAAATTCCTTAACTGAATTTTAATTCACAATTTCCACTGCTGGTAACTTAAACCAGCAAATTCATCCACATCATCCCTCGAATACCTAAACAAAGTTTTCCAAAACTTAGAATTCATTATACGAGCGTGAAGTAATAATATCGATCGACAAAGACCGCAGAAAATACACGTTAAAAAGGAAACTCTGTCTTATCAGAAACTCCAAAAATGGTTGATAACTTGGTGTTGGAAAAATTAACACCACATCATCGTTTCTCTTCTTTAATTTTATTTTTTCTGTTTTTTTTTTTTTTTTTTTGAGCAATAATGACAAGCAGAATGTTATTCTTCGTCCTTAAGTTTTTCACTGAATATAATATAAATATTTTTTCTTTCTTTTCTGAATGAAATCTAACTTTTCCTTTTTGTTTTTTTTTTTTATTTTGTATTCTTTTTATTCACAGGGCGAAGACAGCGTTGAGTACTTTCTTGGACTTACACCGAGTGGCATAGTCGTCCTTAGGAACAAGACAACAGTGGCTCATTACTATTGGCCTCGAATAGCTAAAGTTTACTACAAAGGACGATATTTTATGCTGAGAATCTGCGATAAAAATGTAAATGTCCCATCATCTTTATATACCATCTCTATATCTATATAACTTTATTTCATAGGAATATCCTTTTTCGTTATTTAGCTCTGCTTTTTCTCTTCTTGCTTTCAGCTTTCTTTTATACTTTTGTTGTGTTCTGTTGGTTTGATGTTTGGATTATTTTAATATTTTGTCGTCAGGAGAATTCCTTAAGGAATATACACTTTCGTTTCTTTTAGCGACAAATTAGAAAGTTTTCGAAGCGAAACACGAGTAGGGTGGCGGGCGGTTGATGGCCAAAAGAAAAAAAAAAATATAAAGATGAGCTAACTTCCATTAGCTGTTAGTTGGTATTATGGTACCTACATATATATGTATGTATGGGAATTTTGCCAGGAATAATAGTTTTAAGAGAGTTTCCAAATTGGCTTGACTTAGATTTAATTAGGTATTTTTGCATTTTTTTATTATTTCATATAAAAAATAAAGCTATAGTGACGGAAGAGCTTATTCACCTCCGAGACACCGCTGTCTGGCCATAATCGTCTCTAGAATCACAGAGTTTTTCGGAGGGTCTTCAGACTTTATAAGTGAATGATTTTAGTGCCAAGTACACACTTTCTACGATGGAATACTATACTAGACATAATGGCAGTTCGTGCAGACAAAGCCTAAAAGACCGGGTCAGTAGTGGTTTTCAGTCTGTTAAAATATTTTTTGTTTCGATATACCAGTGACTAGGTCATTAGTTTCAGGGTACTCATATCATATCTAAGTTTAGGAAAGGACATTTATGGCGAATATTTCCAATATTCAAATGGATTCTTTACCTACATAAGTACCTATATGTAAGTATTTTCACTTATTCCACAGACAGTTTCAGTGCGGAAGAAATTTGAAAGGGTTCGTCTTTGTAAAAGAGGGTTTATTGAATTTTATAAAACATTATAGTTGATCCGCCCAACTTTTCTTTGGAATTTTTCATTAATTTTAGCATTTAAAAAAGTGAGAATAAAATCTATAGGGACTTCAAATTACCTTTTATAATAAATTTTATGGCACGCTCCAATAATTTGTATGTACATACAAATGTAGCAGTCTGTTGGGGATTCCATTTTCACGAAAGGATAAGGGTAACCGGCTGTCAATTCCGTAGTGTTTGTCATTTCTTAGAATCAATATTTTTTACTTTCAATGCAAATTTCAAATATCACTACCATTCACCCCTGAAAGTATGCAATTTCGGATTTTCACGATTTGCTGACTTTTCCTGTCGAAATTTTCAATTCTCCAAAGTGTCGCTTTACCTAATTTAATACGAATCTAACAAAAAATACCCATGCAAATCGGATAATGTTCGGCCAAGTTATGATCGTGCAAAAACAATTTATTTGTTATATTAAGACTAGTAGACCCGTGCTTGCTTTGCTTCGCTAAAAGTTAACAATAAAAAATATAACTACTTAAATACTTAAATACGGAATTAAAATCAGGAAGTACTTCCCCCCTCCCTTCATAAAAAATATGTTTATATTTGAGCAGTTGCTTGTGGTTGCATTCTTTATATATGTACATTGTACATCCTATAACGACTAAATATTACAAATCTCTTTAAAAAACAAAATTGCGAGACCCAATAGAAATACAATTTTAGAGACTAATAAATCTTATGGCCAGCCCTTAAAACGTACTTGGTTTTGGTTCAATAGAGATTTTAATATAAATTTTCAGCTATAAGAAAAGTAGGCGTGGTAGTGGGTAGAACAAATGTCATGCTTTAAGTAAAAGAGAACTTAATAACAAAATAAAAATTTTATAATTTTTGTTATTGTTGTTGTTTTAACGCATATTTTTGGAATCTGTTTTCTTGGAACCTAAATTTTTCGAAGCCTTTCAGAACTAGGTATACAGGGTGGGCCAAATACAAGTTTCTTTTTTAAAATACAATAAAATGAACAAATTAAAATTTTGTCAATGTATTATGGCTTTATTAGTAAGAGGAAACATTCCCATTAATTATGGAACACAACGTCGTTCAAGTGGCTGCCTCGGCTAATTTCACAGTAGCGCATTCTGTCACTCCAATTTTCCAAGGCCTTGTTGATGGTTTCGGGCTGTAGCTCACGTATTGCTTGGATGATATTAGCCTTCAGTTCTTGTTGATATAACATCGGTCCTTGACGGTTTCCCACAAAAAAAAGTCCAAAGGGGTCAAATTGCAGCTCCGAGGCAGCCAATTGACATCGCCAAAACGGCTGATAACACGATTTGGGAATTTGCTGCGCAAAATATCGATTGCATGAACCAGAGGTCGTCCAAATCCATGTTTTTCAATTCCAGTAAAAAAAAATCGGTATATTATATCGATAATATTTAATTCATTATTTATTTTAATTTATTTATAATAATAATAAATCTGTATGTTTTGTCTTAATTTCTTTTAATTAATTAAAAGTTGCAGGAGGTCATCGTAATAGTTCGATCCTATTACTGTTTATCAAGGAAAAGAATTAATAATGAAATTTTTACTACGATTTACGTTTTTTTTGTATTAAAGTGAGATGTTAATTTATTTTTACTGCACGATATTAATGCAAATGCAAATCCTTCATTTACTAGCTATTCAATATTCCTACACTTCTCCTTCACAAATTGTTTAATCACCATTTCGGTGAAATTTAACACTCAAAAATTTACGAAAGAATGGTACATTTTTCCAGAAACATTATCCTTCAAAAAAATTGTTCCTTAAGCTTCTTTGTGAAACTTACACAGACAAATGAAAAGGATACTGCATCAATTTCTCAAAGAATTCTGACAATAAACGAGAAATTAAAAAAAAGTCATCATCTTCTTCGTCATCAGTTCTTTTTTCCTATTTTTCTGTGTGTGTGAGTGTGTGTGTGTGATTATTTTTTTAATTTAGTCTTTTCCATTTTGCAGAATGAATTAAGCACGTACGGCTTCGAGACACCAAGGAAGTCAGCATGCAAACACCTTTGGCGGTGCTGCGTTGAGCATCATGCATTCTTCCGCCTGGTGAGGGTTGCACCAATACAATCATCATCGCAATCATCGGAACTGTTCACACTTGGATCACGTTTCCGCTACAGGTAAGGTACAAAATGTTGGTATAGAGTAGAGCAGTTTATAAAGGTAACAGTATCTAATGCATACATACATACATATGTACATAGCTTCCTCCGTTAAAGGTAGCACGGTTATATTATTATATGTATAAATATATGTACTGTACATCGTACATAGTCAAATTGTAACAAAGTAAGAATATTGCATCTCATTTTATATTGGTACTACGAAGGTGTGGAGAAATGAATTCATTGCGCTCGCACGAGGAATGTGCAATGATGATATAAAAGCAAAATCCAATTTTGATTCCAATTGATCTTCTGATGTGCGTTCTATAATGGGATGAAGAAAAAGATTTTGTTGGGAATATTTTCAAGTCTGTGCAGATTATTTTAATTAAATCTTTATTGCCTCTGCTTATTTTCAAAATACTTATACAAAAAATACCAAATTGCTTTTCCTTTTCAAAATTCATCGGATGAAAATTTTTAAAATCGATAAATATTCAACAAAGCTTTATTTAATCTTTAAAAGTAAGGATCGAATTTATATGCAATTCCCTCCTCTAATATCTACCTACTTCGACTCATCGCGCAATTTTATCATTTAAAAAAGGTGACTAAAATTCCCCCAATTAAAGGCTCAATCAAAAAGAAAACTTTTTATATGTACATCGCGGTGAGATTTATTAACTCGGAGCTGTAATTAATTATTATGGCGTGACTTAAGTAACTGCCGAGTTAAAGGACTTCAAAAAAAACCCCTGTTTCTTCAGCAAACAAATTTTTGGACAAAAATTGTTAATTTTGGATAAATTCTTCCATTGTATATATTACAATAGAAATCGATTATATTCGAGTTGATTGAAATTATCTGTGACACAATGCATTGCACTATCGTTTCTCATGGCTGCGGTGAATTTACTTTAGTTATTTCAAGTACGAAGTTTAATCAAAATCTTTAGAGCCGTTTTCGAGAAAAAAAAACTAAAATCTTTGGATGGTAGCTACCCATTCTAGATAAGCTATAAAACAAAATTTCAAATTTGCCATCTAGGAAATCCCATAAAAATGTTCTGTACCAAATTTGAAGCAAATCGGTTCATCGGTTCACCCATTTAACCCATAGTACGCAGCTGAACTGAAACGAAAATTTTCTTAGGTCTCCAAATTAACAGCGTAAAAGTAAACCCAAAGACTACAGACAAATATTAATGGATAGTTCTATCGGATAATACGTAACGAAATTTTTTTTGTGGTCTCACTTTTCCGCACACAATTAATGGTTCGTGCAAATAATTCAGTGCCAAAAAGCAGCAGAGACTTCTCCAAATAATTTGCTTTAATTATCGATTTCGCTCATTGAACGTAGAGCAGAACGAAATTTTTCGTTTATGATTTCGTTGTGTCATTTTTGTTTTAAAATTTTCGTTTCATTTCACCTGTGCATACTAGGTATACTATAGCCCAAACAACAGTTGATGCAGGAATGAACAGACTGACGACGAAAGGTAAGACGAAACTTTTTCGAACTACTTCATCTTAACTTGCTATAGAGCAAGTAAAAAAGTAGTTTGTGTTTTGGTAAAGAAACGAAATTTTACGGTTTTAAATATCCTCGTGTCCACTTTAATTTAAGCTAGAGTCTAAACGGGTCGAATGATTAGTTTGAAATTTTGCAAATACATAGTTTTTTTTTGTGTAATTCTCTGGAAGAGCAGTTCGAATTTTAGTTTTAACTCATTTAAAACCGGTTTGTCATACAAAAATTTCCATATGTTCTCGAAAATAACTCTAAACATTTAGATTAATCTTCGTACTTGTAACGATTAAAGTGATTGTATAGAAAACTGCGTTTCGGATTCTTGCAAAAAATTTTGCGTTACCTAAATAGATTTTTTTGGTTTTTTGAGATAATCTTGTTATTAATCTAGGTGCAGCTTTTTATTCATTTGCTTAACCATTTTCGTTACAATCTTGCAATTTGTTGCCATCGAATATTTCAAATAATTTACAAATTTGTTGTTTTCTATAATCCCGCTTTTCTATAATGCCGTCTCTTTTTTATAATCCCATATCTCTTTTGCAATGAAAACTAGTTCTGATTTCATTAGTAAATTAGTTCAACTGTTACGACAGTAAATTTTACTGTAGTTCAACTCTTACTGTTAATGTTATTGTTACTGCAGTAATTTAGATTTTATGAGCGAAAACAATTGATTTTCTTTAAGTCAGTTAATTTCTGTTTTTTTTTCAAATGTACAAACAACATTATTGTTATTTAGTTAAATAAATGTATGTATGACGTATTGAAGAAAACGGTTTTTGCGGGATTTATCGGAATTTAACAAAGCGGGATTATAATACATTGGGATTTTGAATAAGCGGGATTTCAGAAGAAAAACTTTTAAAAATACAGAGTATTGTAGTAAACGGGATTTTTTAAAAACGGGATTTTAAAAACCGGGATAAGCTCCCCTTGGGATCCAATCGTTCATATACTTTTATTGGGAACTTCAGTTTAATTTTTTTTAAATTTTCTCGAAAATGGCTTCAAGGATCTTGATGAAACTTCCTACATATTATACATATTATGGTTTTTGTTATCCCAATTTATAATGGTTGCTGAAATATTTAAAAAAAAATTGTATGAGTATACGTACCTTCATAAAATGCTTAGATATAAAATTATTTAATTATTCGTTGTGAAAATTTCCTGTAAAATCTCAGAAAATAAACACATCAAAAATTTAAAACCTCAAAAATAAATCTAATATTTATTTAATGCAATTAAATAGTATTCATGATAATAATTTTAAACACCCCGTTTAAAAACTGATGGAGTTTTTTATCACCTCCCTCGCCTCTTTCACATCTTTGTATTCATTACTAAAACAAATTGTTACTGTTATTTGAAAGCAATTTGTATTCAGCTGTTTATATGGTACGTGTGTATGTGTATATACATTAAATTCGTCTACCTTATAACGAACATTTCGTCCAACATAAAAACACAATCTCTATATCCGAATGAGAATGTTGTCATCCCACATTGACGTCACCTCAATGATGAAAAATAAACCCATACAATGATATTGTGCGACCATGGCCAGAAGGGTATATTCCTAAAAATCAAGCAAATACCATTCCATTGCAAACAAAATTCAATACTCCTCGGAATTCAAAGCATTCAACCAAAAATTCTAACAAACAAAATTCCGCTTTTCTGCATTTGAAATTTTAAACATAACCAGCATGACCATCAAACTTCCTACAGGTACCTACATACTCTCGCTAAAACCACCAACCGAAAGAAGGACTTTGCACCACATTTGCATTGGATATAGGTAGTGGCAGCGGCGGCGGCGGCGGCAGCGCGCGTTAGACCGTTGTCCTTGCCGTCGTCGTCATCGTCATCGCCTGCGGTGTTATGGTAGCCTTGCACATACCACTGATTTCTCAACACACCACCGTGTGCGGCATAGAATGCAAATTCAATTGGATGCCCCTTGGAATGCGGGATATGGGAGCTCCACAAGTTCCAAGTATATATCGAAGGAGCAGCTTATATTTAGAGAACCGCCACTACATCACACCACTGCAACGCAGCAGCGCAGCGGCTCCATTCATTCATTCCAAATGCAACTGTTTCGCATTCACCGCAGCCCATCATCAGCCACAAATCAAATTTTCTATTCCATGGAGTTTTCTTGATCCACCTTTTATTTACATATATGCCTCAGCCCAACCCTTATAGTCTTCCCCAAACAACGACGATGTTTTTGTCGGCATGATGGGTAACAGGTTAAGACTCTATATGCGATGCAATGCTATTCGAATCCCAAGATGACTACAACAAACCTATACACATATAATGCCATGCCAGTGGGGGACAGGCTGCTCTTCGTTTTTGTTTGTCCAATTCACGTTGGTCGTGTTGTCGTCGTTGTCTTCGGGAGCGTTATTAAAAATGAATTATTCATGCCTTCACACCTTAAGTTATGTCCTTGTTCTCTTCATTGTCGTTGCCAGGGTTTCTTTATTTTAGTTTCTTTCTTTTTTTTGTTGTTTTGTTTTGTTGAATAATTGTTCTAAAGGTGCCTAACACCCGTCCATCACAAAAGCGAGATGGTTTTGGTTCTGGTGCACTTTGCAAAAGTTTGCACCGCTCTACTGGCTGGCTGCTGTTATACATATTTAGTTGCAACAATTATCAGGGAGGGATTTATGAGAAAAATGAAATAAGGCGCATTAAGTAAGTTTTTTGGAAATAGCTTACTTCGAGCCATTTTAAAACAATTTTTTGCATTTCCCTAAGCTTAGATAAAGTCCAATTTGTGTAAGTCTGGGTTTTTTCCAAGTAAAGCATTCGCATTTCGGGTTGACGATAAGTTCAAGGCGATACCAAGAAGATCCAGAAATTATTCAATTTTAACAAGACCAAGACGAGACTTACAACATTCTCAGCTTGTCGTGTCCCATGGCCGGCCTCAACCTTAAATACATATATATTTTGCGAGCTTTTAATGCGGCCATGCTCGCAGTCCATACTTACTTAACTCTCCCATAAATAGAAATTTTAATAAGGTTGCCAAAGCAGGACATCCCTCCCGTGTTATCTCTGCGATATATTTTATTCAAAACTAACGACTTTGGGTGGCTTTGGTTTACATTGTCGTTATGGTTGTCCAGTTTATGTTCTCTTGGGTTTTCACATCTCTTTTCCATCCAATTCTAGACATAGTAACTCTTTATAAGCTATAGTATGATGCAATCTATAGTTAAGGAGCATGTGTTCTAACGTAATATCATTTTTTTTTTTTGACATAATATAGTTATATGTAGATACATAATTTGTTTTGTTTCTTTTGTTAACAGTGGACGAACGGAAAAACAAGCAGCTAAGGATGCACTGTCCATTGGCAGAGCACCACCCCCATTTACACGAATGCCATCGAAGCGGCAACCGAGACGTGTGATGGATGACTTTCTGAGTGGAATCGGTGGTGGTGCTGGAAGTGGAAACGGGATTGGCGCTAAAAATGGCGAAAGTTACGTTGGCAAAACTCAGGAAATTAAAAGCATTTCCATACTGCAACCCGTGCAGACGTAAGTAATAGTCCAGCAATTTATTTAACGGTTCTTTTTTATGTTTTTCTCTTTTCTTTTTTTTTACGAAAATATATTTCTTGTTTTGTATAGCCTTGATGGTGATGGTGTTGTATGCAAGAGGTTCTTGGATTAAATTTCACATCAATCAAGGGGTTGGTTATAGAAGCACAAGGGTTTGGTTGCTCATTAGGAAAGTTTCCTTTCCTGATGGTTTATGGGTGTGTAAACAAAAGAAAGTCGAAGCAAATAGGGTTTAGCTAAAGCTGTGTGAAATACAAAAACAAAACAAAATCACGTTGAAGGAGTTTTTTATTGCTTTATTTTTTTATGAGATTTTTTTTTCTGGGTGTTGTTACGATTTTTTGATTTTTTTTTTTTCAATTCAAAGATACAATCTTGCAATTAGGCTTATCGTAAAAGTTACTAATAAGATGTTTTTTCTAACTTTTAAGAGGTATTAACAAGCTTTAAGTTTTATGCAAATAAAATATTTATTCGCACAAAAAAAAAATATTAATGAATCAGTTTGCTACCCGAATGGTGCAAGTATTCTTCAACGTTTATACCTATACTTGGAAATTGTTAGAGTATACTGAATTTTGGCTCCTTATTTTATTTTAAAACTTTTAATATTAAAATAATTTAAATCTTTTTTCTTTTTATTGAATTAAGTACCATGACACCAGGGCCGGATTATATGGATTATAATATGAGAAGGGATTTTGTATAATAGTTTGTTGTTATGGTCGTTCTTGAATGGCTGATCAATTATTGGAATTAAGTGAACTTTTATTTTCATGCCCTATTAAATAACATACTGTTTTTCGAATATCCCAAGTTTGAGGTGGTTTAAAACACTCTATTCATCTTAAAAATTCATTAGAATCGCATATGGCTATCCAATAACTGCAATTAAATGGCTTTTTGTGAACGAATACTGACCTTTCCAGATAGAATACTAAATTTTTGAATATCCCACAAATGAGGTACTAACATCTTCTAATGGGTGAAGTTGAAATAAAACTTTAAATATTCGTAAGAAATCGTCTATCAATTATATTGAAACAACTAACCTTTTACATAACATACTATTTATTGAATAACCCACAAATAAGGTTCTAACAATATCTACGAACTTGAATTTTTTTAAATCATAATATATCGCCTATAGCTTATGAGTTACAACAACTAACTGAGCATTTATGACCAAGTAGTGAACTTTTATATGGCAAACTTTTTTTCTTCGAATGAGGTGCTAACTTCTTTGAATGGGTTACCTCGAAAAATACTTACAAAAATGATTTAAAAAAAAATGACCTTTTATGTTCGATTAGTGAACTTTTCGCTGATTTTATTTCGAATATCCCATAATTAAGGTACCTACTAAAAATCCATACCACTTTGAAAGAGCTTTAAAAATTAGAATAAATCGCCTATGACTAACCAATTACTAAAACAAACTGACTTTCAGATGGGATACTAATTTTTTGAATATCCCACTATTGAGGTGCTAACATCTTCTAATGAATAAACTTAAAAAAAAAACTTTGAGAATTCGTTAGAAATTACTTATCAAAATCAAATGACCTTTTATGTCCAATCTGTGACCTTTTAAATGACTTTCTTTGGAATATCCCACAAATGGGGTTATACATACTAACATCTTCTAATGGGTTTCACTGAAAAACCTGTCTGAACAATTAGTGAAATCAAGTGATCATTTATGACCATTTAGTGATCTTTTAGATCACATATACCTACTTATAATTTTGAATATCCCATAAAATTGGGTTATTTTCAAAAATGTATTAAAATTTTAAAGAAAACTCCTACCAATTACTGAGACCAACCAGCCTTTTAGATAACATGTTGTTTTTCGAATATCCCACAAACAAGATGCTTACTATCTTAACGACCGTGAAAACATTCAAAAATTCATTTAAAAACGCCTATGACTGACCAATTTCTGAAAATAATTAACCGTTTGTGACCAGTTACTGACAATCTGACATTTCAGATCACATACTAATATTTGAGTATCCCCCAAGTGAGATACTTACATTAAAAAAAAAAAAAACTTTGCAAATTTATAACAAACCGCTTTTGGCTGAGCGATTTATGACTTAATAGTGAACTTTTATGATGGCATACTTTTTTCGAATATCCCACGTGGGGTCCTTGATCGAAGGTACTTAATAAGGTGAACAGTAGGTTCAAGGTTTCAATCAACAAAGCTGGTCCAGCCATCTCGGTCTCTAACTAGCTTTCTCCAGTTTAGCTTGATAATTTTTTAAAATAAATATTATAATTGACGACCGTTCAAGGGGTTATGACTACCCTTTTTAAGTTATGTTCTATAATACAGGGTGAAAGCTTAGGAAAAAGAGGAAGGATTGAGTAGATGACGATGAACATATATTTGCTTCAAATTTCTGGATATTTAATAAATGAGAAAGAAAAAAAAGATTGGTTAGATAATTCACACTCTCGTAGTAAGACTAAAGAAAATGATGTAAAGGTTCTTCCAAAGTTAGGCCAACTGGTAGACTTATGAAGTGATAAGTATTCCTAAAAGTATCTTTAGCCTAAAGAATCAACCTTTGACAAGAGTAAGATATTCTTTGTTTGACCTCGGCACTGGTGTCGTTGTCCGAAGGCGTAAATATTGTCAAATTTAACAAATATTTTCCATTTATATACATTCCATTCTTACATACGCGTATTACAGTAAGCTAAGCTAAGCTAATTCGAACAAAATCTTCCTAAGTAAATCAAAAACAATTCCAACACGTCCATTCAGTCATTAATCTCTTATAAATTATTATAACAAGACGAACAAATGCAGTATTTTTCTTACAATATATTTATATTTTTTTTTTCTCAGATACGAAAGTCCATATCGATCAACCTACAGCATACCAACCAGCCTTGGCATCCGTCCGTATAGTAATAATAATAATAATCATAATAACCCAACAATAACACCTGACTCGCCACGAAGTACACGCAGCGCACCTTGGCCCAGGTCACAGCAACGTAATCTATTTGGCAATTCATCAAGTCCGCGATCGGTGCGTTCAGCTTCGACAACGCGTCACAGTACGCACGTTCCTACACACAGCAGCAGCCATAGATATCGATCTAGCTCTGTGGAGAGTCATTCATCGAATGATTCGCATTCCACACGAAGGTAAGTAAATATGAATTCTTAAAGTTCACTTGTGTATGCTGTCCTTAATCGAGGACCGTGGTGGGTCATTATGGGTACAGGGTGTTTTTTGTTTGACAAAAAAAATATTTGAGAAAACATGTTCCAGAAACTTGAAGTTGCGTTTTTTTGGAAAAGACTTTCTTAAAGGCTTAGGATACACATTTTAAATTCACTTGATCCATTTTTGGCGTACGTAAACTGACTAGTGACTACTTATACATATTTTTGTTTGTTCATTCGCTGTCTCACAAAAAACGATTAAGGTCCTGAGCATATTAGCAAAACTGTTTAAACATTGATAGACAATTATTAAAAAATACGTTTTTTGTAACTCGACTACGTATACGCAAATTATACCCTGATGAGGCTAAAGATTTTATCTCAACTTTTTTCAAATTTAATCAATCAAATTGAAATACCCTGTATGTAAATATAGGCTGCATTCATAACACTATCCTCTTTTTCTTTTTTTTATTTCTTTCATATTAACGCAAAATGCTAAATAATTTGATGAAAAAATTATAAGGCACAAACACCGACACCGCCGCACTTCAGATAATGAGAGTGAATTATCGCGTGGATCTGGCAAATCGGGACGATCTCATCACTCGCACCGCAAACACCGGCGATCGCGGCATCGCCGCAATTCTGGCTCCGAGAATGACAGCAGTCGGGGACGTAGCTACTCGGGTCATCGGTTGTCGGCGAGCGGTTCAGCTGGTGAACTAATCGATTCGACGAGTCAGTGGCGGGAGGTGCAACGGCGACAGGCCGATGGCCTGGGTCAGAGTTCCGTCCAGCAGGCGTCTGTATCGAAGAGCAGTATGGTGGCTAGAAGTTTGCACAGTAATGATAGTCATTCGGATACGCATTCGCATCACAAGTCGCGTCGTCACAAAAAGAACAAGTAAGTTGGTGGTTCACGGGGAAAAAGAGGGTGTGGTATCAGAAAGTCGACAATTTGATCAATGATGGGCATGAGGGGCCCTAATGATGATGACCTTTTTATATGTTGGAATTCCTGTCTCGTCCTTATAGATCGCCATCAGATTCCAGAAATCGCATCTGGTCAAGTGAGCTAGCTAAGCATCTGCAATTTGACCTAGTCGACACCGCTGGCATGACAGAGGACCAACTGCGAGAAATACCCTATACGGTGGTTGAGACAAATCATTCGAAACGTACAGGCTCGGGTAATTTGAAAATTCACAAAAGCAATAGCAGTGGCAACACCACCAGTGGCGGGGGACAAAGCAATCGCAATCGAGTGGACAGGATTAGAGGGTAAGATGAGCGATATAAAATTTGTCTCTTTGGCATAATATAAGTTGATAAGCTTTTGATGAATTTGAAATGTATTGTCAGTTTGTATTTCCAAAGTTCGAATCCGAACGATAGTTCCGGAACGAAAAGTGGATCGATCCGTTCGGCTAGTACGATCTCGTCTAGGGAATGTGATCGCAATTCCGGATTAGTTAGGTATGGGCATTTTAAAGCCCGGTTTTATGTTTTTCACCGAGACTTAAATGTTATTGACTCTTTTCAGAATGATGTCGAGTATGAGTATGGGTGATTTTATTTCACCAACTGGTTCGAGTCTGAGTCCCTTGGATAATTCAGCATTGAGGGTCTCGCACGAACATACAGATTCAGGTCTTGGAGCAGATCAGGATTATGCTTATTCCTCTGAAAGGTTTGTCTTTCACTCCTCAGAGCTTTCGGAATCTTTTTGTTGTAAACTTTCATTTTTTTTTAAAGATCGAGTGACAGTACCCGTTATGGAACAAATAAATCCTCAGGTGCCTCATCGGGAAGTCATGGTCGACCGCGGGAAGGTTCAACTGCCTTTCCCAGCATGATGCATCATCAATCTGTGAGTAACAATAGGAAATCCTCATTGTATTCTTCTAATCGCCAGCAACAGCAACAACAACAACAAACATCACAACACAACCAGCAACAAAGCTATAAATACACATCCCCGGCCCCAATACATAATTCATCCTCTACTAACAATAACAGTTCATTTCCAACTAACAATAACAATAATTCGAATTCGAATTCGAAAAAGGTGACAGCTCCGCAATCTATATCCAATAATAAACCAACATCCGTCACTGCAACATCATTGACAGCACAACAAGTTGCCAATAACAATCGCTTACTAAATTACACAACTTTCGAAAATAATCATTACAAGTTCAGCTTGAATAATCCAAATCCGGGTGATGGCGGCGTCGGCGGTAGTTATTGCTTAGATCCCTACAACCGTCCCATGTCCTCGGCTTCGGGTTATTATCCTGGTGGTGGTGTTAGAGTGTCGCGTGGTACAGCCAAATCTGATATTGGTGTTCCAACTCGGCGGCCATCATCGAAGAAATTAATGACGGGTAGTAATCCGGGTGCTGGCTATCCCCATAACGGTCTGCATCGCGGTAAATCCGATCTTTTCTTATCATACGTACACAGCAGCGGTAGGAGTGAGTACGGTTCGGGTTTGGGAAGTGGGCGTTTGAGTGATGCTTGGCATCATGGAAGCCAAAAACACCAACAACAACAACAAATATCTACATCGCAACAACAAGCTGCGGCTTATCATATTTCGGGTGTTCAGACATCTGATTTCGCTACTCCCGTTATGTACGATCAATTTAGTCCAGCTAATAGTCGGAGCAATCGAAATCAGGCAAATGATGTTGTTTATTACCAATTCGATAATAAGTTAATGAGTCCAAAGGATTCAGGGCCCTCGGTGGGACCACTTGTTTATATTGAGAATTCGCAACAGCAGCTGGCGTATCGACAAAATGCAACTGCAATGGAAAATAAGACACAAAATGTGAGTAGAGTTTCAACATTAAATTGTGTAATGTTGTTATGCACTGAATTTCGTATAGTGCTTTGTGTCTTTATTTGTGTTGCATGGAAATGTTGCCTGAAAAATGTTGTTGTTATCATTTATCAGTCTTAAATGTTGCATGGTAATTTTTATTTTACTTCTATTTGTGCTTAGCAATAACGTTTGTGACCTTGAATATCAATTATATATGTTGCATGATTGATGAATTTCATCGATATGTGTTTTCTACAAAAAACAGTTTTATTTAACAAATTAAAATTTTATTATTTGTGATTAATCTTAAATCTGAACGTTATTTTTATAAATTATATTAGATCGAAAACGTTATTCTAGAAAGCAAGAGAGGACACTGGTGATACCTCAAATTGGCGCAGGGTCAAACGTCTACAGACCAAAAGTCCATAATAGTTTTCTAACCCACTCAAGTGGGTTAAAAGTCCACAAAATTGATTGTGGATTTTTAACCCACCTTGGTGAGTCAGAAGTCCACAGGAATTTCTTGTGGACTTCTGGCTCATCGATTATGGATTTCTGACTCACTTCAGTTTATTATTATTATTTTATAAAAAAAAAACATTTATTCAGCTATTTTTAAGCTTATACGATGCGTTTTGTTAAATAGGAAATAATATATTTTTTGCTTAGACAACCACTCTAGTTTGATGATGCGTTTTTTTTTGACAAACAGTAGGTACATCTGGTGGCCCGCTTCTCGGGTTCAAAGGATTTTACCTCCCTCTTTGGGTTATCTGTATTGTTCACGCAACTACGTTGCTCCGCTTAGGGTATGTTCAGTCGTCAGACCTGCGCCAACGTCAACATTTTACTTAATAAACAGTGTCTTCGGTAATATTAAAAAATTCCAGAAAATATTTGTGGACTTAAGACCCACTTCCTTTCTAAACTAGGGAATACTGACACTTTTTGTGGTCTTATGGATAATCGGAGTAGGTAGGATATACATAAGTCCACAGTTTATTTGTGGACTTGTAGTTGTAATCCACTCAAATGGGTCAAAATTGCATTGTGGACTATTGGCCTATGGACTTATGACCCTGCGCCCATCAAATTGTGGTATTTCGTTGACTTTTCAAATTTCTAATTCTAAAATTGGATTCCGGGTTTTGGGGTGTTTTTAAATTTGATTAGTTAACACTCAATTATGTTTTCCAAAGAAGAGTTTTCGCGATACCGTTTGTCGAATAATAACACGCTTGAACATATTGCGATTTTAATCGCACCACTATTCAATCTTAGAAAAAAAAAATGATAATAATAAGTCATTTAAATGAAAAGTTAATTTCTGTTCTTAAAAAAATGTTTCGGGGGAATGTTAAAAAAACGTTATGTACCAACCCAAAAAGAAACCAACCTTTCCCTTTAAACTGTAGCTGAACAGACAGACATACAGACGTGTGGGTTATCTTTTAACACGTAATATCTACAAACACAACATTGGGTCTAGGTTTCTATCGGGGTTTCCTTTATGGATCCAGAAATTAATTATTACTCTGGCGAGTAGATGGCTTTTGCAGTTTTGCAAAGGGAAAGGTTGTGCAAATTGTAGCGTAAAAATAAAATAAATAAACATAAGAAAAAAGAGATGAACATACAACACTGTTTTCATTTGGATCTGTATCGTTTTATTTTATCGGGGTGAACCCTATGGCTTTTTGGCGATAATAAAAGGCGGCTAATGTATATTTAATAATTTAAGTAATTATTTATTATATTAACCAATAAAAAGTTATAAAAAAAAACTTTTACTTCTGTTTAAACACCAAAACTGGAATGTAACTTATTTTTTCTCACCTATGTATGTACCTACATTTGCATTAATTCAACCAGCTTTTGAAGAATTCTCCCAAAAATTGATCCTTTTTAAATATACTACCCTAACCCTATAGTTTTTTTTTGTATTTCTACTCTTCACTGAGCCTCCTATAAATAAAATGTTGTTCCAATTCGTTTTCAGGTCTTTTTATTGGGTTGATAGGATACCACAAAAAGCTGTCTAAGCATTTCCTTCAAAGTCGTCTATTTAATTTTATCTCTGTGAGGTTTGATTTCTAAAATGAAATTGCCCCTCTGGCATCTTGAGTTTCCTTAAATCGATTCGGCTTTGGAATCTTAAATATTTCAGTATAAAATTGTTTCTCCCATCATCATGTTGCCCAACAATGTTCATGTCCTTTGTCCACACCCACACTCACCTCCACATCCCCTTTTGGTTTTCTTTAGAAGAATTATACAAAGTATATACTTAATGTACATATACCTCCTATTTGCATTGCGTATCAATAACTTTAAGAATGAACTCAAAACTTTTAGAAGACAAGCCGAAGGGAGGCAGGCAGTGGCATTGGCTGTGTGGACTTAGAAGAATAGAATATTTGCTGAAAAAGGATATTTTGCAACAAAAGAATTTTTAATTAATTTATTTAATTGAAATAAAAGCCTTTTTGTAGAATTAAGAGTGAATTGTGGTGGTGATGGTGGTGGTTGAAATTGATTAAAAAGCTTTTGGTCAAATAATGGAAATGATATTGTCTAAAATCGATTTTTTGGACAAACTTTAAAGACCAGACATTTCGAAAATATAAAAATTCAATATTTGCTTAAATGAAATAGATTTTTATTAAATGGAAAATATAATATTGTTGAAGCAATATCAATTATATTCAATATAGAACTTCAAAAGCGTTCTTATTCATCTTAAATGAGATATGATTCCAAGGGAACGAGCAAATTATGTGTATAACATTTTATTAAATTAAAATCCAAAAGTTTCTCAGAATATTTGCTAACAAATTTGAATAAATAACAAAAAAAAGATAAAAAGTTTCCATAAATTCACGGTTATGAAAAATATTTTACCCTTATACCTTGTTGAATGGACGACAGGATATTAATCATACGCATCAGGAAAGTACATTTTTTATGACATGGTCTTTTTTGCAAAAATTGGGAGGATACCAATTTTCCTCTTTTTTTTTTTTTTTTTTTTGTTGATGCCTGTTAGGTGTGTAATTACTTTTTTGTGAATCTGTTATAGCATTTTTTTTTTTTTTTGAAATAAAGGAGAATGATATTTGATTGTTCTTTGAAAATTAGGAGGTGACCAAGCACAAGTAACTATTGTCTAGACAAGTACATGAAAGTTCAACAAAGTGAGTGCAACAAAGTTGAAGGTTGGGCATATGATGGATATTTGAGCGTAAAGGTATTTTTTTACGTGGGAATGACTAAAAAAAAAGCTATTATTAGACTGTTATTGCAAATAAGTATTTCATGCTAACCAACATAAACCGCATACCTATAAGAATAAGGATCAATTTTGTCCCAAAATACATTGACGCGTAATATGTGTCGACGCGTTGACACGTAAAACGTTGATTAACACACGACTTGAACACATCCGAATGTTTATTGACAGTTGACGCTGTGTTGACAAGAGAAGCCTTGACGTTGAAGTTCAAACGATGCGTTAAAATATAAAGCCAATGTCAATTGACTTCATCAATATTTTATCATACGCATACCTACCGAAGAACTCGGTCAAGTAATTAAGTAAAAGAGTCAATAGAAAGATTTTAATAGATTAAAGACACATCTAAAAATAGGAAAAATTTTCATTTTATTTTTCGCCACAGAAAAAAGTGCTTTACGATGGCACTTGAAATAAAATACTTTTTTATACGTCACAATCTATCTGTCACGTCATAAAATGTGAAATTCTATCATCGATAGATTAAAAAGTCTTAAAAGTCCGAATATTTTAAGAATTTTTTAAATGATATAGAAAAAGTCAATTTAAAAAATTAAAATAAAATTGTTCTAGAAAAAATTAATTTAAACAAATAATGAGACTTTGTTTTTCGGTCGAAAAAAAGCCGATTTTATTACTTTCCGGTGACATTTTCCAAAGTGGCGTCAACGCTTGTATCAACGCAACGTCCAATGCGTTGACAGCGTTCTGCGTTGTGGATGGCAAGATGTGAAAACTTTTAGAGAAAATTCAACGTCATAATGACGTCTTATATTTAACGCGTTGACCATATGCGTAAACCGCCTAATTGTCGCTTAAGTTCGGATTAGTGGAGGTAAAGGAAAGCTGTTGTTTATTTTAATTGAAAAATTTTGATAATGGAAAATATAATTTTACTTATTAAAATGTAGACCAATTATAAAGATACTATTAGAGTGTTAATATAAACACCAAAAATATCGTAAATAAACTGTCAAGGTTGACTGTGTCAACGCAGGAAACGTCAACTATCACACGAATGATGTCAGTCGGTTAATGCTTTCTCATAATCTGTTGACTGTTTATATGGTTGACTGGTGGATACAGTGAAAGGGCTGGCGTGCAGAACAGTGTGCCGATGTATCCTAACTGGATTGACAGGGTGAATTACACGATAACACAAAACAATGAACGTGTTGACTCTTAATTGCGTGGTAACACTAGTGGTAACGCACCCTTAAACTTATATTAAACCATATTCTGCATTGATGATCACATGACTTGACAGCTTTGGGGTAGAGTTTTACATCATTTTGATGTCAGATAGTCCACCCCATTAACAATTTTCGTGCCCAAACAAATTTTCCAAGTGATAGAACTTTCTGGTGAGTGCTCTTTTCTGCCAAAAACCAGACCATTTTTGAATATTCGATTAGGTTTTGGCGTACAAATGCCTATATATAACTGAATTTGACAATCAGTGTTGAACAGAACTCCTAAATACAGCCAAACTACACGAATGTGGAATAATTAAGACACATCTGTATTCCCTCCTATTGAAATACTTATTCAGAAATTCAAAAGCTATGCATCGATATCATCTTTTGAACCTATACTTCTTTAAAGAGCTGATTCCCCTGATATTTTTTCAATAACTTTATTGAAAGGTGTTTTAACCATGATTTTTAAGATGTGTAAAAATCGGTGCAGGGAAATAAGTCCCCAGGAACTAAGTCCACTGAGGAACTAAGTTCTCACTTGTGCAGGGAAATAAGTCCCCAGGAACTAAGTCCACTGAGGGACTAAATTCTCACTTAATGGGAGCGAAATCCACTTTACTAAAGTGGTCTTTGTTCCCATGCAAGTGAGAAATTCGTTACAAAAAACTGTGGATTTTAGTTCCCTTTGAATGTAATTATTTTTGAAAACTCGAAATCTTTTTTTTTTAAATTTGTTGCTATAAAATTTACGATATAGCACCCAGCATTACGACATATAAACACTGAGCTATGTAAGGGGGGCATGTTATAAGATTTGGGGTAGGTGCGAGGTTGGGTGTATGCAAACTTTACATACCTCACTGTTAAACCGTCGTACACCAAGCTTTGCATACACCCAACCTCGCACCTACCCCAAATCTTATAGTGTGCCCAAGCAGGGGGGTTGCATACCCCACTGTTTAAACGTCGTAATGATGGGTGCTATAGCACTATATTTATGTAAGCAAGCAAAAAAACAAAAATTCCCTTATTACATCTCTCTTTAATTTTTGTTGTTGGAAATTCATTCCCACTTTATACTTTCGAGTGTGTACTAATTTCCCATAAGAAAGTGGAGCTGGTTCTCACTTAATGGGAACAAAGACCACTGACTATAGTAAAGTGTATTTCGTTCCCATTAAGTGAGAACTTAGTCCCTGGGGACTTATTTCCCTGCACCGTAAAAATCAAGTAATCTCTAAAGGTCTAAGGAAAACCTAAAAACGGCATTCTTGGACAACCATATTCAGGTATAATAACACCATTCCATCGATCTCTTCGATATCGAATTATGAAGTAAAATATTTATGATGTTTACTTATAATGGGTGATTTTTTAAGAGGTTTAGAACTTTTAAAAAAAAAAAAACACAAAAAATTCGAAAAAATGAATGAAATATTTATTTGAATCGATAGTTTGAACCTTGCAATTTAATGTTTAAAGATAATTTCATGCAAATGTTGACCGCGGCTGCGTCTCAGGTAGCCCATCCGCTGAGTCCAATTTTGGCATGCTCTTTCACACATATCGGCCGGTATCTCACGAATGAATGCATGGATGTTGGCTTCCAGTGCTTCAATCGAAGCGGGCTTGTCCCTATAGACATTAGCCTTGACATACCCCCACAAAAAATAATCTAATGGTGTCGAATCGCACGATCTAGGCGGCCAATTGACCGGCCCGAAACGTGAAATTAACTGTTCACCAAACTCGCCTCGCAATTGCGCCATTGTTTCGCGTGCTGTGTGGCATGTGGCACCGTCTTGTTGAAACCACATATCATGCAAGTCAAGAACTTCCATTTCGGGCAAAAAAAAGTTTGTTATCATCGCTCGGTAGCCTTCACCATTGACAGTAACGCTGCGATTCGCATCATCTTTGAAGAAATATGGCCCAATAATGCCGCCGGTCCATAAACCGCACCAAACAGTGGCTTTTTCGGGATGCATTGGTAGCTGTTGCAATGCTTCTGGCTGATCTTCACTCCAAATGCGGCAATTTTGCTTATTTACGTACCCATTCAACCAAAAATGATCCGACCATAAAATGGAAGCAGCGCGCGATGAACATTTCGAACCGAGCACGAATTTTGATAGTAAAATTCAATAATTTGCAAGCGTTGTTCATTTGTAAGACGATCCATGGTTAAATTGCAAACCAAACTGAAGCTGTTTGATAGTGACACAAGGTACTAAACACACGTCAGCTGTCAAAACCAGTGTTGCCAAAACCAAACCAGCTAAAAAATCACCCGTTATATAAATATTTCAAAAGTTCTTTGTAATTTTAAGGACTGTGTGCTTAATGCTTATACATATATGTACATAGGTACATCAAAAAAGTTCATCATTGACTTTAATTTTTAATTTTTCAAACAAAATTGAATTTGGAAACTCAAAAATGTTTACGAAATCCATATCAAGGAAATAACCAATATTCAATAATAAACAAATTGGAATCATAATAATTCAAATCAAAATCACATTTCCAAATTACACATGCATCATCCTTAAAGTAGCTTTTACTGTTTGCATACATAAACACAAAACTGACAAAAAAAGCAATTTACGTCGGCCTAACTGTCCCCTGCCATGTTTTTGTTTTTTTTTTTTTTGATAAATTTCATGTTTGTTTCATTATTTTACAAAATGACGTTTTGTTTGTTTGTTTTTTTTCCAATCATAACATACTAAATAAATCCAATATTCAATAGGCTCCTTAACGTCCGAAGTATCAATAACAAATCATAGGCAATCTCAGTCGTTCCTTATACACATACATATATAAATATAAAATTGCCTTTCCACGAAAACGCCAAAAATATATACAATATGACCTCTGCAACAGCAGTTTTGTTGATGGCTTTATAGCATTTTAGAGGGAGGAGAAAGGACTATAAATCAATATTATTGTCGAATTACATGCCCATACAAAATTACGAGCAAAATCGAAGAAATAACATTAAAAGATATATCTGCGATAGAGCGAGCCCCTTAAAAGACTGAATATAAGATTAAAATAGCACAGCAGGATCAAGAAGTTCGAGCTCGAAAATACATCCATCGTCCTCTTTTTGGGTCGTTGTAATATCATATCTGAAGCGAAAACGTTGAAAACAATGAGCGCCCAAATAACATAACAAGGACGAGAGGCCGAATATAATTCTTGAAATCAATGTTTACGCCACGCTAAAGAAGTACAGAACTCATATTTATTGCTTTATTGTCTGCGACAACGACTACGAGGACGGCTATGAAATTCCTTATATTTTGTCTTCCTCCTTTTTGCTTAAGCTTTATATAGATAGCTTATAATGCCGGTCGACAAGGACCACCACCAATATCAACCTCTAAACATGCCCCCACAGATTCGGTCGTCGCTGTCGTCGTCGTCGGCTTGTTTTAGGATGAAAAATTCCAATTGTCTCCTTAGCACAATTGCCATTTCAAACACTGGTTAGTAGTGCGGGTGGAAATCAAATTGAATCAGCCTAAGCTCTCGGGGCAAACACTGTATACGGATACTGTACAACACAAAAACAACATCGAGTCTATACACATAGCCGTAGATACTAATGGTTTCGGGTTAATAGGCATGCAAATAATCTGCTAAATAATTAAATTGTGACCCTTTAGGGTAATGGCTTGAGGAAGAATTAATTTCATTCCTGCTTTTTTTCACTTTGGTTTTTGTGAAATTGTATTTTTTTGTTTCTCTCGATAATTTTTAAATTTTCGTCTCATACCATTTCTGAGCTTTTGAAAGCAGATCGCGTCAGGTCTTTAATTTCTACTCTTTTACTCTTTTCTAACAAGGGTTCTGGTGTTTTCAATTTAACACATCTCATATATGGCAGTACTTACATGGAAATCTTGTTAAATTTTTTAATTAAAAACTCAAGAGGGAACAATGACTGAAAATGTGGTGTAATGTGTTGAGTTCATCTGTTGTGTTTTCGTCACACTCATTTAATTGCTGTCGGGGTTAATTGTTTAGATTATATGTGTTCGAGATTATTGTGTTGATGTATTACAGAGAATAAGATTGATGGATTTGAAAGTACCTACTTAAAGAATCCTTTACTTGAAATTTACTTTAAAGAATGTTCCATCAATCAAAGGCTTCTTAACAAATATTTAGAAATTTCTAATTTGTTATAATATGTTTATATTATATTCCTACTTTGAGTCTCAATTAAATTTTAGAGTGGGGTATTCGACAATTATTGTAATAATAAAGGACTTCGAACCATTTTTTTGTTTGTATTGGTGATTTAAAGATAAAGCGTTCTTTAGATGCAGATGTAGTAGTTTTTCTTTGACGTTTCTGACTTTTATCGGCTACCCAACTTTAGGTATTATTTCAAATGGAGTACATACTGGAATTACTAGAAATAAGAGAATATCTAACTGAACAAGTTCCATACCTGAACCTCTATAACTATACACCTGCGTTATCATAGACAGATATGAAAATTATTGATTCGGCTCTTATTTTTTTTTGAATATATTCTGTTGAGCTTGACAGTTCCATGAAGTTCTCATCAACTTGTGGACAATTGCTTAAAATGATATTTATAATTTACATGCATGTTAAATGGCCACATTATAAATGGTAAGGCAACTTTTTAACAAATAAAATATATTACTTATTTAAAAACTTTGATAGTAGATATATGTATATTTTTTAATTGATCAAGTAAGTGAAATAGAGTTCAGTACAGTTTACACATACATACTCTTTTATTTATCTACTATAGGGTATACACAAGTTTCTATTTAAAAATGCAATAAAATGAACAAAATTAAATGTTTCCATTTATTATGGCTTTATTAGTAAGAGCAAACATTCCCATTAATTATGGAACACAACGTAGTTCCAGTGGCTGTCTCGGTTGGCTTCCCAATAGCAGTAGTAGATGGTTTCGGACTGTAGCTCATCATTTCCGGACTGTTGGCATAACAACGGTCCTTCACGGTTCCCCACAAAAAAATGTCCAAGGGGTTAAATCGCAGCTCCGAGGTGGCCAATTGACATCGCCAAGATTACTGATAACACGATTTGAGAATTTTGTACGCAAAAAATCATCCTGCATGAACCAGAGGTCGTCCAAATCCATGTCTTCAATTTCAGTAAAAAAAAAAAAAAAAGTCGGTAAACATGGCTTTGTAACGCTCACCGTTGACCGAAACGTTTTCGAAGAAAAATAGTCTAATGATGCCACCATAAAGAAAATCGTTTAGGCTGCAGTCGAAAAAACAGACAGACGGATAGAATGAACCAATATTTGAGGTATTAAATGAACTGTGACCTTAAGATCTATTGTGGCCCCTTTTAGAGCTGAATGAGAGTGGTCATTTACAGCTCTTCCTCCAAATTAGTTTCTTTGATGAACTTCAGTATTTTAAGTATTTTAAGAGAGGGTAATTCGCTCTGTTCTATCTGGTAACGTCCTAGTTATCTGTGTCTTTGATGGACAAGTGCTTCATAACTACTGATCTACTATATCTGATCATCTGTTGTCTCTTCTATTCCAAAATAGGACTCTGGACCCCCGTAAAGGGTTTTGTTGCCCCTATTTTTGCTAAGGATTCTGCTTCTTTATTGCCCTGGAAACCAAATTGGCCTGGTACCCAAAGAAGCATATATACTATGTTATTCTTCTTGCTCAGTTCGTTTAATTTGCCCACACACTCCCATTCCAGTTTAGAGCTGATAGTATATGAATTTAGTGCTTTGCGTGCGGGTTGGCTATCCACATAATGACAATGTTTTGGTTACGGTAATTTCTTTCGAGATTTCCTTTTTCTATGGCGTTTACTTCCACCTAAACAATCCTGATAGACTGTCCCATCGGCAAAGAAAGTTTGGTTCTAGGCCCAAAGATACCTGCCCCAGTCCCTTCGGTTGTTCTCGATCTATCGGTGTACGACTTTATGGCGTTTGCTTTAAGAGTATAACTCACCGATTCGCCTAACCACTCTTTCTTGATACTTAACTCCGTTTTGGAAGTTTTTCTCGAAGTTATACTTTTTGAACATGCTCTCTTGGAATGTCGAGAAGGTTCATTACTGTGGATTTGCAGATCTACACAGTTTCATTCTCTAAGACCAATGCATTTTCCTGTCCCAGTTCCCTTCTTAGCGAATCTCACGATGGCTCTCGTAGCAGTTCTTTCTATGACTGCTATGGCAGTCGTCAAAATGCTATAACTCCAGTCTATAAAAATCTTGGTGGTAGCTAACCCATCAAGTGTTGTTGTTTAATTTATTTTGATAACTTTTAACACTTTCTTAAAATTTTTTTTTTTTTCTTTTCGTCATTACATTTTTTCTAAGTTTCAGAAAGTTGACTACAAAGAAAAGATACTTAGAAATATCGCAAACAAACCTAATAAATTCATTGAAGATTCTCGAAAATTGTTTCTAATTTTAATTCTCTTATCTTTGTTGATCCATTTTATCATGTCCTCAGGATGTGTGTCAATAAAATCTTCTAAATTACTCCACTTAGCCAAATAATCGAACAAACTGAAACTATTTTGTGACTATATATACAAATATAAATACTAACATATTGTCACTTTCTGTCTTGTTCAAATAATGTAAATTGTTCTTTATATTTATAAGTGAACTTTGTCCATTTGGCATATTTTTCAATTCAATACACAACACAACACATACACAGATGGTTAAAGTCAAAAAGGAAGTATTTCGTACTTGCGGCGGACAATTTGCCGACGAAGTCGCCCAATAAACAATCATTTCGATCTTTTGAATTGGCACTTAGTAAGCATAATCCTATGCCAGTCAATATAGTAGGTACAGATAGAATAGAATATTATAGATCCGAAATGAATCTTTGCACAAACATTTCGATTAAAGTGAAATGACCATCATCGTATTGGTCATTAAAAAAGTTTTTTTTTTTTTTTTGTCCTTTAGTTCTTTTTCGTTTGCTCTTTGTTTTCTGACAGTTTCTGATATTTTTGCCGAAGCTCTTGAGTTTTCTAAACGAAGACAAAAACGGAAGTATGTCTTGTCTATGTTCATCCTTGTTTATTTCACTTAACTTTTATATAAGATTCTTGTATCTTGATATATTTTATGTGGATGTGTGTGTGTGTTGGATTTTTATTTTTATTTTTATTATAGCTCGCAAATAAAGTTAATCAAAAAACAAGAGCGTAATAAAACCGAAAAAATGGCACACACAGCCTCCTTTCGCTATCCGAATGTCAGAGAACTGAAACTATAATAATGTAACTAAAATCCTTGGAATTATGACGGTGTTGTCAGCCAACACGCCTTACAATTCTTGTTGTTGTTGTATAGGCATTTTCTTAGAAGATATTCAAGCAGGAATATAAAATGTTCCTCCCTCAAATATATCCAGGACACACTTGGGATAGTATATATAGTATTAATATACATAGGTAGTTTTTGGGATGTTTTGTGTGGGTGGGGGCATATAAACTTATTTAAAGGAAGTTTATTCGCCTTGTTATGAGGACGTTAATGTGTAGCATAAATAGCAATAAGCTATTGTCAGTTTAGTCTTTCGGGTTAATCATAATAAAGTGTGTGTATAGGGGCTGGAACGGGGTTATGTGCAGAAATTTTGTAACCTTTACACTTTACTCCTTTTGGGGCTTATTATTTCTTGCATTGAAAGCGTTTATAACTTAGGCTTGTGGCCTTCCCTTTATTAACCTTTCTATCTCATTTATTCAACTATATTATTATACATACATGATCAGTGATTGGAGAACAGTAGCTTGTTGTATCTACTCAGCAGTAGTTTAATCCCAATTCAAATTTTAAATTAAATAACAAGGACCACAATAAACAATTAATTTTTTTAATAACTTAACATTAAAACTTGGTTTTGAACTTTCAACAGGGCTTTACATTTAACTGTCCCCAAAATTGGGAAGCATAACAAAACATTCTTGACAAATTTTATCTGAATATTTTCTGGCTCATCACTTTTTTCAAGTGCGTCCTTCGCTTTGTAAAAATGATAAATTTGAATTTGACCATTGTCGCCGCGTGGTGTTTTTTTTTTTGTGTCCACTTAACCTGGCGAATTTCTGTTTGCACAACACATTGTGATCCTTATCAATATGCATAGAGAACGCAGCCCTCTTCACCACCAACCTTTGACCAGGCCTTTTATCGTCAACAATCTACCCATAACATCAAGAAGTCCATATGAATGAAGTGCACTGCTATGCCTCTTGGTCTTCAATTTTCAAACGATTCAAGTTATAAATAAAACTTTTATCAATATTTTTTTATTTTTCGACTAGAGAACAATTTTTTGCTGTTGTTTTCGCGTACTCAAACTGTTTTCCTTAATTAAATCAAATACTTTGTAACATTTTTCGAAATTTTGTTTATTGTTTCCTTTATTTATTTGATTCCAGAGCTGTTAACTATTTCAGTACCTTTGTTTGTACTCCAACACCGTATTAATAACTATACTCTGTTCAACAAAAATTGTCAGTAAAGGGAAGATAGGATATTTGCATCTCATTCTGGTTGCATTGGCTTGAATAAGTGTGTCGCTTTTTAAAGCTCTAATAGGGTTTCCGTAGTTTACATTATAAATCGCCGCAAATGAGAGTGCAAAACGCGTAGGACTACCATCTGCCGATTTAAAACGACTGAAAACAATATTCAATTAACCTTTTTCCACACCATTAAGCGGTAAGATAATAGGCGCGTTTTTTTTAAGGGTATCCCCGGTTGTCCTAATCCCATTTTAGGTTATTTAAAAAAAAAATCAAAAACAAACAAAATAAAAATATAACTTTATAAATTTAGTCTTTTAAGAAATTAAAATATATGTTCACACTCCAAAACTAAAAATAGTGTATAATGTATAACAACTGCATTTTAACGGATTCTCCAGAAAAAAAAATTAAAAGTGGAAAAGCAATACGACAACACTCAACATACTCAACTTCATAAAATTTGTTCTCAAAAGCTTTAAATCCCAAAAGCTCCTTAATAAAATCCACTGAATAAGCTCCTTGCTTGTAATTGAGAGTGATACTGGTAACTCTGTTTTGATGTAGATAACAAGCGCACGATCGTAAAAAAACAAGTGTACTTGCATTGTTTACAGGATTAAATTGAACAACAATAACTTAAGTGTATTATTCCACCAAATTTATAGGCTGGAGTTATAACTGTGCATTCTACAAGGCCTTACCTACATAATTATAAGATTTCATTGTAACGGGTGATTTTTTTAGCTGGTTTGGTTTTGGCAACACTGGTTTTGACAGCTGACGTGTGTTTAGTACCTTGTGTCACTGTCAAACAGCTTCAGTTTGGTTTGCAATTTAACCATGGATCGTCTTACAAATGAACAACGCTTGCAAATTATTGAATTTTACTATCAAAATTCGTGCTCGGTTCGAAATGTTCATCGCGCGCTGCTTCCATTTTATGGTCGGCATTCTCGACCTTCTGAGCAGTCTATTCGGAAGATTGTGACCAATTGGTCAATTGGCCGCCTAGATCGTGCGATTTGACACCATTAGATTATTTTTTGTGGGGGTATGTCAAGGCTAATGTCTATAGGGACAAGCCCGCTTCGATTGACGCACTGGAAGCCAACATCCATGCATTCATTCGTGAGATACCGGCCGATATGTGTGAAAGAGTATGCCAAAATTGGACTCAGCGGATGGGCTACCTGAGACGCAGCCGCGGTCAACATTTGCATGAAATTATCTTTAAACATTAAATTGCAAGGTTCAAACTATCGATTCAAATAAATATTTCATTCATTTTTTCGAATTTTTTGTGTTTTTTTTTTTTTAAAAAGTTCTAAACCTCTTAAAAAATCACCCTTTAGTATATACATATGTGTTGCTATCCGATAATGTTATTTTTACAGCAAATCTTTACAGCAAATCTTACTCCGCTGAGCAGTACAATGTTGAATTGTCTATAGGTACTCTGTCCAACAAAAATTGGCAGTACACGTCTTATGGGAAAGCTTTTTCAAAATCAGTAGCGTGCCATATTTTTGCACCATATTAAATTGAAATAACTCCTCCACAAAAAATGTTTGCCCGCCCGTGAATTTCCAATAGCATTTGACACAGACCCAATATCCTATTCACTGAATTGCTGTGGCCAATGGCGATTGGCTGCTGCTTGATGTGCATTCAGAGTTACCCGTGTGCATTTGGTAATTCGTTCAGCTTTTTTTTCTTGAGTTTCTGTTAAGGTGTTTTTGATTTTCGAGCTTTAAGAAAAAGTTTTTAATGATGAGTGTTATCGTGGACACTACGACAACCCTGTAAAAGCTTTAATGAAGGACAGATTTATGCAATCCACTGTAGCCAGAATGAGAGGCAAACGTCCTATCTTGCCTACACTGCCAATTTTTGTTGGACAGAGTATAGATGTTGATAAGATTACCAGGGTGAAAAAAAAACATTATGATTTTTCAAGAGAAATACAAAAATAAAAAGTTTAGGAATTTTTTAGGCTTGTTCCTTCATAAGGAACAATGAGAGGAGCGAGAGCATATTCAGTAGCGAAACTGTTAATTTTTATACTCATTGTTTCTTGTGTACAAATATTTTATGGTATAGAGTGCTTCAAAAAAAAAAAACACTTTCCTCGAAATTCAACCGAAACCATTTAGAGGTTTTTTTGTTTTCCCAAAATTTCAAAAGCTATTGAGAGTTTCGCCCGAACTAAATTTCGTTTGCCTTCTAAAAAGTGAAAATTTAGGCTTTATAAATGGCAATACATCCACCCGAAATAAATATCAACAATAGGGATAATTTTTCGAACATGAATATCTGGTCAAATTTTCCGGTTGGAATGTTGTTCGTGTGAAACTCACAATTTTTTGTTTGACAGGTCTTTAGTTAAATTGGAAATACCAGTTTCTATACCTAATGGCCCGTTTTCAACTATATCAACTCAAATATCGATCTGACTGAAAACCTAGTTTGTTGAAATTTGCCTATTTTTTTCTAGACTTGTGTTAAAAATATTAAAAATATCTCTTCAGTTAATCTAGAATTAATTTCTTATAGATTTGGTGAGTTAACTTTTAATTAACTTATAATTTAAATCGATTAAAAAGTATATTTAAGAAGTTAAGTCGAATTTAACCCTGAAAGTTGGTACTTAATAGTTAAAATAATATTGCACATAAACACAGTTTGATTTTCCAAGCAAATTATCAATTTTTATTATTTTTTCCTTAACTGTGTATGTACCTAATTTAATAATTAAACCAACACTAAATAACATTTTCAATCCAAAAATTGAATTTAATTCTTGATAATAAGATCAGGAACATTATTGTAACCCAGTAGTTTAATTTATTTATTTCTCAAGGACACGTGATTGATTTTTATTTACAAAATTCATGGTAGTGCTGGCTGCTCCTGTTCCTGTCTAAAGTTTACAGCTCTGATTGATACAAATATACATGTCCATGTTTGCAATTCTGGAAGTAATTAAAAACTTATTGAAGTGTTTCCGACCAACGAAATATTTTATTCACATTGTTACAGAAAATGTAAATTTATTTGGCAGTAATGGAAAATGAAAATAGAACTACAGTAGATTTTTGCCAAATGAAATTATATTATGTACTTTCAAATATTTTAATTAAAAATTGGAAGAACACCTCTCTGAATATTGAATGTCTGGTATATATGTACTTAACTGTACAATTGACAATCTCCACAACCATATCAATTCATGATTTTGAGTTTCATTATTAAAAAACAATTGATTTTTTTCTGTTGTTGTTTCCAAAAACTGATTTACCATATTTTAGTTCAAGTATAAATAGAACATACAAACAGAATATTATATAGATACCTACGAACTTCATACATGGAGGGAATATGATGACATTTGAATCATTATAGATTTGATTAAAGGTTTGAGAATATATAACTACATATATTGTTCTTAAATTGTGTTAATACGTGACAATTGAATTTTGAGTTATTTTCAATATTGCATTGGATATTATGCATTTCTGGTTTGTTGTATAATTGTGGCAGAATTTGTTGGACCAAAATTGCCATATCAGACTTTCAGGTCGATATGAGGATTACAATTGTGGTTTAAATTGCAACCGGAAAATGTTAATTACAAAATATTTATATAAATTTGTTTGTAGTCAACACATCAAGGGTTTGTAATATTATTCAAATTGTTTTGAATAATAAACGGCAGGCACAAAAACATTATGTATTTCCGCTGATGAAATTTAAATTTGCAATCTAAAAATATGGCTTTATGATATTCGTAAATTAGTTCAGCGGTGACCCATTACGGCAATCAATTTTATATACAATTTCGTGGTTTTACCAATAAGAAATGCATTAAATTTGTATTTTTAGAAGGAAATGATAATAATAATTATGTTGTTATGATTATAAATATTGACTGAATTTAATTATCATGAAAACTGTATCATTAAAATGTAAACTTAGAATATTATATATATTTTAAAAATAAAAATTGGAATAGATATCTAAGATTTGTATGAAGCTAAATAATTATTTGCCCTCTGCTCCTTTTTTCAATTTAAAAAGAGGTTTAAGGTTAATTTAACGGAAATGTGCGATACTATAGCGACAGCACTTCGCAACACTTTTATGATATGAATCACTTGAATTGCAGCTGTGAGACATTATGCGTCAAATCGATTTATATAATTTTATAAAAATTTTATAAAATTTAAGAAGCAAACCTTAGTTTTTTTCTTTTCCTCTTCCTGTAAATTTATTTTATTCTCAGAATTAAATTTTATACAGGTACCTTAAAGAAAAGAAATATTTCCTCGCCCAACTTGTGTGCCTTAAAGTTTGCAATTTAGCTTGTACCCGCTCATTAAAAAATTTTCCAAAAATTCTTCGTCATTCTCGGCGATATTTAGGACAGGTATGCAGTACTCTAGACATTTTTCTGGGTCACCAGAAGTGTTGTACTTCGTCCTGTCGATGTTCCAGGGTCGGTTGCAACAGTTTCCTTAACGACCTGGATGTTTTGAATCGAGCGTCCAAAACACAGGAAATAAACTTTTGGTCCACCCTGTAAAAATAAAATTTTGGCATATCGTGTAGTTCCGTCAGTCGAAGTCTTTTCTTAAAAGTAAGAGCTTTTGAGGAAATAAAATAATAAAGCAATGAACTTCCGGTAAAAAAAATCTGGCTATACAAAATTAAAAATCGACGCGAAATTGGCGTTTTTTTCCCTCCCATTAAGCTTCAATTTTTGTATGGATCATTAAAAAGTGTGTTATATATGTATTTGTAATTACATCAAAACAATACTGCCATTTTTAACATTTTTTTTACTCTTATTACTTTAAACGAGCTATTCTTGTATATTATATTCGGTTTTTCGAAAACGGCTCTAACGATTTGGATGAAATTTTTAGAGTTTTTTCTGATGAACGAGAAAAAAATTTGGAAAATTATTTTATTGAGACCTGCCCACCTCTGCCTCCATTTTTCTTATTTCTTGCGGTTTCTCCCAAATTACACCTACAGTATGGATAACATTTTGAGCGTAGTTTAGTCATAGCTCTATAGGGTAAGTTAACACCAACTTTTAGAAAAACCTTCTCCACTGTACGGTGGTTATAGTTTTTGAATTTTAAATGTATTGATATACGATTCACATTTTACATTTCTAGGGTTTGGTTTAGTTTTTAGCTATTTATTAGAAAAATCTGTGGATGGTTAATAGGAATTAGAACAAGCTAAGAAATAGTGGAATAAAATGGGAAAATTGAATCTTTAACTACCTCATGAATAAATAATGGTATTTTTCAAAATACAAATTTTAAGAGTTTTTAGCACATCCTACATAATACATACGTCAAAAATTGGAATTTGAATTTTATAGAAAAAATTGTATTTTCCTGATTAAAATCCCGTCAAAAACTCTTAAAAACCTACACCGTGCCCCACTGTACCTGTAAAGGATACAACATGTTTAGTTTAAAGAATGATGCCTGATTCACAATGCGACGGAAAAGCGAAACGTTAACGTGACGAGATCTCTTCTCTTCCTCTCTTAATGACGAACTTAAAACAATGAAATAATAAATAATAAAGCATTTCTCATCGTCACGTCGCGTCTTTGCAAATTTATACATATTTCCACTTATTTTTTTTGAAACCAATGTCAGGTAAGTGGTTTTAAAACCTTAATGTGCAGAAAATAACTACAAGCATTTAAAACATGAAAAATCAATGTATTTCACATTTTTTTTTTTAATTTAACATTTTATTTCAATACGAATCTGCATGTGAAAGTTATTAAAACTATACAAATATATATGTACGTGTCCTTCACTCAAAAACATTAAATATTGGAAAGCTCTTTTAAAAACAAAATAAATATTAATATTGCCTGCTGCCTGTAATAAAAAAAATCGATGGTTTTATTAATAATCGAATAACGATGTTTTAATTTTGTGAACGTTTTAATATTTTTGTTCAATGTTTAATTTAATGTGTACCTCACCGCATGTTTGTAAGTTAAAATATTTAAAAAAAATGATATATATAAAATCAAAAAAAAAAAATCGGCAAAGAAAAAAATATTTATTACCTTACTTCACACGCGTTGTATTTTGTGTGTATGTGTATTTTTGGTAGAGCCCCTGTAGTAATGAGGGATCGATGGAATTCACTCAAAATCAGATGTCCTCCCAACAGCAGCACAACCATAATATTAGCAACACCAATACCACCAATACCAACACCAACACCGCCCTCACTAGTGTTGATCATAATATTAACACACAAATTAAATCCTCCAGCTTAGAGATAATACTAACACCAATTATCCAAAGTAGCCGACGGTAAGTTGGATTCCTATTTTAATTTCTGTTTTTTTTTTTTCACTATATCATAATATATTTACATATATGTATTATTATTTTGTGTAAATATAGAAATTATAATTAATTTTAAAAGCATTAATTTTATTTTTATAAAGTCATTTTTACTCATTAAAGTATGGGAGTTTAACGCTTCATTAGTATCCATATCCATTATATTTTTAGCACATTTATATAACATTTTTATTATCCCTTTGAATATCGCTAAGCTTCACATGAATATTTTTTTAGGTATATTAAATAATTTATTTAGTATTTTTATTGTATTGGAAAAAAAAAATATATTTAAAAAATAAACTGGATGGGAATTTCTAATGAAAAACTAAACCAGAATATAATCAGCAGGAGTTGTTTCGAACCTAATGGGTAATTTATAATTTTAAATTATTATTATATAATTTTTTGACAAAACTCGAAACAAAACCAGGGGCGGAATCGCCTAACGCGATAGTTGATAGTTGATAATCAAAATCAACAATTTTGCTCCATGTAAGGTGATTATCAAATCGACAATCGTTTTTTGTACTGATATTAAGTGACAGCTTTTTAGGTATCGTTTTCATACATTTATGCCATTTTCATAAAAATTTGGTTGGTTTTTTAATAATATAATTAATATCTATAGTAAAAAGTGTGTCTTAAGAATAAAAAATAGCAAATTAGTTCAAGTGCAATGTTTACATCATTTGTAATTTTTCAAACCGCACAGAGAGTAAGGAGTGAAAATAATTAAATTATAAAAAGAACAGAACAAATCTGAAAAACAACACAAACTCCAAACAAAACCAACCAACAACACAATCGGCACGTTCAATACATGACAATTTACATCTGAAAATTTAGATTCTGACTTTTAGTGTCATCTGACAGTTGACCAATCAGTAGCTTGATAAATTCAGAAATCTGAGTTTTCAGATGTAAACTGTCAAGTGTTGAACGCGCGGAATAACAAAAATGCAAAAATGACATTTAATTCTTGACAGAATTGTAAGTTATGCCAAAGAACAAACAAATTTTGGCGATCGATTTACACAGAGCAACGAATAGTTGATAATCAAAACCGACAATCAACTATCGCCTTACGCGATTCCACCCCAGTTTATATATAAATATAAAAATACGATATACAAATTTTTACTATTTGTAAGGGGTTACAAACTAAATATAAGGAAATTAAAGGTATTTATCGAATCAAATGCGTGCAAGGTTCGCTCAAAAGCCTAAACATATTCATCAGGTAAACTCAATCTTTAATTTTGAAAAAAATTGATGCCTAAAATAAGATAAACATATCAAAAAATATTCAAGTTATTCACCACTTCTTTCGACAGCAAGACTTAAGACCTTAAAAATCCCCAAAAAAAAAAAAAACTCAGTCCACAAAACTGAACTTTTTTTCTGTCACAGAAACCAAACTATGTTTTCCCGATGGTTTTTGAAGCCTGAATTCAAATGTTCAGAATTCATCTACAGGTCAGGTTTGTAAAAAATTACAGAAAAATAATTGTTTAAAAAAATGCAAAATATAGTAAAATATTTTTTGGAATAAAATTTAAGTGACAACAACAAACTAAAACGGGAAAAAGAGGGAAAGCATTAAAGAGATTCAAATTTACGTACATTTTTAACATATAAATAAGATTTGTGAGAAGTTTCAAAAACAATGACATCTAGGTGCGTCTATATGCTATATTCTCAAAACACAAACTATAGGAGTTGAAACATAATATTATATTTATTTTCCATAACCAAGCACAAGTTTCAAGCTGCTTGAAAATTTTAAACTTAAGTATTTTAGGAACAAACATTCAAAAAAGGTTGAGTATGTTGGAATTTGTTGATTTAAATAAATAAATTCCGATACAATTTCCTTTTCAAATTCCGACATTTTATCCAAAATGTCTGGCTCTTTTACAAAAACAATTTCCGGGGAAGTTTCTATAGAGCCGTTATTTATATCGGGAGTTGATCAAAATCATGGTTTTAAAAATTATGTTTGATCCAAATTCTACTTTTTTTAATTCTTTATAAATTAATTTTTATAAATTTAAAAATGATGTAAATAAGTTGTAAAAGAAAAATTATGGTCATGCAGAATTTTGTACAACCAGAATTTTGATCTATAGGCAATTTCAAAATATTTAATTAAATCCCTTTACGTTTTCCTTCTTAAAACAGAAGTTTTGTTTAAATGTTGACCGATTTCTAATCATAAGAATAATTAAATATTTTAAGAATTAACACTTTTTTTATAAAATGGCACGTTTTTTTTAGAGAATGGCACGTTTTTTTTAGAAAATGATAAGTTTTTCTAGAAAATGTGGCACAAACATTTTTTTTATGGCCGGCAACGCTGGTGCCCGAAACGTTTTCTTGAACATTAATTCATCGGGTAGCTTGTCGTAGTAGTCGTGGGTTCCAAGGATTTTTACTCCCTTTTTGGGTTCTGTGTATCGTTCACAAAAGTCTGTTGCTCCGCTAAGAGTATATTGAGTCATCAGGCAGGCGCCAATGTCAACAGTTGTCTTAATTAACAGTACGTTTTATAATTTATAAAAATCGAGAAAATATTTGTGGACTTATGAACCACTTCCCTTTTAAAATTATGGAGTATTAACCCACTTTTTTGTGCATTTCTGGCTCATAAGGCTGGGTTATAAGTCTCTCATTGATTTTTGGACTTGTAACCCTCCTAAGTGGGGCAAAAGTCCGTTGTGGATAACGATTGCTTGGTCATTTTTTTTAATAAAAAACTAAAATTACTACAAATACTGTATTTTATTTATGCTAATTTCATTTGATTTTGTTATCTATGTTATCTATTTTGCGACCCTTTCAAATTTCTCAGCGGCAACACTGCTCACAACTGAAATCCTGTGAATCTACATCTACAAAATTAATTAATATAATACTAAGAAATTGTTAAATGCATATTTAATCTCGCTTGTTTTTTTTTTTTCAATTCAATGAAACAAATCTCGGATTATAAAAATTTTAAAATATTTCACTTTTTTGTTAAATTTTGAGTCAACCTTCATTATATGAATCTTTATAAAAAAAATAATAATTTGTGTTACTTAATTTCAATGGTCGTTATTGAATGAAAAAAAACTTCCATAGTGTATGTGTAATATCCGCTTTTTTAGTGTTATAATAATGTTTACGTTCATTTATTTGTTTTTTTTTTATTGATTTTTGAAGTTCAATAAACATTTAATTTTTTTTTAAGTTTAAAATGGCCACATGTCTGATTTATTAGTTAACTTCTGTCCGTCAAATGATTTCAAGGTATCTTTAAGTTATTCATATAAATCCATTTAATCCTGATGTATCTTAGATCATTTTAAATATTCACAGTCAAGTGTTTAATTTATTTCACTACACCAACATTGTGTGTAATAAAACGCGTTCAAGTTCACAAAAGAAAATTCTTTATCACGCGTGAGATGAATATAAAGTAATTGCTATATCTAAATATAAAGCTTTAGAAACTTTGGAAAATAATTACATTAGAATATGTAATTGAAATAATAATCACATAAATATTTCAATTCATTTCTCTTTCGAAAAGTCTCCAACGAAATAAAAAAAAAAAAAAAAAAAAATTTTTTTATTTCAACGAATTTTTTTCACTTTGAATTCCTTTTCTATTGTTTTTCGATCCTTGCCTTTATTTTTTTTCTTCAGAATAAAGCAATTTCACCTTACATCAGTGACATTACCATAAGTATAAATCTCCATCTGATTTCTTTTAGCTTCATTTTTTTTATTTTCTAATAAGAATGAAACAGCTTCCCTCAATTTGAACATCCTGTATCCTGTATTCTATCTTATATAAGTATACACCATAATCAAGGCCAACAATGAAGAAAAAAAAAGCAGGATGGATTTTTCTAAATTGCTGAACATTTTCCTTTCGAAAATTACAAAAACCACAAAAACAAGAATGAACAAAAAAAAAGAAAGGAAAAAAAAAAACAAAAGCAAACTCCCTAGAATCTATATACTATAACAAAACCAATTGAATGAGATACAAATAAATTTTAAGTGTTTAGCAGAGAATTATTTCCTACGGATGGATGTGTTTTAACCGGTGGTAAATCCTTCCATAGTCACAAAACCTACATTTCCATTTTGCTCTCTCACGCGTGATACAGCAAAGATCCCTAGGCGTATGATAGCCATATCTATGGAGGAGCGACCTAGGAAGGTATAAATATCTTAACGAATAGATACTACGAAATGCGAATGTATATTATAGGAAAAGATTCACGAATGAAATTATTTCAATTTAACGAAAAAGGACGACCGACGAAGAACCGAAGCAGGGAATAAATTGTCGGCCCATTCTACCATCATCTCATCTACCATCCATTCCATAGGTACCTACAACGTACACAATATATTTCTGTTTGTTATGTTGCTCGTCCTTCGAGGACGATATTTCCCAATAATATGGTAATGTAAACAACGAACTCACTTTTCACTCGCAGCAGAGTTATTGTGGTGCGGCTGTTTTTTTTTTTTTTTTTAACGCGACAAGAGCAAGCTCGTCCATTTGTTACGATAATCACATTCGATGGTGCCGGTGCGGCATATAGAGCAGAATTTTGCTTTCTTCCATCAGCATCTACACCCACCCGAATTAAGGAAACAAAATTCCACTCGCAACATTAAAAAAAAACACAACAAGGACATTGTGTTTTCAGCCTCATTTAATGATTTCAACATGAAATTATGATGCTCTTCGCTCAGAAAAAAAAACAGGACGTGGAATATATTTTGTGTGTTCAACACATCCTTCTTGCTAGTGGTGGTGCGAGGTCGAAAGGCAAGCAGGACGAGCTGGGTTAAAGAGTACGTAGAAGGGAAATTTTAATGCTGGTGAGAATGAACCCACCCTCTAGCATTTGCAGACAAACATAATGACTCCAAATTCAATTTGCACCGTGTTCATAATTCCTCACCAGGTATGGACAAGTATAATTTCACAACACTATAGTATAGGTATATGTATATAGGAACATCAGGTTCAAGGAAAAAACCCCAGCAACGCACCCACCCATACCTACCCAAAGGGGATTCACGTGCGAATTTAAAAATTTATTTTAATTGCAGCAATTGGGCGGGCATTAACACGCTTTTTTGCTTCAGTCTATTTAATTTTTCATCCTCCTGGGGGCCTTGGATGTGCGGCACTAATAAAATCCTTCCATTTAAGATAATTAGAAAAAGGATTGCTGCTATATATATTGTGTCGGTTATCGTCATCCTCGTCGTCGTCGTCGTCGTAGACAACCGACTATACCTACTGTGTGTATTTTAATGGTAAAATTATTTTGGATTTCTGTAACTTTGCATAAACAGTCTAGGTACTTTAAATCGAAGGTCGTTAAATGATTAAATTTCTTTCAAAGCCTTGTGTTATGTAAAACTACTTCTAAGGCCTGGTATCTTGGCGTCTTCTGTATTAACCCTGTACCTTTAGAGGTGACAAAGTATTCATGAAAAGATTCAAATGGTAATCTTAATCTAGTACAATAGCAACTGCTGGTGCTTTCACATGCGAGTAAATGAGATTATTTGGAGAGAAATCAATTCTAGTAAGTAAGTACTCACAGTTTTCCACCCCCAATGGAAAACACGACTATTAATGGCAACTTTTGGTAATATTTCCAAAATGTTACTATCTTCAGATAAAGATTTAAAATCTAGATAACCTAACAGTGTTGCTGATAACGAAGTTGATAAAAGAATTAAGGCATCCAATATGGCGGTCAAAAAAAAGCGTTTTCCTGTTAGTTTTAGATGAAAAGACAAAAATTGTTGATATTTGTCAACTTAAAATAAGTTTTCTAGACGTGTATGGATAATTTGACAGTTATTTGAGTGTTCCCACTTTAAACTTTTTTCTTACGTCATTTGAAGATACAAAACATGAAATATCTATACATTCAGTAGATTTTAGACAGTTATTAATTGAAGTCAGATGACAAAGCCAATATTGTTAAACAGTTTTTGTTTGTCTCTTTTCAATCGCAGAACTTCAGCTTAGAGGGCTTCTACTATAAGTGCAAAAAATAAATTAAAAAAAAAAAACAAAAAATTAAACATTTTCTTTTCAATGTCATCATCATGGAATTAGTATTAATTGAAAAAGTTTACTCTTCATCATAACTTCATCCAGAAATTAACGTGCAAAATGGTTAAGGAGTTACGACAGTGTGTTTTCGTTTTCTCTTCGTACCTACACATACATGAATAATATAGGAGTGTTTTTTTTTATATTTTGCAGATTATACAAGTCAATTAATTTTTTTTTTATCATGAAGGTAATTTCTTCAAAAGAGAACAGAAAATTAAAATAAAAACACATTCTGTGGTAAGTTCATACAAATTTATTTTAACTTCCAAAAGTTTCAATTAGATTTAAAAGAAACAGTTGAAAAGAGTTAAGAGTTGTATAAAGAGTACTTTCAAAAAAAAAATAAATAAATAAAAATAATGTTAACTCACCACAAAAAATTGTCCGTATATAGAGCTTTTGAATTATTCTTAGTTGAAAAAATAAGTTTTTTTTTTTGTCAATGAAGTTCAACTAATTGCCCTACATTTGAATTTTATAAACATAAGGTTCACACAACTTTTTACAAAGGACAAATGTTTAAGTTTGTGTTGTTTTTAATTTTGTTTTTCTAAAAGTTTTACTAATTAGTGGTTTTATGAGTCTGTTTTCTGACCGTAAAACTCTAATGGAGGTGCATTATAATAAATACTTTTAAAACGAAGTTAGTTAAAAACCATGTCAAGGAGTTACTTTCCAGGAAAAAAAAAACGAAACAGAAATTAATGTTCACCTAGGTTTTCTGGGGAATTATCTTTTTATGAATAGGTGTTTTTCTTTCAATATTTTTAATATTAAAGTACCATCTTAATTTAAAAACAGCAAAAGAAATTGCGAATTTTCTTTTGAGTTTATTTTTTAAGTGAAATGCTTTTTTCGATCAAAGAAAGTTTCCGAGTGGAAAAGTTACAAGTTGAACTAAAAAGTTCTTAATATAAACAAAAAAACATTCATATAAAAGTTTTCATTCTATTTAGTTACTTTGTATAACTAAAATTTACTCTTAGCTTTTCTCAGCTTTCAAATTTATTTTTTGCATTATTTCCCAGCTCTTATGTAGTTTTAAATTTTTCAATACTTAAGCGGGTTGTTTACCATTTAAGCTGTAGTTATATCATAAAGACTCAAAGAACTTGCAAATTATATGAATTACAAGTCGGCTGATCACCGATGTTTTAGACAGGTTAGGTTTTGGATGAGGTTTTTCATAATCTACAGAATAGCATTGATATTTTTTTATATTTTATTCCAAAATTGTGTCTTCTCTATTTTATCTATTTGAACATTTTTATTTTACTTACTTATTTTACTTAATTTAAAAAGTCCTCACCATTTTCAAGTTAAAACTGTATTAATCGATCCATTGTCCCAGGTTTGTTAAACCAGGGGTGGAATCGTGTAAGGTGATTTGCGATAAGTGAGAGTCGCAATCAAGCAATTCAGTCTGTGTAAGATGATATCACATTTGATAGCTTTAGAGATATCACAGCAAAAATGTGATTGTGATTTTCTTGACAAATTTGACGTTTCTGCCGCAATACGACTAGAGTTACCACCAGCCTTCAAAAATTCTTTTTTTCTTCTTCTTTCTTTCCCCATTCATATAAATAAAAATAAACATTCATGTGACTACATTCCAAAAGATGAAGAAAATATACAAATTTTATCGCAAAGACGTCGGATCGGATTATTTCGGATCTATTATTTCGATAGCTTATTACAAATAGTTGAAAAATTCACTATGGCAATCATGTTTTTGACAAATGTCATTGGAAAGTGTTCAACTGAATTGAATTGAGTTAAATCATCTTACCAAGACGGAAAACTAAATGACAATCACATATTACTATGGTTGATGTGACAACCAGTTATCACCTTAGCCGATTCCACCCCAGATATACATTTTGATTCGTTTGAAAATGGAATATCCGCAGCATATAAATGAAAATGTATTTAATTTTTTTATAATTATTATAGAAAATAGTAAAGGCAATAATGTTATTTAATTTTTTTCTTAAACATTCTGAAATTTGTCATCAAGTTTTGAATTTTAAGTTCTAGAAATAAATTGACACCTCACTCAATTATCTCTTTAGTATTTGGGTCGCGTAAGTTCTCACAACAAGTTCTCTACTTTATTAAGACTTTAACCGTGAAGTACCGAAGTTATTTCTTTCAATTGATAACCATATGTCCGATTTGGAACTTTTAAATATATTTTCAAATGATCAATCAAGCAGTTTTACATAATTTTTTTCTATTTGTCAATTCATTTAAATTTTTAATTTAAGATCTCCTTCTTAAAATCTATCAATCTACCCACTCAAAAGAAACATGGCTGATATACATACATACCTATGTAAGTAAACTTGTATACATACATACCTATGTAAGTAAACTTGTAATACTGGAATTTTTGGTTTGATCATTTTGAAAGCGAGAACTGGAATGTATCGTACAGGTACAGCGTTGCCGAAGGGGCACGATCGTGCTTTTTTGACACAAAAATTTCATTGTGGCACGGTGGGATGAAAAAATTAATTATGACACGCTCTTCTTATTCCCATTTTATACTTCAAATAAACCGAATTTTGAAAAAAAATTTAAGAAAATTGTAAAATGGAGTAAAAACTGGCAGAAACTTTTATTTTTTGACAATACACGCATAAATTAAATTATTTGTTCTAATTTTTTGTTATACTTTTTTTTAATATACATAAGAATTTGCGTTTTTTCATATGGAAATTAAATGGACGCCACGTTTTTCTAGAAAATAAAAACCGGAAAAACGTTTTTTATGGCTGGCAACGCTGTACAGGTATAAGGGTTGACACGTAATAATGATGTTAAAGAGCGTGACAAGAGTTCGAAGTCTAAGTGAGATGTCAAAGGCGATGCGATATAGATACTTTTGGAAAGGTTTAGAATTATGATGGTAGAGTCTAAGACCAAAAATTTACTATCCAGCTTACAAAAAAATTCACAGCCATATTATGTTTAAATGGGTATACCACAAGTGTTTTTGCAAGCATTTTTCTTGTACGCAAAGGAATGAAATTTCTTGTCGGCCGTAATAAATGAAGAGCTCCATAAACTTTCCCAAAAATTTGATTAATATTTTCATGCCAACTTAATGTTCTGTTAAAGCAAATACCTAGATTTTCAGCTGTATCAACGAAGTATATTTTCGAGTCACTTTATTAAATGTAGGTTTCTGTTAATCTTATAGAATACTTGAATGAATTTCATTCGAAGATTTAAATAAATCAATACGTCGAAAAGTCCTATTTGCCCCTAAAAAATGTAATGTAACCCGAAAATTATTCTTCAAAACAACACCACACACTTCAACATCATGAAATGACTCAGTATTCAAAACAAGCTATTACAAGTTGTAAAATAAAAGCTTAATACGCCTTTCCAGCCATTTTGACTCAAATACTCTTATAGTAAGTATATGACATATTATGTACAATGTACATAATGTAGTAAAATTTTATTTCGAATTTAACTTTTCATATAATACTTTCATTCATTCATTCAAAAAAAAAAAACATAAAAATAAAAAAACCTAAGTATCATTCAGCATATGTTAAATAGAACAGTTTTTTGTCTCTTCGTATAAAATAAGAAAAAAAAATATTATCCTTCTTCAATAAAAGTCAAATAAACGAAAGAGTTTTACATCGCACATAAAACACAAAACAAAACAATAACAACAACAAACAAAAGGAAGAAGGAAGAGTGTCCTTAAACAATTCGAAGGGATTTACTTAATAAAAAACGCCTCGTTTGCCACTTTCAATTCGGGAAAGAAATTCTTTAAAAAAATATATATATAAACATAAACACAAGAAAATAAAGTGAAATCATATATAAAAATATACAATTGCCATTTAAAAATCCCTTACACAAGAATAACAGGGAATCTTCTGCTCCAGTTTTAGTCGGTCCTCACCCTTAAAATAAAATCAAAAAAAAAACTAATGATTTAAATGCATAAAAACTATTTGTTAACACAGAGTTATCTAAGTTCAAAGTATATCTCCTCTATCTGGAGACCAAGTGGCGTCCTTTTTCTATTTCTAAAATTATTATTATCATTTATAAATCCTTTTTCCAGATTGTGAAGCTCAGCGATTCTCTTTTAGTTATATGAAATTACATTTTGGCTTTAGTTGCCGCCCGCTTATAATTAATTAGTTTTCATTCAATTAAGTAGTATAAATTTATGTTCTGGGTAAGGCAAGGACAACATGAATTGTAAATATCTACTATCCTTGCCTTATCCTGTGCTTATATAGTCTACACACACTCCCTCACTCACACAATCATCCACAGCTTCAAAATTACATATAAACACACTACTTTAGTAACTCATGTACATTAATTTAATTTACTAGAAATTTTCATATCCTTGCCATAGTTTACTTATTTTAATTTTAATTTGCACTATAACATAATTTTCTCTTTCTTTTCTTCCTTTTTTCTGTCTTTTTTTTTTTTTTTTCTGTTTATTTTCTACAGAGTGCAATAGTTGGAGAGATGAGTACAGAATTATAGATAAACAGAGATATATAGACGATACCAATTTCAGCAAGGATAATCTTTTGCATTCATCGGAGGAAACAAAGGATACCCGGATGCTAAAACTCATAAAATTTAAATTTAATAAATAAATACTTTGGGTTGGCAATGTAAATTATGTTGTCAGTGAACTTCATTCATGGAAATCTATACAATATTATGATGCGAAAAGCAGACCAATTGCAACAGTTATAATTTCTGAATAAACTGTTAATATATGCACGGAAGCGAAAGGAAGGAGAAAAAAAAACGTTGCCGTCCGTTCGTTTGTGTGTGAATTTTATGGATTGGTGTTTAGTTTTATGTTTTAAAACATTCAAATATTCTATAGGTAATTAACTCAGAGAAAAAAAGAGTGCATAGTGTTTTTTTCTTCATATTTTAGTATGTTGAATGCTAATAATGCTTGTAATATTTTTTGTGTGTAAAAATAACAAAGTTAAACATAAATTTATTGTGATGCAGGGTTTTAGACAGAAAAAAATATAATTTTAGTAATTTCTTTTTAGTTAGGTACTCTTTAATCTTTGTCAAAATTTGCTTTAGAGAACTGCACTGTTTGAACGTCAAAATAATTTTTCATATTTTATTTTTACTTTTAAATATAATTAGTTAACTAATTAAAATAATCCTTTAACAGCTGGACATTGTATGTAAAGGAAATGTTGCAGCTGGCCCTCCCGTATTGGGGTTTACAGTTTGTATGTTTTCTAGAGAACCAAACTCTAGCACCCTTGCCTAAAACACCTACATATATACAATATTATTTATTACAAAGAGATAGAGAGAGAGAGAAAGTGAGAAAGTTCTTTTAGACTAACTCAAACAGGTTGATGTTATAGGTGAAAGAATGCATTTAAGGTGGAACTTTTGTATTAATAGTTGTGCTTTGATTTCTCACCAAATACCTACTGCGTATACTGTCAGATTTTGATAGGATAGGCTAAATAGTTATTCAAAAAGTTTTAAAATACCTTGACTTATTTTTTTATTGAGTTGAAAGACTTGTAGATAAATCAACTTGATCAAATTTAAATTCTTTTGATTTTCTTCAACTTAATCGTCAACCATCAAATTGATTAAATGACAAGCCCACTCACGTATTGATTTAATCAAAAACTAATTGAGTCAAATGGAATCGTGTATGGTGTGCTTTTAAATTGTTTATATTCCCTTTTGAAAAGTCACTCCTCAATTAATTATAATGTAAAAATAATTAACTACAATCTTGATTTGCACGAACTTTAAAACTATGTATATAACAAAATCAATTAAAAGTTATACAAAATTCTCAACAATAAAAAAAAAAAAAAAAAAAAAGCCTAAAACCCTAGTTTCTGAAATGAAATATTCTTGCAATCGATTGATTTTCTGAAATAAATTGATTTGTTAAATAAATAATTTATTTCTTTGATTTATTTATATATATGCATATGTATGTACATGTATGTACATATATGTACATATATCACAATAAGGCCAGAGTGTGAATTTTACAAATAAACCAAACAGACAAACAAAATATCATAAACCAAATTGAAGTCTTGTTATATTTGCTTCTCTTTCTCTCTTATTAATTCATGTACACTTTATTTGTTTGAATTTTTTTGCCAGCTGTCAAAAAATAATAGCCGAAATGTATAAAATGAACTAAAAATTCATTAAATTTGTAGTAGATTTTTTTTAATTCATACATTTATTTTTTTTTTATTTAAGGGCCAATATAAATTCTCACCAGTCTTTTCACTGAGATGTCATTATTTCTTACAAAGTATCTTACTGTTTGCTGTTTACGGTTTCTGTTTTAATTAAACTGCTTTATTTTCGAAAAACTTTTTGAACTTTTTTTATTTTTAAAGAAACATTAATTCACGGATAATTTCAAAATTGTTCGCTCTTCAGAGGCGTGATTTTTATAACAAAACGGATTCTAAGAATTTCATTAAAGTCACTTAGTTTCGTTTTTTTTTTTTTTCTTAAATCTAGTACATTTGTGTTAAATTTCAAATTCTTAGTAGTATTCTATAAATTCTACTAATATGTTAAATTTTAAGTTCCTGCGATATAACTGGAGTTGGTTTTTATAAATTCTTGTAAATCGAATAAAGCCTGAAACTCGTCTCCAGTAGATTTCAAAGCCAGTTATTTTCGCAGTTGAATTTTGTAACCTTTTTCACGATTCTCCTTATATATGTAAGTCAAATTGACATAAAACAATGTCTGAGAACTCATGAATCACATAAATCTTCTATATTTCTAACATAAAAACAATTTTTCTTATTACAAAAATTGTCAAATGAAACAAGGTTAAAAACGAAAGAACAAGTGTTTAATTCAATTATCAGAATTCATAAAGATTGGCTATGATTTGATAATTAATTTCTTTTGTAAAAATATTTAATATTTTCACTCATCCAAATACAAATACCTAACATTTAAGTAGCCAATTTTATGTTGAATTTAAGTTAATCATTAAAAATTTTATATGAAATTTATTTTGACGTTGAATCCTGAATCCTAATTGGTTGAACTCAATTATTGAGAATTTTTTTTAATAATTTTTTATATTTAGATTTTAACAAAAAAAATTCTTTAAAAAGAAATTTACTATAAAACTTATAAGTATCAGGTTTTTTTAGAAGATATTAATTTTCTCACTATTTTTCAAAGGTGCTCACAATTAAAGTTTATCTTTAAATAAAAAAAAATCCTGGCAATAAATTAATTTAAAAATTATAATTTAATTTATTTTACACTGTTTTAAAAGTCATAATGTTTTAATAAATTATTTAAGTAAAAGTAGATTCATAATTAATTATTAAAATTAAGATTAAAAAAAAAATGCCTTACTGGAAATCAAAACGGACTTATTCAATAAATGTAAGTAATTCAAGTTATACTTAATATTTCTCCTACATACATACTTAGATTCTATTAGTTCCAAAAAATGAAAACAATACTTATTCCAAACATACATAATATATTATATTTGTCTCTAACTTATATAAAACAAAAAATAAATAAAACGAAATATAGAAATAAAAATAAATTTGTAAATATAATCGAATCCTTATTATGAAATATTTAAATTTAACGTAATTTGTATTCAGCACATTAATAGATTCGAATTAAACTATTTTTTTTTATTATTAAACTCTATATACGATCCCCGATTGAAAGGAATAGAAGCTAAATAACCACACATAGTTACCTATAGAATAAGATATAAGGATATTACCTACTAATAAAGCTATTGTGCCGTATTGAGGAAATAAAAGATATCAAGGTATAATAGTACTTCTTTAATGAATATTCCAGGAGGTTGTTCGCTGTGTTACGTTAAAGGGATATATTATAATGTATTTTGGGGGCCTTTCCCAGGAGTGCAACTAAATTCTTTGATGTTCGTACACCACAGGCCCCCCATCAAGAAGCTCTCGTTGTAGTTTTTTTTTTTATAATATTTCTGTGAGAATAACTTTCAATAAAATGACGAATTATGTATATTGATAAACTTTGATGGCGTTTATTGTAGTTTAAGGATTCAATTTACGTTTCACTTTTATAATAAAAATACATAAAATTATAAATAAAATTAGGTGTTTGTTTTACTATCAAGTGATATAACAGAAATATTATGTGTTGTAATTTTTAAATGTTATTATTGAATGATAAGAACATTTTTTCGATTTATTATACCTAAGGCGGACATTTAAGTTAGAACTTAAATTATATATAAATACATAATTTGATGTATAGGCTTAAAAATTAATATTAAATATTCGAAACTTCCTCTTTCTTTGTCATGTAAGTTTTAACTTACATGTTTTTAAGAATTTCTTGATGTGTATAAGAAATTAATAAATAAAATTAATATAAATTATATATGTAAAAAAAATATTTATAAAATTAACAATGGCAAAATGTTATTTATTTATTTCTATTTTATTTTGTTTTTGTTTTTATTTTTTTGTCGCACAAAAAATCGAAATGAAAAATGTTATAAAATCAAAATAAATTTGTATATATAAGAGTTTTGGCTAAATTTAATCGAAAATAAATACTTTTTATACAAAAAAAAATAAACATGTTTTTTTTAAACAAAAAAAGATATAGACTTCAATCGGCAGAAAAAAATAAAATTATTAATAAGAAGATGGAAATGTTGTTCTATGTTGCAGGTAACATTTGGTTCGTTTTATAGTTTTTTTAATAAACAATGTTTCGTCGCACACAATTTTCAGTAAATTGAAGGATATTTCTCAAACCCCTTTATTAAAAGTTAAGCTAACAACACAATTGCCATGTTATAAGAACATCCAACAAGAACCCATATAACAAAACAGGACGCATGATAATATCACAAAGTGACATAAGGCCATCTCGAACATAATTCAACGTGTAAAATCTTAAATAAGGCAATGCGAAGGTTAATTTGGAACTTTAAATATTTTAGTTTCAGTACATCCAGAGTCCAAAAATGTAACAATAGCAATATTAGCCATAAATGGAAAAGTTTTGTTCAACGAAAATATTCCTGAAAACAAATGTTTATTTTCATACAATTAAATATGGTCTTCTGTCACTTTATGAATTTGTCATAATACTATGACGAATTTTTCATTTGCCCTGAAACAAGAAAAAATATTTAGACTCAATTATTTAAAATGGGAAACCTGGGTAAAAATACCTACCTGTGCTAGAATGGCTGCATGCTTTTGTAAATCGAAGACTCTAATGACAGAAAATTTCAAATGCACATCTGAAAGGAATTAAGTTCCACATAATCCAGCACTTGCTGAATAAAGTGAATAAATTTCATAATTATTGAATTTCAGGTGTAAATAAATAAATAAACCCTAAGTAAGTCGACCGACGCGCGTGGTGGACGAACCTAAGGAGTATGACCCATCAAATTAAAGGGAATTTCGCGAAGATTTTACTGGTAGCATACACAACCCGATTGAAAGCAATCCCGAAAATCGAATTTGTGACATCAGGTAGGTACGTTTAGAAGCATATACGAACTACAAAGTAAGGCAAACTTCTAGTCTCTGATTGTTCAGCTTTCAAAAAATTGCCTTCCAATTAAGGCAACTTTATTGGAAAGTTGACTGGAAAGCTAGTCAAGAAATATCTCCCTTCATTTCAAGTCAAGTGTAATTTATGTCAAAGTATCAGCTGATTATATTTTATCACTAAACAGCAAACTGAATTTCAATGTTCTGTAACTTGTATTATTTCACGCTTGTTATAATGTTTTGGATAAAGTGATTCTTTATTATAATTATATAATCGAAAAGATTTAATTAAAAATGTTTTTCAGATAATTATATTTACATATGTATGTCGATTATGGAATCCGCAGTGATTCGCAATATTGTTCTCTTTTCTTTTCACGACAAATGAGTAAAGAGAAAAGAGAGCCCTGCAGTTTTTTAAATTCCATAATTGACATGATTATTAAAAGTACTTTCCGTTTTATGAATAAATGTAAAGATTTGGAGTAATGTTCTTAATTTGATACCTTTGACAGCTTAAGAAATAACTAGTTTCTTTACTAAATTTTGCGTTCAATGAATGCAGTTGACTACATATGTAGTCCCTTGTGTCTCCTGAACGTACCCATTCATTCAGGATTGGTTCACGTTTATCAAGAAAATGACCGCAATGGAAAAACTTTCAGGAAAGTAGCAGTGGAGACTGGAACACTTTGGAAATACTTCAATTTGCTTTAAAAGAAGGAGGTTCAAAAGCAACTAAAGCGAGTTTACACGTAAACAGTCAAGATGTTACGAACAATGTTTCAAAACATTTTTATATAATCCAAAATATGTATGAGAAAAAACTTGTTCCTTTATCGCATATAAAAGAAAAATATATTTATCTGAGGTTGTTAAAGACAAGACACACTTCAAGTGAAAATAAAATGTTAAAAACAAAATTTTAACTTTGAATTTCAGTTTTTACATTAATCCAAAAACAGTTAATTGTCAAATCGTGACTGGTAAAACCTTAAAAAAGTATATCTTAAGGACTATTCACATGAGAGCGACCAACGAATGACGAATAAAAAACAAATGGGATTTAAAACATTTAATAAGTCTAAAAAAACTAGACAAAATGGTAGAAAACTTATTTAAATTAATGTTAAGATACTAAAATTTGCGTTTTAATTGCTAAAATAAGTGAAATTTGAGAAAATGAATTGGTCGTCACGAATTGCAATCTGATTGTTACGAACTATCAAACTCTATTCGCGTTCCACATACCATCCACACTGCAACGAATGAATTGTTCGCGCGCGAATAACTTCAAAATCATTCTTGTTTTTGTTTACTTGATGATTGGTCATGGCTGAAACAAATATTTAAACGTCATTAGCAACGAATTAAAAAATGCTATGTGAACGAAATTTCAAAATGGACGAATGTTCGTTCATTCGTTGGTCGTTGGTCGCTCTCATGTGATATTGGGTACGTTCGTTCGTACTTCAAACTAAATCGAATGATCGAGTTGAGATTTGGTTGAAATTTGGTTGACAGTTCGAACTAGTCGCGTTCTGGTGATGTAAAACCAACACTTGAATATTTCATTTGATGTTTACACATCTTAACCGTGAGTCCCGGTACTCACACTTTCTTATTTACTTCGTGATTGGTCATGGCTGAAACAAACATTTAAATGTCATTCGCAATGACATTAAAAAAATGCTATGTGAACGAAATTTCAAAATGGACGAATGTTCGTTCATTCCTCAGTCGTTGGTCGCTTAAGTCCGATTTTACTCATATTTAGGCTTTAACTCAATTTATTACCTCACTCACACATAAAAAACTGGATTCACTAGTAACTCAAAATTATTGATTTTGACGTTTATTTAATTTCAGATATTTTATTAGAAAATGATTTAATTTTAAAGTTCTACTGTGAAATTTGCTAAAATAGATTTACACACGTTTCTAGATTTAACGGACAAAGTGTAAATTTTTTACACACTGCATCAGTTTAATTTAAAAAAAAAAAAAAAATATTACATCATATCTGATTTTATGTTATTTGTCCATTAAAATAACGAGTGTATTTTACAATTGTTTCTTCACGGAAACCCCAAAACAATCATAAAGTGTTAATGTATTTTATTTATTTTTTTTTTACTCCAACAACATTGTTTGAAATCAATATAAATTGCCTCAGTTAAAAACAAAAAAAAATAACTTCCAAGTATAAAGCATATATGTAATATCCTAACCAAATATTTGTGACACTCTCATTCATTGTGATGTATTCAGAGCCGCAATAGTCAGCCGGATTTTTATGAACCGATATAACTCATGCAAGGGTCGTAAAACGGGACCATTATGAGTGGTTATTACGAGACGCACCCACTTGAATATGAATAAATCTTAGCCACGGATATTGTGAATGGGAATACTTTTGTCATATTAATGTTGTTACTTGCCATATAATGGGGTGACAGTTTTTATATGGAGGGCGGCCCTTGAAGTTCACAAAAGCAAAACCAAGTCATGTGGAACCATTAAGAAATTATCTTTGCAAATAACAGCCACTAATTGTATTAACAGAGAATAAAAACATTGGTAATTTTATTATGTTGCTTTATGATATGGCGAGCTTAAGAGCAATGAATTAAAAAACAAAAACAAAATTAACACCGTACATGAGTGTGTTTGCCGTGTGGAATAAAGATATGTTTTTATATGGGAATCTCAGTTGAAATGTATAATGTTTAACATATTAATGCAGAGGAATTGGAAAATAATTGAGTTATAGACTATGGCGTATACGTAAAATTTTTTTAAAAAGCTTGTATTCATGCGTTAGATTTGAGAAAAATAACTAACTATACTTGGTGTAAGGCCTCGAAAACATTTTAATGTTATACGGTTACAATAGTTCATCTGAATATTCACTACAACCAAAATTCTAGCCTGTCGCTCCGCGGGTCGTTATTAAGACTATTTATTTATTTATATTTCACTACGTCTTGAGAATTATGGCATCCCTGTAGAGTTTTTGAGGAAGTCTAGCGTACAATTTTAACATTTTCACTGGCGTAATGGTAAGTATGTCGGACTATTATAACAGCGGAGGTATGGGTTCAATTGCAGACTATTACACTTTAAATGTTTTTGTCAGAGTTACTTTTTCTTTTGAGGAAGTGACACATTCTCCAAAAGTATTTTTTTTGTCATTAACTGTGTTCTTTTTACTTTGATACTCTGTGATTTTCTGCCCAAAATTATACAAAAGTCTGTCAAAGTATAATATAAAAAAAAATAAAATGTGTAGTTTTGGACTCAAAATCATAGAGTTTTAAAGTAAAGGAACGCACATAAAATTACGATTACGATTATTTTAAATGGCTCAGGTATATTGAGTCCAATATTTCTGGCTCTTTTTACTTTTTTTATTTCATTAGAATATTCTCTATAAGTAATCTTATATCCGAATTTTTGACCATCAACCATCATCCTCTTGCACTGTTGCCGCTATCTTGAATTGAATTTGAATTTCTTTTCCACGAATGACATCCGTATTTTTGATTTTTTTTTTTCAAAAGACAGCCTGAACCATTTTTGAAAATTTAATATAAGGCATATTATATTTTGTCATATTTTGCGTATTTAATGAGTAGAAATCAATTTTAAATCAATTTAACAGACCAAGGGTCTGGTTCACAATCTCTGAGTTAAGTTCTAAATATGCTAATTATAACTTTTTGACATAAAATTGTAGCAAAATCTATCAATTAAAGTTCTGATTTGCTTACTCAGCGATCGTGAAACGAGCACTTAAAGAAATTAAAATGTACTGCATGGTCGCAAGAACAACTTCTGAAATTCTTTTGAAACTACCGCAATGTACACCATCTGACTTTTTTAAGAAATTTTATTTATGGGAACCAACTTTTAAAAATCATTAAAGCGATTTAAAAAAAAATATATTTTATTACTTTAATTGTAAATAATTTAAAAACAATTGTTTTGTTTCAAAAAAAAATTAAACTTTTTTAAAAATCCAAAAAAAAAATTTTTAAGTTTTGGATAGGTACTTTTAAAACCTTTTAAAACATTCTGTATAAGAAAATTGATCAATATCAGTTCGACTGCTCGACTGAAAAAAACGGCAAGTACCATTTATATCCATTTTTCAATTTTTTTTACATAACGGTTACCTTTTTATAAGAAATAACTAATTTTATTTTTAAGCTGTGGGCACGTATTTGAGAATAAAATAAGATTTTCAATAATTGCTAAAAAACATTGAATACAAGTACAGTTATTTTTGGTCCTAAAAAAATGAACCACGTGTACAAGAACAGAATTGCGAGATTCACCTTTTTCGACTTCGCTATAGTCGTTATGTCAAATTTTATCAAAATCCCGAATTCGATTTTTTTTAACGAATCCATAACTTGCCATATATCTAGTAGGTACAGCCTAATATATCGCAAGTAAAAATTGCAAAAATAATACCCCTGAAAAGAAATTATTCTTCTGTATTATCATTAAATCATATTTTATCAAAATCTCAAGTGAATTTATACAAATTAAATTAAAAGTAAAAATTATGAAACATTTAACTCATTCTGTTTTTTTTCCCTTGCTATATATATAAAAAAATCTGGAAAACCTAGCTTCGTAAACATATTTCAACATGTTTTGAGATATGTCTATGACTAAAATACGCTCAAAATGTTATCTATACTATAGGAGTAATTTGGAAGAAAAGTGGGGGCAGCGATGGGCAGGTTTCAATAAAATCATTTTCTAAATTTTTTCTCGTTCATCAGAACAAACTCTTAAATTTTATCCAAATCGTTAGAACCATTCCGGAAAACCAAGAAACAATAAAAGTGGGCGTGGCAGTGAGCGAATCTCTCCAAAACTATTTTCTGATTTTTTTCTCGTTCATCTTAATACTCGCTGTTAATTTCATTCAAATCGTTAGAGCCATTTCGAAAAACCAAGAAACGCAATAAAAGTGGGCGAAAAACTACGAAAGAATAAAAGGTGGGTGTGGTAGTGAGCGGATTTTACAAAATCATTTTTTTTAATGTTTGCCTCATTCATCATGAGAACAAATTCTAAAGATTTCATTCAAATAATTTGAGCCGTTTCCGAGCAATAGAGATGTTTCTGACCGATTTCAAGAAACTAAGAATTAATAAAAAAGAGCGTGGCAGTGGACGGATTTTACTTAATCTATTTTTTATTTCGTTTCCGAAAAAAAACCATATATATATATACACATACATATATGTATGTATATAATTTATACATACATACATATTACATATACATATATAAAAGAATTACTCGGTTAAAGTAATAAGATTCGAAGTTCTTAAGCATAATCTATAATAATAGATCCCTTTTTAATGTGTAGGTAATTTGAAAACTTATCACATCATTATTTTTAACTTAAACCTTAAAAAAAAAAAAACAATATAATTTCAATATTTATTTCCTTAGGAAACAGAAACTTTTGTCAATTCTATGTTTTCTCTTTTCAATAAAATTTAATCGATTTTATAGACAATTTATATACTCCACAAATTTCCTTTAATTTAGGTAACCCAAATTCAAATAAACCTTTTTCAAAAAAAAAAAAAAATTAATAACCACAAAATTGTTTGAAACCAAACAAACTTAACTACATACAAGTATATAAATGTGAATACTAGGATACCCTCAATAAATGTTAATGTGACCGATATCACAATGATTGTGGTCATTGTGGTTAACATGAAATTATGTGGGTATATTTGTAGAGGTGTGTATTCATTATATAATTCCCAATTCCCACAAAACAAAACTCGTCCTAAAAGCTTCTATAAATTAAGGATGAAAAAACATATATGTTCATGTACATATATTACCATTCAAATAAGGATAATATATAGGTGATGGTGGTATAAGTTCGTATTATCACTTTAGCTTAAACCACAAATTCTAAACATTTTCCACCAAAACATTTTTCATAGAACCAAAAATAAATCTAAAGCCAATGGGCGAGAAGCACTTCGTTTAAAGAATTTATGTCTACACATCGACATCACAACAAACGCCATCATGCCCTTAACACAAAAACGCACACAGCCAATTTATCTATATAGCAATTTTTATACCACCTATAGTTGCTATAGCTCTAGAGAGCAACTTTACGCGGCTGGGGTCGACTTTTAATATCCTAAAATTGAATTATGAAACAATTTGGCCTTCGTTCACAAACAAGGATATTCAGTTTGCGTAGACCATTATGGTAAATATATATTTGAATGATAAATTCCTTAAGTGAAACAAAACAAGTTACACACCAAAAAATATTCTTTTTATATGTGTATCCTATCCACGCACCTATACCATCATTGAAGAATAAACTCCCACCACAAATGAAGGTCCTTTTCGGGATCACGGCTCGGCTGGCGAAAGGATGAATTATAATTTATATATCTACCAAGGCGGGCGGGTGGTGAGCCCTTTGGCAACCTCTGAATCGGCACACCGCAATAAATTTCTAGCACTATATTCAAATAAATTGTTAAGGATGGGAATGGGAGTGATGTAGCAATACTCACCCAAGACCCACAATACCGTTCCGTATGGTTAAAGGGCGCTTTATAAGACACTATCGTGCCCCCAAAACTACCTCATGTGAGAGGTTAAAATTAATGACTCTGGTTAGCATAGTTCAAAACAATTAGTTACTTGTATTCGTAAAGTTAACATGTTTCAAAAAGTCGTAAAGCAAAACGCAAACCAGCCTCATACTCTTGCACCATTTACAGCAACAGCAACAACAACACCGCTGCGCTGCTGTGCAAAGTGATCTTTCATGGCACATTCGCATCCTTTATCGTTGTTTGTGTGGTATTGTTGTTCGGTTGGTTTTATGGGCTCATCATGGAATCCAAGTAAAGGATTCGAGAAATTGTTCTTTGAGCTTTCTCGCACGAGGAATCTAATTATAGTTGAATTTCAAACGGCTTACATGCCTTATATGTGCCTTCTTTCTTTGTATTTGGGTTTGCGAATATATTGCTTTGCTTTGCGTATATGTGCGTGATTTTCTATTCTATTGCAAAATGGAACCCACACACAAGATATTTGACAGCTCGAGGCTACAATAATATTGATTCTGGATTCTGGAATTGAAAGTAGTTAATCTAGAGTCTATGAGAGTGTATAAAGCTTGTATATCTGTTGTCTGCTTGTGTGGTAAAGAGGCGATAGCAAGAACAATGAAGTGCTTGTGTGTTGGTAAAACCAAATGATTTGTGGGTAAAAGAAATTAATCTATAGACTGGTTCAAGCCTTTTCAATTTCTGTTCGACATCAGGTATCTACATATGTCTAATGTCTACTTCTATCGAGTGACTTTACAGTATTTATTGCAAGAAATTTTTAAAATAATTCCAAAGAGCCCAAAAGAATGGAAAACATCTAATAAAGAATGTAGGTACTTAAAGTCTTCAGAGGTAACGAACGCAAGTTTCTCAATTATCTATAACATTTCAACGATTACAACTTAACAAAGTCAAACATTTGAATTCAACTTCTTGTAGTTTGAAAGGTAAGAGAGTAGAGAGTATTCTGTAAATAAAAGTGAAGGTCTTCAAATCGACATATTATGCGATAGAAACAATAAGAAACATAATAGACTTAGTCAATCTAGAACTAAATGAAGTTACTGAAATGGATTTGGTTTTTTTGTCCACCACTTTTTGACGTTTTAAGGTCACGTGCATGAAGCACTGTTAACCAGAATGTTAAAGTAAGCTGGTACTCTGGTAGTAAGGTCAGTTAGTTCAAAAATTTGGACATGCCGGACAAAAGAACAAAATTTTTTCCAGGTTAGGAGCTTAGCTTTTAGTTTTTGATAGGAACCATGCCCAGTGAGGCCCATCTTGGAATTTATAGCCGCCATTTTGAAATCTGCGCACTGCCTTACCCACTTTTATGTATTTTATGTTTCTTGTTGAAGCTCCTAAGATGGTTACAGTTTTGTAATTAAAATCTTTCCAAATGCCCCTACCACACCAGGGCTCAGTTTGTACAGTGTGAGTCAAATAAGACCAGCCGATGTTAAACTAATACTTAACCTATTTTATTTTGCAATATATGGATTTGTTTTTATTGACTTTTTATATTCTTGTCAACGATAAATTGGCTTGCACAAACTTCAAAGCAAGCAATTTTCAAGTAAGTTCTCTTAATCCTAAGAATCGACATGTGTAATTTTTACCGCCCAATACCACGCCCAATTTATTTGCATTTGCATTGAAACTTACGTGATGCTGAAATTGACATTATATTGATCATTGGTTTTCCTTTGGCTGAGTTGAAATATTTAACACTTGTTTTCCATTTCAATTAAGAAATTTGCCTCCTCTGTGGGATTTTATACAAATCAAAATAACTTTGATACATTAATCATTTTGTTTAACCTACTTTAATATATTTGTCCTTTGATCTAGCAAAACATTTCTCTTGACATATACCATACATAGTTGTTTGCCAAAGTAATATTATCTCAGTACCTACTTACCCCATGATCTACACACATATATTTTAAGAAACTCGGTGATGTGAAAATCACTTTACCAACATTATACACCCAAGGATTAAACTTGAAAATAAATCTTCTGCATGTCCTTTTCACATTTGACTTTTGGGATTCCACGTTGACCTGACTTTATAATCACACTGTATCCGCTTCATCAATTTACAACTTTTGAATATGGTGTTTGGTGCGTTACGTATATCAAATGAAGAACAGACATATTCTATCCTTCTATATATGTATATCCTTTCTATGAATCCTGCTGCGGATAAAACAAAGTGCTGCACATTGATATGTCAGAGAATTACAAGCGATAGAATAAAAGAACTTATCCCAAACTTGTCCCTTTTGTTCAAATTTGAAGCAGGTCTTTTTGGGTGCCCTGTCAAAAAGCAAGAACTTAACTTTTTGTGAGTTTGTGTTTGTATGTCTGTGTGTTTTGTTTTGCTATTCTATTTACAATACTTATAGGTTGTTCAATTTTTTAAAACATGAAAAAAGTTTTATTATATTTTCCATTCGAATTCCAAAAGCAAACAACTAAACACAAGCCTAACAGCGATTACAATATAGTCTTAAGTTATAGACAAAACTTTAAGGTCTCTCTTTCTCTCGGTGTCTTTTCTGGGATTTGTGAGACCTTTTGGCATAGTTATTCGCATCTCCTAATCCTGGTAGATTGTTGATAGTCGTCCTCTTGTCCTTTCGTTATATTCTCCAATAAAATATATATGGCAAAAGGATATGGATAGAAATAGAACAATAGAATTCAAAAGGGATCCAAACAAACATTACTTACAGACCTGGTTGTTAATTTTTTTTTTTTTTTTATTTCTCCTGAAAACCAATTAATTTTCCGTTGAATGAAAGAAAACAGAGATCAAAACAATGATAGCATCGTATCGTATACGAAAAGGGACTACTGGGTGGGTGTTTTATGGGGGAAATTGTCTGCGACACTATCATCTGCCATATACAGAGCTGAGGAAGGTTCTGGCAAAAGTTTTCTCTTCGACTTCGACATCAGGGGCTTGTCCCTTTTTTGTGTCGAAGGTTTTCTTGCAAAAAGGGATACGACAAAGACAAAATGTCGCAATGCAATTATTATTGTATCCATGGTTGCGTATTTGTGAAACTGATACTTATTACGGTTGTTTTGTCGTCGCTTAAGAGTCGCTGAAAGATTCATCCTTAAACAACAGAGTGAATATATTGTATGTATCTGATGTCTGTTTTGTGCAAGTTTTTCAAATACAAAGCATTTATAACGATTTACATATTTGGTAATATGCGGTTGAGGCTCCATTTTATTGATGATTTGTGGGAATTATTGTGGCATAATAAATTGCAATATTATTTCCAGGTTTAACGACAGGGTGTATCCTTTAAGCATACTGATTAAAAAAAAAGATTAAGTTTTTGTCTATTTCCTACGGATTTTTGTTAATTTGAGAAAATGATTAGTTTCAACAATTGGTACACAATGAACAATGAATTATTTTCATGACCTAGAATCGATAAGAGGTAACACATTCAGCAATATATGTTCAAAAACTGGCGTCCCGCAAGGCAGTAACCCTGACCCTCTGATGCCATTTTTTTTAAGTTTTAACGACGTTGAGCTTACTTTAGTTGGATATGACCTAAATATATATTATGTACCCAGCAGATACTCAATCACAACAAACGGACTTAGATTATTTTCTTAATTTAAGCCTCTCTTTTCTTCAGTCTTATTGATTTATTGATACCTAATAAACAAGTATCGGTTTTCACTTCAATTTATTCGAAAATGTGATTAAACCTTATTAATTTTTTCTTTAATAATTTCCTGTGATGTAAATTTTCGTATTGTTTTAAATAGGACCATATCTTTTTTTATTGGTTAATTTCATTTTTTTTTTAATTGCTCTTCTTGAAAACTTTTCACTAAACTAAGTGCGGCCAATATGATCATCTCACAATAATATTAGAAATGGCAAAAAGTTAAATAATTTTGACATACCTAAGTATTCAAAATCCAAACCACATTTAAATAATCGTAAGGTTGGTATCACTGTCAAAATCAGATGTCACCGAAAATATTAATTATTTAGAAACAAAACAGAAATTAAAATCGATTGAAATTAACTTTTAATTGGATTTCCAATTCTATTCTATTTCCAATTCAATGCAACAGAAGTTTTTCGTTTCTGCCGGATTAACATGTCTGTCGAAATTGTCAAAATAATGAACAAAATTATTTGTTAACGACATTAATCTACATGAAGTCAAAAACGAATGAGAAAAATTATTCTTTCTTATTTATTTTCTGATAATTCGTAAAATAGTATCATCACAATATTTATACGAAGCCGCACCACGCCGCGCTGCCACACCAATTTTGTGTCTAGTCTAGATTAAATGTCAGTTGCACTTGTTTGTTTTTATGACAAACTAACTGGCAGATATAAGATCTATAATTCTTATGAAATAATAATAAAATTATGAAAACTTGTCAGTCGTCGAAAAATGCCATTAGTGTTTCCGTTGGGAATGAAATTTCATTAATTTCTGTAAAAACCACCACTTTTGCTAAACCTATCTTTGACTTTTCCCTTTCTAATTTCGATATTAGTTAATAGTTCGATGAAATTTAAAACTCTTAGGTGGCAGTTACATCAGGTATCATTGAAAACCATCATTGTAATTTTTGTTTTTAGGTTTTGAGGCGCTTACAAAACGAAATTAGTGATTATTTTGTAGTAGATATGTACATTTATAATGCACTTTGTTTCAAATGCGACCGCAAAACAACTCAATTGCTTTTTTTCCGTGGCAAGAAATTAAAATATGTAACTACTTCTTACTGCTTAGGAAAAGTTTGGGAAAAAGTTGGCCTCGAGCTTTTTGATGTTCTTGTTGTAATTTTTGACCAGAAATAAAAAGTAAAGAAAAGCATTGAGGATGTTTCTGATTTGTGTCTGGATAAACGTCACATTTAACAACAGAAATTATAAGTAGTTTGACAGGCAAGAAAAGGCAGTAGGTAAAATGTTCGGATAGTTTCTTGCTGGAGGGAAAATGAAATGAATTTAAAAAAAAAAGTCAAAAGCTCTGACAGAAAAAAGGTTAAAAAAAACACATTTTGGGTAGATTTGGGATACCGCGGGATCCCGCAGGCGAGTAAAGAAACAAAGCTATTGTTTGCACTGATGATTTTTTTTATGACTTCAAGAATTTGGGGCATTGATTTATTTACATTGACTTTCCAAACCACCAGGTGTTAATTTTAGTGAAAAGAAAACATACCTACAATTTAAAAATATCAACGAACACATCCTTAAATATACGAATCCTAATGGCCTATCCAGTTGGCAATCCGGAAGAACAATTGATATATCTGTAAACACTTCTGGAACGATTCTTAAAACAAATCCAAAAGCAAATTTCTGTTCTTTTTAGGTGATGCATGAAATAACATTCTGACATGGCGATATGAATCGAAAAGGCCATAGCTAATATTGTTATGCAACACAAATGAGTGATAAATTATTCCAGACATTTTAAAACTTTATCTCAGCTTGCAGTTCTTTAACCTACTACGTAATTTTACGTTTCCATTGGAGTCGAAGTCAGGTAATGTCGCAAATAAGCTTATTTCGTTTGACAGCTCATTTCATTTTATTTATTTATTTATTTATTTCAAAATAAATCTCGTTAAAGGGCAGTACACAATTTTACAATTTTGTATTTGATTTGACAGTTAATCGCTTGTGTTTGTTGTTTTCTCTTTCTGTTTCTCTTTTTATATATCGAATTTCGATATTTTTAATGGTTTCCTCTTTAAATGGGTTTCAGGAAAATTTGTTTGAAATTTACTCATTTGTAAATTTGAATTTGAAATGAGATAATTTGAAATAGAATTTGCACTGCCCTAATAAAAACGCAGTATTATACAAAACAGTTCACAATTAATGCTGCCATCGATTGTACAAAGAAGGAAATATGTTTGAGTTTTGGGTTAATTTTCGTTGTAATATTTTTGTTTTAAATAAAATTAATTAATTCAATATATTTGAATCCTATTTCTGTGGGCTTCAGGTCTTTCTTTCTTTATCTACTTTTTGATAGACGACGTTTCGTTCTTGTTTAAGTAGATAAAGAAAGAAAGACCTGAAGCCCACAGAAATAGGATTCAAATATATTAAATTAAGAATTAAAGGTCACGAAAAAGGAATAATTAAAATTAATTAAGACTTTAAGGTTTCAAATGTGGTATTTTTCTATGAAGGCCGTGTTTGAATTGGATTTAAATTTAATCCAAAATTGAATTTTGACGTTTGCATCTATTTGCATAGATTCACCTCATTAGTGTCAAAAATTGAACTTTGGATAATATTTAACCAGATTTTTACCCAACTCACAAAAGGCCTTTTGAATATTTATGATTTTGAATAAAATACTTAATTGAGTGTGTTTTGAGTTATGACCAATTTCCTTAGGCTTTTCGTTCTGTTATCTCACTGTTTCCAAATGGGAGGGGATATACATTTTTTTCGGACCTACCTACAACTTAAACATATAAATTTCATATAAAAATACTATTTTGCTTATACTTTTGTACCCTCCAATTAACCTATGACAAGAAATGTTTAAAATTGCAAGTTAAAACAATCACTCCAAAAACTTCACCTAAAATCTTCATTTTCAAATATTCAAATGTATAATTGTACTTATACCTGTATAGTATATATGTACATACTTTCATATTTCTGCGAAGTCTATCTCACCTCTTATTGAATTATTACCTATGCAAGCAGATTGTTTTAAATTTAAAAATGCATCAAATACATCATTTTGGTCATTCTAAAGTTATTTTTAGTAATAAAGAGCAATTTACTTTTATGAATGGATTAATATCTACTGTATTTTTTTTGCAGATAAAAAAAAAGAAAAATAGACTTAAAGATTAAAAACTATATTTGGCTTCCTATACCTATGCAGTTAAAGGCTAAGTAGTTATATAAAAGTCAAGTAAACCTAGTTCAATCAATTTGCAGACTATTAATACTCCAATTTCCAACTTAAGTATCTGTCTGAAGGTCTGCTTTTTTTTTAAATAAATCTTCAACTCATAAAAAAAAATATTAAAATAAATTTTAAAGGAAAGATTTTCAGAGCAGAGAAAATAATAAATTCAAGAACCCACTTATTTGTCATTCAAAGATATACCTCAACCCACTAAAAAAAATAAATACCTACCAAAATGCAAAATAACATCATTGACCAAACTTCAATGAAGCACATTTTAGCTATATTGTTGTTGGGTTCTATTGATCAGAGGAAAAAAAATATATATAAAATAGAATCCTGCGTCCTTTTTTTAAGGATTTTCATTTCTATCATTATTATAGGTATTTATACTTACACAGAAGGTAATTCCCCTTACTTTTTTTCTAAGATGAAAAATTTATTTTTCCTTTCGATGAGAAACCAAATAGGTTATAGACTGACGGGAGTAGGATTGACAACTCCCCTCCCCCTCCCCCACACACAATTCTATCGATTCGGTATTCGTAATAAGTCATCTATTCATAATGAAATCGAAACAGTTTGGGGACATAGTCATCAATATAAGGACGACGACGACGACGACGTCGACAACGACAACGACAACGTTAGGGATTGCTTTGAGTTATCCTGTACTCCTGCAGACTTGTTTCTTCTTCTTTTTTTTTTATTTGTAAGGGCTGAACGTATGCAGAGCTAAATAAAGTTTATTTTAGTATTCCTAAAAAAAAACATAGAAGCCCTTGCCGGCGCCGCCGCCGCCATTCGTTGCCGCCAACTTATCGAATGTTACATCCTTTTATTCGGAAAGCTGGACAGGTACAATTGAGCATAAATATATCCTTTTTGTGCATCCATTCGAAACTCTAGAGTTATGTGTGTCTGTACCTTATGTATATGCGAGGTTCAAGGGAAAATGTACATAGCTATAGTGAGGCGTTGGCAAACAAATACAATTCATCTATGAATGTGGTGATTGTTACTAGAATGACGATATGACGAGACATCATCTCTTCGTTGGGCTTAGGCCATGGCACAGAGGCAACCAACAACTAGACTAGGAAATGTTCTTCAATAAAAAAAAAAATTAAAAAAAAAAAAAAAAACATTCATATAGATACAATGCAACATTGGAGTTGTCCTCTGCAACTAAAAGCATCATGCTTTTACCTTCACTCACTTCCTAGAATAGAACATTCAGGCTTCACATAATGTCCCCTGCAATGGTTCCTTTTTATAAGGCACGATGGAGCCTGCTGTTCGCTGCGCTATCGTTGCTTTTCAAAATGAATAAATTTCAATTGTCTGGCTTTGATATACAAACAAACACATACATATACGAACTTTATTCATACAAAATATACAAAATGTGCGTTTGAGCAGCAATTACAAACTGAATGTTGGGCATTTAGTGAGGTCAGCATACGGTTTCTTTGATAAAAAGAGTTTATAATAATTTTTTTTTAGGAGGAGAAGAATATAATTTTCTGAACTAAGGGTTTTCCAATAAGAGGTTTCATTATAAAAAACCCGCTATTTGGGCAGCTGTCACTTTTTAAATTGTCATCTTTTAACATTTGACAAGTAAAAACTACGCCATTACTAAAAATGGAACGATACACGCTTCAACAACGCATTGAAATAGTTAAAATTCACTACAAAAATGGCACTACGTGCCACACAAGCAACGAAACAATCGCAATTTTGTAAGAAAAGTTCCCTGACCGTGTTATTTCTCGAAGAAGTGATCCCAATTGGCCACCGAGATCTTGTGTTGTGATTTAACACCTTTAGACTTTTTTCTTTGGGGACACGTGAAAGATAAGGTCTATGACAATGCTCCACAATCGATTCAGGACCTTAAAGATGGAATTCGTGAAGTTATCGAGGACATACAGCCGCAAATGTGCGAATTTGTCATGGAAAATTTCATGAAAAGGATATGGCCCTGCATGGCGGCCATTGGGCTGATATCGTTTTTTATGGTTAATGGCATACCTTCCTCTTTACAATGAAATAAACATCCATTGATTTCTGTAAAAAAATACTCGTTTTTTTTTAATATCAAAATAAAACCTCTCATTGGAAAACCTTAAAAGAGTTATTGAAGAATATTGGGGGAATACTAAACACATGCAAAAGTTTGACTGCTTTGATTAATTATTATTGGAGTAAGTTTACGGAATCCCTAAAAATCAATTTGGAAAAATGTTCAAAAATTTAAATTAAATCAATGAGAAATTATTTCCACGGGAACAATCAAACTCAAAAAAGAAAAAAGAAAATTCTTACCAAAATCTTTGTTATCCAAAAAAAATCCAATAAAAAAGAACGCTGGTCACACTGTTTGTTATGATTAATCCTTCTTTTCTACTCCATATTGGGTTGCGGGCATGATGGGATACGGATTGTCACCTGGTGCTAGTATATTAAAAGAGGATTTTGTCGCCTCAGTTCTCAAAATTTACATAGCGTGAAGTTTGTACAGTATTGTTGTTTTTTTCTTTTATTTTTTTTTTTGTCAATTGAACCTTCACACAATTTTGGAAAGGAAAATTTGACAGAGAGTTGGTTTCGACTACCTCGTTGCTGCAAGGTATGTATGTTTTTTTTTGTCGGGTTCAAATAGGTGTGGGTTAAATAAACACTTATCACAATGGACGATGTTAAAAGGCACGGACTTGAGCCTTTTTTCCAAATCATTTTTCAACGGATATTAAAAGAGAGTGTAGTATTTTTTCGGTCATTGTTAACGAGGTATTTTTTAATTTGTGAAGAGTTACAACAAGATCTCTGCAGGCGAAAATTTATTGCTTTATTGAGGTCGCAAAATATTAAAGGCAAGTTTTATAGACAGACACACAACACACGTTGCTTGTAATAACAATGACTTTTTATTCAAACAAATATACCATGCTGGGGGAACTATTAAAAAGTTTAAGCTTTAGGTTGTGTAACTACCTACAGTGAAAACAATATATAGGTACTCACTTTTATTGCATCCGAATTTCGATAAAAGCAATTTGTTTTTATTTGAATTAAAATACGCATTTTATAGTTTGCCTCTTACCACTTTTGAATTTATTCAACTATTAATGGTTTTTTAATCTTTCAACTGGGTCACTATAGATTATGTGCGGTAGGTATAAATGAGGTAAAGGTCTTTATTAAGCCATCAAGCTGACATACTAACTTCTGCATACATGCAAAACTTCAATAAAGGGTTGATCAATTCGAATTTTCATTATTTTGGTAACACATTAATTTAAGCAGCTGTCAATAAACATTATACTCCCTGAAAACTATACAGACGTTATGCATGAAACCACACATTTAACAAAATGAATTGTTAATCGCCGATAAGGGTTTTTAAATTGTTCAATTGTTCTGCATAATTTATTTTTTTTGCATAATTTATTCTGATGAGGCATATTTTTTTACCCTTTGGGCGTTTCATTAAATAATATGGGCGTACACTGTAATCAGGTGAGGACATTATATTGGCCTTACTTTTTTTGAAAACAATGAAGATCGGGATGTAACTACAGTCAGTGGTGATACCTACAATTATAGCGGATGATACCCTATTTTTGGCACTAAATTCAATTTTATTATAATTTTATTTGAAAAATTTACAATTTTTTTCTTTATTCAACAAAAACAAAGTCCATGTTTTGAGTGGTTTTGACTTTATTCACTATTAAATTATTATCCCATAAATTTGTATGTCTAACCACATAACAGTATCAACAAGAGTCATTTCGTGAGTTTTATAAAAACAAAAAATTATATGGTGTTTGGGTGCTTTTTTCGTATATGAATGTGTAGAGTTGAAGTGTGCTTCCTTTCCCAACCCGCCTTCTGAAATCGATTAAAAATTTTCAATAGGGTTAAAATTGGGTGATTTAAAGACTGATGGAACACTCAACGCAAAGGCATTTCTCTCTTGGCCTATGAAGGCATTAGCCGCAACATTGGAAACGGTCCATTATTTCTGTGATTTGGTGTTAAGAGAGAAGTTCAGCATAAACCTTGCTTAAGACCTAATCTCCTCATAAAAAACAGAGATATACATGGACATCTTTACATTTCAAAATCTCCATGGTCTCTTTGGATTGTCGAGCACAGTGCCCTCTCTTATGATTTCGTTGTGTCGTTTTTGTATGGGATTTTACGTTTCGCATCAGCAGCGCACTAGGCTTAAACAGCCGTAGGCGGGGAAGTATACGGTGGCTGGGGTAGACAAAATTGCTGAGGTTTGAGAAATTGCTAAGTTATCGCTCTTCCTTTTTGTGCTTTTTCTTATTGTTCCAGACATTAGCGGAGTAAAGAGTGTGGAGAGAACTTTCCTTTTCCTTTTCACTTGACAAAGTCAAGCATCTTTGCAAACGAAAGGAAACCAAAAGAGAAACGAATTATAAAAATCGCAGGCGGTCTAAAAGCAGTCAAAGAAAACAAATTTTTTTGACATCAATAAATTTCATGACATTAGAAGCGTTCAGAAAAATTAGATTGCAGAGATCAAACGAAGTCAAAAGTCAAAGCTGAAAAATTTTGGTGAGGAATCCTGTACATGGAATTGAGATGACTGAGATCTCCGAGATCACATTTTTCTGAACATACCTATTTTGACAATTATAAATTTATAAATGACAAATGTCATTTATAAATGTCAAAATGTCATAGATATGGAGTTAGTATAGAAAAAAGAAAAAATCTGTATAATTGTTGCTTTTAGTTTAATTAAATGCAAAAGTACGTTAAGATGTCATTATGTCAGACTCGATTATAATTTTAGCCAGTTCACGTTTCTGAGTTTTCACTGAGCAAACTTCTGCCATTTTCAATAAGAAGAAGCAGAAACCTGAACAATATGATATAATCATTTCATTTTATAATTATAGAATTTTTTTAGTCAGTGAATGTAATTAGTATTATAAATTAAAAAAAAAAACCATTAAATAATTATTTAATAAATTTCACTTCGAAAACGTGTTACTTTCACTGGCGGAATTATCACTAAGCAAAGCACATTTTTTCCTGTTTATTATACAAATGTGCTGTGTATTTCTAATAATCTTCCATCGTGTATACATTTGCGTATTATTAAATGTTTTCACAGATGATGTAGTTCACAGTTGAACTTCATCAATGCGGCCTATTTAAGTTGGTGTTGTCCGTCACACAATGTCACCACATATCCTTTCCATTAGGTTGATCAATCAATGATGCATTCAAATGTTTGCAAATACCTTCGACATGTACACTCAATTATCCTTTTCATGATAATGTTCGAATATTTAGTCACCGTAGACTTCGAACACCAACAATTCCGGCCACAGTGTGTGAAGACTGAAGGGACTTTTCCTTTTTATCAAAAAAAAAAGTGTAGGTAGGTACTTAAAGGTTTTATTTAAATTTTAGTTTTTGGCAACCGGATTATTGAAAATTGTGTAATGGAACAAATTTACAATAATATTATGTATATCCAATAAAATACTCTTTGTTTAACAGCGATATAAAATAATTACATTTTCAATTCTTTAACTTCTCGCAATCAACAGGAAACACTCTATGATTTATTCATGCATTATTAAGCTCCCCAAAAATCAACAAAACATAATATACCAAACAACACTCATCTGGTATTGTGAATATAGACAAGGGTATGCCTCAAGTCTGGAGCCTTGAAGATTTCTCTATTCAAGTTTATACCCATGGACACATAGTAGTGAGGTTCTTGATACCAGTTAACTAAAGATAAATTCTAAAATTTTAATTTTCTATAAAAGGAAGCTATTGCAGCATCAACATTCAACAACATTCTTCAATATTATGCTGGAATGTTATGGAATACATATATAACGTTCGGGTGGGTTGGGTTCTCCAATCATAAGCTTTTTGAAATCACTCTTCCTTTGGTTTCGTTTCGAACGGGAATGAGGGTGCATCTATTCTTTCAATAAAACAAATTTATTTGGGATAGGAGAAAGGAGACAAAATCATGTAACTTGACTTTTAATAAGAACCAACTAACACTCCATTTTCCTTATGTTCTCCGCCATCTTATACGTCTTCTTGTTCCTTGGTGAAGATATTATAGAGATATTCATTTCATTTTCTTTTCAATGAACTTCATCGTCTTGTGCAGCTATCTATGAACCAGTATATGCTTAGGAAAATAAGGGGAATTTCTGAAACAGAGCACTTCAGGAGTATTTCAATACGTTTTTCTAATATTTAGGGCTTCTTAGGCCCAGTGGTGTTTAGATTTGATTAAATCAGCTTGTACAAAGAAAGCCACTAATATTTTAACATGTATAGACTTAATTAGTTGTTTCTATACCAGTTCCAAACATTTTTATTGGGATCATCGAAAAAGCATACACTTTTTACGCATTTACAAAATTGTAGGTCATCTACAAATATTCTTTGTTTGATTTTTTTTAACATATTGTTTTTAAAATTCATTCGTGCACTTAACCCATCTGTTTGTTCCTCCAAGTATTCTATGGTCGAATGTGTAGATGTAAGCATCATTAAAGAAATTTCCTCATACTCTCAAAGCGTCGATTTTTTCGGCATAAAGGTAAAAATTCTTCGTTTGCCAGTGGGAAGATAATTTACAACACGCGCCAATTTCAAAGTGTCATGGAAACGTCAAAAAAATATGTGACGACTGAGAAAGAAAATAGAGAAATGAATCAAAGAAAATTTTTTCGGCGTAAATTATATATTACATGTTATCGATAGTTATTATGGAAACTCCATTTTTTTTTTGTGATGGTATCGCTAATCCCCGTGGTCATTTTTTTCGTTCAATTCCCCCCGGGCTTGGAAAAAAAATACGCCTAATATTAGGTTTTTACTTACCAACTGAAGTTTATTAAGAAAATAGGTTAAGTATGATATTAGCTAAAAAAATGTTTAAAACTAAGAATATTTTAATTAAGTGCTTTAAAGTTAAAAAATGTTAGTACCTTAATATTAGGCTACTTAAAACTTTACGCTACTTTTAAGTAATATGCGAATTTAACCTTATTTGGATATAATCAAAGGGCACGGTAATGCCCAGCCAAGTTCTGACACTACATCCTATATACAGAAACAAACTCTAAATCCCCTTTCACACGAGGAAAATGAGTTTTCAGCAACTTTCAGTTTCTTGGTAAGAAGGGCACGAGGTAAGAGGGGAAAACGAAATCTCCCAGGTCAACGATTTGAGGAGATTTTTTTGGCATTCCTCTTCACACACACAGTATATTGTGTGTTCAACCAAGCTACTTTAAAAGGAAACTATAGACAATTTCTACGACTTTGTTTCCACGTGTAAAATGTACAAGAGATTTTTGAAGAAATTAAAAGTAAACGTCAAAAAAATCTTCTGCAATCTCCTTCCTCGTGTGAAGGGGGACTAATTTCAGTACCAATAAAGTCTTCTTTCTAAGACTGCTTTTAAACGCTGCAAATATGCTGCAATTACCCTTGCAATTTTTAAGCATGAAGGCGGGGGACGTATGCGGTGTCCGGGGTAGACAAAGTTGCAGAGGTTGGAATAATTACGGAGTTATTGCTCTTTCTTCTTTCTTCTTTGTGATTTTTCTTATTGTTTGAGACATAAGCGGAGTAAAGAGTGAGGAGATATTATTTCCTTCTCATTTAACAAAAATTGCAGGTATTAAAATTTGCAGCGTTTAAATGGATGCTGCAATCGGAAAGAAACTCAAAAGAGAATTGCGGATAGAATTTGCAGTCGTCTAAAAGCAGTCCAAGTACTTCTGGCTGCTGTCAACTACTTCTAATCTGTGATCAAAGTAGTTCAAATCAATACAAAAATGTAGTAACGAAATTAATCTACGCATGAAAGCGACACCATCAGTAAAAATAAATTACATAGTAAATTATTGTTGTTGATGTTTCTCTAATAAAAAATAAAATGCAAATACAAACAACAAAAATTGCATCTACACTGAGGTTAGATTTTGGAAAAATTAAAGCGTTCCATTTATTATCTAATAGGAAGTACTAAAAGGCGTGTTTTTTTGCAAAGCCCGGTGGGAATTGCAGAAAAAAAACGACCACAGGGATTAGTGACAGCAACACAGAAACAAAATGGAGTTTTCATACAAACTATCGATAACAAGTATATAATTTATGCCGGTAACACAGTTTTTTTGTGTGCTTAAGTTAAGCCCGGAGAATTATCTGGGTTTAGCTTAGCCCGTAGGGGATTAGTTGTTGTTGTATTTAACATGGTGATTTTTAAGCACCGACGTTGTTTGTTTCGACCAATTCCCTCTGGGCTTACAAAAAAACACGCCTAAAAAGTACTTTGCAAGGAACACACCTTCACCTACGTATTATATTGAGCAGAAATGGGGTAATTTCGCAAGTGATTTTATCTCTTCGTTTTGACAGCTCATTTCATTTTGAATTTGCCGTTAGACGCTTGTTTTTGCTGTTTTCTCTTACTGTTTCTGTTTTTTACACATCGATTTTTGACTTTTTTATCCACTGGCGAAATTGTATCTTTTTTTATTTTGAGTTAATAATAATTTTAGGAGAATATCCAAACAAACTTACATAAAATTACCTTGACTTACAAAGCACCATACATTTGTTAACAAGCAAGAGGAATGGAGCTGTTGATGATGGTTCAAAAAAGTCTATGGGGCTTCATTTTGATCTTGTGCTAGAGTGAGGATAAATCCAAAATCTGAATAGACTTTATACAAAAGCATTCTTTGTTTGGTTGTTATGACGTGTATATCATGTCCAAAAACTTTGAATTGCACTATCTTTCTCTCTTGATGGCAGCACAGACAGAAAATCTGTATCCAATGATGTGTATCGAAAATGTGAAGGAAAACGAAGAAGATTGTTTCTTAAAGGACCTCAAGTATCTAAAGGATTTTGCTTAAGTCTGTAAGGAAATTGATATTTATGAACAGACTATACTTTCGATTCGCTTCAATTTTCAGCAACTTGAAAAGTTGAAATGGATGTGTGGGAGCAATGTAAGCTCCATAGCTTACATCTTCGTTGTCGTCATAGTCATCCTAGTCCAACAAAACCAAAATCAACCATCAACCTCCCGCTGACTTGCCAAAGATATGAAGATTTACTTCAAGGCGCACCACACACCTGCTTTAAGCTGATGGAAGAAGGATGAGGTTGTTGTTGGGATGTTTAAGTAATTGGATGCTTTAACTGCTGCTGTTTGGATCCTTTTCACGGTGTTTGCTCCTTTGAGTTAATTATTGACTTTGAAGAGATGTTCAAGTTGTTAATTTATGCGTCGACGCGGGACATATGGGTTGGAATATAATTGTATATTAAGCGTGTTTTTTAAGGAGATGGGTGGAACCCTTAATCTTGGAAATGAGAAAGCTTCGCGACAGAGACGCGGTGCAGCCAAGAGCAAACACATGAGGTGAATATGTTTTAAATGGTGCTTTGAGGAGTGTCAATTAAATTAATGGAATATTCATGCTTTTGTTTGTTTCGCTATTCAAAGTAAGATTATGTGAAGGGAAATGAATAGATTAATTTATTGCAACCGCAAACAGCGTGTTTATATATATTTATTGATAATTTTCATATTAATTATGCAGGTAAGAGAAATATGTATGTCTTAAATAACAAATTATATATGGAGAAAATGACATATCATGTAAAGTTACAATGTGCGTTCTTTTACTTTGTAACTCTGTGAATTTCTGTCCAAAACTACATATTTGTCGGTGCCAATAATTTTTGAAATGCTGTGAAGATGATAGTTCAGTTGACAGCCGTGTCATATGTCCTCCAGTTTAAAAATAACGGGTGATTTTTAAGCTGGTTTGGTTTTGGCAACACTGGTTTTGACAGCTGACGTGTGTTTAGTACCTTGTGTCACTGTCAAACAGCTTCAGTTTGGTTTGCAATTTAACCATGGATCGTCTTACAAATGAACAACGCTTGCAAATTATTGAATTTTACTATCAAAATTCGTGCTCGGTTCGAAATGTTGTTTATCGAAAAATTGTGTTCAGCGATGAGGCTCATTTTTGGTTGAATGGGTACGTAAATAAGCAAAATTGCCGCATTTGGAGTGAAGATCAGCCAGAAGCATTGCAACAGCTACCAATGCATCCCGAAAAAGCCACTGTTTGGTGCGGTTTATGGTTGGGCCATATTTCTGCAAAGATGATGCGAATCGCAGCGTTACTGTCAATGGTGAACGCTACCGAGCGATGATAACAAACTTTTTTTTGCCCGAAATGGAAGTTCTTGACTTGCATGATATGTGGTTTCAACAAGACGGTGCCACATGCCACACAGCACGCGAAACAATGGCGCAATTGCAAGGCGAGTTTGGTGAACAGTTAATTTCACGTTTCGGGCCGGTCAATTGGCCGCCTAGATCGTGCGATTTGACACCATTAGATTATTTTTTGTGGGGGTATGTCAAGGCTAATGTCTATAGGGACAAGCCCGCTTCGATTGACGCACTGGAAGCCAACATCCATGCATTCATTCGTGAGATACCGGCCGATATGTGTGAAAGAGTATGCCAAAATTGGACTCAGCGGATGGGCTACCTGAGACGCAGCCGCGGTCAACATTTGCATGAAATTATCTTTAAACATTAAATTGCAAGGTTCAAACTATCGATTCAAATAAATATTTCATTCATTTTTTCGAATTTTTTGTGTTTTTTTTTTTTTTAAAGTTCTAAACCTCTTAAAAAATCACCCATTATATTTTCCTATGCACTTTATAAATCAATTAATTTTTCTGGTATTAAATTGTAAATTGATAGAAATTGGACAGCGTTCTTCGAATGCACCTCACGAAAATAAAATGGCAACTGTCTGCAAATTGTTGTAGGTATCAAAAGATACTGTTCGTATTTGCTGCCACGATCAATTTCCTGATAAAAATAAAATTATTTCATGGGTAAATACATTAAGGGGGACATAAACTGTGCCCAAGATAAGAAGGAGGCCGTAGAGGTTTGTCGTCTGTAACAAGTCAAGACAACGTCCAGTGAGTTGGACCATTGCAAAATATCGCAATATAATATCGAATTTTTCGAACATGAAATTTCGTGTGAAACTCACACTAGGCGAACACTGTCAAATGTCAAATTTTCCGCGCGAAATGTTCGTCGGGTGAAATTCACAATAAGGCCGATCATGCCCACTGATCTCTATAATAGACTAGATAGTGTATCCATACAAAAAACTTGACTCCTTTGAAAAATTTTAGAAAAGTTGTAAGAAGCATTTACATTTTAAACTGTTCTAAAATATGACAGTATAACAAAACATAAATGCCAAATTTATCTCATAACCTCAAAAGTTATTTGTGTATTGTGCTGCACTACAATTCTTATATGATTTTTTTGTTTTTTAATTATTTCTATATATCGTAAGGATTTGGTATTGACAAGTTATACAATTATAAGAGTATAGACCATATAACCTTTCACAAAAAAAAATTGAATTATTTACGACGAACTTATTTTTAATGAGCGATATGTTGTTTGGTATGGTTGGTATATAAAAAAAAAAAATACCCAACCAATCAAACCAAACGGGAGATTTCTATTTCTCTGTTGATGTCTCAGCGATAAATAATAATTTGAGGATTGACTAAGTACATTTGACAATGAGACTCATGGCCAGGAAACAAATATGACTCGTTCATTATTTTGGATAGCAAAGTTCATTACATTACCACTACTTTCGTAGCGAACAATTATTTCGGCCACAAAGTGTTGTAGATTTCAAACCCATTATATTCGCTCCAGTTTCACTGATACACCACCACCGATGGCCAAATCATGACAACTAGTTAACATTTCGACAGCATAAAGTGGAAAATTAACTCGAGATAATTCAATTAATTTTTTTTTTAATTACATATATAAATTTTAACTTTTTCAAAGGCATAGGAAATTCCTTTTGAAACAAACCGATTCTAATAAGAACAAATTCGATTCTTTGGCAGAAAGCTATATTTTTTTCATAATAAAATACAATTTGTTCATATTTTTTTTTCTATTTGTATACTAGAACAAACAAAAATCTCTTTTATTTTTGGCGCAAAACAAAATCGACAATGAACTTTTTTTTTGTGATTGGCAGAAATGTCAAAAAAGAGCCCCGTTCGGTAGTCTTTTTTCAGTTTTTAAAGCAAATTGCTGTGCATTTTTTTTACGCACCCAGTTGCAAGGTACATGTATCATTTTCAAATTGAGTAAAACAAAACTGTTATACATATAGGAAATTAAGGGAATACACTATCCAGTATATTAAAGAGATCAGTGATCATGCCTGTTTGGTTTTTTTTTTTTAACAAATTTCCCAAAACTGAATTTTTTTTTCCCTATGGGTTTTGACAGTAAACTGTGAAAATTTGTGCCACTTGACACGAAATTTCACGTTACCAAACAAACTTAATTATTATGTGTTGGGCTAACAAAAATAGGCTTTAATTTTCATCTATATGCAGCGCTTTCCGTTGATGATAATGGCAATGTAATTGTCATTTTCGAAGAAGTACAGACCAACGCAACGCGTAGCCGCTAGTCCAGAATACACAGCAAACTGCGACTTTATGGGCAAACGAATCGAAGAATTCTTTCTTTTAGGTTTTTTTTTTAATTCTTAAGTTTAAACCAAAGATACTGAATTATAGAGATATGAATCTTTCGTACGTTTCACCCTCCAAAACCCATTTGTTTACATTGTTGTATTTGTAATTTCGGATCGTGTCGGTGAATAGATGTGAATTGCAACAACAATTTAATGGGGTGAATTTGTTCTGTTTGACAGTTCATTTTTTTTTTTTTGTGAAACTGCGGTGGTGAAAAATGTATTTCCGTATTTGGTCTATTTTTATTTTGTTTTTGTTAATAAAACGAGATTTCAAGTAAATAATAATAAAATAAATCGATTAAAATAAGTATTTGCCTATTGTAATCGTAATTGTTTTCCAAAGTAAATCGCAAAGTCACGGTCGGTCGCCGAAATCGTGCAAATATTCAGTATCTTTGGTTTAAACTAATATGCACACGACCACCATTGTTTTGAAGGCAAAAATTAAGCGCTGTACAGGCTTGTAAAAGAATGCAATCTTTTTTGAATGCAATCTATAATGACTTCAATAATTAGATTGCATTCATTGATTTCACTTTGGGACTTCAGACTTCAAATTATGCAATCACCATTCACTCGTAGCAAAAAGATTGCAATCATTTTTTCCTCCCATTCATTTTGCAACAATCAATTGAATGCAATCTTTTGAGAATTCATGCATTCTTTGCATTCTTTTGCATTCTTTGCATTCTTTTGCATTCTTTGCATTCTTTTGCATTCTTTGCATTCTTTTGCATTCTTTGCATTCTTTTGCATTCTTTTTGCATTCTATGCATTCTTTTGCATTCTTTGCATTCTTTGCATTCTTTTGCATTCTTTGCATTCTTTTGTATTCTTTGAATTCTTTTGTAATCTTTGCAGTCTTTTACATTAGGCGTGTTTTTTTGTAAGCCCAGAGGGAATTGGTCGAAAAAAACAACGTCGGTGCTAAACAATCACCATGTTAAATACAACAACAACTAATCCCCTACGGGCTAAGCTAAACCCAGATAATTCTCCGGGCTTAACTTAAGCACACAGAAAAACTGTGTTACCGGCATAAATTATATACTTGTTATCGATAGTTTGTATGAAAACTCCATATTGTTTCTGTGTTGCTGTCACTAATCCCTGTGGTCGTTTTTTTCCTGCAATTCCCACCGGGCTTGTAAAAAAACACGCCTATTGTATTGCAGTCGTTTTAAGTCACATTAAACTTTTTCCATTTACGTGATTTGTTATGATTTGAGATGAGTAAGTTTTAAGTTAAAATATTAACATACAAGTAGTAATGTATTCTTTTTAATTTAATTTAATTATAATGATTTTTTTTTTTTTTTGTGAAAACATTAGTATTATGTATTTTCTTATGTTTGATGTCAGCCACAACACTTTGTTTAATTTGTGATTTGAACGATTTGATATTTTAACAAAAGAATTCAAAGAATGCAAAAGAATGCAAAGAATGCAAAAGAATGCAAAAGAATGCAAAGAATGCAAAAGAATGCAAAGAATGCAAAAGAATGCAAAGAATGCAAAAAGAATGCAAAGAATGCAAAAGAATGCAAAGAATGCATGAATTCTCAAAAGATTGCATTCAATTGATTGCTGCAAAATGAATGGGAGGACAAAATGATTGCAATCTTTTTGCTACGAGTGAATGGTGATTGCATAATTTGAAGTCTGAAGTCCAAAAGTAAAATCAATGAATGCAATCTTTTAATTGAATTCAATAAATGATTTTTAAAGACTGCATTCACAAAAGATTGCATTCTTTTACAAGCCTGGCGCTGTATCAACGATATTTAGCCACATTTATACGGAATGTTTATGTGCTAGCAAAGTCATGGCGGCAACATTACCAGGTATTGTTCTATACATAACTCTATACTGTTAACTTTATGAATTAATAAAAACAAATATTTTTCTATTAAAACCGCATGTTTTTCATCAAAATTAATTCTTGTGTGAATTTTAGGACAACATTTATCAAGTTAAGTCCAAAGATTTTGCAAAATTTATATAAAAATAAAATTTAACTAAAATTTAAGCCAACACGCTTATGCTTATTAACAATGGATCTGAACCGATTTTTAAAATGCCGCTTAGTGATTAATAAATAATATTTGGTTGAAGTTTCAAAATTTTTAAATTGTTTTGCTGAAAAATGCTACAAATCCACTTGAGCCACTTTACCTTTTAAGTGATTGAATCTGCCCGATTCCAAGGTAAATCTCATATTTTTTACTGCTTCTCCATTAAAAAAAATAACTTCCTGTGAATTTCGAACTTAACTGCTAAAAATAAATAAGATGTCTGCCTTACATCCGGCAAAAATATATCACAGACAAAAACCTCTTTGTTCCGCCCTCTACATTTCAATTCTCCATCCACAAATAAGTAATCAGAATTTTTTCGCAAATTTGAGCTGTCAAAATATCGCCGAGCGAAAACAAGGTCAAAGAAAGGTTATTCTGTTTCAGCATTTCATCAACGTAAGGTGTGTTTTTCTCGCTGCTTTTAACAAATTTTTTAAATAAGTATTTTCTATTTATTATTTATTATTTATTAGAAATCATTTGAAATCCTTTTTAATGCATTTTTTTCTTTTATCAAACAATTGTTTCTTTCTCTCGAACTAAGTGAAAAATTGAACTAAAGTGTAATATAAAAATGTAATTTTTTTTTTTCTGCAGGCAAAAACTCATCCGCTAATTCAAAATGGTTCGTAAATTCTGTGTCGGTGGTAACTGGAAGATGAACGGTAACAAGGCTGAAATCGCCGGTATCGTGAAGACTTTGGTTGCCGGTCCCCTTGACCCCAACACCGAAGTGGTTATCGGCTGCCCTGCTGTGTACATTTCCTACGTGCGTGACCTTCTCCCAGCTACCATTGGAGTTGCTGGACAAAACTCATACAAAGTTGCAAAGGGTGCATTTACTGGAGAAGTGGCGCCAGCTATGTTGAAGGATGTTGGCGCCGATTGGGTCATCTTGGGCCATTCGGAACGTCGTCAAATCTTCGGCGAAACTGACGACCTCATCGGAGAGAAGGTCGCTCACGCCCTCGCCGAAGGATTGAAGGTTATTGCTTGCATCGGTGAAACCCTGCAGGAACGTGAATCCGGCAAGACCGAGGAAGTTGTCTTCAGGCAAATGAGTGTACTCAGCAAGTACGTCAAGGACTGGACAAACGTCGTCGTTGCCTACGAGCCAGTGTGGGCTATTGGCACTGGCAAGACTGCCACTCCAGAACAGGTATGATTTTAATAGATTTTCAATTATGTTTATATTAACAAACATTTTTCTTTTTCTAGGCACAAGCTGTTCACTCTGTCCTCCGTAAGTGGTTGGTGGAAAATGTCTCCCAAGCCGTCTCCGACTCTCTGCGCATCCAGTATGGTGGTTCGGTGACCGCTGCCAATGCTAAGGAACTCGCCTCCCAGCCAGACATCGATGGTTTCTTGGTTGGTGGTGCTTCTCTGAAACCCGAATTCGTTCAGATCGTAAACGCAAAGCAGTAATTGTAAAATCAACCCATCATCATTGAAAACAGGAGTTTCAAATTATCCATCATCTTTCCTAGAGTAGTAGAAGTAAATTTAGATTTCTATAAGAACAAAATTTTGTATTTGTTGAAAGTATTTTGTTCTATCATCTCAATGTTAAATCGGGCGTTCATGTCATTTGGTAGTGTGTTCCTAGTCGGTTAATAATTGTTTTCGTTGGAAACGGAATAAAATACGACTATGAAAAACAAACTACGAAGTGACAAGGATATTTCTATTGTTAAAAATGTTTATAAATGTAAAAAATAAATTTCGATCGAGGATCATTTAATTAAACAAATTAGGAAAAGTTTTTTTTTAATTTGCAAATCATTAATCCTGTGCACGAGCAAAAGGGCACGTATAACTGAAATTCTGGGATCAAAAATTAATCACCGGGTGGTTATCAATTTGCAAATTTATATTTTTTTTTTTGCTTTAATGTTGTTAGCTATAGATTATGCAATCTAAAAGTGGTTGTTGTAATGCATTGGAAAACGAAAGCAAAAAGTTATTTATAGGCGATGTTTGTTTGTCAGTAGAAGTGTGAGTGCTATTAAGATAATTGAGATCGATGTAGAGAAGAAAACTTGTATTCTACAGCAGATGAAGCGTATTTTAATAATAGCATACATATTGAGATATTTTTTTTTTTTTATAAAATTAAGAGCTTTCGTTAAAGTAAAACCAAATGAGTAACAATTAAAATGAAGTTGAAAATATAATAAATAATTGTTTGTCTAGTTTAAAAATCTTATGTTGTTCTAACAAAGATTGCACCAACAGTTAAACAGAAATAATTGTACGACACTTATGGATGATGTATGTCTAAACAATCGACGACGAAGAGAGAACTCTTATCTCACCAGAAAAATCTATATTCTTAAAACCAATGTGTCAAAAAATCAATTTTTCGTTTAGCTTTCAGATCCAGATGAAAAATTAAATAAACTCAAATACGCCGGTCATTTCCGACAGAGCATTTTAAAGTTGTTATTTGCTTTTTGCTCGAAACACTGGTTTTTGAATTTAAAATCAATCCGGTAATTTCCGACAAAGCAGTTAAGAGTTGCTATTAGCTTTTTGTTTAAAACTTTGGCTTTTAAGTTTAAAAACAAGTCCATTTGGTTCCACTAGAAGGTAAAAGTAGACATGCAAGTACTTTTGCGGCAATAGAATATCATGTTGATAACAATCAGTGCTTTTCCAGTTCATATAGCAATTTCTAAACCTTTTCCATCGTAATCCTGACAATATTACCAGAAAGAAAAAGTTATAATATAACTAACATCAGGATAATATTATATATATTTCAGTGGACAACAACAATCGTTTGGTACAAAATCATACCCAAACTAAAATTAAAGAAAACATTTCAAAATTTTAAAAAAATAAAAAGTACTAATACGCCCTAGTGTATGGTAAAGTTTATTATATATAATTAACCACTCCTCTTTCATGCTTTTAGAAGCCAATTACCATATATGTATGTAACCTTAATCCAAATTATTTTTTCCGATACAGAATCTTACTGAATTTTATAAATTTTTTTAAAGTCGTTTCGTATCATCTACTCTGCATGAATATTCAATAATAATGATTAAACAAAAATAACTGTTCTCCCAACATTTATTTGTATTGCCAGCGGTCGATACTGTTACTCCTATTTTTTCCAGCTTGAAATCCAAACGAAAATAAAGTGTTGACTGTTGAGTCCTGAAGTCTAGAGTCGCCCATAAGCGTTTTTGAAAAACCGAAAACTTGAACTTACCATGACCTTAGTAGACCTACGTTACGAATAAAGTGCCTAGTTATTGTTTCTCATCTCAGGATCTCTGAGATCTCAGACATCTGAACGTAATTCCTCAGTGAGATTCATTACTTTTGATGTCAAAAAGCTGAAACCTGAGACTGATTTTTTTTCGGATTCGCTTGCTCAATTATTATTTGTCGCAGTTGATCAATTAATAAAAAAAGAAATGGAGAGTGCTTTTGACTTTTAGAGGAAAAATCTTGTTCAGGTTTCTTCTTCTGCTCGGCAAAGCCGACTGAAGTTTGCTCAGTGAGATTTCAGAAACGAAACGTGAAGTGGATAAAATATTTTTTCCTAGGTTAGGGCCTAAATGGCGTTCACAGGGGAGTTCACATTCAATGACGTGTTGCCCGACCCGAGTCATTTTGTAAGCGTTCACATTCAACCACTGACGTAATAAGTTAATTTAAAAATAAAAGAGTGAACATGGCGTGAATTTCATTATTTGCCCCAATACTAGCGCAGTAATTTCATTTGTTTCCACTCTCGTTTTATTATTTTACTTTCATTTCAACATTCTCATTTAATCTGACAAAAAAAAGAAAGAAGATTATTTTTGAAAAAGAACTTTAAAAAAATTGAAACATAATAAATAGAAATAGGAAAGGGAAAGGGAAATGCTTGAAGTTTTTTAATTCATTTTTAAAACTAATTTAAAACAAGTTTAATGTTTTAATTATTGAGCACAACACTTCTTGTTTCTTACTTGTCAATTATAAAATTTGCAGCCCTCGAGTCTTTTTGCAAAAATTAAAAAATTGAGTTTTTTTTTTGATAATTCTTGGTGTTGTCAAGAAAACCCTGGATCAACCCTGGGTAAAGTTCAACGAACGAAACTGGTATTAAATTCTGAAATACATAAATAAAAGCTCTCCTTTTTAAAATCGATTCTAGATGAAAAAAAAACTGTACCTATGTATGTAAATTGTAAAATAAATTCAACATAATTTATTTTATTTTGTAATCTTTCTAACGAAAAAATGTTTGAAAGTAACTTTTTTTAAAACTATTGGTAGAAATTACTTAAAATGAATTAAATTAATTGTAAAAACCGATTTCTGGCTTTCAAAAAAAAATATAGTACTTTGTTCCATTACGTCTCTCTAGAAATATCCGTTATTATTTTCAGAGCCATGAAAAATCCCTATAGGCATTACTTCAATTTAAAAAAAAAACGTTATTTTTTGCAGCACTGCTGCCGTACGAATCGTAATTTAGTCTAAATTTTTGTCAAAGTAAACATTAGCAATTTTGAAAATATTGCTATAGGTACTAGACTCCGAAACCTCATTTCAGAACGATTTAGTTCAAATTTTCGGCTAATGTTTGCTTTTAGCCCGAAAGTATTTCCATAAAGTTTGCTTAAAAGTGATGCCGCGGTTTGCCAGTAACCACATTTTAAGTGGAACAACATGTATTTCTTTTTGTTAGACGCAGCAACATGAGAATAACACCGAATATCCGCTATCAACCATATATTTAATTCCAAACCATCTCATTTTCCATACAAACTCACATTTCGAAATGTGGTATTTTCAGCAAATTTGTACAGAATTCGGTAGAAAATTACGAAAAAACTCGGTGAAACATGAAAAATAAGTGATTACCGGAATAAGCTATTAAACAAAATTAGCAAATTTGAGGTGAAAAAACTTTGTACTTAATTTTTGAAATAAGCTCATTTAAAAGCTTCTAAACTGACTTTACTGGAATCTTCAGAGTTTGTTTCGTTCAGCGGGGCAGGAGGGGATAAGAAAATAGTTTCAGTTAAATATATTCACCTCCACGCCCACGTTTCTTATATATATAAATTTTCGCCTTGTTCAACAACTTTGCATTTAGAACCAAAATAAATTAAACAAACTATTTTTTTCTTTTTGTTCTTTATTAAGAATTTATCTAGCGATTTAGTTTCATGTATTTAATATTAATAGATGTGTATATTTTAAAATAATTACTATACTTTATAAATGTTTGCTTAAAGAAAAAAAAATAAAAAAAAAGAAATAAATCGTTGGGCTCGGCAAGCGATAGTTTAAAAATAAAAATTATACTGAACATAAATAATTCATCAAATGCATTTGAAAAAGACAGACAAAATGCTCAACTGAAAATAAAGGCAGAGTATTTCTTATATACCCTTGCTAAGCTATAGCAATATACATTATATAAGAACCTTGATCCTACTTCAGATTTGCCAATTAATAAATAAATAAATAAATTTCTTAAAAATAGTTTTTTTTTTTTTTCTTAATTTCTTGTCTTTGTTATATGTACGTTAATCGAAAATATAAGTCAAAACTTAAAAACAATGTTTATAGGTTTTAAAGCTTATTAAAAAAAAAAAACGAAGTCTTACTTAAAGAGTCAAAAAAAGAAGAAACTATAACATCACTGTATGTTTATTCCTCAATATCTGACTTAACTTCATCAATGCTGACAACAGATTCAGCAGCAACCTCTTCTTCTTCTTTCTCCTCAACTGGAGATTGAGGTTCTTCAATAACAGGTTTTGATTCCTCTTCAACTGGTTCAGCATCGACGGCAGTGGGTTCGGCTGATTCTTCATCAGCTGCAACTACGGCAGTAGAGCTTTGTTGCATGGCTTGCAACTCCTGGGCAGCAATTTCAGCTTCTTGACGAGCCATTTCAGATAATTCAGCAGCTTGGCGGGCTAACTCAGCTTCACGTTCTTCTTCGGCGATCTTTTCTAATTCAGCCAAACGACTCATTTCTTCTTCACGGGTCTTTTGTTCTTCCGCCAAGCGTTGTTCTTCTGCTTTGCGAGCTTCTTCAGCTAATTTAGCCTCTTCGGCGAGTTTAGCTTCTTCAGCTAAACGTGCTTCTTCAGCCAAGCGAGCTTCTTCAGCAAGCTTAGCGGCTTCAGCTTGTTTGGCTTCTTCAGCTAAACGGGCTTCTTCGGCTAAGCGGGCTTCCTCCGCAAGTTTAGCTTCTTCAGCCAATTTAGCCTCTTCGGCAATACGTGCTTCCTCAGCAAGCTTTGCTTCTTCAGCTAAACGAGCTTGTTCAGCTTCTTCAACAAGACGGGCTTGCTCAGCAAGTCGAGCCTCGCGGGCCTTTCTAGCCTCTTCATCTGCCTTTTTAAGTTCTTCAGCGAGCTTATCTGCTTCTAACTTAGCTTTTCTCTCAGCCTCGGCTTTCCTCTTTTTGTCTTCCTCTAGGGCTCTGTATATATAATCAAAAAATTGAGGGTCTTCTAATCTTCATTCTTGATATACTTACTTTGATTCCAAACGTTTCATTTCATCATTTCGTTGTGCCTTCTTCTTTTGAATAGCAACATCATCGATGGAAGCTTCTTCGTTCACAGTCATAAGACGCTCTTGCCTTAGACGTTGTTTTTCTTTGGTTTCATCATCAATTGGATCCTCTAGTGGCTTAGGAGCAGAGAACTTACGCGATGGCCTAAATGGGTCTAGGTCAGGAACTGTAATGATATTATGTTGTGTAGGTTTAAATTTAGTATAACTTTTAGTATGTGTGCTGGGGGCTATGATATACATAATATGTATGTATTTTGCTGCATGATAATTTATTAAAGTGCACAAAATTTTGCTACATTTCATGTGTTTTCTTTTTTATTTTGATGCTATAAGTTTAAATATAATGTAAAATAATACGAGTATATTTTGTGTGTTATTTACTTACATAAAAGTGATTGAATCCCGGCTGTGATGACATTATAATGCGGCCTTCTGAATGATGGTGTCAGAGGTAGTGGGACGGTTTTATTTTTATTGGGTTTAATATTTGTTCAATAAAAAAATAAAACTATGCAACTAAAATGCAATTGTTATTTGGACAGGTGAATTTTACAGAAAAAAAAAATCTTGTAAAAAATCAAAAAAAAAATAATCAAAAATAATTATATACAAAATTTTATTTACAAAAAATTATAACAGATATTTAAAAAAATGTTTGTTTTGTTATAAACTTGACTCTGAATTATCAAGAGTTGTTATAATGAACTTTGTATAATGAAATATGTCAGGAACTGATGATAGGTAACTCATGCATTTAAAATAATTTTTCTTAGATTTTTTTTGAACAGGAATAAAATTCTGGTGTTAGAAAATTCTTTACAACTGTTATCCATAATTCCAGAAATCTGTTTTCTTTTAAGTTTTTTGTTTTTTTTGAAGAATTTTATATTTTATTTTATATTGAACTGCGTTAGTCCTTAGTTCAAAAAATTAAATAACTTCAATTCTAGAAGAATATATAGGAATTTTGAAATAGGGACCAAACGCGGCTGTAGGGTAAACTAAAAACGTGAACCTCATGTGTAATACGTTCCGCATCGCACATTACGTACTTAGGTAATCTGGCACTTGTACGAACATTGATTTTTATACACCTTAACCATAAGTCCCGGTACTAGCACATTCATTCACATCTCAAGCAGCGTTATTGCCCAAAAAATAAATATTTCGTGCCAAAACACAAATTCTTATTTAAAAATAAATATAATTCAACAAAAAATTAGAATAAATTATTTGTTCTATTCGTGAATTGTCAAAAAATATGAGATTCTTCCGGTTTTTACTTCATTTGGAAGAATTTTCTTAAAATTTTCTTCAAAACTAGCTTTATTTGAAGTAAAAATTGAAATAAGAAAAGCTTGTGTGGGTGTGTCTTATTTCATTTATTTTTGTTTTTTTTTATTTCGTTGGGGCCTAATTGCATGGGGCATAATTTTATAATGAAAAAAGGCCCATATTCCGGGGTCTTATTTTATTTCAACTTTTGGGGTCTTATTTCCTGGGACATTATTTCATGAAGCCGCATTATATTAGGTCATATTCAGGAAAATGAGATCTGGGAGATCACAGTAATCTCAAATACAGGAACAGCATTCCTCATCAGCAAAATTTCTCAGCTTTGCTGTCAAAAATTTGCTGATGAAAAAAATCTTGTCGGAGATTGTCAATTTCAAAAACTCTTGATATATTACCAACAGATGTTTGTTTATTTTTTTTTTTTTAATTTTTGATTTATTATTATTGTTAAAAATAAAACAGATACGCAGACTAGCCTTGATTTTCAACATGTTTGATTTTCAAAGCAAAACACTATAAATCCTTTTAGTTTTATGTTTTTAATAAATATACAAACAAACATTTAGTTATGTACATATATACACAGTTTTGCAAAACTAAATATTTCTGTGATCTAGAATTTTTGTTTAATCTTATAAGCCTCCCGCAATTAATGCGAGTTTATAAATAATTTTTATTCTCTGACGTTAACGAAGCGTATAGCAAAGAGCTTCGACATAAAATTGAAAGATCTTACCGCTAAAATGACGATGGCATTTTGGGTGTTAATTTATAATTTATTTGCGAAAAATTAAAAGTGATTCTTCATCAAAAAAAAAAAAATAACTCAAAAAAACATGATTAAATTAGCGAATAACTAAATTTTGACATTGGGTGGTAATAAATTAGCGTTACTGACGTCGGTCTTTGCTAATTTAAGAAAGTAGGTCAAGGCCATTACAAATTCGCTAATTAATTAGTAGAATGAAAATTTTATTGCGCCAAGAATGAAAAGGCGATGATATGTTATTTTTATTATTTTATGGGATCATTTCAGTATTTAAACTTTCAGAAAAAAAAATATAGAAACAATATCAGTGTATCTTGTTTTTGATTTATGAAGAACTAAATGACAAATAATTGAGCAACATTAATATTTCGAGAAAAAACAGAAAAAAAACGACAGATATTGTCGATTAAAAATCCCAAAAAATAACCTCGAACATGAATTAAAACGCATTTTAAATGGTTGTACTTAAAAACATATATACATTTATATTATACAAAAATTATGAATTATTTTACTTATAAAGAAAAAAACTAAAAACATCTTCTTTTTATTTATGTATGTAAAAAAATATATATAGTTATTTTATAATGCCTGACTGATCGTTCGTTCTTTGAGGAAAATTAACAACAATATTAAATTGAAGTAAATATTTGTTCATGTCTTTATCATGACAGATATTATAAGATTTTCTTCCTAAATAAGAAAAAAAAACTTTAATTACTATTTATAAATAATCATGTTTTGACAAAAATATCAAAAAAAGGAAAAATTTATTAAAAAAATAAATAAACGAAAACACATTATTTATATGAATGACGAACTTTAAATGTGAAGGGAAACAAATTGATAACTCGTTAACACAAAGTGATAATCTTTGTTTAAAATATTTGTTGAAAAAAAGTTTTAAATTCTTCTGATAGTTTAAAAAAAAAAAATATATAAATATTGTAAATTAAATGAAAAAGTGTGTAAAATTTTATTTTATGGCAAAATGTTTTATATCTAAATCCATAACAGGCTGTTCTTAGGCTTCAACAGCTCCTTCAACTGTAAAGAATAAATCAATCGAAACATAAAAACAAGTTAGTAATAAGAAATAGGAAGGAGATTTTTGAGTGATTAATATTATTTATATAGTGTTAGTTACAAGTTTAACCGTTCAAAAGCTTCTAACTTGAGTTCCATTTAATATATAGAAAAAAAAGGAAAAGCTTATTTCATGAGGTTAAAGTTCTGTTGAAACTCAAAGGTATTGATCATAATATTAAGTTGAGAAATGTGTATATTATTTCTGAATGTGTAGACACTTCTAAGTTCCAATTAAAAGAAGAAAATCTTTCACTTTTTTTTGTATAAAAAACCCCATAATTCTACTTCATTAAAGTTCTGGTCTGGTTTTTAAACGAGTCTGGTATAAAAATGTAAGTTTGTATGTAGTATTAGTATTTTAACATTTTGCTATTAACAGCAGGACAATTTAGAAATTGGTTTGAGAAAAATACGCCCACTGCATGCAACTCCCACTTTTATCATATTTTATGTTTTTTTCTTTTAAAACTTTTAGAATATTAAAATATTGCAGATAAAGCTATAAAGCTAGGCCATCTGCTAGTTGTTCCACCCACTACCACGCCCATTTTTCTTATATTAGAATTGTATCCTTATACTGCCACGCTTCGCAGTACCACCTATTGAACATTTTTTGTCAAATTAAAAAATTTCAGATGTCAGAGAAAACTTTATTCGTAAAAAGAAAAAAACTCAAATATAACAAAAGTGGGTGTGGCTGTAGGCAGATTTATAAAAAATTACACGTTTCATGCTTTTGATTTAAGAAACAAATAAAAAATGTCATGGTTTCGATTAGGGACTTCTATAGAGACTTTCAATAAGGAGAAAACTAAAATATGAAAAAAGTGAGCGTGCCAGTGAGCAGATTATACTCAAACCGCTTTCTAAACTATCCTGCTTTTAATAGGTGGTGCTGTGCAGCGTAACTTTGTTCAGCTAGTTTAGCCTCAAGCCTGATATTTTGAAACGCATGAATAAACAAACAAATAGAGCGACCCGTGCATCGCGACGCTTGAAGGCATGTCGAATATCACATTTTTACATGGTAAAGTTAGTTTTGTTAAAACCTAAACTTTTTTAACATGAAAACAGTACATACTTTTCGGTACCGATTACCCGGTTTCAAAAAAAATTATTAAGCTTTCTCATATACTCGACAGCCACAAAATATCTATACATATGTGAATTTGTTTAGTTCCCCAATCATCTTGCATTTCGGCTTACAGGTAACTGGTTCCTGTTTCAATTGGCACATGTGAAAGCTCCCATAATAATGTATTTCCAACGACCGACACGTGCGGGTATAACGGTCGCCGGTTATATTTGTTTCAATTGAACGTTAACCTCATAAAATACCAAAAACTACAGTTAATTTATTTAACATATAGCTAAGCTTAATCGGAAAAGTATTATTATAGAAAGATGAAAAGAAATATAGAGAGAACAAAAAATCCAAGCACAACAAAGCAAACTTACCTTCATTGCTAACGACAACTCGGTCAGAAGCTTCGCTTCTTCCGCGTTTGTTCTGAATATAACGTGACAACAAATTAATATCAGTTCGGACCTTGTCCGGATTGTATAGTGCATTCCTGGTATTATACGCCCTGTCGCCTAGAATCCTTACCGATGCTAGATGACTTTTGCCTTAAATATTTTTTTTTAAGGTTATGAAGTTTAAAAAGGAAATCAGTAAAAATATTTTTATTTGTTACGTTTTTATGAATATAAAAACTTAAATTTTGATAACGAAATAAATTAAAAAAAAATTATATGATTTCCTTTTTGCTTTAACCGAATTGACTAAAAAAAATCAGGCTTGCCTAAGAGTCAAGACCCATCATAGGTGTTTTTTTTTTACATACCGACATATTTGCGTGGAGCCTCTGGGTATTGTGTAATATTGTGCACCTCCTTGGCCAAGTGACGTGTTGGGTTTGTTACTCTTGCAACGTAGGCATCAAGAGCTTGCTTCGATGTTGGCTCATACGTGTACCTTTGAGTAAAGTTGAAGTTGATGTTATAATTACATATTTGTTTTGTCAACAAATATTTTTTGATTTATACTACTTACGCTGGGAACGGAGTGACACTGCGAGCACGACGTGTTACTGGTGAATGGAGTTCACGCATAAGATTGTTTGTAGAGTTACGAATCCTCTTGGTTTCCGATTCGAAATTCTAATAATTAGCAGAAGAAGAATTTGTGTGTGTTTTTTTTAAGAAATCGGTTGCTAAGGACAATCTACTGACTTGAACTGATATATTTTTTAGTTACCAAATTTTTGTCTTGAAATTAACTGAAAGTAAGGACCAACTGCCTTATGATTGCAATTTACAAAAAAACATATTCTGACCGCATTTACTATTTTGTCGAAAATCTGAGTGTTTTTTTCCAAAATTCCAATAAACTTTTATGACAGATCCAACCCCTTTTTATAATTAAATTAACTTACTAAGGGTCAGTTCGTCAGTTCTCAGTTAACTAGAAGTTTAGTCAGAGTTTGTTAACGCTGCAAATAAATTGAACCAGAGTTACAGTGAAGTATTAACTTTGAGTTGTCAAAAATCTTTCGAAATTAAAGTGGGACACTATATTGAAATTCGCATTCACTGCCGAAGTAGAGAGGCTGACACTATCTGACATCATGGAAAGGAAGAGTTCCATAGTGTCATCCTCTCTTTTTGTATTTGTATTTTGACACACATCTGTCAGAAATATCTATTCAGTTAATCCAGAGTTAACTCACCAAATTCAATCAGTTAACTCGAATTCGAAAATGACTGAAAAGATCGGGTTTAATTCCGACACTAATATTTTCTCGCACTGAAAAAAATGCTCGATGAGGACCTTGAGGTCACTATTTTTAATAATATCTACTATTTTCGAGCTTCTACATTGTTTTCAATTTCATTTAATTAAATTACTTATTCTTCTTCAAGATAATCTTTGTTTTTATTATTTAGACATTAATTTTTTGAAAAAAATAAATTTTGAACTTTATCATTTTTAAAAATTCTACCCAAACCTCTGATCCTTTCTTTCAGTTCTTGGTATCAGTAAATTATTATTGATTCAGTTCGAGGTTCAAACACAAATTTAAACAAAAATCTACAAGCTTTAGTAATAACTCACAATAAAAGGCTCGGAATTGAGGTAATTGGTAAGTGCGTGATAGCCATATCCAGGCCTGGTTCTGTGGGCAATACGGTCGAGTTCCTTATTAAGGATGGATGGGAGAGTACGGATTGGTGATGTAATAATACGCTCTGGACTCAACGATGAGCGAATCAAACGCGACGATCTAATCACATGGACAGGAGACTCAATCACTCTTGTACGAATTGATGGCGAGTACAGTGACAACGAGCTGTACGGCAACACCGATGAGTACGATGAAGAGTACGACGAAGTGTACGGTGCAATGTACTCCGAATGCACAGGTGATGAATACACCGTTGTGCGGACGGGTGATGAAATGACTCGAGTACGGATTGGTGACGTAATAACACGAGTTCGCACAATGGGGGTCGAATAGATTGTACGGACGGGAGAAGAAATTACTCGCTTTGTAGTAATACGGGGCGAGTAGGAATAAATCGGATAGCTGGCGCTGTATACCTGTGTGTTGAATTTGTTTATAGAATATAATTCATGTTTTTGTTTTGTATATAGAACTAAATGTTGTAGGTGTGATGATGTTGTGATTGTGATGATGAAGTATTTAAAAGTGAAGATGTTTTTTTTTTTTTTTTTTTTTTAATAAAATGTTGTGCTGATGAATGAGTTGGCTAGCTCCGAGAATGGTTCGAAAAGAAATACATAAATTCGAGAAAGCTATAAAAAGGCAAAAGCATCAATAAGAGATCGAAATAAGTCATATAAATATGTATGTGAAAAAGTTAGTTACGCAAAGAATATAAACTTTTAGATAGACATGGACAGAAAATGAGGTGAGTTATGAGGTATGGCTGATATGTTAATGATGTGATAATTAAGTGTAATACTTACTCGTGATGAGCCGGTAATGGTCCGTGATACAGGGTACTGAAATTTAAAAATATTTGTCTTAAGGGTTTTGTTTGTTTTGATGTATAGGTACTTATTTATGTATGTGTCCACCTTGACCTATTGATTTCTTTAGAATAAGGTAATATCTCGTCAATTTAATTTGATCTGTTATAGATTTAATGATTTCCTCAAATTATGCGCTATAGGTTCTAAGGGAGATTGAGCCATGTATTTTTAAATTGTGTTGTTGCTATTGGTAGATTTTTTAAACAACGGAACCAACTAAATATCTTGTTTACAATGCCTTATTCCATTATTTATAATATGGCTGTAAGTGTTAATATTTTATTTATGCTAAAAACAACGATTTAAGTATCACAGAGAATTCCTTTTCTTAAGCCTTTGGATGGACTTCTTAAAATATTCATTCTAAATGTAGTGAGAAGGTTTAAGGCCAAGGTTTAATTCACAATTAATAAAAAATAAATATTGTGGATAAAAAAAAATATAAAAATTCCCCTACTCCTCGAGACTAAAATATGGGATGCGGGATTTTGTGCCCCCTTTTTCCAAAGATTTACAATTAAGACCTTATCTTGACTTATAAATCAAAAAGGAGAATTTAAAATTGGTGTTTCGATAAAAACAAAAGCTAGGTATTTATAACGGGTGTTTTTTTTTAGAGGTATGTATAGAACTTTAAGTTGGCAACACTATTTTAACTGGCGGACATTTTGTCAGCTGTCAAGTGATCTGAATAGACTGATGCCTAAACAATGCATGCAAAATGTTGTTAATGGGCTTGGAACGAGATTGCTGTTGTTCCCGATTTTTACAAAAAAAATTTGTTTAGCGATGAAGCTCATTTTTTGTTGAATGGCTACGTCAATAAGCAGAACTGCCGGATTTAGAGTCCAGATAATCCTCAAGCCATTCAAGGAATTTATTAATCACTATAAGATAACTAACACAACTACATGTAACTTTAAGAAAAACAAGGTGCAGTGCAGTAACCCCCACGGAAATAAAGCCCAAAATAAAATGAAATAACATTCGCAGGCTTCTTTTCCTTTTTGAAGTGTGGGTATATAACGGGTGATTTTTTAGCTGGTTTGGTTTTGGCAACACTGGTTTTGACAGTTGACGTGTGTTTAGTGCCTTGTGTCACTGTCAAACAGCTTCAGTTTGGTTTGCAATTTAACCATGGATCGTCTTACAAATGAACAACGCTTGCAAATTATTGAATTTTACTATCAAAATTCGTGCTCGGTTCGAAATGTTCATCGCGCGCTGCTTCCATTTTATGGTCGGCATTCTCGACCTTCTGAGCAGTCTATTCGGAAGATTGTGACCAAATTTCGCACCAAATTTACTTTGTTGGACATTAAACCACCAACACGTTTACGTACTGTGCGTACTGAAGAAAATATTGCGGCCGTATCAGCTAGTGTGACAGAAGACCGCGAAATGTCGATTCGGCGCCGTTCCCAGCAGTTAGGCCTTTGTTACAGCACTACGTGGAAAATTTTGCGGAAGGATTTGGGCGTAAAGCCTTTTAAGATACAGCTGGTGCAAGAACTAAAGCCAGCCGACCTACCACAACGCCGAATTTTTGGTGAATGGGCTCTTGGAAAGCTGGCCGAGGATCCGCTTTTTTATCGAAAAATTGTGTTCAGCGATGAGGCTCATTTTTGGTTGAATGGGTACGTAAATAAGCAAAATTGCCGCATTTGGAGTGAAGATCAGCCAGAAGCATTGCAACAGCTACCAATGCATCCCGAAAAAGCCACTGTTTGGTGCGGTTTATGGGCCGGCGGCATTATTGGGCCATATTTCTTCAAAGATGATGCGAATCGCAGCGTTACTGTCAATGGTGAACGCTACCGAGCGATGATAACAAACTTTTTTTTGCCCGAAATGGAAGTTCTTGACTTGCATGATATGTGGTTTCAACAAGACGGTGCCACATGCCACACAGCACGCGAAACAATGGCGCAATTGCGAGGCGAGTTTGGTGAACAGTTAATTTCACGTTTCGGGCCGGTCAATTGGCCGCCTAGATCGTGCGATTTGACACCATTAGATTATTTTTTGTGGGGGTATGTCAAGGCTAATGTCTATAGGGACAAGCCCGCTTCGATTGACGCACTGGAAGCCAACATCCATGCATTCATTCGTGAGATACCGGCCGATATGTGTGGAAGAGTATGCCAAAATTGGACTCAGCGGATGGGCTACCTGAGACGCGGTCAACATTTGCATGAAATTATCTTTAAACATTAAATTGCAAGGTTCAAACTATCGATTCAAATAAATATTTCATTCATTTTTTCGAATTTTTTGTGTTTTTTTTTTTTTTAAAGTTCTAAACCTCTTAAAAAATCACCCATTATTTTCAATTTGAATAATGTATTCATTCACTAAAGAACAAAAAACGAATTTGGACTTTGTCAACAGTAACCTGGGTGGCCTCACTTCGTGGGTTCCATGGATTTTAACTCCCTTTTTGGGTCCTCTCTCCCGCTCACGCAACTCCGTTGCTCCGCTTAGGGTGGTATGTTTATTGTTCAGTCGTTATGCAGGCACCATGCATCAATGGTAACAGCTTACTTGGCCAACAGTATAAAGTTTAAATAAAGTACATTTATATAAATTATCGAATCACACTTTACGTCTGGGTCTTTATGCCAATTCAGAAAGGCAATAACTTCCGTGGGTTGTAATGCTTTTTTGTGGTGGGTCTTATTGCCACTCCAAAAAGGAAAAAGACCGCAGGTGTTATATCCTTTTATTTTGGAAATGGAACCCCCGGCCTTTATTTTCCCGGGTCTTATTGCACTGTACTGAAAAACAAAGGGTGCAAAGTATTGTCATTCCCCTAAAATGTGTCGTGACTCGTGAGTCCTCTTCTTTCATTATTAAGTCTGTTCCTATGGGCTCCAGTAACTAAATTTGATTTCAACTATCCAAAGCCGTCCAGTGCTATGGCAGGACACCCATAGAGATTATAAAATTATAAATAAATAATAAAAAAATAAAAAAAAAAAATACAGAAAATCAAAAGACGGTACTGACATACGACAATATTTCCAAAATCGATCTGGGAATCTGCGAAGATTTTGATATACCTAAGTGTTGAATTTCACCATAATTTGCCCTTTCACGATTTAGGTAAGGAGTGCACACCAATTCTACGTGCTCTATGAATTTGAACGCGACTTTCAACTAAAAACCTACGACGAACCGCACTTGATGATGGCATTATCGCAACCAATCGCTTAGCGATGACGTTCAGTAAATGGCCACCCATCGCTCAGATTCGTTGCTCACTGACTCGTCGCTCAATCCCTCATTGCGTGGCTGAAGCCTTATATCAATATTTTGTTGTTGTTTCTAATATAATTTGCGCGTTCAGAAAAATGAGATCTCAGAGATTTTTTTCTCTCAAAAGGTGAGCATACGAATCCAAGACTTTTTTTCCTAAGAGTTTTGACACCAAAATTGAGAAATTTTGCTGGGAAATCCTGTTCATGTAACTGAGATTGTTGAGATCTCCAAGATCTCATTTTCCTGAACACGCCTAATACGGTGTGCAGTTTTTGTAGGCACTTGAACAATCATCTTTGATTTTTGAAACTTTTATCTTTGACAACCTGCGCAATATATTACCTTAGATTTGGTTACCTTTATTGGCAAGTATCTCTGGCTGAAGTCAAATAATTCTACTCTGTGGCTGTGGTCGTGGTATTTCAAAGCACTTCATTACGCATAATAAATTATTATTCTTGCGAAAGCTTGGCAGCCTAACTGCAAGTGTGTTATCACACAAATTATTATTCTTGTTGATGTTTTTCTTATTTGACATTAAATATAATTACAAAAAAACCAAAATTACATCCGAATTGAGGTTAGATTTTTCTTTTGGCAAAATTAAAGCATTCCATTCATATTTCCTAGTAACTATAGTAAAAAATACTTTGCAAAAACTGAGCATCGGAAAACAAAAGCTAAATAATATGTGAATCAATGCAGGTTAACTACTGGTTCCAAAATTAACGTTTCAATTATTTTCTTTAATATTATTTTTTGCAACAAAATCAAAAACTTTGCCACAAAATAATTTATACAAAATTCCTTGGCGAAACGGTAAGTGCGTTAGACATTGTGAAGTCTGAGTTCTGGTTATACCTGTTTTTTTTTCAGATTCACTGCCAAATTGACAAATCTCCAAAAGTATTTCTTGTCATGATTAAGTGCCTCTCATTTTAAATGTTCGGATTTGACAGAAAATTTTAGGTCACCTGAATTTCTGCCAACTGACAACACAGGAAATTGCTGAGTGTCGTTCATGCCATTAATTTTTTTTTTTTTATTATTTTAACAAAATTGAGAATTATATCTGCACAAAATTTTGGCACCAACAAATTTTGGCTGCGTTAGACACTAAAGATTTTGCATTATGATAATAATAAATATTATATTATTACTTAAACCTGTTGAAAACTAAGAAAAAATTAGATACCTATCTGTGGTGTGTATCCAGAATTTTGAAACAAAAAAATTGATGTTTTCCGAGTATTCTAATTAGTTACCCTCTTCAGTATAAATTTAATTTACAGTAACCCTATATAACATTGAAAACCATTACCTGAAATACATTGGTAAACCGGGTTTTTCCTTGTTATACCAAAACTGTAAGTCTCTAAATTATAGACATTTATTCTGTTGAACAGAATTTAAATCTTTTGAGAGAACTTTCGAATTTCGGAGTTATCCTCCAAAAAACTCAAACAATCCTGAAAATTTAATTGAACCTAAAGTCTCTGTAAAAAACATAGTGTCAAGTTTAACCTCTGTTATATGAATATCGCATTTTATAAAACAATTAGTATCCTTTTGAAATAAAACATTATCATTTTTACCAAACAAAATTTTAAATTTTATTGGCTTTAATTTTGTATCACAAAAATGTTATATGGTTGTTTTTTTTTTAACTTTTTAAAAGCATTTACAATATTCTACATTTCTATATATAGTAAAAATAAATTGAATGGTTATTTGAATAAAATATAAGTAGGTACTATATATACTTTGCATGGTTTGATTTTAATACAAAAAAGGGGCTTTTGGCAAAAAAAAAACATCTTCTCAAGGATTTTTTTTGTACACGAGCTTGCAAGAAGATTTATACAAAATATTATTATAAAAAATTTAATTTTTGTTTTTTTTTTTTTTTTTGTTTTAGCTAAATTAGTTGTCGTTGTTAGTTTTTAAGAATGATTGAAATTATTGTTCGTTCGATTCATATTGTAATTATTTTTTTTTTTTAATTAACTCGCAGTTTAATCAAATTAAACCCGGTATGAGAAATGACGGTATGTGGTGCCACCTGGCAAACGTCCCGATGCTGTTGATGAATAGCTGTAGCCACCAGGTCCAGAACCAGCAGTGCTAGTTCTCTCAGTGTTGTAGTTGTAACCACCTGGACCGCTGCGTGATGACCTCTCAACAGTTGATGAATATGAAGACCTCTCTGGCCTGTAGGAATGGGGATCGTTTGAGGAGCTCTTTACTTCCGACTTGTATTTGTATGAGTAGTCGGATGAGTTGTGGGAACGATGAGCTCCTGGCCTTTCTGTGACTAAGTCATAACGTGGGGTCTGCGATTGTTTAAAAACAAAAATTCTTTTTTATATTATACAAAGCAAAGGAATAGTATTTTTTTTTTTAATAATGAAGCCAACTTGCTGCATACCTAGTTTTTTTTTTTTAAGAGCCTTCTTTTAACAAAAAGTGTTTAAAACTTTGTTTTCATTAAAATTTTGTTGCTTTCTTTTTTATTTTTAATGCCAGGAAATTGAAACATGTTTGAACAAGGATGATAATAATAAAACATAAATACAATACATCAAGAATATAAATAAACAATTAAGTATATAACATTTGCAAGATGAAGATAATGATAAACAAACATAAAATGATGAATAATAATGAGGATTAGTTTATAGGATTCGTAGTCGGAGTCGGAAGATTCTACATATTTAGATTGTTTGTCCTTAAATAAATTAATAGTTATATTTTGAAAAGCCATCGCCGTAGTTGTAAGTGCTTCTATATTTTGACTTTTGTTCCCTCGAAACTCCATGTAAATGTGGTAGAAGCAAGTCCATGCTATCATTCGAGGTGCGTGCAGCTTGATTGCCACCAGCTTCCACAGAGTCAATATATCGTCGAACCTCTTTATAAACTCTTTCCCTGGTTTGATCTCTAGCCGAGACGTATGGCTTAATTGGTTCGTTCAATACCTTAGCACTAGGCTTGATGGCAGCCCTATTAATGGGATCAAGTATTGATGGTCGTGATATGGTTTTGTATTGACGTGGTTTGCCGAATGCTGTCACCGGATCGGAGATAAGTGTTGGGCGTGGTACAAAAGGTACTTTCTCCCATGGAATATCCTTTTTCTGCAAATTCCAAAACATTTCCCAGAGGTTTTTGTGTAAGTTATATTTAATTTCTTAGTGCAATTATTTATAATTTCAACCAACCAAAATTAATGCATGGAATGTTGCAAGTGCATAGGTTTTTTTTTTTTTGAAGGAGGCCAGTATTTACAGGACGATCTTTTTGAAATATATGTACACAGGAGAAGATCTATATGGGCTATATTTACAAAATGGACATTTCGTTTGAATTATATTGCATATTTACAGGAGCGCTTTTAGTGATCGTTAGAGTAAGTTTTATTAGATTTTAAAGAAAAAATGTAAAAGCATAAATAAAATTGCAGTGTGGTTGTAAAAGTGCGATGTATTTTGTTATAACAAAAAAAAATATTAGAAATGGTTAAATGTTATTTCAGTTTTCAATTTTCAAGCATCTTCACTCATAATAATTTTCTTTTTGTTGCAAAAAATATTTGCAGAATTTGTATACAATTATATTTTTATAGCTGCATCACTTATAAATAGAATTTCATATATTTTTTTTTTATTTTAAGGTTAACATTTCCATTAAAAGATCATTTCCACAAATTATTTATTACACTAAAAAAAAAAAATATTATTGACCTATTTCACCTACATATGTAGGTATATGAAATAAATGCTCTCTTAATTTTAATTTGTTTTTAATGAGAAAAAACATAAAAATCCAACAGTCTCCAAGATAATAATTTAAAAGAAAAAAAAATTAAAATTTTATCAAAATTTATTTTTCATTTTTATTGCAAACAAAAAAAATACATCACATCATTAGTTGTTTTTGACTGTGAACATTTTTTTCTCACCCATGAAATCATGGAATATCAAAAAAAAAATATATTGAGATATTTTTGGTTTTTAATGCGCGCGCATATAGAATTACCAAAATATAGATATCTCTATGATTTTAAGCAATATATATATATTTTTGAGTATAGTGAGTTTGTTTAAAATTTTGCTCAATGTGGAATGTCCAAAGATATACATACAACCTTTTTTTTGTATATAATATGGCTGGGATTCTTAAATTAGATTGAAGAAATGACGAGGTGGTCTTCTAATTAATTACACTCTAGCGGAGGGGGGTCTCAGTATAAAAAAAACAGTTTTTTGAAAATGAAAATTTATATTTTCAAAATATTATTCTATGCGTCAGCAGAAATAAAACTATTATTATGATTTGCGATTTTGTTTACAATTTAAAATTTAAAAAAATACTAATTTTAACATATAGATTGTCTTTTATAAACATCAAGTTTTTTGTGTATGCAAATACAAACATATGGGATATTTTATTTAAGTATACAAAATTGGGAAAATTATTTAACATTAACAGGTAGAACAAGAGGTGAAATCGGCTAAAGTTAAAATTAAATTTTGAAAAAAGAATTTATTTTCGTCAATTTACGAAGGGGTCACTAAATATTTTGTGCGATTGCTTGATGTTTTATTTTGTGAAGAAACAAATAACTTGAACTGAATGTTGGATTTTAAATTATTGTTAAGCCATTCAAGCTTAATTTTATTTAAAAATTTACACATATGTTTAAATAAAATGAAGCTTAAGCTAATCAAAAATGTCTTTTAGATAGGTACTTAATATACTTTTCAAAATAAGTTTTTGAGTTTCTTATACCAAACGTTAGGTATACTTTTAATTTATGGAATAAAAACAGTTACTCCTAAACAAACTCGACCATAACTCACCGTAACAACAGGGTGTGATGTGACTTTTTCAAGATCATGGAACGTATTGTGCTTAATTCACAAGCAAATTTGTATGACACATATTATCCACAGTTACTAACACACCAAAGATATTGATATTTAGCTTGTTTTCTTTCAATTTCGAGGGGAATTGGATTAAAAAAAGTAAAGTATTTAAGCCCGTAGTTCCTTCGGAATTCGAATAAAGCATCTGCTACGTATTATGATTAGGGAATGACAAAAAATGAACTAAGCGATAAATTTGGGCTGTCAACAAAAAGTGACATATTGGACGTCTGTCATGTCATACTTCTGATGTTTATATGAGATCCGTTATTCCACAACAACAATACCTGCGCAGAAATCAAGAAAAGAATAACTCTTTTCAATCGCTGTTTCTTCTGTTGTCATTCAATTCATAATTGATCAAATGTTTTTTTTTTTTTTTTTCAGTAGTACTAGCTCTTGTGAGCAAGTGGAAAAAAGTACTTCTCACCTTAACCGTTCGGACTTAGCAGAAAATTTCATACCTTCATGATACAGGAATGTTTAAAAGTTCTAGGTCACGATAGGCCCTGGTTCTTCAGGATTTTCTCCACTAATTTATTTATTATTAAGATAGTGATAAAAAAAATACTTCATCATTAAAAATGATTTTATTAAAATAAAACAGAAAATTATAAATTTACTTTAGTTGATAAATTTTTAAATAAATTGAATTCCATATTTTAATATTTATCAACTATTAATTATTAATGTATGGACTTTTCCAAACTCAGAAATGAAAATAGTCGTGGTCAAATAGAGTGAACGATTCTTTAAAAGAAATTATAGTGGTTAGATATAAGAACCGGGCTTGAAAGTCATGTTCAATCGTAATAGAAAAAGCGTAAAGTTATCCTAAAACATATTTTTTATTAACAGATACTTCGTTTTTTATGCAGGGTTGATGCGTTCTTGATCTACGTTTCCCCTTTTGTACACCTTCGTCGAGTTTAAATGGGTTCGATTCAAAGTTTTCATTAATTCGAATATAAACAATTTGCTTTAATAAAGAAAAATTTATTGAAATATAATCATAACTAGAGGTTCAAAGGAAAAACAATCTATCTTCTATAAAATTAATATACCTAGTCTAGTTCACAAAGAATACTCTTTGACCACTCATCTTGAATAATTAAACTGAACTTAGACACGGTGAGAATTTTTTGAATACTTGTTCAGTTTAGGGGTAAATTTAGGCTAAGTTTCAATATATATTTTTTTATTTTTTGTTCTTACGCCTTTAATAATTTCGTATTGTTTCCCTTCAAGATCAAGATGCAAACATACATATATGTACGAACTAACGTCAAACCAAACTCACTTAATTTATACACGAAGGCAAGGAAGCGTAGTTTAAGCCCTTTTCAACTTTATATAAAAACGAAATACATATCTGTGAATGCTATAAAGTCACAATAAGAAAATTATGTTATTGAGTCACAATAATAGCAATAAATTCGTTTTTTTCTAATTAAATTTTGTTTAATAGAAAAACGTCTTAAGAAGTGATTTTATGCACTTATGTATATTACAAAAAATTAAATCACTATAAGTTAATTCATTCATCTAGTTTTTATTTTGGAAATATAGGTTAATTTTTAAATAACCACAATATGTTACTCAAACCAAAACTTATAAGGATGTTTCCGGTTAAGAAAAGAACAACGTAAAAATAAAATTATTTAAAAATGTAATGACAGTCAATAGTCATCGATGAGTGAACGAAATATTTTCATGAAGTTGATCACCTGTTATCTGTTATATCCAAACCCGCTCTCTATTAAGCCTTTTATTATTATAAATTATTCATTTTATTTCCCTACAAATTTTACAAAAAAAAAAACTATATTCAATAAATCAATTCACATTTTCTTTTTGAAATGTTTATGTCATGTTGTCAGAATATTTTGACATATTTGACAGTAGTGCAAGTTTTTGATTCTGATATTTTTTTGTATTTATTACAGTTTGTGTCAGAATAGCATATATATAATATACATAAATATATGATTGAAATTCGACCTTTATTAATTCTATTATTTGCTACATAAATTTTAATATTTTAATTTAAATAATAATTCAAAAAAAAAATGATTTGGCAATGATTTTAAAATACTTTTTAAATGTGGCTTAAAAGTGAAACAGCTTTATAATAATTAAAAAAAAAAATATGCTTTCAATTTTGTGCATTGTACAAATATGCACTTATATACACTACATGTTATATTATATAATCCAATAAACTATAAGTAAAATGACTAAATATAAAAATTATTCTCATTGCATTTGAATTTGCCTTGAAATGGCTTGGCATTCAGACAAAAATATTAATGATGCAGAGATTTTTATTACCATCGTGCAGAAATGCAAATAAAACAATAATATGTTTCTAATTTTGTTATGGAATCAAAATATTCTATAAGAAATTATTTTGAGGATTTTATTTTTGTAGGTTTATTATACTTTTTGTGTTTGTATATAATATGTAGACTGTCTTGCTGAGTGTATATGTATTTGGAAATTGAAAACTCAAAGCGAATAAAACTCGATGCGATATTAATAGAATACATGCATGATGATTTTTCTTAAAACAATAATTATACCTTCTTAAAGTATTTCTTATCCTAATATAGTTTATTTCTTCCTTTTTTAATTTTTCAGGAAGCGTTAAATTCTTCTTTTTTTTTTAATCAATTGACAACAAAAAGATGACAACAATAATAATGTCTTACATCAAAATTCAAAAAAACATAATTTATTTTTTTACATTTAACATTTTTTTTTATTCAAAATGATTTGTTTTTCGTTTTTGAAAATGTTTTTAACCAAATTATATAGTTGATACTCCAATGTATAACATAAAATGCGATATTCATAGAAAAAAGGAGGACGACAATTTCTGAGGTTCACTTGGATACAAAACTAATGATTTGAGACGACAACAAAAAAAGACTCATTGTTTCAAACGTGTTTCAATTCCATTCAATTCGATTGATTTTCGAAGTTTCATTTTATTGAAATGTCCTTAATTTTTTGGTTTTTTAAAATTTTTTTTTTAACACAGCAAGGTGGACACAAGCATTAAATAATTTTAATAAGAAAAAATAAAAATGTCTACAGATGACTCAAAAAATATTTGCAATTTTCACTTAAAACTTTTATTTAAAATCTTATTTATGAATTTAAATTTTATTTTTTTTTTAATTTTCGAAAAGTCACACTTAAAAGTCCTTTTTCACTTAATTTTCAAAAAAAAATTATTGCAAATATTTTTATAATCACTTAATTTTGGGAAACCACACTACACTACTGCTATTTATTTATTTTTTCTATTTAAGTTACTATTATTTTTTTTTATTAAAATCAAATTTTATTCTATATCGCTTACCGATACGGAATACGACGAAACCACGGGCCTTGTAGAGTAGGACCTACGGGTGGTATAGAAATCAGTTTCATAAACCATTTTCGTTCGAAAGTTTTTTTTTTGGGTTTGGTTAAATTAGAAAATAAAAATTTCACTTATTTAAAAAAAATTGAATTTAATTTTTTTTTGGTTTGTTCTACTCGTCGTCGTGTCTTCACTTAACGCCCGTTCGAGATCTTCTGAGTTCTGGTCAGGATTTTCGGGTGATTTTGAATTTTTTGAAAAATTTTTTCACTTCATTGCTGAATTATTTTTGGAACACACACATACATTTGAAGAGAAAGTAAAATTTTCGCGCGCAGCGGTGTAAAGTATAGACGAAGTTTAAATTGCCATGAGACAGCAAGTATTTTTATTTTGTTTTTGATTTTTTTTCTCTTCTTCTGATGTTGGATTGCTTTTTTCCTAAGTTTTGTGAATTTGCTAATATGTGAGCGATTTCATTGATATTTTAGTTTTGTGAGAAGGTTGGAGGTTTTCGAAGAGTAGGTATAGGTAAAGTATGAGTGTGATTATCTTTTTTTGTTTTTTTGATATTTTTTTTTATAAGCTTATAGACAAAATGATAAATTGTTGAGAAATTATGAAAATCTAATTTAAGCAGAGCATTTGCGTTTTTATTTAATTAGATGGCACATTGAGTGTTTTTCATTTGGTTTTTATTTATTTTTTGGATGATGAGTAAAATTTACTGCAACTTTCGAAAGCAATTTAAAAAAAAAGAAATATTTATTTCCTGCTTATGATAGTGTGTTGTAATTTCCATAAATTTCGAAAACTCTAAAACAAACATCGATGAAGGCATTTTCTTTTCTTTCACCTTAGATTTATCTGAAAAATAAAATCTTTGCTCTACATTTTTGAACTATATTTTTTAAACACAGTTTTTTTTTTTTTTGGTGGTTCGGCTTAAAAGGGGTAAAATTAATTTTTTTTCTAAATATTTCAAAAAATATAAATTTTGTTTTAAAAATGTCAGGGCAAAAAAATGAACCTTATAAAATAATGCACACAAAATATTCTCACATATTTTTTGTTGGAGCTATTGAATTAAAGAAAAACTTGTCAAAACGTTACAATATCAGTTGTTGTTTTAGTCTAGATTGGGATTGGCGTCAACAAACAACATAATTTTATCCGACCACTGGTTTCTTAAAAGGAAAGTCTTTATACCCCATTTCTATAGAAATTTCTTATATAAGATAGGTAAACTTAGCCCAAAATTCAATCAAAATAACTGCTGTTTCTAACCGAAATAAACTTAGTGGTTTGTCTGATCAGTAGTTTTGTTAGTTGGGACTGAAAGCTTTAGTTTGGTATCAATGGTAATGAGAAAGTTAATCTTACGGTCACCTCCCGTAATATAAGGCATCTGGTCCTGTAACCTTACTTTTTTCTAAAAATTTACAATTTTTTCGAAAAAAGTTAAATTTTTTTAAGTTTTAAATAAAAAGCTTTTTACTTTTTGTTGTGGACTTCCGTAAGCTGCACTTTTTGCTGTGCCATTTCTTTTGAAAAATTGATAGTTTTCTAGAAATTTACAAACTATATAAAAACTTTTATCTCACAAAATTAAAATTTAATTAAGGTACTTTTCTGGATATTCCTCTTCAAGTTTTTGAATGTATGTTTAATTACCAAAAATGATGACTTAAGTAAAGCGATTAGTAGAGTTTGCCATAAAATACTTGCATCGTACTTGAAAAACAGGACCCAATATGTCAAATTGAAAAACTTCGTCTAAAAAACTATAAACGTCTTATCTAGAATTCCCCAAGGCAGTCATATTGGACCTCTTCTTTTTATAATTTTCTTCAATGACATTAACTCTACAATCTTATAGGTATAGTAAGATTTTGATGTTTGCTGATAGTTTCAAACTTTTTATAATTTCAAAAACTCTACTATTTTTCTACGACATGATATTGATAAGGAATTCGAATGGTGCTTAACGAATGGAATGGATCTAAATATGTACTAATAAGTGTATCGGAAACGATACCTATAAAAAAAAACATCGTTGCAATCAGCGAACGATTCCAGTCAAGAGGCTGTTAAATTTAACTTTGTTAAGATATGCAAGAAAATCAATAAATTAATAAATTAATGAGCATATCAAAGGTTGCCAATTTTCAAAATTTCAAATATGCATTTTAATGGTTTAAGAAAATATGTTGTCATCTGAATTTATTCTGCTAAGTGAATATTGAACTCAAATACCTAGGTATTTTCTTTATTCATATATCTTTTCGAAAAAAAAATAATCGTGTTGACAAAAATATACAACTCATAAAAATAAAAAATAAAAATAAAATTCAAGATATAATACTAATGGAGGTGTTTTGTAAGGCCATTGATTTCAATTGGCTTAATTCCAATAGGTTCAAAATTTGCCAAGCACAATATAAAACACATGTTAAATTTTTATCAAAACAAAACAAATCACTTATTACATATTTAGAATTTTTTTATATCATAGGAGATAGTTATTAAGTTTATTATGAAATTAATGCAAATTGTTGCAAATTTGTTTATGTAATAAATAATAATTTTTAAAGCAATTTCTTACAACATTTTTATTTTTTTTTTCTATCAAGATATATCAAATTTTTATCGTTCATTTATATCATTTTATTTATTTTGTTTTCAAGGTAGCGTTCGTTCGTTCACTCGGGCGTATGTGAAACATTATTCCTTGCCCTAATGCATTTTATTTGTTACTTCAAGTCCAAGTTCAATATTTTAAGCAAATTTAAAAGGAAAAAGTAAATAGATACCAATTTATTTTATGTTTTTTTTATTTAATTTAAAAAGTAAAGAAAAGATATTTTTATTATTTTACGCAAGAATAAAGCTAATTACTGGGTATGTAACTAGGTAATCTAGTAAGCAGTAAAAAAAACTCAGTCAGTAGTGAGTAATTCCAACGCTTTGTTGTAATTTTGTTTAAATTTGTTTGAAACATACAAATCTGCATTTATCTCCTAAGAGTTTAAAGTATTAACCAGCTAAAAATGTTGTTGTTTTGTTTCTGTGCAAGAAATATTTAGAAATTATAGGACAAGCAATTGTTTTTTGTAAAATTAAATACTTGCTTTAGTTATTCAATTGACATGGAAAATACGGATTGAATTCTGTCTCGTTTAGATCTGGATTCGGTCGAATTGGGATTTCTAAATCTAATTCAACTTTGCGAGCTGAATGGATTTAAATAGTGTATACCTAGATAGAAGAATTAATAAATAGAAATGGCAGCTGCTTTTAAGAAAGTGTTTGTTTGTGCAGTGATTTGACGCAATGTTTAATTAGCCAGTTCAGGTTTCTCAGGCAATCTCAAAAATGTGAACGTAATACCTCAGTTTTGCTGTCAAAAATTATTATTTTTATTATTTTTATGTTGCAGTTAAACAAATTATAAAAAAAATGTTAGAAGGTGATTTTGACTTCTATCAGAGAAACCTTACTCAGGTAAAGCTGATAATATTTCTGTTTCTTTACTTGGCTGCTGAATTCCATGGTATCCCAAATCTACCCAAATTATGTTTATTTACTTTTCTCTGGCACAAAAATGCCAGAGTTTTATTTCATTTACCCTCTCGCAAGAATTTTCCCAAACATTTTACCTGCGGCTTTTTCTTGCTTGTCAAACTATACTAATAATTTCTTACTAATAATTTAATACTTTACTTTTCATTTCTGGTAAATAATAACACCAACAACATCAAAAAGCTCTAGCCCAAACTTTTTCCCAAACAGTAAAGAAACAAACCTAGTGTCTGTTATTTTTTCGCTGCAAAGTTGCAGCTCAAATGATGTGATCGAACATATGATTTAATCAAACTGCGTTATCTGCGTTATCGAAAATAATGCTTTTGCTTACAAATTTCTATATTAATGTTTTTGAACAGTTAATTTTTGCAGTTTACGTTTAAAAACATCTTGCAACTGATAAATACTTAGAGAAGCCAATTTGGCGAAATTCAATCTTATCAAAAAACTTTCTGAAAATCCAATCGAAAACGACATAACAATATGACTTTTTTAAACATTTAATTACTTTTTACAAGTAATATATATATTTGTGATTGTGGGTGTTGCGCGTGTCTACTTATGGAATTGGAAACAGAAAATAAAAAAACTGAAAACAATACAACCACTTGAGAAAAAAAAATAGATACATTTAACAGGAATAACTTATTTGAAAATATTTTTAATTTATTTTTTTTTTGTTAATTCAATAAAAATAAAATCACCATTTATTAAAAAAAAAAAAACTGTAAAGCTTTTGACCAACAAATCGTTTCATTCACCTTCGAATGTCACCTATCTTTTTCGATTTGCAAAAATTTACAATTTTTTCGAAAAAAGTTAAATTTTTTTAAGTTTTAAATAAAAAGCTTTTTACTTTTTGTTGTGGACTTCCGTAAGCTGCACTTTTTGCTGTGCCATTTCTTTTGAAAAATTGATAGTTTTCTAGAAATTTACAAACTATATAAAAACTTTTATCTCACAAAATTAAAATTTAATTAAGGTACTTTTCTGGATATTCCTCTTCAAGTTTTTGAATGTATGTTTAATTACCAAAAATGATGACTTAAGTAAAGCGATTAGTAGAGTTTGCCATAAAATACTTGCATCGTACTTGAAAAACAGGACCCAATATGTCAAATTGAAAAACTTCGTCTAAAAAACTATAAACGTCTTATCTAGAATTCCCCAAGGCAGTCATATTGGACCTCTTCTTTTTATAATTTTCTTCAATGACATTAACTCTACAATCTTATAGGTATAGTAAGATTTTGATGTTTGCTGATAGTTTCAAACTTTTTATAATTTCAAAAACTCTACTATTTTTCTACGACATGATATTGATAAGGAATTCGAATGGTGCTTAACGAATGGAATGGATCTAAATATGTACTAATAAGTGTATCGGAAACGATACCTATAAAAAAAAACATCGTTGCAATCAGCGAACGATTCCAGTCAAGAGGCTGTTAAATTTAACTTTGTTAAGATATGCAAGAAAATCAATAAATTAATAAATTAATGAGCATATCAAAGGTTGCCAATTTTCAAAATTTCAAATATGCATTTTAATGGTTTAAGAAAATATGTTGTCATCTGAATTTATTCTGCTAAGTGAATATTGAACTCAAATACCTAGGTATTTTCTTTATTCATATATCTTTTCGAAAAAAAAATAATCGTGTTGACAAAAATATACAACTCATAAAAATAAAAAATAAAAATAAAATTCAAGATATAATACTAATGGAGGTGTTTTGTAAGGCCATTGATTTCAATTGGCTTAATTCCAATAGGTTCAAAATTTGCCAAGCACAATATAAAACACATGTTAAATTTTTATCAAAACAAAACAAATCACTTATTACATATTTAGAATTTTTTTATATCATAGGAGATAGTTATTAAGTTTATTATGAAATTAATGCAAATTGTTGCAAATTTGTTTATGTAATAAATAATAATTTTTAAAGCAATTTCTTACAACATTTTTATTTTTTTTTTCTATCAAGATATATCAAATTTTTATCGTTCATTTATATCATTTTATTTATTTTGTTTTCAAGGTAGCGTTCGTTCATTTACCCTCTCGCAAGAATTTTCCCAAACATTTTACCTGCGGCTTTTTCTTGCTTGTCAAACTATACTAATAATTTCTTACTAATAATTTAATACTTTACTTTTCATTTCTGGTAAATAATAACACCAACAACATCAAAAAGCTCTAGCCCAAACTTTTTCCCAAACAGTAAAGAAACAAACCTAGTGTCTGTTATTTTTTCGCTGCAAAGTTGCAGCTCAAATGATGTGATCGAACATATGATTTAATCAAACTGCGTTATCTGCGTTATCGAAAATAATGCTTTTGCTTACAAATTTCTATATTAATGTTTTTGAACAGTTAATTTTTGCAGTTTACGTTTAAAAACATCTTGCAACTGATAAATACTTAGAGAAGCCAATTTGGCGAAATTCAATCTTATCAAAAAACTTTCTGAAAATCCAATCGAAAACGACATAACAATATGACTTTTTTAAACATTTAATTACTTTTTACAAGTAATATATATATTTGTGATTGTGGGTGTTGCGCGTGTCTACTCCCTTATGGAATTGGAAACAGAAAATAAAAAAACTGAAAACAATACAACCACTTGAGAAAAAAAAATAGATACATTTAACAGGAATAACTTATTTGAAAATATTTTTAATTAATTTTTTTTTTTTGTTAATTCAATAAAAATAAAATCACCATTTATTAAAAAAAAAAAACTGTAAAGCTTTTGACCAACAAATCGTTTCATTCACCTTCGAATGTCACCGATCTTTTTCGATTTGCAAAAATATTTCTCGTGACAAGGTTGTATTATAATTTTCCACACCATAATTTATTATTTTTTTTATTTAAAAATATTTTTAAATAAAAAATGTCATTATAAAAAAACTTTTATTTATTTTTATTTTTTAAATAAATGATTTCAATGTCAGGGTTGATAAAAATACCAAAATTCTATCACAAGCTATTTCAGATCGATAAATCTGTTTTTTTTTTTTGTTGACCTTGTTGATATCCAGCCAACCGGATATGCTTTGCCTCGAAAATTAATTTCATATTCTCTACTGAATTTAAAACGAAAAAAAAATATCAATTCCTATAAGAAGAATATACTTAAAGTTGGTTTCAAAGCCAAACTGAAATAAAAACGTACATAATATGTATAATGTTGACGATATGATGGTAGTGATGTGCGTATAGAATCAAAATCAAAAAGTAAACAACCTTCACACCAAGTTTGTATCATTAATTTTCAAGGATTGTAATTAACCGACAAGCGACGAAAAATTTTTGCATTTATCTGTTGAAAGCTTGAAAGTCAATAGCCAAGTTGTTCAGGGTAAATGGCAAGCCTTGAGGACACATATGTATTTATAATAAAGTATACACACACACACAGAATAACATTCTATCCAATTATTATTATTCATTTTAGACATCGAAATTTTGGAAGAAATAAAACTTGTCATGTTAAATGTTTGGCCTACAACTTTTGCTTGAGAAAAAATGTTTTTGACTCGTCGTTTAACCGCCCACGGACTCCCCACAAAACAATAATAATAAAAAAAAAAATAATATAACATGGCCATAATAAAATTTTAATTAATATCGCGAAAATAGATTTTACTAACAAGAGTTTTTATGCGATTGCATATTAGATAGATTGCTTATTGAAATAGATAATCATATTATTTCCGCATGCATAGAATTCAAGTATATGTATCTTGCAAGGGAATTGCATTAGAAACTTCTGCTCAACAGGGTGCAGGAAAATTTAATATAAAATTTTGAATAATTTATTGATCGACTCTATTTTTTGCCACTCTTAGAACAAAATTGAATATGTTGATACTTCTTCCAAAATATTGAGAGTTTTCAAGTTATCCTTTGGGTCTTCTTCTTGTCTTCAATCAATATTTGAAACATTGCATATTCTGCTATTAGTATTTTCCGTCTTTCGTTTGATATACGGTTTCTTCAAATATAGCTTGTAAATTTGTTGATCATTTATAATTCAAAAAAGATGAGTTTTCAGTTATTTCGAACTGTCATTTCCAAGCATCTCCCCATTTCTAACTTTGAAACGTAAATTTAATATCAAGGGTAAACCACTTTTATGCAATTGTGGTCTTAGATTAATGTTTTCCTTTACAAAGTCCTTTTTCATTTGTTTAGTAAAGTTGTGTTTTTTCGTATTAGTGTTATAGTTTTCACCTCTATTTAGAAATAATTGCTCAGTTTGTGTTATTTTATTTGATTTTGGAACAATTTCCATGGACGTTAAATGGATTTTGTGCTGATTTTTCAATACAAATGGACTTTCAAGAGATGAAGAAATGTGTTGGCAATTTGGACATATAGTGGCATCTAAATTGAAAGAAAAGAACATTAATTTGTATGTTACGAAAACAAGATACATAATTAATTTTAATAAATATTAACAATCATTTATGGATTATACAGTTCAAATTCCTGAAACACCAAAAATGCGCATTCACAGAAATTTAAGCAGAATTTTTCCGCGTAATAACTTTTGTTGGCTTAATTTGCTCAATCGATTTAAAAAGAGAAATTTTGTTGAGGAATCTAAATAATTATTCAAAAAATCTGTAAGATAACATTTGTATATTATATAAAAATAAAAATATTTTATAGTTCAGGACTTCGGACTCACTTCAACAACAAAAAGAAATTTGCCTGATAACTGGTTGCAACTGGAACTTTACTTGTTGCATTGTCCACGTTACGAAAAAAACCCGAGAGGAAAGTGTGACAATGTTACAAATGCTGGCATTAATCAGTAGGTGCTAATAGCGTTAAGATTCCCCAAGTTCATGAGATCTCACGAGCTTGCATTGGATACATATTTAGCCAGTTAATGTTTCCAAGATCTCACTGAGCACATTTCTGCCAGCTTCACTGAGCAAGAAGACAAACCTGAACAAGATTTTTCCCCTAGAATTGAAAATCGCTTTTTCTTTCTTTTTTTTTGTAAATTTATCAACTGCGACAAAATAAATTTGAGCAAGCGATTCCAAAAATTATCAGGCTCAGCAATTTGACACAGAAAGTGAGGAATCTCATTGAGGAATTGTTTTCAGATTTCTGAGATTGCTGAGATTTTTGAGATGTCAGAAATACTGAAGAACCTAATTGCATTAGAACCTACCGTTTTAAATACTTTTACTTTTAACTTTCAAGCTTATTTCAAAGTTTTAAAATGTTATCAAAAGAGTACACTTGCCGTTTATAATATCTCCATTGTTTTGTATTTTTTCTATGTCATCTTTAACCGTTATGATCTCTTTTTGTTCTTCGGAAAGAATTTCTTTTAAAATTCGACGACAAATACGTTTTAATATGCAATACGTGTACTGATTTATAGGTGGTGCCAATTGAAAAGGGCACAAGTGAACACCGCCATTACAGGTTGAGGTACCATCGGAGGAATTCTTTCCATTATTTTCACTGAAAGTTAGCATACGAATCACATTTAATTGAATTTTTAATTTTAATAATCACTTAGTTACCTTGTTGGTGGACTATTTACACAAAATGATCCTGACATTTTATTTGGAAGTTTTATGATTCTTATATTTTAAAATATAAATATATGTTCATATATACATACATAATATTTAAATTAATAAAAAAAACAAAATAATTATATTATATATAAACATTTTGATATATGTATATGTACATATTTCTATTAGGCTTCTTTGTATCAGTTGATTGTTATGACAGTATTAAGGTAATATTTATATGAAAACTTATGATTTAATTTAAACAATTATTTATTTGTTAGTGTGCCTAAGGTTCCCAACCATACTGTAATAAATAGTATTGTACTATATTTCTGGTCTGTGTTCTATAAACTATAAATATATAGTATGCAAAAGTACATAAGGTTCCATTTCATGCAAGTATGCAAGCAAACGCGCCTGAGTCTTGCTGTTACACGTCAAAATCAAAATTAAAAACGTCATTCAAGTTTTTCCTGTTACAACTGTCTTTGTGTTCATTGGAAAGAACGTTTTCAAACATGAATTCAAAATGGAGAGAGGAAGAAAACAGAGCGAGTATCTCATTAATGAAAAATGAACTTTTGATTTATATATGTAAATAAATTTAAAAAAATTGATTGTGATGGAGCTAGAAGTACACAAAAATTAACAAATATATTTTTCTAATTTTTTAACCTTTTTATTAAAAACTATATTTTATGGAACATAAGTGTGCCATTGCATCTTATGTAAACGTTTTGTTTTAAGAAGAAGTGTCCATTGTTATTAGCGTCTTAGCCAGCAGTCCCTTTTTAAGTTTAATTTTTTTTTAAGAAATTAGTACCGAATAAGAGTAGAAAGATTCGTACTTAAGGGAAATATAGTTTATATGGGTGTGGTTCTATCAAAAAACGCCACATGATATTGCATGCCAAAGTTTTAAAATTAGAAACAAAATTATTTTTTTATATATCTACTGTTTTTCATACAAGTTTTGTATAAAATTATAACATGAAAACATATTCTATCCGCTACAAAAAATTAAGCGTTTCCTTTTTCCGGCCATACTAAACGAGAGTTGAATGCTTTAACTGTCATATTTCTCCCTTCCATTTAGATATTTATTTGGAACTTCAAAAACAATGTGCGTGCGTCGTCGGTATCTTCTTTTAATTATTTCCCTTATTTTCCAGCGCTCACATTGAGTTTAATAACTTTAAGGGTAGTTAAACCCCCTTTTTGGGGGCTAAATATAAAAAAATATAAAAATGATAAGATCTAAAATTTTTTGCTAAGCCGAATTCAAGAGGAGGCTTTTTTTAGTTAATCCTGGACACGACACAAGAGTTATACCTATAATTATTAAACAATACAACATCTTTCATTAACTCATCTCGAAAATAAGCATCTATTAAAATTATTCGTTCTTCTTATCCTTAATCAGTAATTTAGGCAACTATATTAATGCCAATTAAACACGTAATTGTTCATACCTTACCTACCTACAAACATATGTATATTTTACAATAGATATTATGTTGTAAATTACATAATTAAAGCTCAAACCAAGCTAACACAAAAAAATCACCTTACAACACACATTGATAGAAATAATAATGAAAATAATGATGTACGAAATCATCGTCTTCAAACAAAAATGAAAATAAAGTGCTACAAGAAAATGACAAATTGAAAGTAAATTTGTCACTTTTAATTTCGATAGCACCAAGCTAAATAAACAAAACCACGGAAAATGCGTAGCTATTTTTCAAAAAAAAAAAAAAAAAATAATAATAATAATAATTTCCAACAACCAAACCTCAGGACGCAACCGAGTGAATTACTCGGCTGGCTGATTTTTGTCAACGTCGTCGTCGTCGTCGTAGACTACGGGACGTAATAAATTTAAATGTTTGTCATCCGTCATAATAATCGTTATATGTTTTGAAAGTATACTTATTTTTTTCCATTTCCACATGTTTTATAGTACTTTATATTTTTATTTGGGGGGTTGGTTGGTTACACATGCTTGGTTATCTTAAGCGCGCTTCTTAGTGCCATCTCTTGCTTATCAAAGGCACATAAGTAAGTTTTTATACAATGACGACAAGAATCCTGAGCGACTACATATGTATGTATATATATGTTAAGTAATTGCGTGCAGTTTGTAGATTTACCAGTAATTTACTTAAATAATCGTCGGTTTATGGAAGAAAAAATAAACCACGGTACAGTGACCTGACAATGCAGACGATTTGAGACTATAAAACTAACATTTTGTTTATAACTACCGTCAGTCGAAAGTGGTATTAGGAATTGTGGATATAACATACGTAGTTTGCTTTGAACTGATAAGAGTTAACATTTTAAGGATACTTCAATCGAAAAGGATCTTACAAAAACAAAACAAAAATGGATACAAAAAGGATTACTTACGTGATAGTTGTGACATTGGCAATGATTGGATTAAGCCGCGCAGGAGCTAAATATGAAAGTCCGAAGTGAGTTTTATTGTCAAAATATTTGAAGTGAAAAATAAAAGTGAAAATTCAAGTTTTAGAAACCAAAACAAAACTAATAAATGATATCACGGTGTTCAAAATTGTTCTATAACCGTTATATAGTTTCCTCTAAATTATTTTAATGGGGAGATAATAATATCTGGTAGCTTAAAGTTCAATCAGTAAATTGCTTCTACATAGATTTTTGTGGACAATTTTGTTACATTTTGAAGATGTTAATAATTCCAAAATACTAAATTCAGGGCATTGCAATTTTGTTTATATATTTTTTTTAAGGTTTAGATCTTTCCTTGAATGTTATTTCAATATGAAAATTTGAAAATGTTGCAAAATTGCTTTTGTGGTTAACAACTTACATTTTAATGAAAAAGAATTAAAAGAAATTAAAAGTAAGAATAGATTTGTTTGTTTATTAAAAAACTTTTTCTCAAAATTTGTAAATGAAATATGGTTTAAACAAAATGCAAAATAATAAAAAAAAACACTTGAGCGATTAAAAAGCTGTGGGTGAATAATTAAAAAATTAATCAAGTGAATCCTTAATTGTTATTCTTTAGGTTTTTGCAGCGAAACTGTGACATTTTTCTGAGGAATCTTGTTCACATGTTGCTGAGATCTGTATTCTAATTTTCCCGAACTTTAATTTTGATAAGTTTTTAAAATAGAATTACGAAACTAAAAATCACTTAAAAGTAGGTTCTGGTACACATTCAAAAATGTCACATGTCATACGCTTGAAAGTACATTTTATAATAATTTTTTTTTAAATAAATTCATAGATTTTCATTCAAAATTAAAATAAATGAACAATTTTTTAAATTTTCATTGAAAATTATCAGTGACTTAGTTTTTTGACAAAAATTGTAAAATCTAATTGTTAACGAAAAGTACCTACATACCATATTTTTTACATTTACGCAAATTTTAATAAATCAATGTCAAACGCATGTGTACTTTGTACATCCATAAAATTATAAATAATTGGGCTAACTTAACTTAAAATTTTCATTTTCAAAATAAATATTTCTCAATGGTTTAGATTTCCATTTATTTCTATTTCAGTAAACCAAAAAAAAACAATTAATCTTATTCTATATTAGTGTGCTTTTTCTTAAGATATTAGAAGAGAAGATATTTTAAATTTAATGCTATTGTTAAATAGTATTTTTTCATGAAAGAACTTATTTTTATTGAAGCTTAGAATTGTCAATAAAAAAATTAAATTTTATATTTAAAAAAAAATTAAACTTTTTTGTAAATAAAAAAATCATTATTGGCATGTTAAGAGCTTTGAATATTAAAATTAAAAATAGTACCTGCTAAAGAAATTATATTTCAATATTAATAGCTGTTATCAGACTATCAGCATATATGTACATAAATCACCAAAATTTGCATGCATTTTTTTACATACAAAAAATGAGGATATCCACAGTAGGATATTTATTTTATCAACACTTAAAACCAGATACTTTTCTAAGTGAATTGTAAAACCAATTTCTCAATTATTTTTTTTTTTTTGACAGCTCTTACAACGACAACACTCAATGGCGTCGACAGTATTTTAACGAGAAGAAAAACGATTCAGTAGCTGAAAACACAGCAAATAAGGAAAGACTTGAACGATTGGGTTACACAACCGGATATGGCCACCTCAATGTAGGAAATTTTTATTTATTTTGATTTCTTTTTCGATTAAGAAGAACAATTAATTTTAGGGGTATTCTGGGACTGGCATCTCTGCCTACAATCCGATTAAACTTGATCTTGGTGGAGTTGTCCTTGGAACTCTTGTTGGCATCGGAGCTATTCTTATAATTCCAAAAATAATATCAGCATTCCACGGTGGCTACGGAAGCTATGCAAGAAGTAGGGAACAAATTAATCAATCTTAATATCATCTGATGATGGAAAATTGCTTTTATAGGTGACGCTGAGGGTGATCTTTCTGGGCTTGCTAACATGATGAATAAGATTGATGATATTCTCGGCCAGAACAACATCGATTCTACAAGTTGCATGCAACGAGCTGTGTGTTCCTATGTTCGGTCAACAGAAACTAGCATGAAAGCCGGATCAGATGATCAAATTGATCATATAATTCACACATTGTCAGAGTAAGTAGAGGATTTTTTTTTTTATTAATCAACTTGGGCACTTGTTGGCAACTCGTCTGAATGATCGGTCATTTCCTGTGACCGAGAATAGATGCAGACTCAGAATCACCTTTTGTTTACCTGATGAGAGTTCAGTCGGCAATAAAAATACCAAATCTTTGCCATAAACGAACGGCACATTTCCGATTAATTGATCATAGTGCTATTTTGGGTTTTTTTGCCGAATCGACTGATTGGGGCAAATTTGTTTGTTACCTTATCGCGGAGCGCGCCAACTTTTGTACCACGTAGAATTAGAATTTTATAAAAATAGATTTGTTTTGTTTTTTTTTTTTGTTCAGTTATTTACCTACTATTTATAAGCATTAACTACGTCTTTGATTTATTTCTAGAAATTCATTGGTGGAGTACCTATTAGATGGCACTGCTATTAAGGAAGCCCTTGAAAATGGTAGAAAGATCAACGGAAAGGAATGCGAACTGATCTACTCATCATGCCCGGTGGACAGTAAAACAGCTATGAATGTTGTTACAACTCTTTTGCCAAAAACACCTAAGAATTAATGCACCACAATAACAACAACAACAAAAAATTTGTGTTCACTTTTGTTAACTCCAAATAAATCCCAATCAAAGTTTCCGAATTTTAAGCTTTATTGCGCTAAAATTTCCTGAATACATAAAACAGAATTTATTATATGTTTACTTCATTTTTTATAATATATATCTTACGTTTAGTATAAGGAATTTAGGATTTAACAAGTTTGACAAAATTTTAAAATTACAAGAGTTTTATGACCGCACGTAATGGGTTTCAAAAGAAAAAGAAAGAAATTTTGCATTCTTCAAATGCGTATAAAATTCAGATTCACAATAGTGAGTTTAGACAAAATTTATATACACGCCATCTATATGTCAACAGCGCCGATGTTGCCGTGATTCTCAACATTCCCCCCCGGTAAGATGGAACTTTGGTCGGGCTTACCAGAAACTGTAGAATCGGCTACATCAAGTACAGCTAATTTCGAAACGGGTCGAACATAAACTCCAGACTTTGTCTGGACGGCGACACTTCTAATTTTTCCATCGCGACTCGTGTTTAGCTCTATCACACGACCTTTAGGCCATTCATTTTTGGGGGACTTCTCATCGACTATAATGATTATATCACCCACAGAGATCGGCTTCGAATGCTGAAACCACTTCGTTCTTCTTGTTAAATTTGGCAGGTACTCACGAATCCATCTTCGCCAGAAAGAATTGCTAAACTGCTCGGCCATCATCCAATTTTGTTTCAAAACAACGCCTTCGTCGTTATACTCTCCTAACGGTTTTGATCCGCTTGAAGAGCCCAACAAAAAATGGTTGGGAGTTAAGGCTTCATCCTCGTCAGAACACACTGGAACATAAGTCAATGGACGAGAGTTGATTATGCTTTCAACTTCGGCCATCATTGTCTGCAGCAGCTCATCACTTGGATTCCTAGTAAAATTGATTTGTGAAAGCGTTTGCTTCACTGAACGAACTAATCGCTCCCAGCATCCACCCATATGTGGAGCAGCTGGCGGAATGAATGACCATTTGACCCTTCCCTCACCTATGCCTTCAACCAGTTTCTTACCATTAACTTGTTCAACAGCAGCCCTCAATTCCCGACTTGCTCCACGAAAGTTGGTACCGTTGTCTGTATAGATTTGTATTGGAGTACCTCTTCTGGAGACAAATCTTTTTAAGGCTTGAATGCAGGAACTGGTAGAGAGAGAATGGGCAACTTCCACGTGAATTGCTCTTATAGTAAGACAGGTAAACAGTACACCCCATCTTTTTTCCACACGTCGTCCCACTGCAACAAGCATAGGTCCAAAATAGTCGATGCCGACGTAGGAGAAAGGCTTAGTAAAAGTTTTTAGCCTTGCTGGTGGCAGCTCGCCCATTATTGGTATTGATGGTTCAGCTCTTCTATTGCGACACACCTGGCATTTTCGTTGTACTTTTTTAACCATTATTCGTAATGTGGGAACATAAAACCGCTGACGAACCTCGTTCACAACTGTTTCATTATATTGATGTTTAAATTTACGATGGTAGTGGTCAAGAATAAGAAATGTTATATGGTGATCCTTCGGAAGAACCACCGGTCTTTTGGTTTCCAAATCAACTTCTGCTGCATCTATTCTTCCGGAAATTCTCAGAACATTATTTTCATCCAAATACGGTGATAGTTTATATAGCAAGCTTGTCTTTGGAAGGAATACTGCTTCGTCATTACGCGCTGCATCGAGAAGGCAAATCTCTTCACTGAAAATCTCTCTCTGTGCACGCTTCCATAAATAACGTTCTGCTTTGTCGATGAAATGTTGCAGTGTAAGATCTGAGTTTCGATTTATGTACCAATCAATAAAAAGGTAAACTCTTGCCATGATATTAAGTAGTTTTCTCCAATTTGAAAATTTATGAAAATCGATTATCCGTTGTTTGAAGGTATCTTTAGTGGTGTGATAAAGATGTGCAGCCACTTCATCAGCTGGAGCGATGCAATCAAGTTCACACTTAGGCCAGTACTGTTCGTTTGACCACAGAAAGTCAGGACCTCTATTCCATTGGCTTTGCGATGAGAAATCGAAATTCATGCGGGTTTTTGTTGCTTCATCTGCCACATTTAATTTAGATGGAACCCATTTCCAAAAATCTGCATGAGTTTTTTCAATAATTTCGCCAATCCTCAACGAAACGAACTGCTGAAATTTTCGGCTTGGTGACTTTATCCAATAGATGACGGTCTTAGAATCAGTCCAGTAAACCTGACGGGTAAACTTCTCAGAATGACTTTCGATTATTGTAGTTGCCAATCTACTGCCAAGAACTGCCGCTTCAAGCTCCATTCTCGGAATTGATATGTGACGCAAAGGCGCTACTTTGGTTTTTGCTGCTATTAATCGGCACTCGACTTCTTCTCCACATATAACTCGAATATACGCGGCTGAAGCGAGAGCCTCTGCACTCGCATCACAAAACAAGTGTAGCTCTACACTATCCGCATTGGCAAAGCTCAGCATTTTTAAATACCTGCGTGGAATTCTTATATTGTTTATATCAGGTAAGAGACACAGCCATTTGTTCCAAATTACGAAATGCTCATTTCTTATTTTCTCGTCCCAGTTAACACCAGACCTCCAAATTGACTGCAATAAAATTTTTAAGTTCACCAGAATATTAGCAATAAGTCCTAACGGATCATAAATTCTCATTAAAAATTTAAGAACTTCCCTTTTTGTTGGTTTCTGCTTACCGTTCATAACTTCAGGATTCATTCGATCGCTATTGAAAATAAAAAACCACTCGTCATTTGTTGGGGACCACCATAGTCCGAGAACCTTTTCAGCGTTTGACATTGATACGCTGGAAAACTTATCAGCTGTATGACATTTCAATTTGTCCAATAATCTTTGAGAATTGGACCGAAAATTTCGTATTTCAAATCCACCTTTGCTATGTACATAAATAACATTTTTAGCGATTCTCTCTGCTTCCATTTCGCTTTCATAACTAGCAATGAAATCATCAACATAGTGATCTCTAATTATGGCCTTAACAGCGTCGGGAAATTGAAGATTAAATTCTTCCGCGTTCCGATTTTTAATATATTGTGCACAAAAAGGTGAAGATGTTGCGCCAAAGGACATGACTTGGAGAATGTAAGTTTCGATTTCATTGGTATCAGCATTTCGCCAGAGAAATCGTTGTGCTTCCTGGTCGTCACCCCTTATTCGGACCTGGTGGAACATTTCTTTTATGTCCGCGCACAGGCCCACCTTTCGTTCTCTAAAACGAAACAAAACTCCAAGCAAAGGAGAGGTTATGTCAGGACCAGTCAACAAAGCCGAATTGAGCGAAACACCATTTACCCTTGCTGCTGCATCCCAAACGATACGTATTTTGTTTGGCTTGTTTGGGTTGAATACAGGAAAAATTGGTAGATACCACGTCTTCACTGTTTTTTCAGTCTTAGAATCAATTTTCCGAGCATAACCTTTATTAACATAATCTTCTATTAAATTGTTAATTAAAATTCGAATATGTGGCTCTCTTGCCAGCCGACGCTCTAAACACTGCAAACGCTTGTGGGCATAACTTTCACTTTTAGGCATTTTTAAGTACTCATTCTTCCACAGCAGTGGTACCTCGAAATTGTTGTTTATTTTTTTTGAATGAGTATCGAGTATTTTTATTGCTCTATCCTCTTCTGACGACAAAAGTAAGGTCTTTTTCGTCCCCATGTTTTCCACTGCGAAATAATCTTTCAAATAATCGTTCAAAAGGGAATCATCATCAGTGCGACACGGACAAACGTCTAATTGATAATTAATGCTTAAATTCTTTATTGAAGTTATATCACATGGGCCAAACGCTACCCACCCTAAGCGCGTTTTAGTGGCAACAGGTTCGTTTGCATTTCCTTCTTTTGTTCGAAGTGGTATTCCCAAAGTCCAATGTTTTAAACCTATTAAAATACGAGGTTTTGCATTAACAAATGACATAAGCGGAATGCCCTTTAAATGTTTATACCGTTCACTTAAGTCTGTTGCGTTTATTGTTTGCTGAGGTAAATCCAAATCTTCCACCGTACGCACGCCTTGAATAGGGAATTTATTCTTTAAATTTCCACCTGAAATAAACACATCAACTTTTCTCGAATTTAATTCTTCACGGACTACATTTGATGTCCACTTTAAGTGCAGCGGTAAATTTTCTCCCTTCAGTTGTAATTCATTTGCCAGCTGCGATTCCATCAACGAAGTAGATGAGCCGTCGTCAAGAAATGCAAACGTTTCTATCTTCGTATTTTTTCCATACAATGTAACGGGTAACACTCTGAAGAGAATTGCATTCTCCTTCGGGTGATTGTGACAATTTGATGGTGTTGGTGTCACACTGCATGTTGATTGTGTTTGTGCTAGAATGGATGCCGATTGTTGATCATTTGAAATAGTGATGGGAGTTGAATCTGTGTTGGTGGAGGGGTTTGAATTCGAAGTTGCGGCGAAGGTAGACTTTCCTGATGTGTCTGAGTTTCCAACATTATAGTTTTGTGTATTCGTTTTCGTATTGTATGAACTATTGTGAAGAAGCTTATGATGACGATACGCGCAATTATTTTCTCCACACAGCTGATTCGATTGGCATTTGTTGTTATGGCGACGAAGGCATGTTCGGCAGAGATGTTTTTCTTTTATTGTAGCCCATCGTTGTTGAACTGTGTAATCGAGGAACGTCTGACATTTAGCCACTGAAGTACAATTTTTCTCGCAGACTTTGCATTTTTTACAAGTTACTTCGTTGTGTATATTCAGATGCGACCGGTCATGACGTGGTTTTTGTTCTTGCCATGAATGACTGGAAACCATCACATCATTCGCCGCTCGACCAACTTCAAACAACCAAATGCTAAATTGAGATATATTTATATCTCCAAGGGTTTGTTTATAAATGGACCAGTTCAAACGAAGAGTGGGAGGAAGTCTCTCAACTAACTCCTGCAGCAGTATTGGGTTGTTTAAATGGGATGAATAACCAGATACTTCCATTGTTGCACAAATGTTCTCAACTTCAAGTGAGTATTTAACGAGTGATTCTAATTTATCCGCTTTAGGATGCGGTTCGAGTTTGAGTTTATTAAGCAATGTGTTTATTATGATTTCAGGACGCCCGAACATCATTTGTAATGTGCTTATGATTTTATCCACTTGGCCGGGTTGTGATAACCGGCTGCGGACTGCATCAAGTGCTTTGCCTTTTAGGCTCGCCCGAAGGCGACCAAGATTTTCTTCGGCTGAAAACCCGCAGATCCTGGTGCTGCTCTCAAAGCAGCTGATAAATAAAGCCCAATCCTCAGGATCTCCATTAAACCGTGGGAGGTCTTTTGGTGTCGATTGTCTTGCAGCCAATTGCCGCCGAGTCAATGTGGGAGCTTCTTGAAACTCGTTTAAGACTTCTGGTTGAAACTGATTATTTTTGTTTGTTGACTGGGGAATAAAATGTTCTTTATCATTTGTGTGCAACGTGTTCTCGTGATTTTGGTTTGCTTTAAGGCCTAGCCAGTTATTATTTAGTGTACTATTAGGCAAATCAGTGTTGAAAGTTGCATTTCTTTGCTTGTTGTGCATCTTCAACCAACTTTCCACTTGGTTTTTTGAAGCTGCGGGGAGGTCGTCGTTGAGATCATCTTCATCATCATCGTCATCAGAAATATTGTCCTCAAGAATTTGATATTTTTTCGATAAGTACTTTTCTTGGAGGCGTCGTTCTTCTTCAAGACGTTTCAATTGAAGCGATGCCCTCCTACGTGATGAAGCTTTTGATGCTACCGACTTCGCCTTTAGAGGTCTTTGATACGTCTCGGATGACTGATGAGGTAAAGGTTGGGCAGCATAAAGATTTGATGGAGCACTATCTTGCGGATGCACAGCTTGTTCTGCGATGGGAACCTGTCCCGTTAATGAGACTGATGAAGTTCCTGATTCAAATTGTGATGGTGCAATTGGTGGTGCAATTGATGGTGCAATAGGTGGTGCAATTGACGGTGCAATTGGTGCTGGGACTGCAGGTGGAATCGGAGGTAGTGTTCGACTTCCACTCGAAGAATTCATTGCACTACTGTTGACTAAATCGTCGACACGAGGTAATTTCGTCGGAGTGCGTTGCATTTACTGGTCTTATGAAGGCACAGGAAAAGGAAAATCAAAGGGTACTCACCTGGTTTAGCGATGGGGTAGGTAGGTACAGGTTATGTACGTGCTCCGCTTGACAATTGAATGTGTGGTTTATCACAATTCGGTAGCGTCTCTAACGCTCAATTTTGATGATCTTTTAATTGATCTTGATGAATGAAGGTTCGTTAAACGAAATTTTAGATTGTTAACTCCAAATAAATCCCAATCAAAGTTTCCGAATTTTAAGCTTTATTGCGCTAAAATTTCCTGAATACATAAAACAGAATTTATTATATGTTTACTTCATTTTTTATAATATATATCTTACGTTTAGTATAAGGAATTTAGGATTTAACAAGTTTGACAAAATTTTAAAATTACAAGAGTTTTATGACCGCACGTAATGGGTTTCAAAAGAAAAAGAAAGAAATTTTGCATTCTTCAAATGCGTATAAAATTCAGATTCACAATAGTGAGTTTAGACAAAATTTATATACACGCCATCTATATGTCAACAGCGCCGATGTTGCCGTGATTCTCAACAACTTTGTTTTTAAACTTGATTGAAATGTTTCAATTGGGGGATGTGTCATTTAACAGATTTTTAAAAATTATTTTGTGACATTTGTATGTTTGTTTTGTTTTTTTTAACAATAAAGTGAAATTAACAGTATTTAGTTCAAATGAATTGAATTAGAAGATAAATTTATTTTAATTTGTCATGAAATGTTTATTTGCGATCGATTCCAAAATTGCTTATTTTAATAAAAAATAATCTTCATGATCTAGGTCTATATTCTTCTATTTTGAGCTCAAAGACATACGGAAAAGGAGGAAGGAAGGGCAGTGGAGATTTATTTGATACATAATTTGTGTGAGGAATTAAAAAAAAATTCGAAACCTTTTTTTCTTCTATCAATGGTTTTATTGTTTCTATTTTTAAACTAACAAATTAGTTTTGTGGTATGTTGTGTAGTGTATATGGCTATCGTTTCAATGTTTTATATGCGTAAAACCATATATTTATTTGTCGCATGTGATGTGTTGTGGTTTGTTGTGTCTGAATCAATCTTGCTCCGATCACGCTCTATCAGAGACATATTTTTTGTTCCTGTGGGAAAATCAAGAACGTGCTCGGGGAAAGAGAATAAGTTATAAGTAAGTTTCCGGGGCTTAACTTAAACGCACAGAAAAACTGTGTTACTGGAGTGAATTACGTACTTCTTATCGATAGTTTGTATGAAAACTATATTTTGTTTCTGTGATGTACATATTTGCATGGAATCTAATGCGTCAGCAAAGCAAAATATGAAAAAAACAAGTTTTTTTATGAAGGTTTTTTTTATAATAATACAAATTATGTATATATACTACTGAAATACTTCAGCCAAGTAGAAGACTTAGCAGTATTTTAATTGGTTATTGATTCAAAATAGCTTTTTACGGCCTTTAGTCCACAAAAATTTCGGCGTTTCGTCCCGGCGATCTCACTTGGACTCATCACGGGCCACGTATTGACAAGGTCCTCACTAGTAAACTGATGAGTCCAAGTGAGATCGCCGGGACGAAACGCCAACATTTTTGTGGACTAAAGGCCGTTAAAAGCTGTTTTGAATCAAGTTTTTTTTATTTAGTTTTATTTCCTCTTGGATATTTTTTAACAGATGTATCAAAAGAAAAACTATGCAAAAAATTAAACAGACAAAAAAATAAAAAAAAAATAATAAAATATTGATTCTACTCTTAAATGTCAAACATTGCTTTAGAAAAAAAAGGAAAATGGTTATTACACGTTTTTTATTTAATGATTAGGTACTGACTAAAATTTGGAGGTTAACTGATCAAGTTTTCGAAAGTTTTTATTTTTGTAAGGCGTAATAAAAAGAAAACTTGCAAAGTAAACCCATCAAATTTTAGGTATTAGAAACTAGAAATAATTAAATACTAATTTTCTCTCATAATAGTTGTGTATAGTTGTGGTTTCAATATGACTCTAATTAAAATCTTCATAAAATAAGAACTTGACGTATGTACTTTAAGATCTCACTATTTTTCACGTCTGATTTATTACTTGCAGGTTTTTATATATAGAAGAACTTGGCTCTCTTCTTAACATTTTTTGTTTTGGTTTGATCTCACTCCTTTTTTCAAAGATTTTAATTTTTTTCCAGGTCAAAATCTTGAAAGATACTATAGTGAAGCCAGAAGTGCTCCATAATTTTGATGATCTATTAGTTAGCAGGTGAGTGAATTATTCAGTTACGGTATTATCGATTTTTGAAGGACTTGAGTTGATGAGGTGCCTGTACTCGGCCATCCTAGCAAATATTCCAAGTTTGAAGTTTCTAACTTTATAGTGGTACCGAAGTTAGAGGGGGGTCAAAAATCACCTGAGCTTGTTCCTGTAAAAAGTATTTAGTGCCAGAACTTGGCAGGGCACTGCAGTGCCCTTTGATATATATTAAGTATTCGCTGCCACAAATTATAAAAATCTGTTTATAATTATTTTTGAAAATCAAAAACCGTTATTGTTACGTCTAATGGATATCAATAAAATGAATAACAAAATCACCGGGGTAGGCGTATCTGCTAGGCATATGAGTACGAAGAAATTTCATAGGACTTCCAAAACTCTTTGCAAGGCTGATTTCATATTCAAGATATATGTACAACCAATATGAAGAATTCAGATTTTCAAAACAAACTATTTTTGTATGAATAAGACAATAAGAACTGGTGGTATGCAAGATAGCAGACTATTATTTGTAACGCTTGTGAAGAAACATTATATATATTGATATGAATGACTTGACTAACTCTACCGCATTATTGAGAAAAATGAAGACTCTATTCGAGATGTGTTCATCATAATGGCTCGGGAGTCTGAAAACAGGATGTTATACAGCCAGCTTAACTTAAATCTAAACCGTATATAGATCTTTTAAGCTAATGATGAAATATCCTTGACATTAAGAACAAGATGCGAGCTCCTTTAATAAAATGCTAACCCTTATAATTTAAGCTTCAATCAATTCTGTACACGGTTCAAACATATTTTGTATTTTATAAAATATTTTAATATTATTTTGATTTTATTTATGTTTTTTATATAAAAGTAAAAAAAGAACTATTATAAATGCTATAAAAAAATATATACCGCCATATTGTTAACTCCATTCATCCAGTTTAAAACTTAAATCCGGATGTAGTTACATTGAATTAATATTAATTTACATCCGGATTTAAATTTTAAACTGTATTTAACGAGTGAATAGATAATATGGCGGTTAGTCATTGACTTAAAGTAAAATAAATAATATCATATTTTTATTTAAGACATAATGTTTTTAACAACAGGGATATTTTTTATAAACCCTAACATTAAATTCATAATATGTTTCTCTGGATTGGACCATTGACACGTTGAGTATTTATAACCACAATTGATGCTTCCAATTCCTGAATCTATAGCATCCCTTACTGCAGTACCTTCTAAGTAATGTAAAAGCCAATCGGAACTTAAAAAATAAAAATAAATAAAAAAATAACTTTTTAATTAAACAATTTCGAAATTTTGTCGTTTACTTAACCAAGCCATCAACAATTTTATTTGTTCCTGTTGCGCGACCACTGCGGACATATTCTGCTGATTTCTTCACATACAAACAAATTGATTTTTGTATGCAGCCTGTGATATCGACGTCGTTCTTATTAAAATTTTCTTCCACTATTTCAATTATATTCCCAAATGCAGTTTCTAAAAAACATTATAAAAATGAAAAAAATATCTGAATTAAAAAAAAAAATCACAAATTACATGTACATATATAATAGTTAGGATAAAATAATAAATAAAATATATAGAATAAATTTCTAATCTTAAACAAATTTTATTTTCTTTATTTATAAATTTTCGGAGAATTGTCTTCTCATTTCATTAAAAGCTAAAATGAAAAAAAAAGTGTTTTTTTATAATTTATGTATGTATTTTTTCCATTTTTCTAATAAAAAAAATTAGAAAAAAATTAGAAAAAATAAAATGTTCTTTGAAATAAAAAAATAAAATGAACGAACCTTCACTTCTTACATACGAATATACTTTGCTTTTAAAGTCTGAATATTCTAAACCTAGGCAGGTTTAAAAGAAATAAATTAGTAAATCGGTTTAAGAGATATTCTGCTCTATTTTGATAAACGATTCAATTGAAACATTCGATTTTTAATTTAGGACTAATTTCAAAAGATTTCTTTAATAAAAAAACTTATACCGTTAAAGTAAAGCAAAACCCATTTTTTGCTTTCAAAATATCAAAGCATTAAAAAAAAAACTTATCCCAATCAAAAACGAATTATTCTCTTTTCGTAAAAAAAGTGGTATGGAAATTCCATTACTGATAATTAAACCTTTTAATCTTACCAATTTTGTCTCCTTGAGCATTTCTGTGTATCAACTTAAAAGGATCAAGCACGCTGTTAATATCAGTTATCCTTGAATTTCTCCTTACATCGGTTGTTGTTTTTCCAACGTAATTATGAAACAATAATCCAAAAACTATACTTCCAGTAGCCAACAATCCTGCTAAGACTAGTGCGGGTGTATTTAAATTCACCAAACTCTGTAATTTAAAGGTAGATACATTTTACAAAAATTGTTGATTTTATTACAATTAATTTACTTTAACCGCCTGACCCGTTCTCTGCATGCTCTTTTTGACTGGAACATGAATAAAAGGAACCGCGAACTCTAAGTCAATCTATAAAAGGAAAAACCATCAGCTCAACAAATTCAACTTCAAATCAGGACAGTAACATACCGTCAAATCCTCATCTAAGGCTTGAAATGAAAACAATTTTGGTATCCTTGCATCAAAGTTTTCACCATCCAAAGGAGCCTCTGTAGGTAAGTTGATTGGTTTTCTATGACGTTGCCGATGATGGACTTTTCTGGAACTTCTCTCACTAGAATTTATTTCTGTCAAATTTGCATAGGGGTCACTTATCACAAAATCACAAAATAAGATCACAATGAAAACTAAGATGCAAAAAACACTGCTCTCGCGAAACATGCTGCTATATTCGAGTTGCAAAAATATCTGAAACCCATTTCAAGATTAGTTCATTATTTAAGCCAAGATTTGTCTTTAATAAACATACATAGGTATATGTTTATTATTGTTACAAAGCGATTGCTTTTTTGCGGATGGGTGAGCCAATTGAAGAAGTGTTCGCTCTGCTGGATGAGTTCTTTTCGAAGACTATCTGCTCAACACAACACTATATCGCTTTAAAGATTCACTCAAAACGATAGTTACAGTTGGTTGCAATAGTATAAGGAAAATTAAATAACTAAATGAATTGGTCTATAAGCAAAGTAATGTAGTGTGGATCTATCACACTTTTGTCGCTGTGTGACACCATAATCTTTTTATAATTAAAGCATCTGTATCAGATTGTTTGGTTTTTCATTATAACAGTCTCTTAGAAAAGTTTGATTCAATTAAAATGGATCCCTCAACAACATATTTCCACAATATTCCTTGAATGTTATTTTGGGCTGCAAATGCAAGTACAAAAAAATTGGACGCAAAACTTGCTCTAATAAGCGACCACACTGGTTTTAAAGTACCTATGCATGGTACTTACTTTTTAGACTGAAAAATTGTTGAAAATCAATATCAAAGAAATAAATTGATTAAACAACACCTTCTGATTTCTTACACAAATCTCAATTTGATTTTTTTGAAAATTTTGATACGCAATATTATTTAAACTTAACAGATGCTCTTGTGTAAAAAATTTCATTAAAATCCGTTCAACACATAATGAGTTCTAATATTAGTTCACATTAAAATTTTAATCAAAATCGTAGGAGCCGTTTTTGAGGAAAATGAGATGATATTTTCATCACCGGTTTTTAAATACTTGTATGGGAGGTACCCTTATTTATGATCATAAGAATAATTTTTATTTAAAATCTGCTAGATAATGTTAAAAAACTGCTGAGTGCCAAGTTTAATAAAAATCGACCAAGTCGTTCTCAAAAAAAAAAAGAAACTTTTTTTAGAAATCCAAAAAAAAATGTCCATTTTTTTTTTTTTTGGATTTCTAAAAAAAGTTTTGGTACACAATATTTTTAAAATTTTTGAAAGATTTTCTATAAAAAAATTGGTCATCATCAGTTAAGTCTTTTTTGAGCAAATTGAAAATCAAAAAAAATGGTTCTATAAAAGGTACCATTTATAACCATTTTTCTAATTTTTTCTATAAGCCTTTTTGTAAAAAAAAAAAGTCGTTCGCACGTTTTTGAGAAAAATAAGATTTTAATAATTTGGCAAAAAAAAAATTTAAAATAACTTTAAATAATAACATTTAAAAAAACGCAAGATACCAAGTTCAAAGAAAATCGACCCAACCGTTTAGACTGCAGCCAACCAGACACACAGACAGAATTGCGAGACCCACTTTTTTCGACTTCGCTTTCATAGTAAAGACAAGTTTGATCAAAATCTGGAGTTCGATTTTTTTTACGAATCCATAACTTGCCATAAATGTAGTACCTACATATGTATATATTGCAGGTAAAAAATTAATATTTTAGTACACAGTAGGTAGGTTGGGTAACTATTTGAACTATTTGAACTTTTCAAAACATTCTCCACGAACAATTGATCAAAATCAGTTTTACCGTTTTCAAAACGAAATTCTAAACATGGTTCTATGGAAGGTGTCAATAATATCCATTTTTCTTAAATCTTGTTGCACACAAATGTAGCTTTAACCTAAATTGACTAAATTTTTGAAAAAAAAATTATTGTTGGTCTTTTAAAATCATTGCACATTGGAAATACTTAATAAATAATATCACAAACAAAAGATTGAAATTTAAAAATTTTTTCTGTAAAAAAAAATAATGGTTAGGGCTTGGTATGTAGGTGAAAAGAAACACAAGTACTAAATTCAATCAATATCTGTCGCACACACTGTAAGGTAATGTATATTAATTAAATAATTTTGTCTGAAATCTTGAACCTAGGTTTAACATAACGCTCATGATTAATTGCAAACAAACTTGTTCAATTTTGCAAACGCTTTCCATTAGGTTAAAAAAAAAACATGATTTGCAAAATTTCCGAACATTGCATTGAGCAATTTAATACGTTTTCGAAAGAAGTTTTTGTGTGATAACCTGATAACACACTCACAGTTAGACTGCCAAGCTTTAGCAACATCATATTCAAATTGAAGGTTTGAATGAACAACAAATACATTTTAGTTTTATTAGATAGCTTAGGTATAGAATAATTAATGTTTTACTAATACGTGAAAATAGACAAACTTCTACTTCAAGTAGACCAAACCAAGCTTCGTTGGTTGGCTGTACATGTACATGATTACTCAAACTCACTTTTCAGTAATTTGCTTAAAATGAATTACGTCTCTAGTTCACAAATACTCAAATGTAAATTAGTTTTAAAAGAAAATACACATAATTATGACCTTCGAATGTGTTGATTGAAGTTACTTTAGTTTTTCGCAACCTTATTATTTTCCAAACCATCAGTATAAAACTACTATGATCGGTGAACCATTTCCTTTTAAAATTAAGTGGTTATGAATAAAAACATTAAAAAGAGAGGAAAAGAACGTAGGTTAAACAGTATTAATGCGTTGCTTTTGCCGCCATGATTACCCCTTTTATAACAATATTTGAGATGGAAACTGGAACGCAATTGTAGAATTTGCATGCCTCAAACATTTTTTTTTAATGTTTTATGGGTATTTAAATAATGTACATAGGTAGCGGTACACGATGCAGAGTATCTGGTGAAACGCATATAAATTGCGATAAAAATAAAATGTATATAAACAAATTATAAAACCATTTAATAGCAGAACAGGTCGCAACTTTTTAAACATCGAAAAAAATGTCTTCAAAATTAACATTGTTATTTTTGCTACCCATAGATTTGTTTGTTTTGTCTGTCTTACTTCTCCTTTGCATTCATTATGGAGCAATAAGTTTCAGGTCTCAGAAGAACTCGTGTTGTATCAGACTGAACTTGTCTACAATTTGTCGACTTCAATTTATTTAAAATTCTTTCATCCGTTCCAAAGAAAACATAAAGAGCATTGTTATTTATATTATTATTATTTTTCGATAGCTTTAATTAAATTTGAACATTTATCTAACAATTACTATAAAAAGCTTTCAAATACCGGAAACAATCCTTATTGTATCCTTCAAGAATTGGCCGACCGATCTTGTATCCGCATTCGGAGAACAAATTAACGTTTGGTAAATGGAACCAGTAGTTCTTTGTGCCATCGGTTCCACTCAATTGCAACGTGTTTAGCTGAAAGACTCCGAAATGGAAAACTTTTCCATCGGTTTGGATACTCTGGACAACAATTGGCTTCGGGAGTTGCTCCACAGAATCCTTTTAGACAAAAATATTTTAATTTTGTTTGGATTTTTATAGAATACTTTGTGTAACGCTAACTTACCCCATACAGCTGCTTAGCTCTTGCAGAGGCCACTGTAAATGCTTTAAGTAGATTTCTCGATTGGAACTGGCTTGGTGTGACTGGAGTCCCGTGTAAGTTCTTAACATTCTCCTTATCAAAGTGCACAAAGATTGTATGAGGATTGCTACACGATAGGGCACTTCGAAGTGCTAAACAAACAAGAAAGCCATTAGCGAAATCTATCTGCTTGAAGGATAAAACACAAACATACGATAACTATTCTTCGTTGTGTAGATATTACTCTTCGGCATGGTGATGGTGTGTCTGATGGGGTATAAGTCGGGGAGTTCAGCTTCATATTTTCCCTTCACTGCTTCAATTGGTTTTGTCGCAGTCATGAGGGTGTCAGCACAAAGTTCAAACTGTAGCAAGTCTCCGTCCTTGGAGAGACTCACATTGAAGTTGGCATTGTCGAAGATTTGTCTTCGAGAAGTGACGGAATTACCAGAGAGCTTCTCACACTCAAAAATTAGTTTGTGAATTAAGAGCCTCCTAGAAAAGGGTATAAAAGTTTAACAATCTAATTTTACGAATTTTCTACCGATGTTTACCTCCTCCTGCTGTGTGAAATTCCATACTCTCTTGGCAGGTTAAAAGCAGGGCGCTCAGGAATCTTAATTTTTGGCAATTTCACTTGCTGTGCATCGAAGACATGCGAAGCCATTATTGAATTTTGGATGTTCTTATCAACATTGCTATTCAAATGCATTTTATTGATAGTTTCTTCAATGTTTTTGGGAAAACCATTGATTTCAATTGTTTTGGTTAGAATTTGTGCTTGTGCAACACCTTCCAGCAGAACATTCGAATCACCAAAGGAGTAACACGGTTCTACATGCCAATTGGGGTGGGTAGCATCTTGAACTACTTCAGTAACTAGTGGTTTATCGAAAACTAATATTTCGTGTCTGAAAAAACGTTAATTTCTTAAGATATTCATTAATTCTATAAAATAAATTGAACACACTTTGTTTTTGGTTGTTCCTTGAGAACATCTTTGGGATCTCTTACCGCGATTCCCAACTTTGCCAGTTCTGTTGCAGCTCCAGTATCACGGGCAACACGTTTTCCTTGAATCAACCAATGTTTTTTGAACATCCATCCTAAATGCTGGGCACATAATTTGTTTGTAAAACGCATTTTTATTTTATAATTTCACAGGAAAAAAATAAAATAGAAACCGAGGTTATTTTCCAACTTGACATATGCGGTGATTTTTTGACATTAAAATTGTAATAGATGCACAATGGATGGCAAAACTAAGCAAAGTTTTACATGAGCTAGAAATACTAGGGGTATTCATGCAATGACGTAAAGTCGTTGTAAACATTGTAAACTGCGTAAACCTGTCAAATTTGTATGAACAAATCGGAGCTGCGATAATGGAAACAACCAGTCGTATTTATTAGATTTTTGTCTACTTAGACACTGTCTAACTATTTTTAAATTGGTGGAAATATGCTTTATTTAATAAAAATAAATATCATATTATTATTCACGGTTAAGACAATCTACACTTGTATCTAGGTTAGGCAGCTATAAGACAACAATAAACAAGGTTTTTGAACACATTTTCCGAAGCTACACAGTTGTCTAAAGTTAGACAACGTTTATCCAAACTTAATTAAAATTTAAATGAAAAAAAAATAACTCAAGGAAGATTATCCAAGAAAAATGATGAGCAGTATTTTTAAAACAAGAGGACAACTGGGAAAGATTTGATAGGTATTTGTTCTCTTTGTAATATGCGTGTTATGGAGAACATTAACCATTTCATTGCAGTATGTCCAATGTTGATGGAGATTAGAAGAGTTTATTATGAGAGGAATTGCCTGCAAAAAGAACACATTTGCACCGTACTCTCCGCCCTTCCCTAATAAAACGTTAAATTCCTTCTATTAGCTAATTAACTTTTAACGGACCTGCTAAGGAAAAATAAGGGATGTTTAAATATGAAAGCCGAATAATTATAATGTTTATAAAAGTCGATTTCTAGAATTCATAAAATGCTTTCTTTGCCGCTTTTTATTTATTTTAGATTTAAAATTTAAATTTAAATATTGTATACATGTACTAATCCAATTTAGCAAATAGGAATGCATGATGGCATGCATGGTGGTGGGTAAGAGCAGCATGTATCTGCCTTACCCCTTCTAGCAAGGTTACAAAATAATGGTTTTGTATTTGTGGGTCCACCTCCAGTTTGTCGACCCGCACCTTTATTACCACCAATACCACCCCAGCCACCAACAATACCACTAACAGGAAGCTTACGAGTCTTTTCACGACGAATTGTACTACTGACAGGTGGACAAGGCCGAGTTGGAGGGATAGTTCTTCCCCCTGTTGCATCAAACGGTTTCATGTATTTGTTTAAAGGCTTTGGAAATGCAGGTTTTATAATCCAATCGCTTTCGTTGTATTGCGTCTCTCGACATGTTAAATCTGGCTTGTTTTTCAGCTGCGGCTTTATAACACCTGCGGGTGGAGTCACACCAAAATCAAACTCCGCCTCTGAATCATCCGAGGTATCCGATAATATAAGAGAGTCCTTGAGATTTGAAATACCTTTGAGGTGACAAGCTTTGTTCAATTCAAATTCAAGACGTTTTTTCTCTAAAAACGTCCGACAGAAACACTCTGAAATTGGCCTGTGACAAGAGCACTTATCAAATTTCTTTTTAAGAAGATTTTTTATTTCATTCGCGCATGCTTTTACAGGATTTTTAACAATCCTGAACTGTATTGGTTTCATGGGAACATATGGATCAGCACAGTTCTTTAGTAATGTAGCCTCTTTAATGGGACGCATCGTTATAATGTAGGCTCCGTTCTTTTTACAAATGTGCAGTGTTGGTTTCTGTAAAAGCTCCTCAGATATCCTCTTAGTTATTTTGTTTTTACCATATTTGGACACATTCAAACTATCAACGGGGAAGTCCTTTAAGAAATATTTCATGATTTCTTTTATGGGCTTACGAATAGCCCCAGGCTTCCAGCCTCTGCGAATACCACAATTATTTGCAGTCCACAACCAGCCCATATTGCCAGGGACTACTTTCCCAGAAGATACGCATGCTTTGTGACCAACCACTGTTCCAGGATACTTTCTAACGGTCTTATAGTTATACCTACATCATAAAAAAAATTAGGGTTAGCTTAGTTACTGTATAGAACTTACAATTTCTTTCTGCATAGTTTTTTCTTTGCTTCGACAACAACATTTCTTGTGAAACATTCTTTTTTATTTTTAATGCCGGAGTGTTGTCTATTACATTTGGAAGACTTCTGACAAGTAAATGATTTTTCACACTTCCTATTCAAATCTAATTCATGCTTCAACGCAACAGGCTTAAGGTTGTACAGATCTTGAAGTTCCGAAAACACTTTTGCCAAATGTGTCCGGGAATCACTTTCACTGGTTGATTTACAAATCTTACTTCCTGATTTATCCTTAGAGAATGTACCACTATCTTTTGAGCATTTTGCATTTGGTGCACGGCATTTTTTTGTTTTCAGAACGTCTTTGCAAATTTTACGAATTCTACAATAGGCGCAAATTTTACCATTCTTACAAGCACAACGATTGATCCGTTTAGGACCGGATTTTTCGTTATTAATCTTTTGCTTTGGACTTTCGACAGCCCAATCTGCTAGGATCTGATCAGCAGTTAGATTTTCATTGTATGTTCTTTCAACAGTGTAAGGAGTTGGTTTGTGGCCGCATTTTGGACAAGCTGCCATTTTCGGCAACCACGATACATCACTCTTACAAATAGGACAGAACCTTGAAATGTTGTGTTTAATTTAAGAATTTTTTTAGTTTGATGGTTTTACCTAGAACGTATGTAAAGTGTTTCCTCAAGATAAGGTGGTGAATGAGGACACTTGTACATGTTAGGTTTCTTTGTGTTGCAACTTTCTAAGTCCGTTTCGACACTTAGTTCAGAAGATACATAAGAACAACATTCTGTAAGTAATTTCTAAATTTTTGGGATATGATTCTATAACTTTCGCTACCTACCTGTTGTTTCATCTGAAAATTTATTACTATGGGGGCATTCTTCTAAATGTTGAGATGCCTTACATGCCCATTCAACTGAAAACAAAATATTTAAAGTTATTTTAATATCAGTCTAATATAATCTACTACATAAAATGCTTACTACTAGATTTTGATATTGAACATTGCACGGATTTTTTCACAGGTTTTCGTAAACGGGGCATAGAATTTAACCATTCACTTGTTGGTTTACAATCATAAGCTGGGTATTTCTGTAAAAGAATATTTAAAAATTAATATTAGGGGTATTCATGCAATGGTATAAAGTCGTTGTAAACGTTGTAAACGTTGTAAACTGCGTAAACCTGTCAAATTTACGACGTTGTATATTTAAAATAAAATAGTTTGAACTAGATTGAAAGGATTAATAGTGGAAATATATTGCAGAACTGAGTAACTCCTCAGTACTTTATATCAATTTGATTTAGGAAGTGAATCTGGAATAATGTCAATTTTATAACAGATTTATTTGTAAAATTACTGTTTACGCGGCCCCACAGAGTCCTCAGCCAGTGATCATACTTCGGACATAGAGTTTTTTCTAATAGGAATGTTTTGTACCTTAATGGCGGAAAACTTTATTATAAACTTGCATTCTCGTCCTATAATATAAACTGAATCGATTTTCATCTATCGTTTAAAATAATTTGTAAAGAATTGATTTTATTTTTTGTAATTGTCTGTGTGGTACTTGACAGCTGAAATTTTGAAGCAAATCAAAATCGGTTGACGTATTGGTTTAGGTACATATGTACATCGTGACGTGAGATTTCTTATGAAATGGAGTTCTATTGCAAAGATTCTAGAACAATATTCTTTGCCCATATGAACTTTAATCGGTTTTCGAGAAAACCATTTCCACTTTCTTGCTTCTTTGTTTTTTACTACACCGCAAGATTTGACATAAGCGACTGGGATGTTTAAAAATACATTGGCGAAAATGTACCCTATTTTTTAAATTAAACAAAACTTATTATTGTTATTATCGCGAATATAATATAATGTAATTAACAAAAATATTGAAAAAGTTAATAAAAAAAAGTACTGAGGAGTAATTCTAGACAAGTAATTTGAGAAGTACATAAACTATACAGGGTGTCCCGAAATCACCACTACAAAAGAAAACCATGAGTTCCTGAGGTAATTTCAAGTCGAAAAACTTAAGAGGTAATTTTCTGGTTTTCGCTTCGTTTTCGACTTATAACGGTTTTTATGATTTTTATTCTTTTTTCCTTTGATTGGTTCTAACTTTGCCAAAATACAATAATGATAATGTGCTGATTTTCATATTTAAAATTTAAAATAAAATGTTACCGAATTATCTTTTTAATCAAATAGTGTATGTATCCAATGTACAGCCTTATCAATTAAGAAACTTTACATTTCAACAAATAGATCTCAGAATATATTGTTCCACAAAAGGTTTTCGATTATTGATTTATCTACCAAACGACTTAAAATCAGAAATTAATGTGATATTATTTAAAAAAAAAAAATATCTTATATGTTAAATGAAATTATAGCTAAGTTATTCAGTAATTTGTTTTTTCTTTCAATAAGTTTTAACTAAAAGTTGTAATTAATAGCTGAAGCTAAATACCAAGAATCAAAAAAATTGGTAGAATTTAAAGTGCGTTGACGAATCAGTGACGAAAATCTGTAATTCAGTATTTTTATTTATCAATTTTGTTATGCATGTAGGTATGTGTGTATGTATTTAAGAATATAAATTATTTAATACAATAAAAGAAAAATCAAAAAAAAATAAAGTACATATAAACCTTAGTATGGCAACAATCCGGTGTATAAACTCGATCAATCAATCCTGGATCTTTAACAACTTTCCCGTGAAAGCTCTTGAATTTCGAAAGATCTAGAGCAGTCGAGTAGGATTCGTTTATTTTATTAATACCATTTAATGTATCACTATCACATATAATATCCGAATCATTTTGTATCAAAAAGAACAGCTCATTTGGATCAACAATTCTCTTAAGCTCATTTTGAATGTCGCAACGTTTTTCAACATTACCTTCTTCAGACTCAGATAATTCACATTTTACTCGCAATCGATATTGAACATTAATTTTTCCGGTAACAATATGATCTAACGTAAGATCACATTCATCGAAATGACTATACTGAATAAAATGTTCGCTTTCAAGTTTGTCTAACATTTCTTTAGGCCAAATAAATTCAGCTTCACCTGTAAAAAATGAAAAGCTATATAAATGACAATTGTCTATACATATATGTATTTGGAAAAGAAGAACCTTTAATTTCTTCTCCATTAGCTAAAATTTTCAACTTCAATGGATGATCCAATAAATCAAGTCCCAAATTATCGGGATAAGCCTTAAATTCACAAGTTCGTCCTTGTTTAAATTCACCAGTTTTTTCCGGATTAGATTCGATAGTAAATTCAGTATTATTAAAGTTAACTTCTACGGTAAGCGTGTTATTTTCGTAGTCGAAATCATTAATCCAAACATTAAAAATTACTAAATCGAACGTAAAACATCTACAATCCATTTTGAATTTGTTGCTAGAAACAATTTAAACGCTTGAAAATGTTGATTGATATCGCACGGTTAATTTGATAAGTAATGAATGAAATGAAAACCAAAGGGTATAAATAAGTCTAATAAGTTTTTGTGTAAAGCTTCTTTACCATATGTCTCCCAATAGGTGTTCTTAATTTTCGAACAAGGAAGCCAATTAAAAATCCCTAAACATCAATTACCATTTAAAAAAAAATACTTAAATGAGGGGAAACGGAACGAACCACTTTTAGGGTTAAAAAGGTGTTTTATATGTCTGTAAGTTTAATCATCAATAAAAGCACTAATAAACACCTACGCATATGACGAATGTATGTATAATGACTTAGCACGAAAAACTCCTTGGATACCTCTGTTATTATCGATTCTTAAATAAATTCTTTTTTTCAAAGAAAGAGACTGTTATAATTGTTTAAAAAAAAAATAATTATTTACACCTAGAATGAGTAAAATTAATTCACCGAGTTCCAATAATAGCGCAACATCATCCGAAACAAGTGAAACACAAAGTGTTGATGATAATTCTTCAGGAAACAATGTCAGGTAAGTTCTAAGATTACGATATCATGTCGTGTTGAGAGACAATCAAAATATGTACATAGAATGCTAATAAAGATTATTATGTGAATATTAATTCAATAATTCACACGCCAAAAAGAAAATTAACCAAAAGGTTACCCAAGAATAGAAGTCGAACGAAATTTTATTTGCATTATGGGAATCAGTTCGAAACTGAACGGCTATGTAATATAACCTTTTATAAGTGCACTCCTACATTATTGATGGAAGAAGCTGCTACGGATTCAAGTAAAGAAGATGAAAATACTCTTTACAAACTAAAATGGAAGAAGTATATAATTTCATTTTTCAAAATCTCAATACAAAAATTAACGCTTTAAAAAAATATAGTTTGGGTTCACTGTGGCGTATGCGTATTTTTTTAAGGTTTTTGTATTTGTTTGTATTTTTCGAAGGGTTGTTAAGAGCTGGAAACGCTTAAAAGATGAAGATGATAAGAAAAAACCGCCTTGGAAATCTGTGAGTGTTTCAACACTCCCAAAAGCCGATAAAAATGCACTGCTCCGAGCGAAATTATTGGACGCCTCAAGGTATGTATGAGTTTAATTTGCTAGCCTCTAAATTTATTTCTTGATTAAAAGAAATATATCTCAAATTCAATATATGTATATGTTTGTACATATAAGATATCTAGTAGAACAAAAAAACATTACATTTTAAAGACGTATGTATCTATCTTTTATCGAGGCTAGACAACCTTGATAAAAATAACCTCAACCTATATTAAGACATAAGTACATAAATTAAATTAAGATGTTGGCCCGGTATATTTTTACACTTTTTTAAAAGTTTCTTAAAACTGAATTTCGATTTTTACTTGTAACTTTCGAAGATGTTGTTATAGAATAGCATTTTAATTTTGGATACAAATTAAGAAAATATTGTGTTGACGTTTTTTGCAGTTACAAGGAAACCCTTTATTGTTAAGCCACGTCATGAGATTTTCAATGAATTGTGAAAATTATGATAAGTCATGAGATTCGGCAACACTCTTTCATAAAAAATTACACATTTTTAGAGCTTGCCAAAATTTTCTGCAACAAATTTTACGCAGGAATGTTTCCCTCCCTCGAAATTTATTGGAAACGAAAATGTTTTCTCCATTTTATATTCCGAGGGAAACAAAATTCCCCCCTAGATGTTTTTGCTTCAAAGACCTTCGCTTAAATCTTTTGCAGTCTAAATCTATATCCAATCCGCAAAAATAATGAATTCTATCGTAATCGGAAACTTTTCCGAATCCCGAAAAAAACTATAACCGAACCCGTTCGTAATGACAATTTATATAAGATTTTCCTCTGCGATGTTATATGTGATAGTTTTTTTTTATGATTCGTAACATGTTTCCAATTAAGATGGAATTCGTGATTGAGCTGAATATTGATTTGTTATCAACAAACAACGTTTATTGTATTTAAAATAATTGCAGACGTCTTCGATTATCAAAATTATCCATTGCTATTCAAGTTGATTTACCTATATATAAGCCAAGCAAAACGATTGGAATTCCTACTCAAAAGGATCTTATCCGTAAGCATGATGTCAGCATCTTAACTGATGGATCAATTACACTAAAAAAAGAAGGACCTGGAGAATGTTAGTAAATTCTTTTAAAAGGTATGTTTAAATAATTTTCCAATTTTTATATTTTCCAGTTATTCTTACTCATTCTGCATCACAAATGACGGAGGCTATTGTTGGTATCGATACTGCAACACAAACCCTTTTACCGCGGTTAACAACTCGATTTTTGGAAACTTATTTGTCAAATAAACCACAACATAAAGATTCTTCTTTTTCACCAACTGAACAAAAACTTTACGATCAGATATGTGAAATACGAAAAATAGACGAACAACTCTGTCGAAGAACAAAAAGTTACGATGAAATGTCTGACGATTCTATATCTGGTAACGGAGACAAAACCTCCCTAATCGAACACTTTAAAAAAGTCTCAAAATCTAGTGGCTCTCTACTTAAACCGACTTTGTCGAGCTGGCACTTTGAGTATCCTGTAGATGAGGTACCTCAGTGGAAACCTTATACAACTAAAGCAATGCCATGGAGTAGCTTTTCAAATACCGAAATAGAAAACAGACTTTCAAACATGAAATTGCAACCCATCGTAGATAAAAAAAGAGCTCCGTGCGAAGACATTCAAGAAGTTGCCTTAAATTCGGATCTTTTTAATGCCGTACAAGAACTTGTCGAAGAATCTAATTATTTGGTGGATACATTAAATCGTTTATCTTCGGTCGCGATTAAAAAAGATTTTAACTCTAGTTCAAATATAGAGAGTTTTGAAATTAAATTTCTGTCAGACTATTGGATTCCAATAGTGGAAAAGTATGAAGCTCAAGCTAAAAAGTTGACAAGCGAACTCAAGCATCTAAAGATGGAGAGAGCCAAACCTATTTCGATGGCCGATTATGAAAAAATTGAACATCCTAAATCAGTTATTTAATCAATTGGGTTTTCAAAAACATTTAGACCAACTTTGAGATAAATGGAATAATGGTCTTGTCAGAAAAAATGCACACTATTCTTGTCCAAATTGCCTATGGAAAAATTCGACATTCAGATAAATATTAAAAACATAATTTTATGAATAATATGCCTTAACAAAATATATTATAAATAATTTTAATACAAAATAACTTAAACTCTACGAAAAATATTTGAATATATCTTCTCATGTCTTGATAAACTTCAAAGGATTGTTGAGGAATTTCCTCAAAAAGTCGTTACCCACTGGCAGCAATTGAATATTTTCATCGAATTCATAAAGCGGAGGCATTGCTATCGATTCATATGATAATTGTTTAATATTTCGAACTTCAATATGAATTTCGGTACGTTTTACATCATTTTGTGGAGTTTTTGTTCGAACGTATTTTCTGATATAAAGTCTTCCCGATGGTTCTCTACATTTGAAGACAATAAAAAATATCATTTAATTCGGTTTCAAAAAATATTTTAAATTGAAACTTACCTTATTAACAAAGCAGGAGAAGGTAATATGAGAGAAAGCATTTCCTTGCCAATTCGCAGAACATCCTCTGTGACTTTCTCAACATGCTCGAGTAGATCAAAGAAATGCTCACTTGTAGGGCAGATTTTTTTTAGGTCAAATGGCAACTCCACTAAAAGTTGGTAATGCATGGCATATTCAATTGGTTTCCATTGGCGAGCTTCAAACAACCATTTAAGTTACATGAAACATTTTAAACTTTGAATGTAAACTGTAAACTTACTGTGTAAAATATTTGGTTTCAATTGCATGTCATTAAAGATCACTTCAACTCCTCTGGGATCCTTTGGTGTAAAATGAATAAGTATTGCAAATGTTCGTATACGAGTGTGTGTTAATAGAATAACATTGTTGAAAAGAAGAAGATTATTAATAATCCAGTTGGATTTGCTGTAAAAAAAGGAAACAAAAAGATTTATAAAAATCAAATTTCGAAACAGATATCGACGCACGAGCATCAAGGATTTTTTTTTATGATCACAATAATAAAAAAAGCTTTCTTTCCAAAATTTATTTTCATATAATCTTCACTAAAAATAATTGAATTTCAATACTAAGAAATTGTAAGAAAAATACTTGACTTAATATTAGAACGAATGGAATTAAAAATACAATATAATGTATCTATTTATGTATAATCGGTTCTATAACTCGGATCCGGGATTAGCATCATTGAATAAGACGCAAAGCCTGCAGCCATTCCGTTCTACCAGTAGGCCGCTGTCTTCCAACGCAAAATGCGAAGCAAAGGGAATTCGGCTTCGAGGTTAATCGCTGTTTTTGAATTTGTAGAGACAGAGGCAAGAGATTTGATGGCGGCTTGACTATCTGAGAAGATGCGGATATCTGAGCTTGATATAACGTTTTCGTTGAGCCAAGACAGGACTTCTTTTTTCGCAAAAATTCCGCCTGGAACACGCAACAGTGATTGGGAAGGCGAAAGGAGAGACTTAATTTCAGTCTCACAAAGTAAACACCTCCACCAACCCCATCATCAGCTTTTGATCAGTTGGTGTAAAATTGGATCTATTCATCTTTCAGGAAAGCCAAGTGTACCTAGAGAGATCTGGAAGGGATGGTTACTTGAAAGTTTTTACAGAGTAGTAGCTTTGGGGGTAGTGTAGTCTGTAATACTTGGAAGTGATCCGAAAGAGCTAGAATGATAGAGTGGCCAAATTCATTGTTGGTCCATTGTGAGGAAGCTTTAAGACGGGTTGCTGTGCTTGCAGCTGTTTGTTTACAAATAATGTCGAAGGGTCTCATGTTTAGCATTGAACATTCATGCAGCGGAGGAAGTCTAACGAAGTACTCCACCAATGCATCGGCAGGTTAAGTATTGGACCTTGCATAGTTTTCTACAGTTAGTTGCTTTTCTAAGGCGGTCAACCATACTAACACACCGTATGTGAAAATCGGTCTGACTACCGATGTATATACCCAATGAGCCCATGAGCCATGCTCGTAATCTTTAGTTCTAAGTTTGTAAATTTTTAGGATGAAAACAATAAAGAAGATAATAATAATAAATACCCAATGAGTAATGACTAATGCGGGGTTGGAGACCCCATTTATTGCCAACGGCTTTTTTACACGAGAAAAGTGCCACATTGGCTTTTTCAACTCATTCATGTATATTAGGTTTTCAGCTTAACTTCTTATCTAAAATATACATCTTTTATAGAAGAAGGCTCTATAAGGGGAATTTTGTATTTCCTGGAAAAGAGGACAAGATCGGTCTTACACCCGATCCGTAGCGATCTGCTCAATTTATTGCTTATTTAACGCGTTTCCTAAGAGTTCTTTCAATGTGTTCAAAAATATAATCTAATTTAAGATTGTAAAATTTGAAAAAATAAGTAATTTCAAAATGACATTTCAAAGTATTGAATAAAATTAGCGTACCTGTGCATTTTTCTCCGAACCTTGTAGAGAAAACTATTTTCGATTTTAATCTCTTTTCGTTTTTGCTGCCTATATTGCGCATTTCTGTAAAAGAGAGAATATAATAACATCGACTGAAAAACAAAATATTTCTTCAACATACGCTAATCTCTCTTCGGCCAGTTCCATCAATAATTTCTCTATGGACTCCGAATCCTCATCATCCATTGCCATACTTCGACTTCCATCCGAAACATTAAAGCTATCGCTCTCACGGATTTTTTGTCGCCAAACTTTTCCAACAGCCGAGATATTCGGTTTCTTTGCCAGTTGTTCTAGTTCACTCAAATCGACATCATACACTGGCAATGGTTCCAACATAAAACTTCCAATGGTTGTATCATTTTGTGTTATGCTTAAACGTTGGCATTTACACTTTCTACAAACAGATGAACTTGGTTTGAATGGCTGCTCCTTTGGAGTAGGAACACTTTCAACTAATATTTTTTGAGTTTCTGGTGGAGAAGGCACCATTTCTGATTCATCATCAAATGTATTAACTAAACTTAAATGTGTCTTTTCAATATTGTCCCTTGAATTGCATAGCACTACGCTGTCGCATGTTAGGTCAACATAACGTTTTTTGAAGTGGGCCAAATTATGCGTTGTATCCTCCGAATCCGGTGATCTAGAGAGCGCTTGAATTTCATTCACATTCAATTTGCATAATGCTTCTGTGGTATTGGGCGAAAAAGTTGTTCTAGCTTGTTTTGCATTTTGTAGCGTCTTCCGACTGAAAAATGTTGATACATCAGAAATTGTTATAGGTGGGTCCTCAAAGTGAAATAAGGATTTCTGAGATGCATTTATTGTCGTTTCCTTCTCGTTTGGGAAAATGTGCAAAGTATCGTTCCGTTGAAAAGTAGTCCCCCTCCTAGGTATATCAACAGTATCGAAAGATTCTTCTAGGGCTCTAGGGTTATTATTAATTGTCTTTTGAGGAATTTCATCAGCGTCGTAGGGTTCTTCTGATTCGCTTAGATCTCTTTGTGGAGAATTTTCTGACTTCTTCCTCACAGATGATAAAACTTTTCTTGGAATATCAATTGTGTCAAAAGACTCTTGCAATTGCCTAACAACTTTTTGTGGTGATTCTGCTGTTTTATTTGCCGCAGATAAAATAGATTTTGGAGACAGCTCAATTACATCGATTGACTCTTCTAGCTCTTTTAGTTTTTTTGGAATTGATATAGAGCATCTTCTTGGGGTTTCCTTGTCCTCTGAAGAATCATCATTATTCTCGTACTTTTCATTGTTCTTTAAATGACAACCAATGTTTGGTAGTTCTTGTTGAATAAATTCCATACTCTTTTTGAGGGACTCCAGCTTTTTGGCACTACCAATAAGTTGCGGGATTCGCGATGTTTTACTTTTAGTTGGAGTACTTTCTGGGTCTGTTGGTCCACTTTCAATGCAGCTGACATCCATAGAGTCGTCATTTCCGGCAAAGAATAGCGTGGATCTTTTTTTCTCAAAAGCACTTGGCTTCAATAGATTTGATTGTGAAAACAATCGAGTGTTTTCAAGAAGAAGTTCCTTAACGCTTTGGACGGCAGAACTTGGCTTCCATGCTGGCGAAACATCAGCGATATTAATAGATTCACTTAAGTGTAGTGTTTGACGATTTCTTTGAAAACTTGTCTTCGATTTGTTTTCATCAAAGTTTTTCCCTAATCGGGGTTCAATGAGAGTTTGTTTGCCATTATTAATTGAGTCGTGCATTTGGGTCACGTCCATTACATCTTTTGATTCTATCGTCTTCTGGCAAAGGCTCTTTTGAGTGCGGTTATCTAATGTATTTTGGCGTGTTTCATTATGAAGAGTTGACAAGTCATCGTTCGTCTCTCTTGCTGCCAATTTGAATTTCCCGTGATCAAGAGATTCGTTTGTCATTTTCTTTGGCGAAAAGGTAGTTTGCCGTTTCAGGACATTCAATTGAAGTGGTTGCATACCAGATTCCTCCAAGATATTTACCGGCACATGACAAGTCTGACGTTTATTCTGTTTCTCATTCTCTGTCCCATCTTCTGCATCATAAAATATTTCTTCCTCTTGATCTTCTATTGCTGCTTCAACTTTCAGATATTCAGCAAGAGATTTGTCGACTTCCGAAGGTGTCATTGGACATTTTGACCTTAATTTGGGATTATATATTGGAGACTCATCATCTTTAGATGTTGATTGCCGGGTTACTTTTAATTTGGCGAAAGATGGCGATTTTTGATGATGATTCTTTTCCGTTCTCACTGTTGAAACTTCATCAAAATTTAAAGTTCTGCTAAAGCTTGATTTACGTGCGGTGGATTTTGGTAATAAAGATTCATCCATGTCCAGAGGCTGAGCATCACAGATTGTAACACGTCTTGGTTTACTTACTAGCTTTGCAGATACTTCTTTTTCCTCCTTTAAACAATCCTTATTTGCAACAGATGAATTCATAGTGTTGTTATCCCCAGCAGCAGCTTGGAAGCTTCCATCCAAAATATTGTTACTGGTGAAATTAATAGTTTGGCAATTCAGGATGTCCATATACTCTGGCTTGTTATTGCAATTAAACGATTTTCTATATAAATCGCATTTTTCAGTAGAGGGAAACCGACAAGCATTTTCTTCGGTGTTCTTTTTGGTTTCATTGAAAAGTTTTTTTTGCTTCACATATTCGTCATCGAATTCATTTTCTTGATGCAAAGAGGGTTTAACTCTTTTTTGATTTGGACTCAATTGTGATTTGCTAATTGACTGCTCATAGGTATTATCTTGATCTTCTATTTCAAGATCTTGTTGGAAGTAAATGGTTCGCCGTCCATTTTCTTGAGAAGTCTGCTTAACATTTTGAGCTTCATTTGAAGGAATTGAATGTTCTCCTGATGAGATGTTCATGTCTAGTTCTTGGCTCACGAGAATGGTTTGCCGATTAGGTGGGATAACTTGAGTATCAACTTCCTGGCATTTATCAATGTCCAGATCTTGATTCAAATGATTAGTTTTTCGATTAGTTTTGACAGAGCCTCGTGAACGAATCTGCGGCGGTGAAAAATTTTGCAAATTATCGATTTTAGATACATCAAGATCCTGATTAAGATGAATTGTTTTGCGATTAGGTCTTTGTGGAATAACCTGAGTACCATTATCCTGACGTTCATCAACTTCCAGATCTTGATTCAAGTAATTAGTTCGTCGATTAGATTTGACGGTTCCTATTGAAGGCATCTGCGGCGAAAGCTTTTGAAGATCATCATCGATTTCACATAAATCAAGATGCTGAGGTATAACTTGAGAACAAATTTCCTGATTTTCATCATAATTAGCTCGACGAATGGGTTTGCTAGAGTCTTGTAGAGGAATTTGGGGTGGAATCTTTTGCGAATCCTCGATTTCACACAAATCGAGATCCTGATTCATTAAAATAGTCTTTCGATTAGATTGTTTTCTAGCTTGTTGTTCGTTAGATGACTGTTGTTGATTTTCAGCTTCTTCAATATTATCATTTAAATTCATAGTGTTTCGATTGAATCTTTGAAGAGGACCTTTTGACAAAGTTTCCGTCTGATCGCAGATATTTTCTAACTCAAGATCTTCATTTAAATGTATAGTTTTACGTCGGAACTCTTTTTGTGGTGCGTTTTCTTTATTCGGTTCAACTGATGATTGTTGAAGGTATTCCACTTCAAGATCCTCATAGCAGTGAATAGTTTTGCGACAAGGATAATTATGAACCTGGGCTTTTGATACTTGTGTTATGCCGGCCTGCTGATCATCTTTATCTTCAATTTCTAAATCTTGATGGATAAGCATAGTTTGGGATGAAGGTATTTTATATGATGACTGTTGAAGTCGCTTGTCCTGACCTCTCTGATTGTTTGTAGTGTTCAGTAAAGATTTTTGATTTTTATTAGCGTCTTCCAAATCAAGTTCTTGATTAAAGTGAATTGTCTGGCGTGTCGATGGAGCTTTTGGTGAAAATTGCTTTCCGTCACATGGCAAATTTACAGAAATTTCAATATTCTGTTGGGAATCGAACTTTTGATTTATTCTAGCATCCTGTATAGAAAGTTCCATTAGTGAATCGTCAGTTGAAGTCTTGTACAATTGACTGGTTTCGCTTTGAATATTATTTCCCATTGCCATTTTCAAACACATTGTTTGTTGGTTGTGTTTTTTTAAATTTGTTTCACTAACTATCGAGAGTTCCATCGAATTATCTAATGAAACTGTCTCTTTATTAGCATCTTGTGCAACTGACAAATTCATTGTTGGATGCAATTCTTCATGAGAGTTAATTTTTTTAGATTTTGATAATTCTTGAGATGTTGCTTCTGGAGGAAATTGAAGTTGAAAATTCATTGAATAACCCATATCTTGCATTACTTTATCCATTAACGAATTTGTGGATGAATATGGATTTCCTAAAGATTTAAAAGTTTCCGAAAAAAGCTTAGTGGGTTTTCTAAATTGCAAATCACTCCCTTTTCTTGGCTGTACATCGATTTCTTGTATTTTTGACTTGTTTTCTAGTGGTCTAGCCTGTTTTTCTACTAGTTTAACAGACATTTCCTTAGTATCTCTGTTTAATTTTGGCGAATCCTCTGTTATTTCAAGAGGAGTATAAACAGTTTGACGCTTGGTTTTCTCCAAAGATTTGTCAGTGCAAGTAACAGGAGAATCTATAACTATATCTGCCTGGCTTTTAATTGTTTGTTGATGAATCTTCTCAACTAAAGTAGATTTTGGGGAATCAGGTGTAATATCGCAGGGTTTATACACCGTTTTACGGGGATTGAGGTTTGATTTGGAAGACTGAATTGTTTGTATGGGCTTAGGAGAATCTTCTACCATATCGACAGGTGTATGAATTGATTGTCGTTTTTTCAGGTTAGCTTGATGAACTGCAAACGAAAAATTTGGCTTCCTTGAAGCACACTGAGTTTTTAGTTGATTTGGCTTCACGGCTAAATTTTGTTGAATTTCACCGGTTTGAAGTTGGAGGGATTTCTTTGCAACTAAATCTGTGGATGATGATTGACGCCGCAAAACTTGGATCTTTGACGGCGGGCGCTGCTTTATAGCTTTATGACTGTCTTCGACTATATTATTAGGTACGTTGATTGTTGCTTGCGGTTTTTCATTCTTTGTTTTTAAGTCATCTGAAATCTGAGGACCTGTTTTACAGTCAATAGATATATCCACTTGATTATAAGTTGTCTGACGTTTCTCGTTCGATTTACTACAATCATTTTGCATTGAAGCTTTGGGAACGTTTGCGTTATCTTGTACGAGCTTTATTTCTTCTAAATCATCAAGAATAATTTCACTTGGAATTTTTATTGATTTTCTCTGCTTATTGATTAGAGACACAGATGTTGCATGCTGAATAGGAACATTATCTTCTTCAATATCTGATACATCGTAAATAGTTTGACGGCCTTTTACAACTTGCTTCAATCCATGGTCTTCTTGCAAGGAGTCTTCGAATATATTAAAGGGTATGTTGATAGTTTTTTGAAGCAAATTTTTAGATTCAAATTCTTTAATATTATCTTCAATTATATCCTTGGGTATAAAGATTGATTGGCACGTTTTAACATCTTTAAATGAAGATTTTTGTTTTGGAGAATCACTGCACATTGGATTTTCCTCAACCACATCACTTGGAGTGTGTAATGCTCCGCTAAATATATTACTCTTATTCCGAACGTCTCCAGGTTTAATGGCACATTTGGCTTCTTCAATATCAACTGTATCGTAAATAGTTTTACGATTTTTCACAACTTCATTTGATGTTGTGTTATAAGAGGAAAGTCCTTGTTGAATAGGTACTGTAACTTCTTCAATATCAGCAGAATCGTAGATGGTTTGACGAATTTTGTCAATTTTTTCTCTTGGCTTATTTATTGTTGAAGAGAAGTTGGCGTTATGAATAAGCTCTGAAGTTGTTTCAATATCAGCAGACTCGTTTGATAACTCTTGACATTTGATTTCTCGATTCTCGACTGTTAACTTGGAAGCCAGTTCCGATTTTAGAGAATCTTCAAAAATATTAATTAGTATTTTATTTGTTTTTTGAAAAACGTCTTCAGATCCATTTTCTTTAATAGAATCATCTATAATGTCTTCTGGGATAAGGATTGTTTGGCGTGTTTTAAGACATTTCGAACTTTTAGAACCCTGTGCAGTTTTTAAAGATTCATCAAAAATCATATCACTGGGAGAAAATACTGATTCCGATGGTTTATAACAGATTCTGTTCATATTAGGAACTGGTTCTTTAATTTCAAATGAACAGTTATTAGCCGTTGTCTTGGACAACGTCTCGACCTGTACTGAGTTTTCTAACATATCAATAGATGTTTCAATTGTTCTTTGAAGTACACTTTTAGATGTGTGTCTTTGTGGAAAATCTTCAATTATGTCTTCTGGCGTGAGGACTGTATGACGAGTTTTTACTTCACCTGATATTTTTCGATTAAATTGGGCTTTAGAAGATCTGGGGCATTTGGGTGAATCCTCAATCATTTCACTTGGAGTATATATAGATTCTCTAGATTTATTTTGCTTAGAGGGAGGTATGAAACTTTGATGGGGAACTGGATCTACATCAATTTCTTTAGAATCGAAGATTGTTTGACGATTTTTAACGGAAGATTTTAATGTTGTCCCAAGTACTAGAGGTTCTTCGAAAATATCAACTGCTGCTTTGCTCGTTTTTTGAAGCACACTTATAGTTGGAATATCTGCATTAATATCTTCGGAATTGAAGATGATCTGTCGTTCTTTAAGGCCAATTTTGTTTGAAGCTGTTTTTGTCTCATTAGGCTTCGGAGACACCTCAATCATGTCAGTAGGGGTATAAATTGATCCTCTTTTTACCTTATTATTATTATTTTTTGAATAGACAATTCCTTGTTGTGTAGGGTTGATATCTTCTTTAATTTCAACTGGATCATAGATAGTATGGCGTTGTTTTTTAATTTCAATGGTATTTGGGTCAGCTTGAATAGAGTCTTCAAATATATTGATTGGTGTTGTGATGGTTTTTTGCAGAACACGTATGGGATTGATTTCATTGGGAATGTCTTCAATAATTTCTTCTGTTGTTAGAATTGTCTGCCTTAGTTTAAGACCTTTCGAATTATTAGACTTTAAAGTTTTTGGAGGCTTAGGAGATTCTTCCATGTAAATGGAAGTATGAATTGATTTCCTTTGTTTTTGAATGTTATTAGTTGTAGGTATAGTAATTTCTTCGACATCAGAAGAATCGTAAATAGTTTGAGAATTTTTAACAATCGACATTTGCTGTGTTTTCATATGGACTGATTGTTGTCCTCCACCAAGGGAGTATTCCATTCGTATATCTGGCGTAAAATGAATTGTTTGGCCGTTGGCTGGGGTATTTTCGTGGACTTTTGGAGCGCCCATTGATAATTCCATTGAAATACTATTTGTCTGATTCCCCAAAGCCAAACAAGATGCAGTTGTATTTGGAAAGGTTGAGTTTTCATTTATTGTTTTACTATCGAAAATAGTATGACTTAGCGTATTTGTTTCAGAGAGTGAATGCATGTCGACTGCGGATTCTTCAACTTCAACTGAATCAAAATGAATAGTTGGTCTTCCTTTTGGTTTTTCTTTATGACCGGAAATCGATTCATCAACTGCAACTGTTTCATAAATAGTCGGCCTTCTATTTGGTTCCATTTCAGAGGATTTACCAATTAAATTATTTGTGTCATCCTTTGTGCTACAATTTAAATTGTGCATTGGTTTCTTGCGCAATGGAGAGTTCATTTCAATTAAAGAAGAGTCTAAAACAACTGCTGAAAAGAAAAAGAATGATTATTTTTTTACGGACAAAATACTTAATTCAAATTTAATCTGAAATCAATGTTTCAATTTTAGAGAAAGAATAATATTCACTTATTGCCAGTACTTCAGCTTGAAAAACACTAGCAAAGTTGGGTAGCCGAAAAAATCTTGGGATATTTGAAGATTTAGAAAAGATTCCTGAACGAACTCTACACTTAATTTTTGAACCATCAGTGAAAATAGTTGTGTCGAACTCTCTCGTCACGACGTCGTCTATCCAGTCCCTTCTGGACGGAAAAACGACTTTAAAATCCTTACTGAGAGACAAATCAGGACTACAGTAGCCGGTAGTCGTTAGAAACATATGAGTGGGAATAAGATTATTACTATGACCATATGGTTTGGCAAACCAAAGATTCGATTCGATTCTTTTAGTCAGCAGTCGAGGAAAGAAAAACGGAATCTAATACAGTCTGTCAATGTTTGGTAATGGTAATAAAGCTGATTTTTGTTTGTGTTCCATCACTACAAAGTAGGTATACTCCAATTTTTTTAAATCACAATGTCTTCTCATCGCTTGTATGGAACAGGATACTATTTTTTTTAGTAATTTTCAGATTGGCCTTTTTAGTGTATTTTTCCTGGGCACTATACATATTAAGTGTGTTTAAACCTCAAAATGTTTTTTACACGAAATCAAAACTTGACCTATACACTATCACTACGTTTACAAGGAGAATTGAATCTAAATTCAATCAGGATTCGATTCCGTGTAGATCTGGATCGGATCGAAAAAGGATTACTCGATCCGATCCAGCTCGCAAAGCTGGATGTAGACCTAGATCGACGAATTGAGGAATCGAGATCACAGCAATATGTTAGTGTGTGTGTATTTAATTCACAAGCTCTGTGCTGTTCGTGTCAATGATGTTTTGTCCTGTTTTTTTGTTGTTTTTCCTAATTTATTTACTGAATTCCGCACGCATACACTAAAAACAAAACGTCACTTCGATTCCATTTAAATTCGATCCGCCGTGGCCATATCATATCATTTGGATCCGATCCGATCCTTCAATCCTATCTTGTAAATGAGGTATATACTGCCTGTATACTGTAAAAGTTAAGTAATTTTCAGACTGACCTTTTTACTGTATTTTTTATGGGCACAATACATATTAAGTGTGTTTAAACTTCAAAATGTTTTTTTACACGAAATAAAAACTTGACCTAAACACTATACTGCCTGTATACTGTAAAAGTTAAGTAAAAAGAGTAAAATTATTGACTATTTTTTGTTGTAGTAATTAGTATTACAACCACCAAATGTATACGATCTTCTTCTAGTCAGATATAAGAAGAAGATTCCGGTGTGGGTTTAAATTTTGATTCGAGGATGAACTACATTATTGTACAGCAACTGGCTCTAAATGTTCAAAATTTACAATAAAAACTAATCACGCAAGCAAACCCAAATCAGTCAATTTTTGACATGAAAAATAAATATTCGATAAATAAATTTCGAATATCGCTTCAAAATCTCAATACCTAATGTACTTACAATGTGGTATTTTTTCTGATTTCCTTTTTGATCCTTTTCCATCATGAATATGAGATATTTCCATGGATTGACTGGATGTTCCTGCGGTAATTTTAACCGATTTGTTATCATGTATGATTGTGTCTTCACCATTCGTTTTCGACATATCTGTTACACCTCCATCACGTTTTTTTGTCTCGATTAAGTTTAGTTCCTTATCCATCATTTGTTCCTTAATCACATTTATTACACCCTTTTGTTTTCGCACCATTTTTAGAACATTAACATCTTCCTCTGACATCAGAATACTCCGACACAAAACATTTGACGTATTCGGACTGATTTCTGTAGTCGTTACTGGAACTCGAAATTTAAACATTTGAAGTTCGGATTCATTTAGTGACACATCCAAACTTTGCTCAATAGTAATTGTTTTGTTTATTTGTGCGGAAAAATTAATAAAATCAAAAGTACTCGAGCAAATGCTAGAACAGTCAACAACAACCTTTTTCGGCGGCATAGCTTCTTGACTTTTTGAGAAGTTTTCCTCACTTTGTTCCATAGCAAGCTCTGATTTTACTAGAGATTTCGATTGAGGTAGTTCAATTCTAACCAAAGGAAGAGAAGGATTTACTTCCTGAGCAATCTCCATTGGTGGTGGATTTGATTTAACACATAAATTTTCCTTATCATTTTCAGCAATTAGGACTTTCTTTTTTAACGAAGAGCGACGCTTTTGTTGTTGAGGCTCACAAATAACACGCCTATTCCGCAATTTTATTCGCTTAACGTGAACATTGACCAAGCCGCTTTCACATGAGCTTACCTTCAAATCATCTGCTGATTCCTCATAAGAAGTTCCCCAGATAGTTTCTGCTTCCTCCCCAGCAATAAATTCTCTAAGAATAAAGACGTTTAGAAGATTTTTTTTTAACTTAGCTAATTAAACTTACTTTACAGATTTCTTTCCACTAAAACTTATTCTACGTGCCTTGATTTCAGTTGTTGTATCTTCATCTGATGTTTTCTTTTTTAAAATCTGAAAAATTTCAATTTATTTTTTTATAATATGTAATATAGATATTAATTCCTGCCAATAGCACGCACACAGGAATGATTGAGAGTTATAAGTTACTAGGACCTGGTTCTGGTTCTGGATTTGATGGAAGGATTTCATTTAACCACTTATAAGGTGTGTTTTGTTGTGCATTTTCAGGAAATGTCAAACATCTAGCCAACTTTTCACATACAATGCTACACCATCAAGTAAACAGCAAATTAAATTTCACCGTATCACATTCATATCTATAGCTTAATGTGTGTAATATTTGTTAACGTGTGTTAAAATAAAGCGAATTTTATAAGATAAAATTGATAACAAAAAATCTAAAATTATTTTTTTTAAATAAATTTAGAAGATCTGAAAGTAGATTCCTTAATAAGACCTTTGGAGACAAATGTGCTGACTTTCTTCTTGAAACTCCTTTTACTACCGGTTTACCAAGTTCTTTCGGAAAAGAAAAAAGTATAGTTTTTGAGGTGGAATAAGTGCACTACGAAGACCTTTATAACAAATGTAGTACTTCTTGAGACGGTCGTATGTTTCATAGTGATTTCGTTAAGAAAAATTATAAGTTCTAACGTGAATGGGCCTATTGCGACCAGAGATCCGTTGGAAGCCTTTACGAACCTTACGACCGTCTCAACGTGAATTGCCTTTTATAAAGGTCACAGAGTTCGTAAAGATTTTTAACGGATCGTCGATCTTACGAGGCTCATTACGATAGACCGTCTGAATAAAAATCGAATTATTATTTGAAATAACTGAATATATAAAAAAAAATCCAACTCTGAAAAATTCCAACTCTGATAAAGTTACTAGGATTTAAGGTTTTGATGACAAATACTAAGGACAAAATTGTTGTAGGTATTCGCCACATTATTTTTCGACTTCTTATTTACTAGTTGAAACATTTAAATTAAATCACTAGTAAATTAAATCACTTATAGGTAGGTATATGTATCTATTTTACAAATCTTGCCTAAAACGTATGTATATGGGGAGAACAGGACATCCACAGAATTTAGGAAGTGGTTCTTCCTCATCCCGTTTATGTAGTTTGTGCAAAAATAAGTCGAGTAAATGCCAAGTTTCGTTGCATTCTTTTATCTATAATACATAGCAATGTGTAATCTGTTTACGATACCAAAAACTTACGACCATTTCATGACCAGTACCTATTTTGCAAATCTGTTTGGTTTCTAAACAATTATTAAGGAAGGATCTTTTATAAGATTTATTCATGAGACTGACCAATTACAAAGCATTTATCTGACACCAATCAAGGCAAGAACTATCGATAAACATCAAGTGAGGCCCCGATTGATATCCAACAAACTGGTGAATGAACGACAATTTGCTGATTGATTTGAATTTGAAAGCAACAGAGTGAATTTCTAATTGTTGAACATTAAGGGTTTCCCATATGGTATTTAAGCTGTTATCCTGGGTACCACAGAAGTTTAAATTCTTTAAAAATCCTTCCAAAATAGAATTTTAAGTTACCAAACGGACTTATAAAACCATATTTATATACATTTGTCAAGAAAAAGTCTCAAAAATTCTTAAATACAAATTTAAATGTAACTACTAAGCAATTAATGAGTGCGTCAGTTTTCTGAGGTTTTTCCGACGGATTGCACAAGGGTAGTAGAGATTGCGAGGCCATAAAGTAAATGCATCCTATGGGATATGCATTCATCGTAACAACAAACGAAAAGAAATTTTAAAGGCACAGTACAAAAAAATTACAAAAAAAGGTTTTACTCACCGAATTTCTTCTCTTTTTGATCGGTTCCATATTCTGTCTTTTTTAATCCATTAAAGTTATTATGTTTTAAATATATTTAATGCGATTTTTATTGTTTATATTCAATTGTTTAACCAAGCTAATTGGCACTTTTAAACAAAAATTTATATTTCCCTTTGAAACTGTTTTTTTTTAAATATATTTTGTGGCGGAATGGTGTTAAGACTGGGAAAATGTCAAACATGTAGTTATCGGTTATCGATGTTATCAAATCTGCGATTGTAGTAGATTTAAAATTTGAGGATATGTTCATACTTTTTCAAAAATTTATTAGCCTTGTTTTTTCTTGCAAATCCATATAAAGTCGTAAAAACGACTTCAGGACAACAAACAAGCCTATCACTTACCCCTATTACACGCCAGCATTGAAACACTTTACCGATAAAGCAATCCGATTCTGTATGGGCATTTACACACCCATATGTCGGTGTGAGGCTGTCAAAAGTCAATTATCAACAATTTCCATTTGGACAACAATTTTCTTATTTTTTATTATTTCTAATAAAACATTCACTTGGGAATGAAGCCAGATACATTTGTCGGTTTCTGCCATAGTGAATTATCCTTTAATTTCACTTAGATAAACAAACACTGATTATGCCACAGTATAACAAATGTAGAAAATTATTCCGTTTAATGAAATAAAATTAAATAGAACCATAGAACTTTATTTCAAGTAATTGATATGTAAATTAAATAAATTCCAATTATTGGATTTGGATTTCAATATATTTGAATTAAGAATTAAACGTCACGAAAAAGGAATAAGGATTTGGATTTCCGTCACACATATAATAAAGCCCTTTCACACTATCTCAGGACGAGTATAAAGAAACGTCAAAAATGTGGAAACATCTGCCGCCATCCGAATTTAAATTAATACGGGTATTCATGCAATGGCGTAAAGTCGTTGTAAACGTCACGTAAACCTGTCAAATTTGTATGAAAATTTTACTTGGAGCAAAATAAAATAATGGGTCTCTGTCAACATATCCGTAGGAAAAATCCCAGTTTTGGGAAACTTGGTGAAAATCTAAGTTACATAAAACAGACATGTTTGCTTTTAAAAGATGTAATTTCACCTGTTATCGGGGGACGTATGTGGAGCCGAGGTAGACAAAATTGCTGAGGTTGGGAAAATTGAAGAGTTATCGATCTTTCTTCTTTGCGTTTTTTCTCATTCTTCGAGTTAACAAACGTTATTTCATTTAACAAAGTTAACATCTATTAAAATTTGCAGTGTTTAAAAGCATCTTCGCAACCGAAAGAAAAGCAAAGACTGCTTTTAGACGACTGCAATTTCTATCCGCAATTCTCTTTTGAGTTTCTTTCCGATTGCAGCATCCATTTAAACGCTGCAAATTTTAATACCTGCAATTTTTGTTAAATGAGAAGGAAATAATATCTCCTCACTCTTTACTCCGCTTATGTCTCAAACAATAAGAAAAAGCACAAAGAAGAAATAGCGATAACTCTGCAATTATTTCAACCTCTGCAACTTTGTCTACCCCGGACACCGCATACGTCCCCCACCTACATGCTTAAAAATTGCAAGGATAATTGCAGCATATTTGCAGCGTTTAAAAGCAGTCAAAAGAGAAACGAAACTTAAAATTGCTGACGTCAAAAGCAGTCTATACTGAAGTACCAAATGTAGGCGTGGGCTTAACTAAACTCTACAAATGCTAAAACTAGTACAATTAAACAAAAAACTCATAAAACCGCCATATTGATTGTGTCAAAGTGTGTGTGTGTTTTATGTCCCCTCTCTCTTTCTGATGATCAACTACGACAAGAAGACCGTCAAATCGTGCGTGTGCGGTTAAAATAAATTTCATTTGCAAAATCCCCGGTGATATTTTTATTTTTTGCAAAACTACACGTTTCCTTTCTTATTAAATTGTTAAGTTCAGGACTATACAGCTAAATTTGCCTAGCTATCTCTAAGGAAAGCCTTAATCCACAAAACTAAACTGAAAACTCAACAGAAAGAAGGCGCTCCCCCCCAAATAAAAAAAATGGTAAGTTTGCACAAATTGTTAATTGTATGCCTCGCCTCGTGAATTCCGATAGAAGCGTCGTTTGATTATTTTTTTTAATAATCACTAAATGGGGGAACAAAGTAGCCCACGTGAAGGCGAACTCTTAAAATCTAAGCCACCTCAAAATCTTTGCATATTCAATTTATATATAAAATCAATGCTTTCTTATTGCCAATTGCATTTGCCGGCTTCTGTTCTCTCAAACGCTTGGGTGGAACAATTGTTTTTCCTATTAGAACTATTCTGATTCTGAGACACGTTATCCTCTTATTCCAGTCAGAAGATATTGCAATGGAAAACAATATCACACCGGTGAAGAAGATCAATGCCACAACGACGACGGCGAGCGCCGACGAAATGACATCCCGGGACTACTACTTCGATTCCTATGCCCATTTTGGCATTCACGAGGAGATGCTTAAGGATGAGGTGCGAACCATAACCTATCGCAATGCAATGTACCACAACAAGCATTTGTTCCGTGGAAAGGTAAGTGATTCCCCTAGACGTGTAGTAGTTTTTTATTTGTCTAATCGATTCCAACCTCGAATTACACGCGATGCGCAGGTGGTGCTCGATGTTGGCTGTGGAACTGGAATTTTGTCAATGTTTGCCGCAAAAGCTGGAGCTGCCAAAGTAATTGCAGTTGATTGCTCGAATATCGTCGAGTATGCCCGCCAAATTGTGATTGACAATAATCTCACAGATGTGGTTAAAGTGGTCAAGGGGAAAATCGAAGAAATCGAGCTGCCCAACGGCATAGAAAAAGTTGACATCATTATCTCCGAGTGGATGGGGTGAGTTTAGATATTCGATATAAATTGTGTTCAATTTTATATTATTGAAAGGCCACGTAAATAATATTCCTTAAAACAATAAGAGTTCCAATAAGAATCTGTTTTTGTCAAAGATTTTTGCAGTAGATTTAGATTTAGATTATTTTTAAGAAAACGTGTAGTTGAAATAGGTAAAGTTGATAAGTTAATAACTGTTTAAATAACTTTAACAAGATACCTATGTATAAAAGTTTTTGAAATGATGGTATATTAAACCGCCCCAAATTAAATAACAAAACTGTAGCCTTACTTCTCTTTCGTCTTCAAAATATTTGTTATAGTATGATAACTTGGGCGCCGAAAATTGATAACGGATTTTTGTAGAAGGGTCAAATAAAAGCATTTTTTACTATGGGAGGGGGGGTTCTATCTTTCAAAAAATTTGCATTCAAACTCAAAATTTTGATATAAAAAACGCAACAAAAAAATCATTATGTAGCTGTTGACATTGGAAATAGAGAGCACATTCAAAGTTCTTTAAATGCAAACGAAATTTGGCATACACCGAACATCGCACATACCCCGAATCCTGTAGTGAGCCCAAGCTGGGGGGCAGCATGCAGCTGGCATGCTGGCAATGTCAGCAAATTAAAAATAATAATAATAATAAAAATATCTCAAAAAAGTAGTATCAGTAATTTTCAATTTTCTCAAAAACTAGAAGACAGCTTTCTGTTTTTTGTGTTCGATTCAGAATTGATATGAGCATTGACCACAAAAAGAAAATTTAGTTTTCCGTTTCTCAATTTTGAGAAAAATTGATCCGAAATTTTTTTTTTTTTTTTAGTTTTTTTATCTAAATTTTGAGTTTGAATGCAAATTTTTTAAAAACTATTGACACAAATGTAGGATTAAAGAACAGACTTCTGGCTTTTAAAACCGTTATTGTTTTGCATTTAAAGTATTGTCGTTGTTTTTAAATATTTGGTTTTCCATTTAAGTCGTTTTTTTTCGAAAATCGCCCCTACCACCTAAACGGGGCGATATAGACCCCCCCTTCGCTAATAAAAAATGTTTGCATTTGACCCCTCTAAAAAAATCCGTTATCTATTTTTGGTACCCAAGTTGTCGTACTCGTGCCGTTATCTCTGCCTAAATGTTTCGTTAGATTTCCGATTTGGACAATACTCTACGACTTTTGAGGTTAATAATGTTGTTTCCTCGTCAGAAAATTTTTTACATAGTTTAAATGTTGCACACAATAGTGAAAATTATTCCAATGCTTTTAAGTGACGAGAAATTGGTCGCAGAATTTTAGGGAGACATTTTGAAACTGGTCAGTAAAAAAATGTTTGGTTCACTTAAAAAACTTGTATCTTGAGTTCTATTAATTAGATTGTCAATTGAATAGCTTAGGTCATTTTACACTGCTTTTGCTTGCGCTCCTCATTTTAATAAGCGAATTTCCCGATATTCTGGATAACTGATTTTAAAAAGATTTTTGTCAGTACTCATTATTTGATACTAGACCGTGATGTAATTGGTTAGTGCCTAGGACTGTAAAAAAAATATATTTTTTGCGAGAAATTGACAAATCCTTCAAGAGTTGTCTTTTTTCATGAAAAATTGGTCTGTTTAGTATATTTTTTAAGAAAAATGTGTAAAACCTGTCAAACTTTGAAAGAAGAAGAAAATAAATATTCTCAGAAGGGGAACATTTGCAAAAAGTTAAAAAAAAAAAAACTGACTGAAACCACTTTTGGTATTAAATGCCACTTTTTTTTTACAACACGGTCAAACGATGACAGATCATTTTGAATCTTGTAATTTTTAAATTGTTAAATTTGGATAAACTATAATAATAATAACAGAGTTTCTGGAACCATCTCAGCTTACGCCAAGAGTACCTATCTCTGCATTGCAGGAGATTAGGCTCTGATGTGTGCCCTAGATTCTAAAAGACTCAATGTATGAGGTCAGACAAACCTTTACAAATAAAACATCTATGTATTAATAATCACAATTTTGTATATAAAAAATAAGTTTATTTTTAAAAACATTCACACTTAGCTCATTCTTTAATTCATTTGGAAGCCTATTAAATGAATTTATCCCCATATACGTTACTGAGCCCTGAGTGCTAGTTCTGTTACACCTATTGGGTCTCAGATTTTCATTATTGCGTAAATTATATGGTTGCACTTCTCCAACGTTGATAATATTATCTTTTAAGTACTCCGGAACCATATTATTTTTCATTTTATATATTAATAACATCGCACTATATTTTAGTCTCTGTTTAACACTTATCCAATTTAAAACATCCAACATTACTCTTATTGGGGTGTAGACATTCACTCTCAATATTATTCGTATTGCCTTATTCTGCAATAATTGAAGCCGATTTACTATTTCTTGTGACAACCATACAAGAGAGTTGAGCATAGAACTATAGAACTACCGATTGCAACACGTCGAATTTGGCCGAAGGTGATTTTAAATTAAGACGACGAATACCAAAATGAAACTAACATCTGTGTATTTGACAAAAAGAAATCCATGTAGCATAAATTTGCAAGTTATTAAATGTAGAGGAAATTTTTTGCTCTCTCGTTGCATCTTTTTGAATTAACATACACAAATTTTATAGAATTTGTGACAATTTTTTGAAAATTTGTGTAATTTTGGTTTCACGTTGTTTCTTGTGTAAGAACATTTTTATTATAGCGAGAGCTTATCGATCTGACCTAGAGTGTATGTATTTAAAGTATACTTGTGTACAAAAAGAAAGAACATTTTTAACTTTTATTATTTTTGCATTTCTTTTATTCACTCAGTTAACCATTATATTTTTTTTTCAGTTATTGTCTGTTTTATGAGTCGATGTTGGACACAGTACTATACGCGCGTGACAAATGGTTGAAGTCTGACGGTATGATGTTCCCCGACCGTGGTACACTTTACATTACCGCCATTGAAGACCGTCAGTATAAAGATGAAAAAATCAATTGGTGGGATGATGTCTACGGTTTCGATATGAGTTGTATTCGAAAAGTGGCAGTCACAGAACCACTTGTGGATGTAGTGGATCCCAAACAAGTAGTATCCACATCGTATATGGTCAAAGAAGTTGATCTATACACAGTAAAGAAAACAGATCTTGAGTTCTCTTCACCTTTTAATTTAATAATCAAACGCAATGACTTCGTGCAGGCATTGGTGACGTACTTCAACATTGAGTTTACAAAATGCCACAAGCGCCTGGGATTCAGTACATCCCCCGAAGCAACATACACACACTGGAAACAAACCGTTTTCTACCTCGATGACTATTTAACAGTTAAGAAGGGCGAAGAGATTCAAGGAACTTTCAAAATGAAGCCAAACGAGAGAAATAACCGTGATTTAGATTTTACTATCGATGTTAATTTCAAGGGCGAACTGTCAGATGTGCATGAAAATAATACATACAGGATGCGCTAAAAATGTACCAATACAAACTAAAATAAAGTAAAAACAAAAAAAAAATAAAAAATAATTGCAGTCTGCATCGAAATTGATATACAACCAGCGGTGAAAACAAATACCTATTTGCCAATTTATTGTTTAAAAACAAAACAAACTAAACTTAAACGCAACCGCTGGCTACTTCCGTCGTCGCCGTCGTTTAAAAATTAAACGAAATTCAGCTAAATACATACATTTTAATTACATTATCCATTATCAAACAAGACTTCATTTTTTTTATTAGAAATATTTGTATGTGTTCCAATATAACTGTGACAAACCGTGTAGAACCATATTGTTTGTTTCCTCCATTTATAAAGGATCTTATTATCTCAGAAAATAAAAGAGAAGTAAATCAATATCTATAACTTTTAATTTTGAAATGTAATTTATAAATACAACAATTTTATGGGAGAGACATCAGGGTGACAATGAATGTTAGCTAAGAAAATGATGCTTTGTATTAGATATTTTATATATATCAATGAATGAGAGAAATTTACATTTAATAAACGATAAAGAATAAACTGTAGTTCGTACGCAACAACAATAGTTTGTATAAAATTTATTTTCTTATTATCGAAAAAAAAACAGTTTTGAATTTAATCTCTTTAAAAACTTAATTGAATTGGAAGATTTTACCCATGCGACTTCAGAAAAAAATAAAGTTGCTTTAGGTGCTTAATATAGCTTTCATCGAAACTCATTGGGCCTTACCAATAATCAGATTTAAACACGACTTAAATATTCAAGTAAAATGAACCATAATGGTATGGACTGTAAATTATAATGAACCATACTCATACATCACCATGTTAATTCATATTTAAGAGTCCGTATCATGGTAATGTTCATTATTCAGGGCATAGAGTACCTATATTATCTAGAGAACCGACTCGTACCCCCCTTGCCTAAAACACCCGCAAATTTTATTTGAGCACAGTAAGAGAACACTCCAAATTCCCTGTCCGTGAATTCGTGTGAATTTTAGATATAGCGCATCTCTCTTCAAATTTCTCTCCCCATCTTTTTAATTCTGAAAGATACACACAAAAATGCGAACATTGCTGAAAAAAAGAAAAGAAAGACGTGCACGCAGGCGTTGTTTCCACCATCGCAGCTCCGATGTGACTGAGGGTCGGTGGGTTGGGTTTTGTGTTTTGTTTTCATCTCAGTAAAAGAGAGATCAAATTCCAGCGATGGACTTTTTTTACAAGAAGTATGAACATGGTTTATAATGCAGTTTTAAAAAAAGTATTTCATATCTGGTGGGAGAACTGAACACTGAGCAAAACTGAGCCAATATCCATTAAATTATCACTATGTTAGTGCGATTCCATTAAAAATGCATTCGGCAACTAACACATATTCAGCCTTGTGGAGGAAATCCTCTCAGTGCAGCTTGTAGGGTGAAAGAGAAAAAGCCCTGAAGTCGGTTCTCTAGATAATATAGGTACTCTATGATTCAGGGTCTACTTAAATATTTAATTCATTGTCATACCATGAGTTTCTTTCGGATTGCAGCATCCATTTAAACGCTGCAAATTTTAATAGCTGGAATTTTTATTAAATGAGAAGGAAATATCTCTTTCCACTCTTTATATACTCCGCTTGTGTCAAACAATAGGAAAAAGCACGAAAAAGAAAGAGCGATAACTCTGCAATTATTTCAACCTCTGCAACTTTGTTTACCCCGCCACCGCATACGTCCCCCGCCTACGTGCTTAAAAATTGCAGGGGGTAATTGCAGCGTTTAAAATCAGTCTAGCTATAATTTTTGTTAAATGAGAAGGAAATATCTCTTCACACTCTTTACTCCGCTTATGTCTCAAACAATAAAGAAAAGCACAAAGAAGAAAGAGCGATAACTCTGCAATTATTTCAACCTCTGTAACTTTGTTTACCCCGCATGCGTCCCTCGCCAACGTGCTTCAAAATTGCAGAGGGTAATTGCAGCGTTTAAAAGCAGTCTCTGCAATTTGTTCAACCTCTGCAACTTTGTTTACCCCGGCCACCGCATACGTTCCCCGCGAACGACGTGCTTAAAAATCGCAGGGGGTAATTGCAGCGTTTAAAAGCAGTCTGAAATATTGCAATCATAGGCAAATTTTCGTTGGCTTTTAGACATGTTTGCTTATGCGTATTATATTTAGGGCTTTGATTTTTTTTAACACTTTTTTTCACTTCACTTTTAATGAGTTGAGTTTTTTTTTTATTTTCTTAAAAAAAATCATATGATTTAAAAGACGCGCGTGATTGTTAACCAATAGCTAGCGCCGCGGCATTGCGTCGCGTTTCGATTATGATTAAACAATCGATATGTTTCGATATCTTTATGTGTCAAAGAAGCGTCTGTCAAAAATTCATTTGTTTTGGCGGGAATTTCGGGAGTTTAAACGCTTATGGGAAACTTCTTGTAAATTTTTGATAACCGATTTACTTTGAATAGAATAGTTAAATTATTTACAAAAAAAAGACAAACCTTAAATTTACCATATATATTATAAAAATTAGGTCTGTTTTATTAGTTTTCTATTAATCACCTCTACAAAATGGAAGGATTCGATGAAGCTGGTGTGTTTTTCTCCGACAATTTTGGTGGAGGGCCGCAGGATGGAAATCACATAAATTTGCAATCGCTGAAGAAAAAGTACAAAGAGTTCATTCGAACATTCAATGAGGACAATTTCTTTTACAAATACAGGTAAGGGTTTAATTAGCTAATTAAACGCGTCATTGGAATCGAATATATTCTAGAGATACACTGAAGAGAAACTACCTAAATTGTCGTTACTTCCTCGAGGTCGAAATTGATGATTTAGCTGGATTCGATGAAACCTTGGCTGACAAACTATACAAGCAACCCACAGAACATTTGCAAATATTTGAAGAAGCAGCCAAAGAAGTTGCGGATGAGATCACAGCTCCAAGACCTGAGCATGAGGAGCACGTACATGATATACAAATATTGCTCTCGTCAACAGCAAATCCCAGTAACATAAGAGAACTCAAATCAGACTGTGTTTCCAAATTGATTAAAATAGCTGGAATAATTATATCTGCTTCGGGAATCAAAGCAAAAGCCACCAGCATGTCTATTCAGTGCCGATCCTGTGGAAACGTAGTTCCGAACTTGAAAGTCAACCCCGGCCTGGAGGGATACGCAATGCCGAGAAAATGCAATACCGAACAGGCGGGCAGGCCAAAGTGCCCCTTGGACCCGTTCTTCATAATGCCTGACAAATGCAAATGTGTAGACTTCCAAATATTGAAACTACAAGAGCTGCCCGATTTTGTTCCGCAGGGTGAAATTCCTCGGCATTTACAGTTGTTTTGTGACCGATCTCTGTGCGAAAGAGTTGTTCCCGGCAACAGAGTACTGATTCAAGGAATCTATTCAATTCGCAAGGTCGGTAAGCCAAGTAGGCAAGATGGACGAGAGAAGGCTGTAATTGGAGTGCGATCCCCTTACATGCGTGTGGTTGGCATTAATGTCGATACTCAGGGTGTTGGTGCAATCTCCAGGTATAGCAACATTACATCCGACGAAGAGGATCAGTTCAGGCGAATGGCTGCCAGTGAAGATATCTACGAACGCCTGTCAAAATCTCTGGCTCCCAGTATCTTCGGATCTGCAGAAATTAAAAAAGCCATTACTTGTCTGCTTTTTGGTGGAGCTCGTAAACGGTTGCCAGACGGTCTTAACCGTAGAGGTGACATAAACGTCTTGCTGCTCGGTGATCCTGGTACAGCAAAATCACAGTTGCTGAAATTCGTCGAAAAAGTCGCTCCAATCGGAGTTTATACTTCGGGTAAAGGTTCAAGTGCCGCCGGTCTGACCGCTTCGGTGATGCGAGATCCTGCAACGGTAAGTTAAATATCGAATTCAAATTTTCTAAACAACTCACTGAACTTTCAATTGTTTTGTAGCGCAACTTTGTTATGGAAGGCGGAGCAATGGTACTCGCTGATGGTGGTGTCGTATGCATCGATGAATTTGATAAAATGAGAGAGGATGACCGTGTCGCCATTCACGAGGCAATGGAGCAACAGACTATTTCGCTTGCAAAAGCTGGTATAACCACCACACTGAACTCACGTTGTTCAGTATTGGCCGCTGCCAACTCCATATTCGGACGGTGGGACGACACCAAAGGCGAGGAGAACATTGATTTCATGCCAACTATATTGTCACGTTTCGATATGATTTTCATTGTCAAAGATATCCACGACGAAGCACGAGATATTACCATGGCTAAGCACATCATAAACGTGCATTTGGCGTCAAATAAAGCCGGTCCCGATGTGGAGGGAGAAATTCCCTTGTCGGTGTTCAAGAAATACATTCACTACTGTCGTACCCACTGTGGCCCAAGGCTGAGTGAAGCAGCTGGTGAGAAATTAAAGAGTCGCTACGTTTTAATGAGAAGTGGTGCTGGAGCGCAGGAGAAGTCAGCGGACAAACGAATGAGTATTCCCATTACAGTTCGTCAACTGGAGGCAATTATTAGGATTTCCGAGTCTTTGGCTAAGATGCAACTTCAGCCTTTCGTTTCTGATGCACATGTGAATGAAGCATTGAGATTATTCCAAGTTTCTACACTTGACGCTGCTATGACTGGAAGTTTATCAGGTGCTGAAGGTTTCACCACAGAAGAAGACCAAGACATTTTAAATCGTATTGAGAGACAGCTTAAAAAGCGTTTTGCTATTGGCACTCAAGTTTCTCAGTTAAGCATTGTTCAGGTAAAAAAAAAAAATCAAAAGCATAACCCCTCCAAAAATATACATATAATATAAAATGATTTTTTTTCTTTTTAGGACTTTGTACGCCAGAAATACGAGGAACGAGCAGTAATGAAAGTAATTAATACGATGATTCGACGAGAGGAAATTCAACATCGTATGCAGCGAAAAATGTTGTACCGTATATCTTAAGTTTTTGTGTTTTGTTGAAGAAATAAAGGTTTTATTCCATTTTTTAATACAAATTTTTAAAACTTTGTAAAGTAAACCAAGAACACAAGATATGGGATACTAATTAATGGGGTAATCTATGGGAAAGAAATGATTGCTTTTGACAATTCTTCATCTGATATTCTTAAAAAATGTGCCTGTATGATAACTTAAATTTTCAACAAGTTTTCCAAAAATAAGTTTTTTTACCAATGAATTTTGCCAACTAATTGTGAAAATTTGTACTCATATTTTAATTGAAACGATTTACCTGGGCCCTACTTTTTCCGTAAAAAAAATGGACTCAGCCCTATCGTCAATTTAATGGGAATTTTTTTCTCCGAAAATAAAAATACCGGGCAAAAAATGTTTCCCATTGCGAATCTCCCACGAAATGATTATTAACGATAGCTACTTTGCTGAAAGGAATATTTCCCTAATATTTTCGAAAATACCGAATATCCCAAAATGAGAAATTTCTTTCTCGATAGGCCTGATTTTGGAATAACGGATAAAAACGGATTACAATATTATATTTTTAGTTTTCGCATTTTAGTTTACTTCATTTTCCAGAATAGCTTTTGCTTTTAAATCCTTTTAATTAATAAAATTTAAGTCGAAGTAGTCCGTAGGGTGCCGGGTCATGGCCGAAATTGGAACATTAATTCCTATATCTTCCAATCGGAAAAATATTGGTATACCCATCGCTACATGTAAGCTTATGCTTAACCAAGTCATAGGTGTGATTACCGGACACTGTTTAAAGTCAAGCACGCAACGAGGCTTGGAGTATTTTCCAATGATTTTTGCAGAAGCTGTATTATAAAGAGGAAGAATCGATTCCTCACCTTCCTTGTACATGTCCTATTCTATCTAAAAGAAGTAGGCTCCACCTAGGAGAATCTAACGATCCTAGTGATCTGGCAAATCATGACATCAGTAGTCTTGTACGTTTCGTAAGAAACTCTAAGTGGTTCAGCAAATAGGAAGGTTCCTTGATTCTTGTGGTATCACAATGGGCCAACCTATAGTCTGAGTGTGTGAAGCTTCCCTGCTGACAGCCACATAAACCTAACCTAACATAGTCCGTAGGTACAAGATATAAAAATCGAATTGTTTTTTATTCTTTGAGGAACAATGAAATACAAAGATCTGTTAAATATATTTGTATAATTATATTTTTGTATGCTTTGAGAAAAAAAATTAAATGCAAAGTCCAGGTTGTTACAATTTATTACTAAGATTAGCCTTTAAAAGATTAATTATTGAAATTAATGATTTTAAAAAGTTTAGATGAAAATATTTGTCTAATTAAGATTGGATAGAAGCAGAGATATAAAAGTGAGACAAATAAAGGGTATTTTAGTACCGTTAGCGTCGTGTTGCATTAGGTCTGTTTCTTTACTCGCCCGAATGATCCCGTGGTATCCCGAATCTACCCAAAATTTGTTTCTTTACTTTTATCTGCCACAAAAATGCCAGAGTTTTTTAAAATTTATTTCATTTTCCCTCCAGTTTTTGTTTGCTTGCCAAACTACTGATAATTTCTGCTGTCAAATGTGACGTCGAGAAGCAAATCAGAAACATCCCAAATACCAGAAACAATTCAGAAATTCACAAAGGCGTTTCTTTACTTTTCATTTCTGGTCAAAACATATCTTTGTTGCCGTTCGTTCCGATTATTTTTAGACATCACGGAATCTAATTGCCTTTATGTTGATCAGTCGAAATTCCGTGTCTGTATGTATCACTCGTCACTTCTTAGGATTTAGTTACCTGCAATTAATTACTAGAAATTGTAGAAATTAAAACAGATCAACTTGATTTTACCTTATATATTAAATGCGTTTAAATGATTTTTTTTGTTTTGTTTGTATTTTTGGTTACATTCAAATAATTTCATAAAACATTAATTCACGGTTGTTTATTTGTATTTTGACTTTTGATTTGTATACATACATTTATATAAATATCTGTAGATAGATGTTCATATATAAGAAATAACACAAATAATATTTTTTTTTAAATTCATCTTTTATTTCTCATTCCTCTTTATTTCTACTAAGATGTCAGTTTTCGAAATGAAAAGTTACACCGTGTGTACATGCACAATATTTTTTTTATATATAAATCCACTCCTTATTAAATAATTTGTTATGTTTTTTGTTTTGTTTTTATCAGTTACAATTATTTTTATTATTTAATCTACAATTCATTATCAGTTATATGGGTTCAATTGTTTTTTTTTTTTTTTAACTTAACTTTATATTTATGGCTTATTTACTAAACATTTTTTCTATAGCCAAACGCACAGCTGCTAAATAATAATTAATAGGTACGAATAATATAATTAATAGAATAATAACTATAACGATTTTTTATTTGCTTGTATTTTTATTACAAATTTATTATTATTTATCGCCCGGTATTTCAATTTATTTGACATGTTTAATGTGTTTTATTTGAAAACGAATAAAAATTATTCAAACTAAACAATTAATTCTTATTCATATAGAATTTATTAATTTGTAATAACTATATTTTTAGAGCAAGTTAAATGAATTAAATGAACAACAATAAAAAAAAAAAACTAAAAATATCTTCGATATAAGCACAAAATGCAAAAAGGCAACAAAGGGTGGTCAATATATTATTTCTTTTAATTTATATTAAATTTTCCACTCGATAATGAAAAAAAAATGTTAAATGAATAATATTAAAAAAGAAAATGGAGTTGATTTTGTTTTATCTTATTGAAGCTTTGCTTTACTTTAAGCTTTGTTGTATAAAAAATAATATATTTCCTTTCCACTGTTTTATTGATTTTTATTTTTGTTTTGTAATCTATTTGTTTTTGTCCTCTTAAAAATGTCGTTTTACTAACTGATTGACTACGAAATCAGAAGAAAACTTAAAGCTAGTGGTGTTTCGTATGAATTTGCAGATGGTTCGAGGTAAATTTTATTTTCGAAAAAAATGTGACTACTTGATTTTTGTTTTGCTGTCGCATTGAGAAAACAATGAAAAAACGTTTTATTTTTGAACATAATGATTTTTTTATCGAAAAAAAAATATTTTTTTTAAAGTTAAATCAGTTTTGTTTTTTTTGTTTTATTTTAAGATACATATTTTAATAGGTAATTTATTTTAATTTAATCTAAGTTATCCTGGAAAATTAATTTTATGTAACCAGGTGAACCATCGAGGGGCGTCGCGCAGAATGGACATACTGCCTGAAAGCCATTTGTTCCATGTGGTATATCTACGTTTGCCCAGTATCTAAAATTAAAAAAAAAAAAAAAAAAAAATAATAAAATTATTAAGTAATATTATATTTAAAAACAATATTTATGTTTATAATATAAAACAAACAAATTCAAAAATGACACATTATTAAATTGCTTAAAAAATTTGGTATTACAAAAAAGATTTTGGTGGTTGCAAGAAATATGTACGTAGTGTTCAAAAAATTTTTTCGACAGAAAACAGACAAACATATATGAATGTAAGGACTTAGAATGTTATTAATCCGAATGGTTCATTTATAAGTGGGTTAGTTTATTTGACTTTGGTTCTTTAGATGTGAAACATTTTTTTAATAAAAAACAAAACACTTACTTGACTGTTTTTTCTGTAGCCATGTGACCACATGGATTAAATGCATATGTTGGTGGTCCAGAATCCACATAAAATGCAGGCTCTAAACCCATACATAACGTAACTACAGGTCCTAATTCTAAGCACATGGGACACCTTCTTGCTCCAGTTGATTTGTCTTGTCCCCATTCGTGTTGTCCTGAAATTAAATTTAAAGTACATAACATTTAATGATGAACAAAAATCTTTCAAATTATCTTTTATGCTAACCTTGAACATGACCACAATTTAAATAAACATAAGGCTGGTTACACTGCTCTCCTAAATTTACTTTCCTAGGAATAACTAAAGTGTTTAAGCCAACTGGACACTGTGGTCGTCCGGCATTGATTTCATCGATTAACTTCTCAAGATCTCGCTTTGTCTGCAAGAAAAAAAAAAAAAATAAAAAAAAATAGGTCAAGTTTGGAACAGGTCAAGTGGAACATAAATTAGGTATTCTTAGTTTACCGGTGAATGCTGCAGACCATCAGCTGACCTCCAAAGTAGTGTAGCACCACATAAATCGATAAGTGTGCCATCTTGCAGGACATTTGATTCTTCGTAGATCTAAAGAACCATAAAAAAGCATGTATGTATTTTTTGTAAATTCTGTTTGATTTTATAATTAAATTGACATTATATTCTTACCGGCTGTCCTTTTTGTTGGGCAGACCTAGATTCTCTTAGGCTAAACACATCACCGCCAACCGAACATTCTCGCCATAGGCCGCATTTACCATTGCCACCACAAAACTGACCTTTCGGATGCATTATGAGGACACCGTTTGTTGTGAGGCCATCAATTTCAACGTTGTCCTGCCATTTGGTTGCTTTTTCCTTTATAAAACAAGAAAAAACAAAATTTAAACGCATAAATCAACATGGCCTTTAAAATACAAAGGCGGTTGTGTAACTGGAATTATTCTTTAATGATAAAGGTATTGACGAGGACACAACGATGACTCATTCAACGTTTTCTTTTATGATGTCTATCAAACCCGGATTGCACTGCCAGATGGCTTCAGCAAATAGGTTAAAAGAAAGCCTTTTGATTTGGTTATGATTGCAGACACAAAATGTGAAACAGATGTAATTGTCGTCTTTAAATGTTTCCGATTCTTACATACACTGACAAGCCATCATGTTGCAGAATGTCTACATCTTCATTATAAGTGGGTCATTTAAGGATAGACAGATTTAAAAAAAAATGCCTGTAGGATTAATTCTAAAATATTAATAACAAAATTAACAAAATTATTTTTTTTTTGCGCGCAAGTTGCATTGTTGGTTCCAAGCAGGACGGAGCATCCGCTCTCACAGCTCGGGCAATGATGAAGATTTTAAAAAATCAATAACTACTGTCAGACAAAACTAAATAATACTTACACCCAAGAATATATTTCTGCTAGAGTCAAAGCCGGCTGCAAATATTCTCGCTTTTGATGCTTCACATCTATTGACAAGAATTCTGCATGCAAAACGTGAAATTGTACTTTGCATCACTTTAGCATCTTTCTTATCACCGGGCAGGGTATCCATAACGACAAAATCGATAGGAGATTCTGATGAACGACCAACCTGCAAAAAAAAAATGTAATAAAGAATTTAAAAAATGTTCCCTAATTAAAGACTTAAAAATACATTCATAATATTAATGAATTCGATTTCCCAGATTTTATCAGACAGAATTATACCCAATTTCTGAGGAATGTGTTCTATTCAACATCAGCTGACAAATTAAGCTCCAGTCAATTGTTAAAGTTCATAATGGAGATTCATTATACAATTGAATAGATACAAAATTTCTCTAATTTGGATGTTGCAATGCTCCTTACATCTGCAGAGAAGAAGAGCCTCTCAAAATAACTGAGTTTGATAATCCACACACGGTAAAAACTTGTTTTTGGAGTCCACTTCCTAGGTTTATAGACTAAATTTGGCAAATGCTAATTCAGAATAAAAAAAAAAACAAAACTTCATATCTATTAATGTAGTTTTGAAAAAATAAAAAATGTAATATAATTCCTTAAATGAGGATTGCCCTTTTTTGAAAAAGGGATATTATCTCATCTTCATTTATTATTTGCTTTATGTCACATACTTAGTTAACAGATGTTACCATCAGCCCTGATAAAAAAAAAAAGCTACTTTCACAATTGCATTTACTGACACTCTGGCAACTATTATTATTGTTATTATTAATGAACTTCAAGTATGTGAGACGTGCAAAATCGATGTGTTATCACCTACAAAAAAACTTTAATTGTTTAGTGTTGATTCAGGGATATACCCTTCGTTTTTAAACTTATCTTCTTATCTTCTACGCTGCGATATAAGAATAGTAATAAAAATGAACTTATCTATAAAAATTTACTTGGGGCGCCATTTGGGGCATATTCCATAAAGTGTTTATTTGAATTCTTTGGGATGGGAAAGAGTATTCCACACTCAAATAGATCTATGTACGAGTTCTATGCAATCTTGAAAGAAAATTTAAATTGGATAAGAATATTGATTTTTGTGTCGAAATGGATATAGTATTTCAAATTTTTAGTTGACATGTTGTTTGATATTACACGTGTCTCATAGAATAGTTACATAATAAGTTCAAAGATAGGAAATGTTAACTGAACACGTGAACTTTTTTTAAGCTATCAAATTTGTATTCATACACGATACACAAACTACCTACATAACGTATGTATGTATGTACATTGTACAGTACAATAGAGTATTTTGCCTCAGGGAAATCATTTGTACACATTTTCACCCCCAGTTCAATAAATACCTACATTTTCAGCTTCATAACCCTCAAGTCAAAAATCACAGCTGAACTATGTAGTTTCCTAGAACTCCACTTCATTTGATTAACACTTTGATTTCAAACGGAACGAAAAATCCTTTTCTACTCAAACAACATAAGAAAACCCTTTTCAACCAGCCATCAGAAGTCAAAGATAATAAAGACTGAAATTCAAAGTTAAGACTATAACTACGGTAGAATCAATATTAGCTTTGGATCTATTTTTACTTTAACTGCTGCGGCTTAAATAGACAGTAAGACTTTGACTCTGCATGAAGAAATCAATATCTAGTCTATTGATGGTAATTTGACTTCAATGTGGTCGCTGGTGGTCATGCTTTTTGGTGATATTTAACCAACCCAGAGCCCGGAAACCCAGTGACATAGGTGTTATTTTAAGATAACTCGTCTCCTTCTAATTGGTTTCAAAAAAATCTAAATAGAGACAATTTGAACAGAACAAAGAATAGAAATGAACAAAAATGTTTGTTTGATGAATTTTTAGGATTTAATTATTTTAGTTGAAAGGTTGAAAGGAAAAATCAATAACTGCACTTTCTCTATAATGACAAATTCTTTTAATGTGCATCCAATTGACCACAATTAACTCAAAAATAGAGAATGAATTCTGAGATTTTTGTATCCTTTTTATATTTTCTTTGAATATTAAGTGGGATAATCGACATGCATCACATATGGAAGTCGTATCTATGAGTTTATATACATCGAACTTTTTTTTATTGTAAGGACTTAAAATTATACATTTGTTTAAAAAAATTGTTAATATATTTAAGGATTTCTTTCATTTTTGACAAATTAGGTCTGTTTGTTTACTTCCTAATACTGCAAATTTTAATAATTTTAAGATCAATTTTATTAATATATATGTATGATATGTATGTATGTATATAAACTTTCACAGACTTTAAAATTCACAGGTTTAAAATTGATAGAAATTGGCAGTTTTAGGGAGCAAAAAGTAGACTTGACTTCTTCAAGAATGTTTTTTGGCGTATAGGTAGAAAACTACTTAAATTAAACATTAAAAATGAAACTAGAATAGTGCGAGGAATTCATTACTGAAAGTTCCAATATGATTGAGTGTGTACACATTAAACCCCAAAAATTAAACAAAAAATGTATTCAAAATGTGATTCGAATTTTTTTTTTTTACATTTTAGAATTAAAAATTAAAACATATTTCAAAAACATAAAAAAAAAACTAATTTTCAAAAATATTTGGAACAAAATGAAATCGGATATTATTTTGTGTTGTCGTTAATATAAATTAATCAAATATTGCAGCATTAGAAGAGATAACAACAAAAGGATTATTAAATAAGTGTTTTTCCTTTCTTAAAAACAATATCTTTCCCTTTTTTTCTTGGCAGACACTTTTATATGATTTAATGAGCTAAAAATGAAGAAAAAAATATAGTATACGGGCTTAAGGGTAAATTTAATTATATTTCGGTGTTGTAGTCATTGAAAATTTACAAATAAAAGTATTTAAAGTATTCTAGAATATTTTATTTATGTACAGTTGGTTGATGCTAAAGATCTAATCTGGCTACAGGTCTATGTACTCAATGAAAATTCTACTATTTATTAAAAGGTGTGTTCCTTTACTTTGAAACTCTGTGATTTTCTACTGTCAAAATTCATATAAAAAAGTAAAGTAAATATATAATGGGTCCCTATATTAAAAGAAGATTATTTATTACACAAGTTTCAATAAAAACTCACCTGAAACATATCCGTTTCGGAGTCTTCTTTATATTCTACAATAACAGCCTGATTCCGTGATAACGTGTATGATATCGAATGTTGGTTTGCATCCAGGATGGCTTTTGACGTTTGTGGCGATTGGACTATATAGTGTTTGGATCGTTTAACACCATTGGCTTCTGTGCGTTTGTAAAGTATGAATTTTGAGCGTCTTCTTCCCCGATCACCCTGTGGTAGGTATCCATTGTATCTAAAAAATTATACATTTTAAAAATAATTTAATAGTTAAAAAACTTCAATTCGACGAGACGCACTAAGTCAACAAAAAAAGAGGTAAACTATTTACAACCAGGCTCAACTACTCGTATTGATATAACGGGTGTATTAGAGACCGACAAATTTAATTTTAAATTAAAAAACACAGACAAATGGTTTTAATAGGTATGTTCAGAAAAATGAGACCTCGCCAATCTCCGTTACATGAACAGGATTCTTCAGCTTTGTTGTCAAAATGCAGAGAAAAAAAATTTGGTTTCGCTCGCTCATTTTTTAATGGAGCGAAATCTCTGAGATCTCATATTTCTGACCATGTCTAATATCTATCATCGCTCAAAATGCGAAGATTTTGTTTATTGACATTATCATTTAACCAAAAGTGTGCTTCATCACATTTTAAATGAATTACCCGATAAGTTCACGAATTGAACCGTTTTTTCAAAATAAATTTGCACAATTTACGAACGTTACATTAGGCAAATGAGGTTATTTCGTTAAAATAATACAAATTCATATTTCGAAATGAAGTAATTTCAACCAAATTTGCACTAAATTTGATTTGAAATTACGTGAAAACTTTATGAACACACCCAAATTGAATGCATTCAAAGTGGAAACCCATGAAAATGACAAAAAAAAAACAAAGCTGTCAAATGAAATTAAAAAGTTTCCTATGAAAACACTTTTTCAGTAATTTACTAAATTACATCATTTTGGCTCTTATAAAAACGTATTAATGATGAATTGCCAAATTAAACTTCCCTCAAAACCACCACGAACGGTCAAATCATATGGAATGATTCAGAGCTTAAAAATATTGAATTGGTATTTGAGATTTTTCATTTCAATCAAATTTGTTTCTATTTTTTGTTCAACTGCGAAGCGTGTTGGAAAATACAAAAAAAGTAAACGCATGAGAAAGGGTTTGTTCTTAAACTATATTCAAAATAGAATTTCATAGATGTAGATGACGCCATTGACGTTCATTTTTGCAGAATAAATAAAAACATGGTTTGCTAGTTAGTTATTTTATTTATAATTTTGACACATTTTGAACAGAATTTTCATAACGTAAATAAACTAAACCAATGGGAAACCGATTTGTTATTTGTTCAAGAGATTTATTATTTTTTTTTTTTTCAGTATGAATTTTCAGAATGAAAATCGAAATTTGTTGAAATTGATCAATTATAACGTACATAATGTATGTGGTACCTACATAGGTGGGATTTGAGAATTATCGCTCTTAAATTTGTATGGGTTCACTTATTTCCCGCTCATATTTTGTTTTGAATCCGTTATTTGATCAGCAAACATCGCTTAAAATAAGCGGAGTAAAGTATGAAGTTAACATCTATTACTAATCGCAATGTTTAAAAGCAACTTTGCAACCGAAAGAGAACCAATGAAAACAAAAAAAAACAAAACGGTACACAATTGCTTTCGTAATAACTGGACACTTTATAGTTCAGTTCAGAGAACTTACAAGTTTTCCTTCGTCACTTTGAACGTGTAAGAAAACTCTTCATTTATTTTTTCTTCTTTGATTCTGGGCGACAGAAAATCCTCGTGCAACGATTTAAAAAAAAAATCATTCTCACTTTTGGATAGCAAAAGTGAGAAAGCAGAGATCTTATAAATAAAAACTGACCAAAAAACATCAAAAGATCGATTTTTTTTGTACACTGCCGATGTTGTATTTGTAATGCATTAAAATATTACTTCCAATAAAACAAGCCCATTGTATAATGCTTAACTTGATAAATTTGCAAAATCGTATTTTTTGAAGTAGTTAAATATTTCATAACGGATTAAAATATGTATACCTATGTAAGTTTATTTGTTTATTCTTTTTACAATATTACACAGCAAAGTTAATTGTTATGAATTTGAAAACTGAATGCTATAGCGTGACCACGTGCCACTATCCTGGCGACATCTATACTTTGCTTGAAAACTATGCAATTACCCCCCTTTATTTTGGAGGAGTGAAGTTATTTTGAGTCCACCACATCCGGTACAATTGAAGTATCGCCCCTTAGTGGCCTCCACATGAGAGTGGCAACAAAACTGGGTCAACACGTGTATTTGCTTTGCTGTAATAGGTTAAAAAAAAAACAACAGACATTTTTTTTGTATACGTTTTTTACGTAACCCCATACCCAAACAAAGGGACAAAAGGTGCTCTTTGTGTAAATATACGACATCTATTTGCTGGTAGAGATAAGAAATTGTGTTCACAATCAAATTTAATAATCGAAAAGAGAACAAAAATCACTAACCAGGGTCTAACGATGTTATGGAACAAAGGTAGGGAAGTGCAACAAAACATTTTTGTTTGCTCTAAAGTAATTGAACTTTAAAAAAATAAAAATGTAGGTACTCTTGAGAAATTGTCTTTATCTAGATGAACGGATGAACAATGGATGACTCTGTATGAGTCGGTGAACTTTTAATTTAATTTAAAACAATGCGCGAAGTTAAATATTTGTCTCAAGTAATTTATGTGATAAGATTAAGATTCCTCATCCTATACAAATAATAATCAGTTTGTATAACTGATAAATTAATATTATGTTCGATGAACTTTTATTTTTATTCATATTTCGACACATTTAAAAAAAAAAAACTTTTCAATGGAGTTTGATGTGGACATACCTACATTTTAATCAATATGAAAGGTTGTTAGATACTCTGTTTTATAGAGCTAATAACCCTCGCCGGTATCTTTAATGAACAAGTTTTATTTTTTAGCACTTCCTTTCCAGAAATTAGAATATTATAAAAAAAATATATAAACAAGTAAGTCATGTTTTTTGAAAACTTGTTCTTTTTCTTTTATTTATTTCTTTTTTAAATTGACTGAAACAATTGTTTATAACTATTCTTTGCATTTACGTTAAACCTTAACAAAATGAAAAAAGATGAATGATAAATGAACGTTAAACACTAAAAATAAAAAAAACAAGAACTTAGAGCCTGATTACACGATTCCTTTTTCCGTTCGTTTCGTCTTTTTGACAGGTACCTGACCCTGTTTAGATTGTGAGTTTTCACTACGTATTGAAGAGTCATGTTGTGTCTACACTTGAAACTGTCAGTCATCCTTGTATCTTTAAACTCTGATGAATTTTTGTGAATTGGAACATTTGATTCTATAAGCAAAGCAAAGTACACGCTCGACGATGATTGATTTCAGTGATCGGACGAGAACCGATTTTCATTTTGAATTTTTCTTTGAACTTATAATATAACGCACTTAAAGCTAGACAAAAATTCATAAAAACTAGCCTACTTAACAATAACTTACTACTAACTTACTGGCCCCATGCGGGCGCTCTAAGTTAAACTATATCTAATATCGTAATACTAATGCCTTTCGGCCTTAAGACTAATTTAATGTTAAAATTCAGTATTGGTTTTATTTTTCATCAAGAAAGAAAGAAAAAAACTTGGTATAGTTACCATCTTTTTTTATTTTTTATCTAAACGAGAACCGATATTTTCATTCTGGTATGATCGTTATCAACTCATTAAAAGTATGTTAACTAAAAACAATTGCATACTTTTAGGTGCATTGATACGAAACTTTATAAAACTTCCATCACAACTCAGTTTATAAATTCTTCTCATAATGCTTTGATTTAAGGGATGAACATTATAATATTCGGTTTAAAATCGGGATTCGTAACTAGCTTCCGATTACGATGGAAAGGGCTGATCATATTTATTACAGAATGCCACTCTTTAAAAATAACACCTCTGTTCGTTTACTTCCCAAAACTTCCAATTTCTAACAATTTCATTCCAAAGTCCTGTCAAATATTATATATATAATTGGACTTAGTTTAGGAAAGTAAGCAAACAGACCTAATTTGAAGCAGATACTTTCAGAGTGGTGTTCGAACTCTTCCATATTTGAAGAATATTCCAGGTATTTTTTTTTGGTCAATAAGTGCATTCACATAAATCAGTCTGTTTGATAATAATCTGCATGATCCAAACTGTAGATCCCGCAGATCAGATGGATTAGTTTAAAATGGGAACGAAACAGGGATTAATTTAATCAGACGTTTTTTTTTTATTTTGTCCTTATTGCAAAACATTGGGAATTCAAGTTAACACTAAGGCGGGCTCTGTATCGAACCTGTTCAACGTTCATGCATTATTTAAATTCGTTCGTTTTGTCCTCAGCTACCATCATTGGAATGACAAGTAGAAAACCCCCTTCCTATGTATAGACATGCAATCTGTTGAACAGTATATACATACATATATTTGATATAGTGGCTGATATTGTCTTTATCCAAACAACATATTATTATTATTATTATTAAGTGGAAATATTAACTGTCGTTTGTATTCTTCTCCAAAAATGTTCTTTCAAAATAATCTACGAATGAACTAGTTATGGAACCACCGAACCTTTATTTACCGCATGCTACCTATACACTTATAACGTGCCCTCTTCAGACTTCTATATTTACTTTACGGATGCACGCACCTTTTATCCTATAGACTTCTTCAACAGCCAGTATATCGCTCTCTTCCTATTAAAATTAGGTTTATAGTTGTAATTTATATCTTAAATTATAATTAATATAGTTGGTTATGAGTTGGTTCTAAAGTTTTTTTTTTTTTAACGAAAGTGTGTTTGTTTATGTAATAAGCAAATAAAGGAAAACATAACTCTTTCAAATGGGAGGGGTCCTGCGCCTGCGCCTGTCCCTTTCTCTACTTATGGTTGCTTTGGTTAACAATTTAATATTCTCTTCCTTATATGACAATCCTCAGGTACACAGCCGTATTCGTTTTAAAGGAAATTTTTAGTTTACTTACAAAGCGATTGCTTGGATCATTTTTTAAATTTATTTCGAATAATACAAAAACCCCTTCTAAATAACTATCTCTTGTATGCATCTTTGGCCGCCTATTAGTACTCGAGAGTCCGCAGATATATTTTGCGAATGTGACTTTTGACATTAATGTTTGCGGTTCGTCTAATAATGTTCACCTTAAATGTCAAAATTTGGGCGACTTGAGTTGTCGCTCTATATTCGATAACTATTCGTTTAATATCACGACTTAATTAAGTTCCCAAACATTTCAACTTGAAACGAATTTTCGACTCACTATTTTTCAAATATATCTCTGGACAATCTGCAACTCTTACTCTTGATTATGACACAGTTTGTATCCTGTACCTGCTCTCTGCCATATATTAGATTGGATCTGCGCCATTTCTACTATATCCTGAAAAATAAAGACATAAGACGTAACGTCACTTCGATAGAAGCTCTAACTAAATAGAATAGAGAGAAGCCTCTTAAATTCATGTGGTATCACAATACACCTTTATCCAAGACATCGGCGCGGCGGCGGCGGCCTATTCCTGGCAGCCATTTTAATCGAAACTTATCTATGATTAGTATTGCCTCGATTTGCTGGCCCACAGAATTCTAACCAACAACAGTTGAGGAATCCAACTAATCATTTTTGATGAATCGAATGAAAAGCTGATTTACTTCCACTTAATAATCTATATTTCAACATTATTGACGCATTCGGACTTTCGACTTAACTTTTAGTTTATCGTCCAACGACCCCAATGAAAACAATGAAAACAATTTCAAAACCTTTGCATAATATGCAACCTTATGAGATAGAGTTTTCTTCTCTTAAGATCGAGACGAAACGATATACCTACGATTGTAATATTTTTTAGAGAGTTTTAAAGAGTTTAAATTTTATATATTGCTGGTTGAAAGAACCCAGCATACCTACCTATAATTAAGATGGAAAGATGCGAAAATTCCATGAAAAACAGTTTTATTTGACGTACCAAGGCAAAATGATTACTGTTTATTTTTATACGAAACTTTTTTACTCACTAGAATCGAAAATAGCCGCATAAATTAATATTTAAAAAGAAAAGCTTTGTGCTTTCATTTCGAATTAAAGGCCATAAGGGTTCCTTAATAAAATAAACTCCAATATATTCTAGATTCTACAGAAACTTCGTTAGTGCCATCAAAAGTTTTATTTATTATTGGAAAGTAACAAATTAAAATTAGTTGGTTCTAATAACTCTTTCTGACAAAAAATAGACTACCCTCAGATCTTTCTTTCTGTGTTTGTCTATATGAAATTATAGGAATTATTCAAACTAGTATAGTGCGGCAAATAAAGTTGCAAACATTTATGAACAATTTCAAAATTTCGAAAAATAATATAATTCTCAATAATTGGTCTTTCGATTCGGTTGTTTTTTTTTTTAAAGGAATTTGTATTTATTATGAATGAAAAAAAAAATCCATACGTAATTATAATTTGATACAATCAAAAAATTTCCTTAATTATTTGTTCTTAATTGTATTTCGATTTGATTCAACCCATTTCTATTGACGGATCAACAATATTGGGCGCATTCACTAATGTAGTGACTACGTAGTCGAAATTCAACTAGCTTTGTGAATGCAAAATTGCACTACAAACGTAGTCAATTCTGAACTGTCATATTAATGACAGATGTAAACACACACGAAATAAGAAACAGTTGTGTTTTGAGAATTTAAATAATCTTTTCTTTTAAAATTAAATAATATCAAATATAAGATATAATATGAGTGATTTGAAAGAAGATGAAATCATAATTATGCAAAATATGTAATTTAATTGTGGTCAAGTTTCATTTTGAATAGTTTGAATCTTTTGTATTTTAACCGAACAGCTGATTGTGAAACGTCAAAATCATTCTCCACTAACTTTGAAGCCGGAATTTTTACACTACGTCGGAGGGGAAATTTCAACTCATTTTGAAGTTGTATGTAGCCAATCAGAATGACTTGACTACGTAGTGACTACATTAGTGAATGCGCCCATTGTTAACATTGATCGTGTACCTAAATGAAATGTAGCGTATACCTACAACACTTTTAACAATGACATGTTTAACTTTATTTTTGACACATCAACAATGGTTAAAATTTTAGAAAAAAAGGAACGCACCACAGATAGATAAGGGAAAATGATTTGAATTCAAAGAGAATTTTAAATGTGACAAATTCGTGTATTTTAATTTTTAATACCACAAGTACACTTGTAGAAAATTTTTGACAATAATAATGTACTCTGGTTTGTAAACAAAATCATGTAACGCGCCTAGTTATTAATGTCAAAATGTCATAGAGTTATCGCGATACTAAGCTGAATTAATGGGAATTCTGTGATTTTAACTCAAATACAATGTTAAAAAGGCATTTACACGATGAAATTTCTAATTATGTATATTAGCGATTAAAGTAAAAACACGGATCAAACGAAATACAAACTACGAATGTATAGACTATATAAAGTTTACTTAAATGCAACACTACCTATTAAACTATAAAGGCCATCTGTAAGTCAATTTGAGAATTTCGAAATAGACAAACTATTCTATATCCCCCTAGGGACACACACACAGCTTATATACACCATATAGCCACAATATACCGATTCAAAAAACTGACAGCAATCAATGCAGCTGCTTGCAATTGATTTGTATGGCGCTTCGCTGGCGATGGATGTTTTTAAAAATAGAGATCCAACCTCAAAGTTTATTCACTTTCCAGAGCCATCAGCCGCAGAACAAAGGTATCAACGTTTCATTGTGTGAGTAGATGTGATAAAGATTCTTCTCTCTCTTATTGTATACCGAAGTTGCAATGTTTGGGGTTTGGGCTCCTCCGATCTCCCATAGTTAATTTTATATACATTAGATACATATGTACATACATATGAATATGAGTCTGTCTATAGATAGTCACGAATAAATACAAACAAATAAACTGATGCGTTCACAAAAAGCATTCTCATAGAAAATACGGGCCAGAGGAACTTTGTAGTTAAACAGGAAACTAAAGAGATATACATAATATATTTGCTTAGATTTTATACGTATATTTTACTGCTGGACGATGAATTTTGTTACTTTTACATACCTAATATTAAATAATTAGTTTGTTTTAGGAGTAGGTACGTGAAGAAAACATTTAGTAACACTCATACATACATACATACGTTGTACCTTACATACATAACGTAGGTACATGGTTGTTTAGTTTTTAATAAAAATAAACATCTATTGAGCTGCAAAATTATTAGTTGAATAGAACTACAGCATACGATGGAATGGGGATCCATCTTTTATATAAAAAGCAACCAGGTAAATAAATAAATAATAATGACCTTTAAATGAGCTATTTTAAAATATGTAGGTTAACCTATATAATAAGAAATTCTGGATGAAAACTGATTCATTTTTCTTATTAATGGATATTTTTCGATTTTAAATTCTGCAGAAACCAGAAATATATGATCTAACAAGAGCTTGTAAGCAGAAATGTCATTATCATATTTTGAAACAAAAAATAACTGATTGAACAAATATATAGCTTTGTTCTAGACCTAGTTTCAAACAGCCTGATTTGGTTCGAAGTCATTCCACACTTCAAAAATTGTGTTATTTCTTGCAAAAGAGAGTAAAACATTTCCCCTTTTTGCAAGTTTAAGTCCGATGAATTTTTTCTAGCTATTTCTGGGCTTAATGTCAAATACCAGGTTGACATCTATCAAATGACAGAATTTTTCAGTTGCATTTAACTATCAATAGGCGTGTTCAGAAAAATGAGATTTAGGGATCTCAGCAATCTTAGTTACATGAAAAGGATTCCTCAGCAAAATTTCTCAGTTTTGCTGTCAAAACTGTGAGGAAAAAAAGTCTTTGAGTGAGAAAAATTTAGAGATCTCATTTTTCTGAACACGCCAAATGTCGACCAAGGGTTGCCCAGGTGTTTATTTTATTTTTATTTTAGTTTTGATAGATAAGCTTATTTTTCATTAAATTATTTGTTTTAACTAATCAAAGTAAAACTATTACTTAAGATGAAAATTAAGATTTGACAATTTGGGTATTTCTTATATTATATTGTTCTTTTTGAAGAAAAACACGCTTAAGCTTTATAATTTAATGCATAAATAACGATTTTTTTGTTTTTATATTAATAATCTTGATATAAGCAGGTTTGTTTATTTTTAGTTACAATTTTATTTTCCTGGGGTTGTGATTCTTAAAAATTTGTGATTAAAAAAAAATTATTTTTGATCTACTTCAACTCTACTCCATTATATTTTTTGACGTTTAAAAAGTTATCCGAAATAGTGCGGAAACCGTTCCAGACATTTTGACAGTGTTTTCTTTCTCTTTGAGAGCATTTCATCCCCACTCTTCAAATTTGACCTTTGAAGCAGATTTAGTGTGAGAAATGTTGGGAACACAGCTAATATAAATACTTAGCTTTTTCCATAGAATAAAGCTTATATTAGACGGTCTACACAAATGATGTCAAATTCTGTCCAAGGTTGTCAAGACGTGTGATCTTCTAAAAAGAATAATGCAAGTGCGTTGGCGGTTACGAACACGAATTTCAAGGTCAACGCGTATAGATCAATTTATTTGAGAGTGTAATTAACCTGTCAACGCAGTTATGACACATCGATAGAATGCTCGTCAAATTTTAATTTTTATTCATCGTCATAACTATTTTTCAATGGAATTGCACAATTTATTTGTTGGCAGATAGACAATTAACTATATTTTGACGTATATTTAATACATATTTCGATCCAAATGTCATCCAAAAGCTTTAAAAACGCATTTTTCCAGAGCAAACAATTTGATCTAAAAACTTTGTATTTTTTAGAGGTTTTTTTTAATCCATCAACATCACCGAAATTTGACAGTTTAATTTAAACGTCGAATTCCGGGAAAAAGTCACATTGATGTTACATTTTAACTTCAAACTGTGGTTCGAAATTATTTTGTCGTTGCTGTGGCCGCCAAACTTCAATTTTTTAAAAATATTTTTCAAAAATGAAAACACGTGTTTCTCTCGTGTAATGTTCCGTTTTTACTAACCCTAAATTGTCAGCTGTCAAATATTTTTTTTTTCTTTTTAGGATTGCCATTTCTATTTTCAGTTAAATTATATCTTTCATTGCATACCAATATTAAATCAAAAACAATAAGGTTAAAAAATTTAATTGAGTATGTGCAAATACTCACCCTAATATAACTAATTCGCCGTATACAACTCGGGGTTTGTCATGTCCATCTGCATCTGGTTCAGCTAGAATGGGTGATTCTGTTCCATCGGTACTGCAAAAAAAAGAAGAAAATTTAACACAATTAAACAATTCACAAAAAAAAAGAAAACAATTAAAGAAAAACATTTCTTTAAGTGACCGCATCACACACAGTGTCAATTCAAGTCAGTCAGTGTAAACTTGGCATAGGTATTTGACCCTCTTTTTCCGTCATAGACGACATCAGACACTTATGCAAACAAAAGGAGGGTTTCTCCTTCTGGTATTTTTTTTTATCTTGCTTCTAAAATTAATATAATAAGTATCAAGTCATAGTGCCAACCAGGCCTTAATGCTCTGCTCTCGCATTTTTGCAATTATGTTTATATTCTGTGCGCGTAAGGTAAACCAAGACGCGACAAGACGACCGACGACGACGTTCGTTGGTTAGTTTGGTAATAGAAAGAAGAAGGAACAACTTATGATTGCGGAACGGATTATAAACATAGTATAACAAAACAAAATTGATGAAAACATTCGACACCATCACCAGAAGTCTTAGAAAATTGTTCGCCACTAAAATGTCAACCATAGCAAATGAGAGAGACATCTAATTTGTTTTTTTTTTTTTTTTAAATTTGAAAATTGCTGAGTTGAAGTAGGTATACAACCAAACAGGAAACTAAATACCAAAGTAGGAGGTTTTCTTTTCTTTTCTTTTCTTTTCTTTTCTTTTCTTTTCTTTTCTTTTCTTTTCTTTTCTTTCGTTTCGTTTTTTTTTTTTTTTTTTTTTTTGATTTAATAATAATGAGGGAAATCCTTTGCTTTCATTGTCTAAATACGCTCGACTGTGGTTAATATTATAATATTTACATTGCGTTAAAAGTTCAAAATGCTTAAGCCACATTTAGAAAATCGTTCCACCAGACTATTCTATTATTATTATTATTCTTATGTTTTCTCATTGTTTCTTTGTTGGCATTTATATACATATATACTTGTTTTAATCGTTCGTTGTATACGTGTGTTATATTGTTCGTGGCAAGGAAGAGGTAAGTATTAATTTACCTGTCTCAAAAGCCAAACGCTAACATTTAACACTTAGATTACTTTCGGAAAAAGTCAGGAACTTAAATTGAAATAATGCCAGAAAACATTGTTTTAATTTAAAATGCTATGAAAGAGGTAAGGGTGCTCTGCCAGTGAGCAATTTGATATGTCCTGAAAAAGCTTAGCTTGGGGTGTTGAAATAAAATTTGAAAAGATGCAGGAAAAGTAATATAACCTTCGTCGAGGTATAATGCACTACTGTACCTTCATTTTATTAAACTAGGTATCTACATAAGTATTAAGAGGGGCACACAAAGTAAAACATAGCTTTAGTTGGACTAGAATGTCGCGGGTATTAATACCTCCAATTTTTCATCATTTTTGTGGCGGCCGTGATTAAGTAGGTAAATCGAGATACCTTGGAATTAATTATAATAAATTTAATAAACACTAGCTAATAGCCCAGGATAAAAAAAAGCCAAACTTCGAAATAATAGGCCTTAATACTTTCGCATTTTGACAATGAATTTAAGTGGAGAGCTTTTGGTCCAGGAGCTTGCGTCATTTCTCAATGTCTAAGATGCGTAGTTATGAATTATTTTTTTTCTTGTTGTACTAACCTAGCTGATAACGATATTTGACTGCTTACACCTCAACAGTGGGGGGAATGATTTACTGTAAATTTGTGAAGTTGCAAAAAAAAAAACCAAAATTTGTCTACAGATGCTTAGTCTGGACACCAGTAACACCTAATCTTTTACCTGGGTTGTGCATTATAACCTAATTATGTTTTTGTCTACAAGTTGCCATATAACTTTTCTTTTTGCCAAAAAGACTTATATAGACAAGACTGAGTGTTTTTCCTCCTATCGCCCCTTTTTTAGAACGCGAGCTATTTTTCCCTAATTATCTATAAAATTCAATTGCAATATTTTTGTTCTTCGAGGTTTCACGCCAAAAAAAAAAAATAATTAGGTTATAATCCACTACGGGGGTGTCCAACTTGTCTTCATTGTAGCGGTACATTTCCCGAGGCAAGATTTTTCGTCGTTTTAAATGTCAAACTAACATATTCAACTGATTTCGTGATTACGCATCTTAGAAAAATGGTAGGTTTTTCTGCAACTTAAAAAGTTTACAGTAAATCATTTTCCCACGGGTGAGTCTACAGCGGTCGGTTCCCTTATTTTTCGAGCACCAAAATTACACGTAAAAAATTAATGATGTCATCTCCTGAACTACTTGTTTTGCCAATTATGTTGGTGTTAGTACGAGGAGGGGTAAATCTACAGACAAATTTAGATCTGAAAAAATGATTTTAAATCAAAAACCCTTTTGACAGATCCATATACAAAAATATACTGATTTATTCTACCAATGAAAATACCCATTAAACAGTTAAAATTCAATCAAAACTTTATCGGTGTCTCATATTTTTTTTTTTATCTAAGTTTTCAGTACTGAAAGAGATTAACAGGCAGATTATTTTTGACAGCTGGTGTACAAATTATCATGCCGACGTTCTGGAAATTAATTCCGTTCCCTATGTCACATAAAAACAAAAACTACTCTTGCGAGGAATTGACAAATTCTCATATTCTCAATGCATCCATTTTTACCTCTGAATGCTTCTAAAAGCGTTTGTTTGGCACTAGATAACTGTTCTTTTTCTGAAAAGAAGAGTGGATTTGAAGAAAAAACTAAAATAACAAGCACGGACACAACTTCACCTTTAACGTCAAAATCGTTTCACAAATAAAAAGAAACAATATTCAGAACTTGTTTGTTTGTCTTTAGAGACTTCCGTAGAGTTTTTCCGAATTGCCAAACGAAAACGCTCTAAGACACTAGGTCTTGGTTCTGTAAAAGCTGCCGCGCTACCAAATTTATTTATTTTAGGTGCGTAAAATTTTAGATTGAATTTTAACCATGTTCAATATTTTCGGCTCACTTCTCCTTGGACCGGTTTTTATTTTCAATTAACTTTTTTTGTCAGTTCAGTCAGGTCAGTTCGTTTAGTTCCCAAAACTGACAATTTAGGACAATGTTATTTTTTTTTAATATGAACTGTTTGCAATTGTTCTTTTTTAAGAGTTCCTGTGTACACTGCAATTCTTTGAATTAATTGTTGTAATGTCCTGCATTCCAGTTTTTGTGAATTCACATGACGAAATTGAATCTTTGGTGTTCGACAAATCGTTCGAAATGCTAATTGTGGATTGCAAGTTCGAATATGAAAAAAAAAATGAAAAATCGGTTAATTTCGTTTTTGTTTAAGGCTTATGAATTATTTGTGAAATTGGTGAATTTGTAGTTAGTGAGTTTTGTACCACTTTATGTCTTAATTATTACATTATTTATAATAATTAATTAACTAATTATTGTAGAAAAACAAGATCAATGTGTGAATATTAGAACGAACAATTCATTAGAATGACTCATATTTGATTTTTCTCAGAAAATTATTCGTGTAATTTTTTTACTCTAGAGTTTCGTTTCCTTTTTTCCCTTAAAAATGCCAGCAATAAATATTGCATTCATTCTCATTTCAGTGTAATTAAAGGGCACGGTAGTGCCCAGCCAAGTTCTGGCACTACACCCTATTTACAGGATCAAAATCAGGCAATTTCAGGGGGCGTGGTTTCCACCCGCTTTCTCGAAATTGCGATAAATTAAATGGAGCACTTCTGATCGTTATAGAATGATGAAATTTGGTAGAATGGTTGAGCTTAAAATGCATACAAAGGAAAAAAATATAATATTTGAAGTTTTCCGTTCAGGAGGCGTGGTATCCACCCACTTTCCCAGAATTGCAATCAATTAAATGTAATACTCCCGATTGCTGTAGAATGATGAAATTTAGTAGAGCGGTAGTGCTTCAAGTGCGTAAAATTGAAAAAATAGAATATTTGAGATTTTCCATTGAGAAGGCGTGGTCTCCGCCCACTTTATTTCAAGTCTAGAAATTCAATTAATTATTATTATAGATTGCCCTCGGTACCTGTCCAATAAAGACCAAGAAGAAGAAGAAAATTTGAAAACAATTCTTCCATGACTGCTGGTCTAGAAAGAACAATTGTTTTGAAAATTGGAGTGACTATTATATGCTACGTAGAAATATAGCCGTGACTTCAGGTAATGTCAATGGATCCATGGGAATAGTTCAGAAAATTTCATTAAATATTGATAAAAGAATTATGTGGGTTCACTAGTACATATCTTAATGACTTTGAAAAATAAAATATTTACGAAAAGGAGTTATATCAGACCAAAAACATAAATGTTAAAAAAGAGCCAAGTTCTTCTGTACAAAAACCTGCATGTAACAAGTCAGCCGTAAAAATTAGTGAGATCTAAAAGTACGCTAAGTTCTTACTTAATGAAGGTTTAATATCCAATATTGAAAGTAGAGTAATATTGAAACAACTTTAAATTATGAGAGAAATTTATTATTTAATGATTACTGACTAAAATTTGGGTGGTTTACTTGGCAAGTTTTCTTTTTATTGCTCACAAAAATAGTATTAGGTTCGAAAGGTGAAGTAATGAAAAGGTGAATTAATCAGTAAGCTAAAAGATTCATTATTTTCATCATTTTGAACAAGTTACATTTATGCAAGTAAAAGTGTCCTTTAGTTTTCGAAGTGTTCAAAATCCTGTCCTTTAAATATATATTTTCAGTCGTATTTATAAACCCATTCTAAAATATGTCCAACTTTGGACAGCTGTCCAAGTCCAAAACCTTATTTATAATCAAGTTCCATCGAGTGTCTAACTTAGACACTGAAATTAGTTGTCCAAACCTATTCTAAAGAAGAACGTTCAATGAGCAAAAAATTGAAAAATAATCTTCAAATGAACGAAATGTTCATAGAACGTATCCAAATGCTCACGAAATTGACAGAATTGATACACTCACCACAATCACAACTTTATTATATTCGTAAGACAAACTATGAACTTGGACATTTTGAGCAATTTAGGTTTGCTCAGCTAAAGATAAAAAAGAAAAAAACTGCCAGAGTTAAGCTGTGAACCCATAAGCTCACCTATTATATTCAATGCCGTTGCTGTCATTGCTGTCGCAATCATATACAAATGCCGGTCGTCGTCGTCTCCGTCATGTGGTTTTGTTGTTCACAATGAAATTCAAAGCTTCTAAAAAGTATCGCATGTCTGTCTGAGGATTATAGTATTTATTTATAGCTCTTAAAAGGGACGCGGGGTTAAAGTTGTTGGTATTTTTTTCCCAAGAAACACATATGTATTATGTCAAAATAGCCCTTGCCCCCAAAATAGAAAGCCTATACTATTGCTGTTGAGTTTTTTTTTTACTGTTTTGTTTATTCATTATTTTGCAGGTGTGTACTTGAGAAATAAAATAGTAACTTTTTGTTGTTGTTTTTTTTTACAGGGCGATTTCAAGAATAGATTTATTTTCCCATGGTCTTATGTAATGTCTTGTATATCTTTCGCAAACATAGTTACAACAACCCCATCCCCCGCCTCACGACTATTTTTGGTCGCCTTTGAGTGGAGTACCTTAAAGTAGATAAATATAATCGACCAGGTTAAGACACGCAAATGATAAATTCATAAAAGAAGACCTAAATAATTTTAGAAACTAAAAGTAATGACTATAAGGACTAGAAATGGGACAGTTCGTTGGAAAAGGTATTCATCTTTATATTTTTTGTTATTTTTGTAGGTAGTTGGTGTTAAAATTGAAATTCACAGCATGTAGGTATACCTACTTGAAAAGAAATTATTAAGCAAAGAAAATATAATATTTTAATATATATTTTAATTTTAATAATTTAAGAGTTTTTTTGTACCTCTTTTGTAAGCACATCCTTCATGGAATTTTTTTTTACTAATCGATTTTGAACATGCTCGTAATATGGTAAGAAATAGCACTAGGTTTCAAAGCTTAGGATCTTATGTTAATTTAATAGACTGTTGAATCGCCAAAGAAATCCCTCATGTTCCCTCTGTTCGACCGCGACCCAAAGTATACGCAACTAAATATGTGAGCATTTCAAACTTTTTTGGGACATCACCCGACATATCAATATGGCTTCGTCGTCTGGTAGATTGGTTGTCAAAGTTTTTAGTGTACAAAAATTCAAAAATGGCTGTTCGAGTGCCCACAGGAACTCACACGCAGCATTAGAATCAACAAAATTTTAAAATAAGAAAAGTAAAGGGGCATTGGATCCACCATTTTTGCGCAGAACTGAATACTGAACGCTGTAATGATATTACCTTTAATATGTGAACTGTAGGTATCTTTTGTAATAAATGTTTGTACAAAACAATACGAATATAAAACATATTTTCTTCTGCTCTTCTCGTCATTTTCTCGGCAAAGAAAGTTGTTATGGTCTAGGTTAGATGTACAAAGAATAAAACAATGGAATAACTTTTTCGAATAACAGGATTCGAAAAAGAAAAAATTATTTTGCTAAATTTTTACTCTTAATCATCATTTTTGCGAACGCCAGAAATCAGTTTTACGATGGCGCTGATACTTTTAAATCCACTTAATCTATTAATTGATTATGGGTTGCTAAATATACAATAACACTCCCTCATCCAATTTCGTTTCCAATAGAAAATCTCCAGCAAAATGAATATTTAGATGCTGTAGCGTACATATAGTGTGCGATTTTATAAAATGAAGGGTCTATCTTAATTTCAAAATCGCGTTCGATTTTGCATTGAACCCGCAACCAATTTGATATATCTGATCAATAAAATCGGAGCATTCTGAAGGGCATTTTATACAAAAGAAAATTATATTATAATCACATTTATTGTATACATACATATGTATGTGTATGGATGGTATATCGAGTATATCTCTCGGGAACGGAGATTGCAGCTAATTAAATGAAAATGTTCAATTAAATTATTATAACGCATGTACAATATAAATGCATATGTACAGTACATATATCTCAAACATGTGGTGTGGGATCAATAAATTTATAGCCACACACACACATGGTTGAACGTTGTTGAGGTTATGATGATATTTGGCGGACTTTTAAACTCATTCAACTGACAGATCCATCACAATCGGTCTCAGCGGTGTTGGGGCGGTGCGGCGCAGCGCTCATTGCTGGTGAGATAGAATTTATTGCTTAGTTGTTGAAACATATGTAAGAGTACCACTGCGCATATAATGTGTATCAAGGTTGCAATTTTGAGAATGATGTACGTATAAGGTTAGCGGCTGATTTTAAAGCCATATCATTATCTTAAAATGTGAATTATTATGAGGCGATAATTTTTTTCTATTTAACCGACATGATATATGGTGCAATGATTATACACTTTGAGTATTGTTGCTGATTATACAGTGGGTTGCCAAATTAATAGGGACAGTTATGGATTTTAAGTGAATTGTATGTTTCCGTATCAAATTAATAATCTTATGTGTATATTGATAAATATGTATTTTTTTATTAAGATTAGTTATTATTACATCAAAATATGTTGTTAAATAGTATTTTTTAAATTAATAATATTTAAAACTAGCTCTTAATCAAAATAAACTTAAAAAAAAAAAATCAATATTTTTTAACGTTTTCTACTTGAATATGTCTCAGCATGCTATCAATACACTTTTTACCGCACTCTATAATTGCAGGGCAGTAGTGCTAGACTATTTTGTCTATAACTTACTTTGGTTGTAATAACTTCTTCAATGGGGTTCATGCCAGGGGAATCGCCTGGCCAGCATAAAACTGGTTGTTTTGGTCATTCAGATACTTCACACTCTCAATTTACACACACTAATTTAAAAAAATATTATTTAACAACTTATTTTGATGTAATAATAACTAATCTTAATAAAAAATCTATTTATCAATTACATAAATTATTAATTATTAAGCATTAATTTAATAAGGAAACATACAATTTTCTTAAAATCCATGACTGTCCCTATTAATTTGGCAACCCACTGTAAGTTGACTTTAATGTTTTAAGTTGATAAGTTTCTTACTTTGTTATTTGTATTTCATTCTGACAGTGAAATAAAACATCAACTCATAAATTTAAAAACCCGGATGAGTGTTTTTTTTTTTTAAATTGGGTTAAGGACTTAATTTATTAGTAAAACTTGTACTTAAAATAAAATCAATGATGGATTCGTTTACTTGATGAGAAGTTGTTTTTTTTTATGGTTTAATTAATTATTTCATAATGTGTTTCCTTAAATATACCAATCTTGAGACTTTAGAAAACTATTCGTTGTTTTATGCACCAAACTAAACAAACCGAAAAAATCGTACATTTTTAGTGACCTTGTGCAGATAACTTAAAATCTTAACCTAAAAATTAAAGTGTAAACGCCACGTAAACTAAGCATACCAAATCTTAACGTAAGCGGCGCGCGAGAAGCTAAGAAGATTTAAAAAGAGAAAGTTCTAATTCATTTTAAAAATTCGATTCGCTTCCCTAAGTGTAAAAGTAAAATTAAGTTAAAGAAGTAGAAATAAAATCTACAGAAGCAACAATTTTTTATTCATCGCCCACGAAGACCCAACCCATTTAAATCTTATCAATTAAAGTTCATCCCTTGATTTTGGTCAAGAAATTTATAAATTAACCCAACAAATATGAATGTTGCGTATAGTGAACGTGGCTAACAAGCCAATGGACGATTGATAAATATCCTGTTTTGTTGACTAAAACATTAAAAATAATTGAAGAATAGCTTCATTAGCAAGAGCTCTTAAAACGTGTATACAGTTCAGCATAGAAAAGCATAGGTATGTCATTAAAACAAGAGGGCCATACTTGACAGTTCTCAATATAGATATCTAATCTAGTGTAAGAAAAGGACAAAGGTATAAATTGTAAAACGAAAAGAAAAAAACTCTATTTAATTTAATTGTTCTTGTACTTTGTAAATACATTTTTTGTTGAAGCCTAAATTCACCATTCCTATTGTACAAGGTGGCGCAAAATTAATCACCCTACTGTAAGATGTTATAATTTTTGCAAATGGCGTCGTACATCAATTATAATTTCACATCAAATCTGTGAACTAGACAGCTGCAGTATACAAAAAGACAACAGAAAAACATTTAAAATCATTTTTTTTTTTATTTAGTAAAAAAGTAATTCAAAAACAAAATTTTATGATTAATTTTGCGCCAGCTTGTATAAACATTTTAGAACTTTGAGTCAAGCTGGTTAATAAAACTATTTCAATTTTACTGTACACATTTACATAGTGAGTTAAAGAAAAATGGCACTTGAATATAAGAATTTAAATAAAATAAAAACAAATAGTAAAATTGAAAAATACTTAAAAATAAAATACAAAAAACAAAAAGTGTATAATTACCCCAATAATAATTGTCCTGGTATTTTTACGTACCTGCAAAAATTAAAAAAAAAAATGCTGTAAAATCTTTGTGAATTAGTTGAAATAAAAAAATAAAAGTATATATTTATGCACCTAAACATATATTATGGAAGACAACTACGATTGAAGTAGAGTTGTAATCCACCAATTGATCAACCGAGGGCCTGTTCCACAAAAAAATTAACAAGTGTGACGATTGACGATTGACCTTTTGTGTATATGGCAAAAAACTCATTGGAGAGGAACGTAGAGATAACAACCTAACAACGAATACTTTAAAGTCTACGCAATATGTTCGTCCTTCGTCATTAAAGATTTATTTCCACAATGCAAGTGGCCCCCGAACTAAAGTGTCCGATCTTTTTAAAAACACATGTGTTACATATTACGATATTATTATCATTGTTGAGTCATTGCTTTACAACGGAATTGCCTCTTCGGAACTATTTGATTGCAGTATCTACAATGTTTATCGTCGCGATCGATGTAAATCATCTATAGAACGTGGAGGAGGTATAATTATCGCTGTTCGATCTCATCTTTGCTCTAAAGAAGTCATTTTACCAACCTCGGACATTGAACAAGTTTGTATCTCCGTCAACCTAAATGTTTCTTCCAAAGCAAATGTATTTTATATTGTTAGTTATGTGCCTCCAAGTAGCTCACTTGATTTGTATGAAAAACATATTAGAAATATTGATTTTATTAATAATATTTGTTCTATATCTGATAATCTGTGTGTCTTAGATGATTTCAATCTATCTGATATATGTACATTGGAACTGGTCGGAAAGGGATAAAATGTTATTTCCATTTAATATTAAACAAGATCTAGAAGTTACATTTATTGATTTTTTATATTCTTTAAACTTAGTGCAAGTTAATCATATCGAAAATTCTTTAGGAAAAATATTGGACTTGATTTTTATATGTTGTGATGATGTTAAAAAATGATGTTAAAAAAACTGTTAGATCGTATAATTTTCCTAAAACTAATTTTGTTCAACTAAATAATTATTTTTCTGATATTGATTGGTTAAATGAATTTATGTTTCTTGATTTGAAAAATATGTATAACCGCTTCATTGAAATTGTATTAATAGGTTTTGAAAGATTCGTTCTATGTTCGGTCAAAAAAAAAACAACAGATTCACCTTGGATTAACAAGCAGCTTCGTGATTTAAAAAGAAAGAAACGTAATGCATACGTGAAATACAATAAATCTAAAAATCAATTGGATTATGATAATTTTAGTAAATTACGTAAAGATTTCGTAGTTCTTAGTAAGTTTCTATACAGAGCTTATATCTTTAATATTGAAAGTAATATAAAAAGCAATAGTAAATCGTTCTGGTCGTTTGTCAATTCTAAAAGAAAATCAATAGGTATCCCAAATACCATGTTCTTCAGAGGTGTTGAATCGTCGGATTTAGACTCCACAGTTGAATTGTTTGCCAATTTTTTTAAATCGGTTTACTCTCATTCAGGATTTAACAACAGTGCAATGAACAACATAATAGGTAGGTTTGATATTGGCTCGATGCATTTAAGTAGTACAGAAGTTAATTCCGCATTCAAATCACTTCAATCTAATTATAGTTCTGGTCCAGACGGCATTCCTTCCGCAGTGTTAAAATATTGTTGTGATTCCATCTGTACTCCTTTACTAAGCATATTCAACAAGTCTCTCCAAGAAGGTATTTTTATTGAAGAATGGAAACTTTCTTACTTGGTACCAATTCATAAATCAGGTTCTAAAAATGAAGTAGAAAATTATAGGGGTATTTGTAAACTCTCTGCAATTCCCAAATTGTTAAGTATCAAACTAAGCTTGATTTTCTTACAAGTGAATATTTAACTGAAGTACAGCATGGCTTTGTCTCCGGACGATCATCTGTTACCAATTTGACTTATTTCACTTCGTATGTCACTAATGCTTTGGAACAAAAATTACAAGTGGACGCAGTATACACTGACTTTAGTAAAGCCTTTGATTCTGTGAACCACCAAACACTTCTGAAAAAACTTGAGATTTTTGGTTTTCATTCTCACTTTCTTCGTTGGTTATCTTCATATTTATCTTGTAGAACACAACAAGTTAAAATTGGAGATACATACTCAAAGGAAATTCAGTGTACATCAGGTGTCCCCCAAGGTAGCCACCTGGGTCCGCTCCTTTTCATTATGTTCGTTAATGATATTGTCTCGATCTTTAAGTACTGTGAATGCTTATTATATGCGGATGATCTGAAAATATTTTTAAAAGTTTCGAGTTTGGATGATTGTCAACTTATGCAATCTGTCATTGATTTCCCTATCAAATTGGTGTCACATCAATAGCCTCAAGTTGAATATCAAAAAGTGTAACGCGATCTCTTTTTCCAGGAAATCTCACATTTTGTTATTCAATTATGCAATTGAATCAGTGGCTTTAGATAGGGTTTCAATTATTAAAGACTTAGGAGTTATTCTTCATTCCCAACTTTCTTTTAAAAGTCATTTTGATTATTTGGTTCCTAAGGCCAATTCGTTAGTAGGTTTTATAAAACGAAATGGAAAAGATTTTAGAGATCCTTTCGTATTATTATCCTTGTTTACATCTCTTGTCAGATCAATTTTGGAATACGCGGATGTTATTTGGAGTCCTATTTATAAAGTTCATTCTGATCGGATTGAGAAAAGCCAAAGACGATTCACGAAATATATATTTAAAAAAATGGGTTGGAACTTTAGTCCTAGTTATGAGGCTAGATGCCAATTACTTGGAATAAAGTCTTTAGAATCAAGAAGAAAAATTCATAGTATAATGCTTGTTAGAGACTTACTATGCTACCATATCAAATGTCCATCGCTTCTTGAATTAATACCAATCTATGTTCCCGCTAGATCTATGAGAGCTAGAGCCTTGTTATTCCAAAGAACTCACACTACAAATTATGGCAGCAATGAAACTTTGTCAAGATCTATTTTATATTTCAATGAAGTGTCCTCAAATATTGATTTTTTAAATGTTAATCGTAATAAATTTAAAACTGATGTACTATATTTATTTATTTTTTAATTTGGCCTTGGAGTGCGTATATCTGTTAGCTGTAATATTGCTTGTAGATTAAATAAATAAATAAATAGATTGTTTAGTTCTTGGATCATAAAAAAACTTGTCATGACATAATGCATTATTAAAAGTTTCCCGAGAGTTGTTATGAATACTCTTCAAAAAAATGATCCGACTATTTTTTTACGGAGAAAAAGAATAGGCGTTTTTCTTTTTTCTCTTCCACCATTTTTATTGTTTTGACGATGATTTTTTTTTAACTTCCCGCCTGTCAACTCGGTTGTGTTCAGAATTTTATATTCCGTTTACTGTGCTATTTTATTCTCACCTCAGCGCGCTTTGAACATGCTCAGAACTAAAAGAGAAACACAAATTTGAAGGTCTGAACGATCAGAGCTAAAAAAGAAAAAAAAAATATTTTTGTGACAGTTCTTGGCTCTGAACTAAAAAAGAAAAACGGTTAATGTTAATTTTATTTTGTGTCACATTTGTCAGTATTTCGTTGACAGTAAATTGTGACAGTTAATTTAGGTTATATCAAGACATTAGAGTCAAAAATTGTTTTGAAAGATTTTAGTTTAAAGCATTGAACTATTGTTAGTAGGTGTACATATTCTTTAAAAGATGTATATGTACTGATTCTAAATTTTTGATTTTGTCAATAATAAAAAGCAGATATCTACATATACCTATGAAAAAAGCATGCATTTTCTTTCTTTTACCGCGCACAGTTTATTCCTTTCTGTAATTGACCTCTTTCTTTTTCACAGTTTGATGAAGAGCTTCACTTTTAGTAATAAATCTACTAAACTCTGCAAATATTTAGGAACAACAAGTTTCCAGGGTACTTTAACGCTATATAACACTTTCACACTGCGACTTGGCTAAAAAACCAAATAACCTTCAATCAAAAGCACATTTGTCATGGTTGATGGATAGGTTGCTATATGTGCATAAGAAAATTGATTGTCATTTTTTTTTTTCATTTTCGTTAGCAAAAAAATCAAATTGAAAATTGTTCGTACTTACACTGCGTGGAAAAGTAAAAGGAAAATTGAAGTACCTACTATGGTTACATAAACAACAAAGTACCAGAATATAAATTTTCTATATGTGCGATAGTTAAAGTGGAAAACAAATAAATCCATTGCTGACACATAAATCGCTATCGAATTTCGGTTAACCCGAAAATGTATATATATATCTTTATATATTTATTTCTACACTCCCACCCAATTTGTTTGGAACACGTTCGGTTTGAATTGAATAGGTACTTCTGCTCCTTTTTTGGATTTATATGTGAGTACATATTATATTTGCTGCACCACAATGTTTCTTTCTTTTTGCATTGCAAAAATAAACAATGTAAAATTACACTCCGTGTTGTTTGATTAGTAGCATTTTTCTGAAAAAAAGTTTTCCTGAAAAATAATAATTCAAACAATAATCCGTCTGTATTGAAAGAGTTTTTTGAAAAATCTATCACTACTGTCTGTGATCGGAGAAAATCCAAACAGCTGCGGTAAGAGACACCATTTCATGACAAGAGATACTTTTGGAAGAAGATGGAAATCAAACCCAGACCTTCGAAATGACAGTCCACTATGCTACGAGCTACTTTGCTTCACTATGTACTATTTATTTTCGGTTAAACATTATCTTGAGTTTGTCATTTATTGACATCGTAGTCATACCCGAATGGAATTTTAGATTATCTCTGTTACTGTACTTCTCAAAACGAATTTCTACCCATTTTAGTCCAATGTTCTGACAGCGAGGGGTTTGTGATTTGATATTTAGTTCAAACTGTCACCAAACTTCCAATTTGACACTTAATGATTTGACAGATAGGGGACGAAATGTATTTTGATGTAAATAAAATATTTTACTGATAATTTGATATCACGGAAAGCACCGGTCAGCTACGAGTTTTACCCGCACCGCCAGCTTAAATTCTTTGATCCGAGCTTTTAGTTCGAACTAAAAGGATTACAGCCCTAACCCAATTCGATTCATTCAAACCATAATTTTTGTTCTTGAACTTACCTACCTAATATTCATAATGGAATCTTTACTAAAATGTTACACTTAATTTGTGACATGTAATGTTATAAACCACGAGCATACATTTTTACACATCAAAAATCTATTCGCTTCGAAAATAAGATAACTTATCGTACCCAATACAAAAATATTGAAGAACAGAAAGAAAATACATGAAAAATGGTTAATTTAAAAAAAAACTAAGTAATATTACAAACTAACTTAACTTAAGTGACGTAGATTGTACTGTCATTCAGAGGATACCTATAACCTAGCTCTGAAAGGAAGTATTTAAACGTGAATATATGTATCTCGTTATTTATTGTTAATATCCCAACTATATTACTGGTAATTTCATTATAATCCATATATACATATACCTACCTACAAATATATAATGGGTGATTTTTTAAGAGGTTTAGAACTTTTAAAAAAAAAAAACACAAAAAATTCGAAAAAATGAATGAAATATTTATTTGAATCGATAGTTTGAACCTTGCAATTTAATGTTTAAAGATAATTTCATGCAAATGTTGACCGCGGCTGCGTCTCAGGTAGCCCATCCGCTGAGTCCAATTTTGGCATACTCTTTCACACATATCGGCCGGTATCTCACGAATGAATGCATGGATGTTGGCTTCCAGTGCGTCAATCGAAGCGGGCTTGTCCCTATAGACATTAGCCTTGACATACCCCCACAAAAAATAATCTAATGGTGTCAAATCGCACGATCTAGGCGGCCAATTGACCGGCCCGAAACGTGAAATTAACTGTTCACCAAACTCGCCTCGCAATTGCGCCATTGTTTCGCGTGCTGTGTGGCATGTGGCACCGTCTTGTTGAAACCACATATCATGCAAGTCAAGAACTTCCATTTCGGGCAAAAAAAAGTTTGTTATCATCGCTCGGTAGCGTTCACCATTGACAGTAACGCTGCGATTCGCATCATCTTTGAAGAAATATGGCCCAATAATGCCGCCGGCCCATAAACCGCACCAAACAGTGGCTTTTTCGGGATGCATTGGTAGCTGTTGCAATGCTTCTGGCTGATCTTCACTCCAAATGCGGCAATTTTGCTTATTTACGTACCCATTCAACCAAAAATGAGCCTCATCGCTGAACACAATTTTTCGATAAACAACATTTCGAACCGAGCACGAATTTTGATAGTAAAATTCAATAATTTGCAAGCGTTGTTCATTTGTAAGACGATCCATGGTTAAATTGCAAACCAAACTGAAGCTGTTTGACAGTGACACAAGGTACTAAACACACGTCAGCTGTCAAAACCAGTGTTGCCAAAACCAAACCAGCTTAAAAATCACCCGTTATATATATAAATGTATACTACGAAATAGATGCGGAGATCGACGAAATCACCTTTCACCTTTAATGAACAACAACAGACAAGTCGTTATTAGTCAGGGAACAGAGCTTAATAAATGTGTGGTACGTTTTTTTATTTTTGTCTGGCTTTGATAGCACTGACATGGGTATTGCTGGACTGTCAACAGAACAACCGGGATGACAGTTAGTGATATATGTAATGTCTTTGTTTTTAGAAGCTACATGAAGTCATCGTTTGCTTTAGGGTAACTTTCAAAACATGAATTGAAGTTATTTAAAATGCATTTTAATACATACATATTTACATAATAGGATATGCGATCTAACAGAGAACAAAAGCAATCTAAACCACATTTTTTTACATATGTACCAACATACGTAATTTTCAAGTTTAAAACAATCTGAATGAAAAACTTAATTATGAAACCAAAAATATAAAAGTGTAAACAGAAAAATCTCAACCTGCGGAATTAGAACGTTTTGTTAATTGTTTCAAATATTTCTTTCAAACAAGCTGAATATTTTATGAACTATTTGATTCTAGTAATCTCATGGTGTAAGATTAATAGTATGAAGTTATATTATGGTTCAGCATATTTAAAGTTTTGCAACCTGAAACCAAAATCGATTTCGATGATTTATGGTCATAAAGAATACGAAAAACTCTATAAGTCCATATAATACCTGCTTTTCTCTGCCTTACTTTTTACTTACTTGGAGGTTTTAGGACAGTCCATGTTCTATAAAATGCGCTCGCTACTAAATTTCTCACCATTTTCTCTTTTGACTTTCGAAACTCATGACTTGCGTTTAATATACGCATCTTGTGCGTTTTGAATTCAGCCACACTCAAGTAAGAAGTGACAGTTCCTGGAAGCTTACTCAATGATTGGCTAAAAAGATGATTGATTGCCTTATGTAAGAAAAACTATAACACCCTTATTATACGGTTGTCGCATATGATTGATTGATAAAAAAAAGAAATTTCGGTATTATGGTTGTCAATAATTGATAAATTGTATTATTAATGTGGATATTTAATTGAAAAAAAAAACTGTAACGGTTGTGAATGGATGTTTTTAATTTGAAATTCCAGTTTTAATTATTAATTTTGTTTGTGGTGCTTTTTTAAAAAACGTTCTATTTCTTTTGAAATAAGATCATTAAATATCATTAAGAGTTCAGTTGTTAGAAAATAATAATTTAAACAAAAATTCTATCACGCTAGTAACAGTAACCAAATAAAACACACCGTCTGGGACGTGCTTCGATGATTGCACCTTTAAGGCTAACATAAAGTGCTGCAGTGCTGCATATTAGTTTTGAACCCTATAACTTAACGTCAGAACTCAGAAGTATTAAATGAACTTTAAACCAACGTATAACTCTTAAATTTCGAAAATAGAAAGTAAAATTGTTAGTTGGGACGCCAATAAATTACAGTCTGAGATAGCAGACGCCACTAAATTATAGCCTAAGATAGCAGACGCCACTAAATTACAGTATGAGATAGCAGACGCCACTTCATTACAGTCAGAGATAGCAGACGCTACTAAATTACAGTCTGAAATAGCAGACGCCAATAAATTAGCAGACGTTACTAAATTACAGTCTGAAATAGCAGACTGTAATTTATTGGCATCTAAAATAGCAGACGCCAATAAATTATAGTCTGAGATAGCAGATGCAACCAACTAACTACTTTAACATGCGCCTCCACTGTCACTTCTGGAGCCTATGCTTTTCAAAAATGAACTTACGAAGTACTCGAGATCGGTACAATATTCAAACTGTACCAGACTGCCAGAGCTCCCTTTCATTTGTTTGTTCACGGTCTCTTATACACATTTTGGTTTAAACTGAGTGTGAAATATAACTTTACAACAAAATATGATCAGGGGTGTCGGGAGTGTTTGTATTTTTGTATACATGGTATCGGTCGGTCGGTGGTGAGGGAGACGCAGTGTAATACCTCATTACAACTTGAAGCCAAATGAGAATTCGCGATCACTCGTGGATATAGAATGAGAAACAACATGAACATTGAATTAAAATCCAACGTCAAAATTCTAAACACCCCCGAACAGAACTTTTTAGGGTTCGTTCAAAATAAAATTATTTTCTTAATACACGTTCCAAATGTCGTTTTAATTATACTGCGCACTGCAAATGTTGTAAAAAACTAAAGATAAAGTATATTTAATACTATATGCGTCTTTGTTTCGCAGCAGCTGAGTTACTATGGTGTAAGAAAGCATTAATATTACGTTTTCGTAATAGCCGAAATGAGATAATTACAGAAAAAGTGTTTTTATTTAAAATTAGTTAATTTCGTTTGACAGCTAGTTTCATTTTGAATTTGATTTGGCCGTAAATAGCTTGTTTTTGTTGATTTCACTTTCTTTTTCTGCTTTTATGCATCAAATTTTGACATTTTCAATGGTCTCCATTTTGAATGCATTCCACTTGGGTGTGTTTATAAAGTTTTTACATATTTTAAAAACTTAAAATCTACCTCTCAATAAAAATTCACCAATATGTTTTTTTTTTTAATATCCTAACTCAAAAGCCTAAATCGACAAATTTTAACTTGCATCTCAAAACACTTTGGGCACAGGAAATCATAGTGGCTCAGTGTCAGTTTCATATCCTTTTTAATTTGAGACTCAGACTGCGGTCAACCCTCCACAATGAAATTCTATAAGGTTGGAATTCTATTGAATTGTGCAGTGCATGTGCACTTCCTTTCAACAAACATATTGGGAAGAAATAATTTTGCAAAGAAGAAAATTATCAAAATCAACAACAACAACACGTTTTGAATAATATTCAACTAACTTCAAGCTTGAGAAACGAAAGACGACAGATAAGTTTTTGTGGTTAAACCGTCAGATGAAATAAACAGTCATGATGGAAAGAAAATTTGCTCAAGAACGTACATATACAATATATATACATAACATATATATATAGGTATAGTTAGAAGATGAAGGAAAGGAACCTCATTTCAATTGGTTTGTTGTTGCTGCAACAAATGCCTGCTACATGGCAGTGGTTGTGTTTTGACTGAAAGTAGCGCGCACTTGAGGTTTCCGCAATTATGCAATGCAACCCGCAGCTATACCGTCGATTTTACCATGGATAGATGATATGAAACAGAATCTTGCCAGAATCCAAATAGGTATACTGCAATGGTTTTACACTCCCCCAATGTTCGTTTGGCACATTCTATATACATTTATCAGATTTTCTCTTCCTCAAGTCTAAGAAGAAGTGTTTTGTGTATGTTATGTTTATTTCCCTACAAACATCCTTCTGCACTCGAGGTTCATCTTCGTCATGCATCAGTTTGCCTTTGTCAGTTCTAATGATCTGATTTTTACTGGAAAAACGCCTGCAAGAAATATACTTAAAAGAGATGCGTACGGCAAAAACCACACGACTATACGAGTGGCCATTTTGAATCAAAAAACAAAACAAAAAATGCACTCAAAATGTGGTGTTTACGGGGTTGAGACCTCTTCATTCGAAGACCACCTTATATGAAGCTAACGGTATTGCAAGTGGTATGAGGGCATGAGGGATATTTAATTTTTTATGAACGAAATGACTCAAAATGACTTTGTCGAGGCGTTATGTAGTTTTCAATAGCTGTGTTTTACTTTCCTTCAGATCTAATCCAGATCAGATTATAAAATTTAAACAACTCAGGATCACAGTGGCAACATTTTTATATATACCCATCTCTTTTTTCCATTTGTTTTTTTTTTTTCTTTACGCTACTGACGCCATTAGGAGGGTTTACATGGACCAGCATGCTCGACAACATGGCTCGATGGCAAAAATAACTGTACGCACAACTTTGCGTTTACATTGATACTGATGTTGTCGAGCATCAGTATTTTAAAATTTTCGAATCAAACAGACGCAGGATGGCGAAAATGATTTTGGCAGCGTTAATTATGAATGAGATTCTTGAAGAGGAAGAAAAAAAAAAAAAAAAAATAAAGGAAAAAAAAAGAAAAAACTCCAGCACCTGTTTTTTGACTTTTTTTACTTTTTTTAATTTCCGTTGGCATTAAGGTCTATTTCCTTATATTTTTCCAGCAACACTTCGTATCCTTTTAGCTTTAAATTTTTATTTTTATAAATTTCACTTTTTATTTTCCATACCGCAGGTAAGCTTTTGTATAGTTCAAAAAACTCTTTCCAAAACTCACTATGAAAAAAAAAAAAACGAAGTTGTCGAGCATCTGTTCACATGAGTTGGCTGGTTGGACGAGCCTTCAGGTTTTCAAACATTTTTGAAATCCATCCAGCATGTTGGTCAAGCAGTTGTTTTGGCGTTTTAATGATCGAGCATCGATGGTTGTCGAGCCATGTTGTCGAGCATGCTGGTCCATATAAACCCCCCTATTTGAAAATTAAGGGTATGTGTTCTAAATGAATTTGGAAACCCAAATCCAAAAGCAAAGTTGGATCTTGTCTTGTTTTTGTAATAACTTTGTTAGTAAATCCATTCTAGTTCAGATCTGGGGGAAAATAAAACACAGCTAATGAAAACAATCAGACATTTAAGTTGGTTAGTTCTTATTCGCAGGCTTTTACGTACACAAGTATTTGTGGTTGGAAACATATAACTCGCTGTTATTTTGACAGCTGTCAAACTTAAATGTCATCTTACTTGTGATTTGTTCAATTGAAATGTTGTCATTTTAAAATATGAATCGTTTAATCACCGAAAAACTTGTAACAATTGTTAAAGTCAAGAAATTCGTATAGACTGTGTTAAAAATTTGTTGGCATGAAATCTTGTGAAGAACCAAGGCCTAGTGACTTACAATTCTCAAACGTGCGTGTTATCACCTGCAAATATTATTAGCTCATAGTATGTTCCCACAGCGACATATCGAGACATATACATTTCTAACTTTAAAAAAATAAGTACCCATTCTCAATCAATTAACACGGCCTTCAAAATGTTTCCAATACCTTCTTTATATTTATCCATTCCTATTGTTACAAATTAAAGCCAATCGAAAGTTTACCCTTGACATATTTCTTATGCTCATAAATAAAGTAAAAAAAAAAAACATTTTATACTCTTTTTCAAACAACCGCTCACCATCAGTAAAGTTAAGTATTTTAATTAAATTGCAATTACATTAGTTAACTAATTACGTTTGATAAAATCAACCATATGGGAAAGTCATTTTGGAGTATAGGTACCGTAGGAGTTTTAAAAGTCTCACCACGAAAATTACTCAAAAAGAACAAAGACTCTCACTAATTCCATTTTTAAAATGAAAGCACTAACGGTGCATGGCTAACACAAACAAAAAACAAAATATCAAAACAAAAAAACACTGACCCACATTATTTTCCAAAGCAAGAATGTAATACGTACATTCACGTATACCTACTCCTTTATGGTGCTCCCACAATTTATTAAGCTTCTTTACAATCGTCTGTTGTAATTTCAATTTCTTCAATGTTTACGAACCGAACACTCATCCAAATCGAACAAAACAAATAATTACAGTGACTGTCAGAAGTTAAAACCGCCAAAACCTAATTTTAATATTTTAGTGTTGCACTAGCGGGGATGACATTTCGGAGCTTTTTTTTGAATAACTTTTGGCCTTCCATCAGTTTTCTGTAAATTATTATGAAAAAGCGCCTCCGAGTTCAATGAGCATAACAAATGAAATGAGAGGTAGACGAACCGTTATTTGAACGCTAAAACTTCTTTGAAAATAATTTGGCTCGACGAGAAGGACAACAATACATTTAATGACATTTGACAGCTAAATTGTTTGCTTAAGGTTTGTTTCCATAATTTTTCGAACGAACTGTCATTGTTTAAGGCGTGTTCAACGACATTTTCCTAATGCAATGGTTTTAGTGCCTTACTAAATGTGAGGACATTAAAACGCGCTTATAATTCAGGAAAAGTTAGACAACTACCTACATTTAAGTTAAAAGATAGTTAGTTAGTGTCACGCTAAGACCCTTTAAATAGGCTATCTATAATTTAGCGCCAATGGCGCTAATGCCCATTTTAACTTTTTAGAATCATACTAACCCCAAATATGAAATGTCACTTTGACAATTAAAAATGTGAAAATGAACTGTAACTTTTTTAGGCGTGTTCAGTTGAAGTTTATTAAGAAAATAGGTTTAGTATGATACTAGTTAAAATATATTTAAAATTAAGACAATTTTAGTAAAGAGCTTTAAAGTTAATTGTTAAGCAGTATCATGTTAATACTTTAACATCAGGCTGTTTAAAGATTGTTTTTCGCCTTTTTTTTTATATCTCCATTGATTTTAAATTGCCTTCAGAAAACAGTGTGAAAACTTTTTGTGCATGTACATTGTACACATTTGTCGTTGACTGTAAAAGTATGTATATTCTCTATTGAAAAATGTATTGTTTAAAAAAAACACGAGTTGTAAACTTGATTTGTAATTTGAAATAAAAATTCTTTGCTATACCGTGTATTTGAACCCAAAAACAATTGCGACAGGCGCGAATAAATTAGTAAATAATTGCGTTTCGGAAGATTTTCAAGTTGCGCACCGGCACCATTTGCAGTCAGTCGATTGCCCCTTAGGCATAGTAAGAAATTGCCTAGTGCGGCGGCGGCAGCGGGCAATGCTGTTCAAAACACGATAGAGTGAGTGTACGCGATTTGGTTTATTTAATCATAAACACGCGCAATACGCTTGAAATAGATTGGGATAAATATATATGTATATACGTACATATGAACATACTCATACATGGTATATCAGTTAATGCTTCCATTAGAAAACTTACTCCATATTAAAATTCAGCAGAAACTAACTAATGTTTCAATTTTATTTAAGTATTTATTTTAAAAGAAATGCGGAAACTTTGCTTTAGCGTGATTGAAAAGACTTGTAATTAAGCTGCGACGTATTTATATGTATTTGGTTTGATTAAATAAATTCTTGCGCAAGGTTTTTCTGGTTAAGTCACACTTTTTTAAGACCCACATCTTAATTGCTTCACAATATTCTTCGGGTGTTTTTATTTTCATCGCGTGTAGATAAGAAGAATTAGTGTGAATTAAAATTTGGTGTAATATTTGAGCCAATGATTTTTTTCAGAGTAAGAATAAAGAGAAATTGTATTTGCACTCGTAGCGAAATTTTGAATAATGTTGAAAACTCGTATTGACTTACAAAAAGCTAATGGAAAAAAGTTCACGAATACAACTACCAATTTTAATATCTCTAGATTACCAACCTACTGGACATATCATTTTTACTCAATTTTAGGCCTTGTTTACTTTTGATGGCTAATAATGTTTTCATTACTACCGAGATTTGATTATATTTCCCTTAATGCTCTTCAAATCTCGAAGATTGACCATACAAATTTATTTCGTTAATCTAGTAGATTTGAAATTAATGAATGTATGAAGATAATTGCACTGCGACCTAAAGCTCTATTGTGCTCCCATGAGGAGCTGGACGAGGTTACTCATCTTACAACTCTTCCTCCAAACCTATTTCTCTGAGGAATTTGAGTATTACGGGTATTCTCAGAGAGGATAAGTTGCTCTCTTCTACCTGGTAGCGTCCCAGGTGTTTATTTCTTTGGTGCATTTGAGATTTAAAATTAAAATTTTTAATTATTTATAGGAACAATAGTTTTGCAAATTGAACAAATTTATGTCCATATTTCGCTAACTACAATATTCAAGAATCGATTTTTTTTTATGATCTGACAGCATCAAACTTTCTATCTCAGTTCCACCAAATGAAACACCTTTTCCATTTTGAAAGGTACTGTCAAAGTTTGTCTACTTTTAATCCTTAGTGGAAATAATACGATTTATTAAATCTAAATGAGATAAACATTCGGTGGAAACTTGTATTAGATTAAATCAAATAAATCTGTAGATTATTTCCACTGCACACAAAAACTAACAAGTATATCTATCTAATTTTGACAGCATCATCCAAAATGCAAATAATGTCTCATTTTTTCTTATAAGGTGTAAGTGAGATAGAATGTTTTATTTACATATGTCAAACGATAAAAAAAAATCGAATCTCGAATAATTGCTTTCAGCGCGATATGGAAATAATTTGACAACTAAGACTGTGCTTGGTTTTTTTTTTCTTTTAAAATACACAAAAGCTTACAGCTACATTGAGGGCAAATAAAAAACACCACGTACGGGACTTTAACAGTTATTCCGTCTCCAACTCCAGTTTCAATTGCAGCAATATATTGTGTTCAGGCATTTAAGCGACATCTTAATATGAACCAATAGTAAAATATTTTTTGCCAGCACTTTTTCTTTTAGTAATTTGAAACGTCAAAAGTAGGTACTGTACGTAAGACGAACAGGCCTATTTATTGTACAGAAAATCACAAATGATTTAGGTCGAAATTTTATTTTAGAAAATCAAAATTTTATTATTATTATTACCAATCATTGAAAATATTTTAATTCCGGAAACAAATAATACATATTTTTTCAATTAAAAAGTTAATTAAATCAAAACAAAGAACTATGGTAAGGTGGGGTAAGTGCATATCCGGGGTGAGTGCATACCCTGCCCAACAAAGCTACAGTTTAATTGGAAAAAAAATGTTTAATTTATGAACACGGAAGTTAAATATATTTTCTTTATAAAACAAGAAAGTTTGCAGCACTGACAAATGTTTTTGTTTACATATTTTTGACATTTTGAAACCACTTTGTTTTTGGTTTCCGGCAAAGTCGGGTATGGGAGAAGTTAACTCCGCTAGTTTTTATATTTTAAGGAAATAAAAAAAAATTGGTAAGTGTATTGCTTAAATGTTGTTTATAATAAGCATGTACTCAGTTTTGGTGATTTACCGATATAGATCCGTTTTTGACCATGGTATGCACATGCCCCTTCAAATTACTATGAAGGGGAAGTGGCATAACTGAAGCCCGGGGTAAGTGAATATTCATATATATTTTTTACTAATTTTATTTTTAAGGTTTTGGAGCCGTGTGAAAAAGTTTGTAGATTTTGAATAAATAAAGATATCTTTAAACTAAAAACTCTTTTTAATAGACAAAATACTTCTTATTTATTATCCTTTACAGCAAATAATTCATGCAACAAACAAAAAAGTTTTCCTCAATGGTATGCAATTACCCCAAATCAGGGGGAAAGTGCATACTATGGGTCTTTTTTTGTTTTTTATTTATAAAAAATGTATACGGTTTTGAAAAAACAACAAATTAGCTTTTAAACTAACCGTAATAAACAAAGCTTCAAGGCAAGACCATCGATTAGTATCGATTTTAAGAACTGAGTTTTTGACATGAACCTTTGATTTTATGGGCCGCACTTACCCCACCTTACTTTATTAAATTTAAAATGAAAATTTAAATATAAATAAATAAAAATATTCAACAGAAAGTTCTTCTTTATATACATATGGAAATGATTTTTATAATTAAAGTTTTTATATTTCAATTCTAATGAATGGTTGTAAATTAGTTCTGCTAATGAGTTTAAACGTCCTTCTTTTTTTTATTTAAACAGAACATAGAAACAAAGTTTTGGAGAATACATGTTTTTGAATCAAAACTTAATTATCTTCATTAATATTTACATAAATCCTTGCAAATAAAGTTAAAATAAAAAAAAAAATCCTAATTTCAATCTTATTTCTCATTGGCCTTAGTTTAATAACCTTTTTTTTTTATTTTAATAATTCACTTATAATCAGTGACAGAAATGGACGATAAATAAAAGACAAGCTATTAATATCAAATTGGATTTGTGTCGTTCAGTCCTTGAATTAGTCACTTTCGCTGTAAATGACATTTCACATGTCAGACTTACACTTATATACAACAAGTACGTTCTGTTGACACTTAATAGGCTTCTTTAGTATCATTTTTTAAATTCACATTAAAAAATTATTTAAATCGATAATAGCACCAAGACTGAAAAGAGTGCATGGTTAGGTTAGGGTACTATGGTATATGTAGAAAACCTCTTCAGACTTTTCTACTTTGATAATTTTATATTGATCTATATTAGCCTGTCAAATAAGTAAATTTGTCTCAGAGTTGAAGTTGATACACAAATACATATATACATTATGTATGTATGAATTGCATATATATATATAGGTAGATAAATAAATCAAAAAGATTGACATGCGCGTACGATAAAATTTTATTCTTTATTTTAAATATACTTTTTTTATGAATATCTCCAGACAAAGTCCTTGAAATTCCATGATAAAGATAATTATTCTAAATAATGCGCTGAATACGAATTCTTGTTTCTATGACAATTTGTTGACCTGCCAACGTGCCTTCAGGTTTTGAAAGATTCTTTTTTTTTTGCTGATGAAAATGAATCAGACTTAAATTAGGCTTTATATTCTTACTTTTAAGATGTCAAGCAGATAATTAAGTGCTTTTTAGTAAAAAAGCGTTCGTAACTGTCCTTGAAGGATTTTATCTAATAATAAAAATTGTTCCTAATTTGTTTGGATAAAATGATGATTGATTTTTCCCTAGATGCGGATAATCTATAAATTATTTTAACGAAAAAAATATAATAGGTACATTAACTATAGAAACAAAAAAAAATATTTTCAGGCTAACTAGCAATCAACCGACATGCAGTCAAAAAAAGGAAACTAAAACCCGGGGTGATTTTTTTTCGGCATGAAGCCTTACGCCTATTTTACACAAAGCGGACACCGGTTATTTGGCTGCTCAAAAAAATGAATGAATAAAAAATAAATAACTAAGGAGAATGTAATGTTAACATTGTCTTGCTAAGTCTTTTTCGATTGGAGCCCGACATGTAAATAATCTGAACAGACCTAGTTCATGATCTAGCAACTAAATACTATGTTCGAAAGTTTTTTTTTTTTAATATCAATAGTTAAGAATTGCTTTAATGATTTTACTTTGCTATTACTCAACTTACGCAATTGCTTAATCCAATAGGCGTTTTTCTGTTTTAGTTCACAGCAGAGCCTGAACTGTCAAAAAAATAATTGTGTTTCTTTTTTAGCTCTGATCGTTCAGAGCTTCAAATTTGTGTTTCTTTTTTGGTTCTATGCATGTTCAGAGAGCGCTCTGTGAGATAAGATTAAAATAACAGAGTAAACGAGGTAAAATGCTGAACAAAACCGAATTGTCATTTGAATTTGAAAGAGGGGAGAAATTTAAAAAAAAATCATCGTCAAAACAAAAACAAAAAATGGCAGAAGAGGCTGGTTGCTCTTGTGGAGAAGGTACAATAATTTGGGATAAAACTAATAGTATATGTCATTTTTATGGATTAACTTTATTTCAGGCGCTGACATTTCTAACCAATCATGGCAGTTCAATGCTCAAGTTGCTTCATAATTAAAACAGAGAGCTCTGAACATACTCTGCTCACAACTTTAATTTGTTCGCTCAGAGTCTGCTCTGAACTAAAATCGCCTACTGATAAAACTAAACAGTAAACATGTTTAATTGGAAGATATTTTCATGATTTTTTCCTAAATATATGTAATTTCATAATCGAAAATGTCGAGTCTGGTTTTATCTGTCTAAAAATTCATTAATCTATTCCAGTGTAAGGCAATGTGGAAATGTTTCATTTATTTATACTTCCTATACACAATCTTTATATGAATAAATTATTTCCTGAAATCAGTTGCCCTAAATTATCATCTCACCATAGTAACATATTAATTGTTTTGTATGTAACACTTTTATTTCAAAAATAAACATTTTTCTCTCTACAATTCATCCACCTGTGTAACAATGTGCTAGTTCATACAGTTGAACGAAAATCAAAATAATAATTCATGCGTTCAAGGTTATAGCCCCCCCCCCCCCTCTCCACCCCATCTATCACCATAAAATGTTTTCCTTTGATATTCCAATAAAATATTAAATGTATATAGTACTAAAGTAGAGAGAATACCTTAACCTATGAACTGAAAACGAAAACCAAATTATAAAATTCTCTTAAATGCAAAAACTATACCAGCAAACCAACAATCAGTGAGGCTTTTTTTAAATAAAATCGATAGAATTATTCTCGTGCAATTGTTATATCTATACGGATATCAACTCTTATATACTCTATATAAAACTGTTGGGCTTTTATTGTTGCTGAGAACATGGCAGGGACGCATGTTGCCCCATACCCAGCGTGGCGCACCAACTAAATCGTTTTTATTTATTTATAAGCAGGGTGAATCGAAAAATCGATAAACAAATTCTGAAAGTTGGCTAAAATGCACACAATGTAGTAAAATTCTTTTTGTTTCTATGGGCCATAGAATATGTAGGTATTTATAAGGCTTTTAATATTTCACACAGTGCGGTTCTTATGATAATTTACACTAAAACTTAAACTAGTCTTACTGTATCTCTTTAACATTCGATTTATTTTTTTATATTTTTATATCATATACCAACACCTTTATGACACCTCGACATTTACAACTGTCAAAAAAGTATGTTTGCTTATTTTACAAGAACTGTCACTTTTTAGGCTCCTTCAGATAAAGTTTATTAAGAAAATATAACTGCTTTCCTCTCTTAAAAGTATTAAATTATACATAATTAGGCAATTCTCTTCGTAACGCCACGTCTTTTTTTCAATTTTTTTTTTTTGACGCGACGTGACGACGAGAAATGTTTTATTATGTATTATTTCGTTGTTTTAAATTCATGATTAAGAGAGAACATCTGCAAAGAGATCTCGTCACGTCAAAGTCTCGTTGCATTGTAAATCAGACATGAAGAAGAGAGGAGAGCATAAAATCACGTGGGTTTTAAAGTTCTGAATGTAAAGCATTCCACATTCGTGTAGTTCGGCTAAAAACAAATAAACTCTATACTCAACATTATAATCCGATTGAACTCCCTTTTCACTCCAGCTTCTCCAAAAGTCTTCGATTGGCTTTTCCGATTAAATTTTGTGTAAACACTCACAATTTTTTTTTAAATTGACTTGATATTTAAAATAAGATTACAAAAAATAGATTTATTGGCAACATTTCCAGTTATAACAATTCTGATTTAAAATTTTTTAAGAAAATACATCTAAGCAAATGAACTGCACTGTATATGTACATCAAACCCCAAATAAAATAATACAACCGTTCGTGACGTGACGACTGCTCTTATGCATGCAAATCAGGGATGCATGCATATACGCTGTTTTTATCGTTATGCAAATACATATTTATTTTTCTTTTGGGACGCAACACATAGGATAGTTCCAATACAATTATCCCCAGTGCCATGCTAATATATTAGTTTTTTTTTTGCTACACTGGATTATATTCATCCACGTGTCGGCAACGGTAATGACACTAAAGCTAACGCTGGTTTATGGTTTTGACCGATTGGAATCGGTTTTGGCATTTTGCGCCGAAACCTCGGCAATTTAACTCTTTTCAGCAACCGTTATGTTAAGCTTTTATGAATTATTAAAAACATGTCTATAAGTTAACTGCACATTTTGTTATTCTTTACTTTGTATATGCCAATTACAGGTGAATATGCATATAACATTCTTCGTGTAGATACGTACTTAAAGGCACACACACATTGCTTACCATTTTAATAGTTTGTTAGATTTTTCTTCTATACCTAGATCTATTAAAAAAAAACCAATTATGTACTTTATGAGCCTGTTGTAGAACTACTTTTTTATTTGAAGTCGTTGAGTAATTAAATTCAATGACTATAATGCCATAATAATTCCTAAAGGAATAACATACAAATAATAGCTAGAATATTCAACCCATTTGCTGTAAACTAAAACTAAAGTAGTAACACAACTTCCTGAAGCATTTTTTTTTAACTTCCATAAATTTCAATGCGTTGCAAACTTAATAAAGCAAACAGTTTTTGTAGCTTGCAACGATTTAAATCAAAAACCTTTTTTTTGATGCCAAAAACATTCTAACCTATTCGGTTATACTTCCACCGCACGAAAAAAAAATTGTAAAGCGAGCGAAAATTATATTTCTTTATTATTGCTCTAGGGACGAGGGAGAAAAAATGCAGGGAAGGAATTTTATCTCGTAGAAATAACTTAAATTAATTTATTTAAATATATTTATGTTGAATTGAATAGATAAAGGGAATAATGTTTAATGGAAGATAGTGAGATTAGATTGAATGGTAATGTCCATGACACACATCTATAATATACACAATAGCCTACGCATGAATGAAAAACATGTCTATTAGTGTATACTATTTACCCCATTTTTTATGAGTTATTGAAGCGAACTTGAAGCTCACAGTGACCCTTTGTTTTTTTCACTCGTCTTACCATCTTCAGTTTTTGACTGGATTTTTTGACTTACTTGTTCATTACTATTTTAAATTTGAGAGGCGTCATCTCAACTCAACTGCAAACCTTAAATCTCAACTCGAAACCCAAACCTGGGTCGAAAACTCCGATCCTAATCACACTCGATCCTCCGATATCATATACACATAAGGGTCCAACTCTAATTATTAGTTTCTACAGTGAAGTACCAGCCGAGCAAGATAATAGCCGTTTTTTGTTGGTAATTCTATAGGCAGCGCAGTAAAATTTTACACAGTAACCAACAACAAAGGAATAGTGTCGATTACTTAGTCAGTAAAATTAGTACCTAAATATAATAATTGAGATAGATAACATTTTGGAGTTTCTGGAATAGTTTGACAATCAATGGAATTGCAGAAAAATATTTTTTATTGAAGGTTGGCATTTAAGGATGCGTTCGTAGATATTTTTCAATGTTTATGCTTTGATTCCACTAGAACTAGAAAATGTATTCGGTTCCTAAAATGCAGTTTTTATTTTTAGTTTAGGTTCGTTTAAAAAAGTTCACACAAGTAGGTTAATGTTACTTGCAAAAGGAATTTATTCTGCATTCTAAAATAAAAAGGACACACTAACAAGCGCCCACTTTCTGTTGTCTGCATTTTCGTTTGCTGTTCTCACAACTTCCGACAGTTCAGAAGTAACCATTTCAGTGTGTGTGGTTTGGTTACCTGTGTTTGAATTTTTTTTCTTTTCATCACAAACCATCATCATCGTCATGATGAATATTTACGATGGTTACAGACAACCTACGGTGGCTGGTATCGTTGTATCCATCTCTGGAACTGGGTTGTGTATTTATTTTCTCAAAAAAATTCAGCTGTTAAAATTTAAATTTTTTTCTCGTTCGCTTGCACTCAGCCATTAAGTTCCTCTTTATTTCGACCTGTTTCTGGTTTCGCTTGTTGAGTTTTTTTGTTTTTCATCTTAACCTTTAGGTATGTATGTATGGACGAACGTAGGTTTATTTGCAAAGAAAAGCAAAAATTTAAGATACACCTGCTTCTGGGACATTTTGGTTGATTGTCATGGCGGCGGCGGCGGCGGCAGCAAGAACAACGACGACAATGACGATGATCTTGTCATCTTGTCGCAACAATGCATTGTTTGAAGACTTCTTGAAATAGTCTTTCAACAACAAAAAAAAATAATAATTTTGCTGCTGTATGGAAGGGGTATCTTTTGTTTATAGTTGGTTCTACGTCAACAGCAAACAATTAAAGCAAACAATTAAATTGATGGCCACAACGACGACCACCGCGCTACGGTTTTAGCAGAAAATATTGAAATTTAATTTAATTTTTCATCTCTACGTGTGTATAAGGTGTTGCGTTTTTCTTGCTTTTTTTTCTCATCATTCCCCCAGTCGTCTCTTTTATTTTGATAGTTGTCTTCCATCCAAAAATGCTTTCAAATAAACAATATGTGGTGCGTCAACATCCGACTTGATTTAGCTTTGTTTCCAAAGAAAAACTCATTAGACTCTTATTTGGATCGGTCCAATAAACCCATTAGTTTTTTGGAATTTCGATTGAATTAAGTCACATGGTTTTTTTTTTTGAAGATCTGTTTGATTAGTGAAATATTTTATCCATTAATACTTAAAGAGTACCATGTATTTGCTTGACAAAGTACCGGAAATGGAATCATGTAATTAAGTATGAGAGACATAATGGTTTTAAATGTTTGGGGAAAAAAAGTTGAATTTAACCTAGGTACAGACGGTTGAAAATGCTCTGACAATGAACTGACAATACCTCTGTGCGTTTACTTCTTCTTACAATACTACTAATTTCTACCAAGTTAAGTACAAATTCCTGTCAAAGTTCATTTTAAAAAAATATATAAATTATATATAATTTATATATATATATTATATAAAAAAATAAAAAAGAGAAGTTTGTAGTTTTGGGAAACAAACGACTAGATCTAATGTCGAATTTCCAAAAACCGTCATCGTAGCTGGGGGGATTTTAAACAAAATTGCATTTTTATTACGAGCTGAAGAGCCAGAACTGTATCGAAATTTGTTGGGCATAGTTTCTAAATAATTTGAATCAGCAAATTAATATAAATAAATAACAAATGACCTTGTTTTTGTGATAAGCTTTTACTTTATCTGACAATGAAGGCATAGAATTTCTTATTCTTCTCATTGAAGGCTGATTTCTTAAAAAAGTAATCTCTACCTACCAGTGGCGAGGCGTGAATAATTTCAAACGGTAAGTCGATGTAAAAATGAATTACCTGCAAACGTAAATGCATTCTAAAACATATTAATATGTAGCCAATATTAAATAATATATGGCAGATCTGCTTTCCAAGACAAACTAAGCCAATAAATAAAATTTTTCTATAAATAATTATTTATCTGGATTAAAAAATAGAAAATATTGAACATTAAAAGCAACCAACTGAATTTTCATTTTTTAAACGGTAGCAAATTTTATCAGCTCATATAATACCTACAGACTGCTGTTGTTTAACAGCCTTTGCTGTTGTTAAACAACAGCGCAACGATAAGAGATACACACAGAATTCACCAAATAAGTCGAAGAAAAGCGTGTTATTTGTTTGCATAAGAAAAGGGAACAGAGACGAGTCAAACTCAGAAACTCATTAAGTAACTAAGAGAACTGACCTACTCAATTAATCTACCACAGCACAGCGCAGCGGTAGAAGATACTCTCAAAAATCACCAAATAAGTCGGAAAAAAGCGTGTTATTCTTTTGCATAAGAGCGCGTGTGTTAAATAGAGTCGAGTCAAAATCAGAAAATCATAAGGAAGAAAAGAGAAAGGAAATAAATTTGTTCTATCTAGCGACAGATTTTATAACCCGACATATTTCGGGTTGCTTTGCTTTGGCTATGCACAGAGTGTGGACAGAATACACATACTAATGATAATGAGATGTGTGTGTTTTCGTGTGTGGCTTTTCAATTGAGTGGTGGAGTGTGCAGGTTGATGTATAGATACATATTAGGTTTATCCCGTGGGCTTTATGTTGCTCGTATTTAGTAAATATTGTTGTATAGCAGAAAATGTAAAAGGTAAGTCGGTAGGAATCGAGTTATATGGACGCCTCGCCACTGCTACCTACCCACTTTCTTTTTTTGGAAAAAAAAATAATGAAAGAAAAGAAAAAAACACGGGTTTTAACTTTCCCACGCATTAAATTTCATTAGAACACACTTGGAGAGTTCTCTAGCTAGCCATTGCCTAAATAGTTGGAAATCTGATTTTTAATATAGCCTTATTTACTCATCTCTATAATCTGTCAATTTCGTGAACTGTTGACTTCTTTCAGATTATGTTCATTGACATTTCATGAATTTCAAGAAAACTTTTCAATTCTTTGTTCATTGAACGTACGCACTTTAGAATCGGTTTGGACAACCAAATGCAATGTCTATATAAGTTAGACAGTTGGTGGACATGTTTATGAATTCGATTTTGGAGTTGGACAGTGTGCTAAAGTTAGAAAAACTTTAGAATGGGATTATAAATACGAATGAATATAAATATTTATGTATATAGAATTGAATGTATAAATAGCGACCTTTAATTGTAATCATGTTTATAAATCATTGAAAGCTAATTCAATCACATTATGTAAACGATGCATTCACGTGAATCACCCATCTATCATGCACGATCACGATGTTTTAATACCGAAATTATTCAATGCCCTCATTGCAATGCATCTTTGACAATTGTCAAATTAAGTACGTATTTTGTTTTTAAATCAAACTTCGCTGGATTGAAATTAAAAATGGATAAGTAAAATATACATAATTAGATAATTAATAAATCTTTCGTATTTGTAATGAATATATTTTTTGGTGTTCTAACACAATAGACTTTTAATAATAATAATTTTAGCAGCACCTGTGCGACAGCCGGGAAACCCGGCCCTAGTGACATACATTCACAACCTTTCCTGTATGAGTGCTGATAGTCGGGCGGAATGAAGAAATTATTAATCGCACACGAATGGTGAAGTAGAGTTAAAAAAAATATAATCTTATGTGACCAAAATCTTTCCTACAATTTAAGGTGTAAACTAGCTACATATTAATAAAATAAATTTCCCCTTGGGTTTTATTTTCATACTTTTAAATTATATGCATTCAAGATCGAAATTTAATGAGCTGCTATTAAAGTTTTACTTTGATGACTTGGATTCAAAAGAATTAAATATAAAGATAAGGGATCTTTCTTCAACAAAACAATTGAATGCGAGTTAATTAAAAGTTTCACATAAGAGTTCGTTGATGAAAATGAGTTAATGGAGTCGGAAATCAAACAAAGCACGCAATGCACGCATTTTCAATTTAAAATAAAAAATAATATTGATGCCGAACACAACCAAAATATCATCCACAATAAGATTACTTTCACCAAAACCATGCTTATACATTAGTTCCACTTTCGGTGAGTTATATAAATTAAATTTAATCTGTTAATTAGATCTGTATCTATTTAATATATTCGAAAAAGGTGTTCCTGATATGCACATCATAAAGAAGTCAGACAGCTCAAACTTTTATATGGAAATTCATAACAGAAAAAAAGATTTTGCCGAATAGGCCCAAATAGTATTATTATATTTTGAGCAACATGCAGTTATGAATGAATTTAATTTAAATCGTACATTGGTTTAACTTTTTGCAAAAGGACTTTCAATCTATGTTTCATAAGTTAAAAAAAAAATATTAGGTGGAATCGAATTGGAATAGATCTACGGCATGATAGTCTAACGCATGAATTAGGGCTATTAAAAGATAATACATATTTACCAAATTTATGCTTGGAGCAATATTAGTTTATCGTTTTAAATAAGTAAACTTACCTGAAAAGAAAGAAAATATATTTTTTATATTAAAGAGTAAAAAGTATTAAAGTAAAAAGAAAGTTGATAAAAGTGCGGAGTTAAGCCGTTTCTTATAAGAATGGAAATATAATTTTTAACACTCATGTGTGCAACGACAACTCTTCACAGGCATTCATGAAACGTCGTAAACTCCTCTTAAACGTGGTAAACTGCGTAAAACTGTCAAATGTTCATACAAATTTGACAGTTTTACACAGTTTACAACGACTTTACTATAAAAGTACAAAAGTAAAATTAAACATTTTTTCGGTATTAAAAGTGTGCGTGCACTAAAGCGCTTCGCGCCTCTTGAAAAATAATCTGGTGGCCCCCACCGACAAAGGTAAACAGTACATTTATAAAGGAAACTTTATACATCTCCATATCAAAATTCAGTTCCATTTGATTGTCAGAGGTCCAAAAACGCTTCAGATACGTATTTAATGCGAGTTCATGAGTACCGAAAGTCAAAAGAAAATGGAGACTAAGTCTAAACGCATCCCAACCGTCAGCGATGTGCATTAACTGGATGGTTTCATCTAACAATTTGACGTTTGAACCGAAAGTGAGATGAAAGATTATTTTTCTATTATTATTTTTGTTTATTCGTCCTTCTTACGGTTGTCATTTAACTAAACTGACATTTAACGGATTTTTCATTTTAAGCTGCATAAAGTGTCAAACTGATTCAAAGAAAATGTATGCAAAGCATCCGAAATGCGTTCCAGATGCGCATGAATAGTAAGTATAAAGCTGCCGCATCAAAACATTTTGTTTGACGTACTGATTATGGGACCCTGCAGGTCCGGGTCCTCCAACAAGGGGCATACACCGGCAATCAGTTTTGTTTTCAAGCCACACAAAGCTCGTTGATGCACATATACTTTTATTGGCGATAAAGTGTTATAACTGTTATAAATGGAAGTAGTTTCCAATCGCACTTATCTCAAAAAAAACAAATTTTCAGTTTAATTCAATTTCATTTCAATCTCCACATTCGTAAGCTACTTTTTACATACATAACTATGTTGACTGAATGTCAGACACGCTCCAACTGCAGACTACGCGCGATTCAAGCGAAACGATCACCAAATATGGTTCTTTAGCTGCTCCACAACATTCAAAGTCATCAATCCAATCGACTGATTTAATCTATGACTTAATCAATGCAGCGAAAACAACATTATTATTCATCTTAACGAACGGAAACAATGCAGAACTCATACAGAATTTATGACGGTTAATTGCTTCGCTAGAATGGGCAATGTGAGTGGTGGCTTTTACTCCAATCACTTCCCACTTAACAATGTTAGTATAAAAAGGTGCGGTCTTCTTATACTTACTTCACCGAAGAAGCACGGCAAAAGATGCAACATCATTTTTTTTTATTTTTTAATAACAATAATTTTAGTTAAGATGAAAAATCTCCTGCGGCAAATAATTGCAACAATTACCGCTAAGCTCAGTTTTAACAAGTCTATTATTATATTTTTTATCATAATAAACAAGTATAATAATTGAAGAATTAATTGAGAAACGACATGTTTTTTCTCTCTTTTGTTACCTATCATCTTTCGTATATAGATTCAAACTTTCTTTTCAAGGCCACTTAAGCATCTAAGACTTTCACCTGAACGCTGCCGGCCCGAGCTATCTTACTCGTACTCGTATAAGTATCTGTGAGGTTCGATCACAGAAAAAGAAAGAAGAACAACGAACAAAATCAATACAAATTAAATATATGTGCTTCGGTTAATGAGCTGAAACAAGTCATAGCCATTATTATCTTGAAAGAAATATATCAGATTATTCAATCCATATAGCCATGATTGAATGAATAATATGATCGAAGTGCTATTTTGTATATAATAATTTTTCAATACGTGCAATTCGTCTCGCAACCAAATGACTAAACTAAGATCAGTGTTGTTATATCTTTTTTTTCTGAGTATGATTCTTTCGGCTTAAATTAAAGGATTTCAAACAGTAACAGAACCTGACCAATCACCAAATATTATCGCGTTTGTAAGGAATTTCTTTGTAACTGTTATTTTGTTATTTTACACACACAGTATATGCTTATAAATCTTTTCTATCTATGATTATCTATCTTCATTTTCATACAATTTCGTGCGATAAAATTTTGTCAAAGCAACTCTTTACTAGTTTATTTACTTGGAAAACCTACCCACATGTCAATTGCGCATCCACGTTTTTAATTGTGAATTAACTATTAACATATTACATCGCTGGTTTAATCTAACTCAGGGTTGTTTGTTTGTTTCTTTATTAAATATGTTAAGAGCTAAGAAATGAAAATTTTGCAACAAGTTGAAGTTTTTTCTTGTTAACATTTGTCCTCTTCATTTTTTTTTCATTACTCTAGTTTATAATAATGTTATGTTGAATTAATGTAAAAGACAACGGTAACGTTTATATTTTTGTTTTAGTAATTGTGTATACAAAAAAAAAAATAATGTATTGTTGAAATGTGTAGTAAGTTTGAAATCTTTCGTGGGACCCACAAAAGATAAATTTGTAAAGCAGTTAGTGTCAAAACTTGCGTGGGCGTTGAACATCAAAGTCCAAATTCGTGGGAGCAGAAATTAAATATTTGGAAACTTAGGCTTATAAATTTTTGACTCGCAATTTATTTTAAGTGATTTATATTTTAGACAAGAATAATGAGTGTCAATTTGAGTTTCATTTTAAGAAATGTTAGTTTATGAGTAGGTACACCTTTAATCAAAATATATAGATGTTGTTTTTTTTAGAGGTAAAACTTTCAAATAAAAAAAAATACATACATATTATTAATAATAAGATTATTGATGATAAATTGCTGCAAAAGTTTTGATGAACACTCTTTAAATTTTTTGGGTAAATGCTGTGTTAACTAACTAATCTCGATGATGAGATGGGAGAAGTTACAGCACACGAACACAGCTTGTTTTAGTTCTCTGAGATATTTTATACATCTTATTTCTGAAAAGTCACAATGACGTTTGGTTAAGTTTACCAAATCACAGAAAATTCATTGGGGAATTGTATGCACTTTGCGTAAATCAATTCCCATACAAATTTTGACAGTTCATGAACCAAATGGTAAACTTACAAAATTATAAACGAATCCTGTTTTTTACATCGTTGCATGAATACCCTTAATGTAGTAGTATACATATATACAGGCAATTACTGTTTTGAAAAACAGCCTTGTACCGACAATTTTTGTTGAACAGATTATAGCGACATTATATAACTTTGTTTGGGAATAACAATTAAAACCTTAAAAGAAAACTTAAAAGAAAATTTATTTAATTTTATCAAGCTCACAACCCACCACTTTTTTATTCAGTCATATAATGTCTTAAAAAAAGTGCATAACGGAAGTCTTAATATCTATATAAATAATAAATAATATCTATAGATAAAAACCCATAAGCCAAACAAAAGAAAAATATAAATAAATACAGTCGCCATTATTATTAGCGCACTAAAAGTTTTACTCTTAGACTCAAATGGTATGGAATTACAGTGGTGATTACTTCAATAATAAAAATCTAACGGTACTGACAAAATATATCTTTTTTAAAAGGTTTTTGACAGAAATTATTCCGACGATTTTTTTTAAATTATTGCCTATTGTGAAACCACTTAGCACAATGCAATGGAACTTAATTTTAGGGAAAACAAAGCAAATCGAATCAGTGTAAATAATTTATATACTTAAGCAGTTTCTGATAAAAATGCGTGAAAATAATTTTTGTTTACCTCTTTTAAATGAATTAATGAAATCAATTTTGTCGCTCATACTGTATAGGAAAAAGGAAGCCAAATTAAAACCACCTGTCATCCAAATGATGGACTGAAGTGCGTCATCTCATAACTTTATATAACTTTATAACTACTTCAAACCAAAAAAAAATTACTCAACATCCAAATGTGAATGAAACTAATTCACGAAATGCCTGCTCAACCGTTAATTAGCTAGTTTATTGACCTCAAACAATATAATTATTATACTCACAGTAAAATTTCGACTGGAATTATTATTATTTTAAGAAATTAAGTGTGTTGAATTCATTATGATGAAGGTGTTTCTATTTTTTAGGTACTGATGGAGTAATTTGAAATGTCTGTGTTCTTGTTAGAATCTAGATATAATAATAAAAAACTAAAATGTACATTTCTCTATCGAACCGAAATGCGTCTTTTTTTGTTTGTTTATTTCCGAAAGATTATAGTCTTTTCCCATAAAAACAGCAGTATTTGTAATATTCTCATTATCAGCTATTCTCATTATTAGCTATTCAATGTTTAACTGTTCAAATCATGTATTGCGACTGAAAAAAGTTTCTTTTTTTTTTCTTTCATAATGTTTATCAAAATATTTACTTAAAGTTTTAAGTCACTAAAATTACAATTCATAATAGATTCATTAAGAGAACTCGTATTTGCCTTAAGTCAATATTTATAACTATAAAGGAAGATGACTACCTTCCGGTTTACTTACTGAATTAAATTTAACCTTCCTCTAAATACACATTTATAACACAGAGCGATATGACGTTTTATACGTAAACAATTTTTGACAACAAGCTGGAGGCACACAAGTAAACGAAGCGATAAAATTCGCGGAACGTTTGTGTGCGAGAAATGTTAAAAATCTGCACTACTACAATCGCATTTCTTTTCTTAAGCGTTTTTGAATGCAATCGCTAGCAGATGTCACATAATACCTCTGTTTGTTCGTACACCCTAAAACTGCCAATTTCTAGCAATTTTAGTCCAAAGTTCTGTCAAAGTTTATATAAAAAAATAAACTGAACTTAACTTCACCTAAATTGGCAGTTTTGGGAAGTAAATGTACAGACCTACAGTATGGAGTCAATATATTAAGAATAATATACATATGACTCCATACTTTTCTAGTACATTTTTCACTTAGCCATCGCTCATAAACGTCAAAGAAAAATTAACAGGTAAAAGATTTAATTTGATGTTTATAACTGAAAAATAAAATTTTCATAAGCGCAGATTGTTAACTTTAAACTTATGCCACATTTACACGAGTGCAAATTTCCATTATTCTGCAATAAAAATAGCAGGACTAAAATTGGTAGATATTGACAGTTCTGAAAAGTAAACAAACAAACCTAAAATAAGCTTTCAGTTTTTAGGTGAGAAGAACACCAAGTATGGGGAATGCACAGTCTACGATAGGTGGTAATTGGTTATTAAAGAAAACGGCAAAAAATCTCCAGCAACTTGTTTCTGGAAACTCAGTTGCCTCGTGTGAAAGTAAAACCGAACTAATTTTCAATTCATCGGTCTGTGAATACGTCCCAATGTTATGAATTGCGTAAAATTTTTCATTTCAAATTAATTTTACGCAGTGTTTTCTTTATTTAAATTTATTTATGGTGATCATTTATTCAATTCATCAAGAGTAAAAATGATGATATTTGCCGAAAAAAATTGCTATACAAGGCACTTAAGTATGATATTACGTTTATCAGTTATTTTTTTTTTATTTATTTTTAGTTGTTAGGTATATAGAATCTTGTTTTTATGAATCATTCGTTTTCATTTATTTAAAACAAAGAAATTAAACTGTTTACGTAAACAATAAACAAAATTCTTTTTCGCATTATTATTTTGCGATGAGAAAAATGAAATGAAAAAAGTGAATTATACATTATACAATACACATACATATATGAATGTACATATACTTAATACGTGTTATAATAATAAGATGACCAGTTTCGATCCAATTTTTTGCCACTCTTTCGGGCTTTTAGATTTCTTTTTCAGAAAAAATAACTTATTTAAGGCTGTTCAAGGTGTTTTCAACGTTAAGGATTTATTAGAATGTAGATATACATATAATTTGGGGCTCATTACTGTGTCTTACGATAAAATGTTGTTGTTTAATTGAGTCGAGTCGTTCGTCACTGGATAGCAAGTCAAAAGTTTCATGGTCAGATTAGTACTTATGACCATTCTGTTGAAACCAAATATGGCCCGGGTCAATAGCCTCCGTATTTTCGAAGGAACAGTCACGAATAATTCGTCACTTATCTCATGAACTTAGGCAAACTGTTTTTTTTTTTAATTTTTCTTCAATTTTTGGCTAAACTACATAATTTATACTTTTTAATTCAATTCATTAAATGGTTGAAAAAAAACCATAACTAAAATATGAAAAAAGCTATGAAATGGGGGTGAATTAAACGCTAATTTGAGCTATTGTTTTTGAAAAATAAAAAAAATAGACTTATTTGAGTATCAGCGTAACTTTGTAGGTGTCATTGAAGATCACTAGATTAGTATCTTTAAGATTTGCCTCAATCTAAAAAAGTCTATTTAGCTTGTTCACAAATCTATTGAGTCAAAAGTGAACATCCTTCCTTCTGTTTTGAACGATTTTTCTTCCTCTTTTTTGCCATCAAGTGGGAGCGACATTTGATGTTGAAACCTCAGAAGAGTCGGCTGAGTGAGTAGTGAATATTGTCATTCTCAACTTTGCTGAAATCATTAATTACTCAAATAATTAAATTTTGCTAAATAATCAAAACCTTGAATTCGTAGAATAAATAGAATATGTATGTACATGAATAAATATCCGAAATTTAAATCTCAAACTTAACAACTAAAATAGTAAATTGCTATATTTATTGTTGGTATTATTGGTGTAAAGATGACAAATTCTGTTCATGTCAAATGATCCCCCCCAAGGGATTAGAACATGAATAAAAATGTTGACACACAAAACAGAAGATAGACTCAGCAGTGTTTTAAATTCACGTTAATTCCCATTAATTTGAGGCGACATTAAACCATATGTGAAGTGAACAACCGGCTGAGCAAGCAGCAATGACCCACCGGCAGACGGCGAACTGGCAAAGAGTGCTAACGCTGAGTTTTCATGTTTTTTTTGTTTGTTTGTTTTTTTTTTTTTTTGTGATGTGTCTGAGCCGGCTGGCGAGTTATGATGAGTCTGCAATTTTATTACGCTGATGATGGCAAGGACGCCGCATTAAATACCCGCGTGCTATATTGGACGGCACGGTAATGGCAGGGTATCTTATCAAATAAAATCCTATTTTTTTTTTTGTTTTTACATCGGTGGTCTTGAAATGAGGTGTTGCAGGGGACGGGTGGGGAGTTTTGGGTTCTGCTTTTAACTTTTTCCAGTTTTTTTTTTGCATATTTTATATGATGTCATGTTGGAAACTCTTGTGACCGTTGATTCAATTTGAATTATGTATAACTTTAATCACAATTCAACATGCAATTGAGTGAGTAGAGTGGAGTGGAGTGACGTGTGAAATAAAGTGCCCAGCTAAGAAAAACCGTGATAGGGAGTGGAGTGCAGATGTTGTTAAAAAGGGGGTAGGGGGTGTTCTCTGTCAGTGGCAGTGTCGGACTGGTAACGGCAACGGCGAACCAAGTAGCTCATGAAGTGGATGTAATTTCCTTTCCTGGGAGTTCAGCTTTCGTAATTCATTACAAATTTTTTAGTGCAGCTGCTATTATACGTGTGCGAGTGTTGAATATTCGTAATCGGCGATGCACATGTCATGGAAGAGGTTTTGCATTTAATTTTTATAGATGAAAATGACTACCTTACCTACGTTTTATGTTTATGTACCTATGTATTTTATTTTTGATGAGGTATTTTGTTTTTGATGAGGTTAATATTACGTGGGTAGTTAAAGACCTTTCGGATTGGTGTGAAAAGATGAAGAAATGTATTTATTTAAAGTGAAAGAATCTAAATTCAACTATTAAAATAAATAAATTTGAAGATAGTGTATTTGCTGCAAGCAAGCCCAAGATAACTACTCTCATCACGCAAGTTCTTACCAAAAATATCAAAATATCCAGTAAAAAACCATCTTGATCTAATTTGGTTGAAACTTGGTTTATAAGTCCTTAGTCTTTAGATGCTATAATTTTTGCAAATGGCTGCAAATGTCTATTCTACTCTGACATTTATAAAATAAACAGACATAAAATACAAGTCAGCAAGACATACATACATAAATCACTATTCTACTAAAAAACGCCGAATAAACAGGGTGCCTCAGTTTTTGTGTCAAATACTGAGGAATAAAATTCGATGCGCTCAATTTTTGAGGACTCTAAATAAAATATAAACTGACCAGTTTCATTTATTAAAAAAAAATTATTGAAATAATATTTATTTAATTGTTAATATGTGTTTGGATTCCAAGGAAAAATTGATATGGCAGATCAAAGAAAAGAAGTTACCTGAATATAGAAAAATGTGTTGATTACAGGGTAATAACTACATATAACCAATAAAGGTATCTGGAACAAAATAATGTCATATATGAAAATACTGAAATCCGACAACCGATTTAAGAGCTACACCAAGAAAACAAATGCTGAAACAATCCAAAAATTCCACAACAAAGTTCTTCGTGAAATAATAAATACCTCTTGGTATATATTATAAAATAGAGTCTTAAATTTACGAGACAATGTTCGGAAACTAAAAAGACTCGACTCTCATGAGCTGAAGATCTAAAAGCGATTGCAGGTATAGATACTTTAAACTTCCCCCAATGCGATTTTTTCTAAGATTTTGGATTAAGAAATACAAAACTTTTGTCAATTTTTAATAGACTTGCCTTGATTTAGCATTGCGGTAAAGTGACACCCTACTTGGTACAGAACACTAGCAAGTGCTTTAGCCCCCCTCGATTTATTTCTATTGCGGTATTTGAAGAAAAAATGGGAACTAATAACCCAACCTTCATCTTTAAGGAAAATAAATATTTGAAGCGAAATTACTAAAATAGCACCAGGAGTCTGATGACGTGAACTAACAAACAAAGGCTACAATGCCCTTGTCGTAATGGATTTTTTTTTGAATTGAATTATAAGAAAGAAAAACAATCTCATTTCACCCTGCAAAGAAATCACAATAGCAAAACATTCTGATTAACCACTTACTTTCACATGCAATGCAACAAACGTTTATGTACATAAACATATACATATGTATGTAGGTAGATAGAATGCTAACTGCTTTGTACATTCCCACTTAACAAAGATGAATTAAATCAACAAAACACTTGACACATTCGCCACCTCTTAACAAATTAAGGCCAACAGAGAGAAATGATGACTATCGCCTGCGTATGGCATCGCGTCGCCCTCGCCCAAGCTTTCAAATTGTAGTCATATTAATTCAAACCGAAATTCATTTAGTCACAATTAGCTTATTGTTGTGACTATTCCTGTGACTGCTGATAGCATACAGTTAGCATTCCAATGCACAACATTAATGTTTTTTTCTTAAAAGAAAAACATTTTAAATCAGCTTTAAAAAATAATAATAAAAAAATAAAACTAACTTAAAGTCGGTCGGTCATGTTGTCAGCTTTTATCAATCATCATGATAAAAATGTGACAAGTGGCTCCTTGAAGATTGTGCATCTGCTTTGTCTGCAATTTATGCGAATTAACACGACTCGCATTATTCAGCGATTAATAGTACAGTATAAATTCAAATAAGGGAACTTATAATGTCAATTTTATATGATTTTAGCCTTTTTTCTATCATAAATTGTCAAATAATGACATTGAGAAAAACTAAGAGTAAGCTCCATAAGAATTTCTACAAAACAAAATTAAATGCAATCACTGACAAGGCTAAAATGTCATTGAACGGCATCAAAAATGCTGCGCCATACCATCCAGTTAAACTGACAACAAAAACATACGTATATATGTACTGTACATTATTGTTGATTCCAAAAATAAAATCTGTCTAGCGTAAACAATCGGAATGACGCAGCCGCGGCAAAAAAAAAGCTGATAGGACAGACGCGGTATTATCAAGATTTGTGTTCCATAACACATTATCAGCAGATGATAAAAACAACGAGAATCTTGTTTACATTGATTGTTTGATTCCGAAATGAGGAGTGCTCCAGTGTCGAGTGCAGCGAGCATTAAAACAAGCTTTGCGCTTTCGTACAAAGTATTTCTCTCATTATAAAATATTTATTTTTTATTCTAGATTTATATTTATTTTTTTGTTGTTGATTGTTTAGCTAAGCGCAGAGTAAATTATTATCAACAGAATTCTTCAAGTATTTTCATTATGAAACATTAAATGCGGTTTAGGAATGTGAGAACTTAAATTTGCTTACTATACGAGTATACTTTAGGTTTTTTCAAGGTCATTCTGATAACTCTTAACAATGGGACAAAGTAAACCTCTAAAACAAGGATCAATTAAAATTCATTTTTCATTTAATTTGAAATCAAAAATAAAATTTCATTAGTAGCCAAGGTTAATTGAACAAAAAAAAATGGCCATAAATCACATAGTCTTTATTTGCATTTTCTTTTAAGCATTTTGTAAACAAAAAATTAAGTTTTGTGTGCTTCATAAAGCAGAATACATTTCTTATTTTAACACATAAACCAAAAAACAAATTTAAGAAACAAAATAGTTACACTTTTCTGTTACGTTTTTTCTTCGATAAAGCTGGAAAATAAAAATAAATAAAATTTTCTTATGAAAACATGCTTGCATTTTGTGCACTAACTTTTGTGATTGGCTTTGACTGCAATTGTAATGTCTCTGATCGTTTTCTTATCGACCGTATCAAACTCATTTAAATAAGATTAAAAAATATATATTTTTTTTAGCATTTTAATACAAACCATTTTGTTTTTATTGTAGATATCTTACACATTTCCCGTAAAAATATTTGTCTATTAAAGTTGTTTGTCCCTTAATTACCATTAAAAAAAACACGTATTTATTTACTTTGCTCATCTATTCGTATGTTATAATTGAATAAAAGGTGACATTCGTTGTAAAAAAAAATAGCTAATTTAGATCTCATATTAATATGGATCGCCCATACTTTCACTTTTTATTGCTGGTGTTGGTATATAAAACTACTAATTTGTATGATTTTTTTTTTTCGTGAGAAGTGAAGAAGAAACAAAATTATTTTCAGAAGAGCAAAACCTACACCATTCCTTAGAGCGAGGGCTTGGTATTAATTAGTTAAAATAGTAACATTATCATATTCAATCGCTTCTGAAAGTAAAAGTAATTACGTATTAGAAAGTTTGTAAAGGGAATTTCGGAACTAAATCTTTATTTTAGAGTTAGACTTACCAAGTAATAAATCCGTATTTTCCTAGTGAGGAATTTCTTCTTTTTATTAAGTAATAACTTCACAGAAGTGAAATTAGCAAAAATGGACAAATTCTTATTTTATACAAAAGTTGAAATTCTAAATTATACCTAATACAAAATAATTTTAAGTTGAAAGGAAAAAGTATTAATACAGATTTAATGTTTAATTTACATAACCACTTAGCACTACTTACATATAGGTATGTAGGTATGCACAAGAAGTAAAATTTTTTGCTAGTGTAGTAGGTATTTGTAATTTGATACCTACCCCAATTTTAACAATTTTTTATCTTAACTCAAACCGGGTTTTGATGGCATTTGGTTAATCAAAAGTAAATACAAACTGCATTTATGATCATTTGATTCTTAAACTGTTACATCCGTACCAAAATATGTACATAAATACATACATACCTACTTAGAAACATGTTTTATTACTACAAAATATTTATCAAAATAATAATACCTATGCCATTTATTTTATTATTATTTAATATTTATTTTTTGATGATACCTATAAACTTTTTAACTATTATCTACAAGGGGAGGTATTTCCATGTGATCACACTTCTATGAATGATGATTCCTATTATAATCAGCCCTATTCTGTTAAACGTTCGCGTGAAATTTCGTATTCTGCTATCCGTCGGAGGAAAACGAATGTTCCAAAAAGCATAATAAATTGCAATAAAAATCAAATTTTAACAATTAGATTGTCTAATTTAACAATTAGATATCAAGAACTTCATGAAAAGTTATTGATAGAGGTTTGCATATTTTGCAAGATTTCAAAAAGAATTTACACTCTAATAGAAATTTGTTGCAACCAAAAACACAGTTTGCCTTCTTAAAATACAGCGAAATTCAATTTGAGATTTTAGAAAAAATTTTAAATCTTGCTAGTGTTTGTTTAAATCGGTGTAAATTCTTTTTGAAATCTTGCATAAGTTAGAATTCAGGCATAACCACTGCGCCGCTGACAATCGAAATGTTTCTATTTCAATATACCTAGGTAAGCTAACATTTATTATAAAAAATTCCATAGTGGAAGAAAACTAAAATGTAAAAATACTGTCACCGAACCCGTTGTTAGTGAGATTTTGTACGAAGCTTTTCCACTTGAATGGATTTTCGGGATGGAATTTTTGTTTTCGATCCCATTTTGTACTTTTCCAAGGTTTTAACTGTCCGAATCATATTTTAGGTCTGGTTTTCTAGATATTCGAATATAAAAGTTAGATGGCAAAACTTATTTTTTATAGATAAAATAATTAATAATGTAGAAAAGTAAATTCAAATAACCTTAGAAAAAATAAGATTTTTTTGGAATTTTTGGATTGTACATTATGTATTTTAAAAACTTCAGCCAATTTTGAGATTAAATTAGAAATAGTTAGTGTCCGACCGAAGCTTCGGCTTCGGCCTTCGGCTTCGGTCGAATTCGGCCAAAAAAACAACATTCGGCCAAACCTTCGGCTTCGGCATTTTAGGCCGAAGTTTTGGCCGAAGCCGAAGAATCTGTTTATTATATCGAGCATCGTACTAGGCGCCGGAAAAAATTTCAATTTTTGAAATTTTTGAATAACGAAGAAAAGATTGCAATCTTTTCTTCGGTAGGTATTCAAAAATTTTAAAACACGTGTGCCATCATAAAAATTATTACTAAAAATGAATTATTTATTTCTTTTTTCTTTAAAATTACTAATTAGTTATTAGTTATTTTTATTTTATTTGTCTTATGTTTTTTAAGCAATAAATTTTAATAAAAATAATATTTTTATCCAATTGGAAAGGAGAATTCTTGACTTTTTTCAACCTTAGGCTTCGGCTTCGGCCGAAGATTTTCTTTGAGCCTAATAATTCGGCTTCTGCTTCGGCTTCGGCTGAAAATCGACCTTCGGTCGGACACTAGAAATAGTAAATACGGCTTAGGTAAACAAAATTGTGTTGAACAGTTCTTATCAACACTATCTTTTTTTTAAAACACCTGCCGGAGATGGAATGCGTTCTCTATTGTATAACATAATTAGTAGATATATCTAGTATAACATCCGACCTATCTCTGTCCCACTTGGCGGCTCTATTAGTCAGAACCCCTCCATCATTATTCTACTATTGAGACAAAATCCCCCAATAACACTTTTTGCACACAATAAGCTAACAAAAAACCACCCTCAGTGCCTCAGCAACAGACACAAACATTTGCGCAGATGAAGTCATACCTACATTATCCCAAATTAAATCCAGTGGAGCCGGCCAACACAACAACAACAAATAAAAAAATCCTTGAAAACTTACTGAATGCAGTAAAAATCCTTGCAGACAAAACGACAGCAGTAATTTACCACCAGATGGAGTGTGACAGAATTTTACAGTAAAATTAAATATTTAACCCCTTCCTTCCGGCCAATACATAAACCCACAAATGGCCACGGCCACCAACGAACGAAATGAACCAAAGAGAACAGACAGGAACCAGCAAGCAAACATGATGTAAACAATGCAAAGCTTTTTTTTTACCCCATGAATGAATTGTCTTGTTTTGGGTATTCAATTTAAAATGGCGTCAGTTCCGACACTTTTTTCTTTATTCGGTGTTTTTTGTATCTTTATAATTTCAAAAACTGAATATTTTTGAAAAGTTTCAAGTAACTAATCGGACTGACTTTAAAGTTTTGTTTATTGAAAAACCCGTCTGTCTGAAAGACATTCATAAGAACTTACCGTTTGACCATTTTGTTGGTCACTCCGGAATTGTTTTCCTGCAGAGATCCAATGTCTTCTGATTTGAAATAATCCAGCTTTGTGTATTTGCACTTGATCTACACAGATTTTAATTGATAAATGCAAGTGATTTATTCAGAAAAACATCAAAACACGAAATACAAAAATGATCATCAAAATTTGTTGGTTGCACAGAAAAAATGGAATCAAACAAACAAAAAAACAGCTCTTAATAAATTGCTTCGCGGCTTCGATAGTATAAGAGAGAAACAAGCAACCCTATAGTTTAATTTATTGCACTGATGGGGGTAAAAGAGATAACCAACGCCCACGCACTTCCATGTAAAACAAACAAAACTTTTAACAATTTTTTTTTTCGTTTTGTTTAAAGAACAAAGAAAAATCGTTTATTTGTTTTTCCTCTTCAAACTATTTCAGTTGCACTTTGTTTCGGTTAAACAATTTTATAATTTATTAAAAAAAAACAAAACTCGATAAACTTTACAATGTAAATGATGAATACTTTTTTTCCTATTGGCTTTGCAGGGGGTTGAAAAGAACATCCGTAGATATGACTGAATAAAATGGGGGAACAAAATAACACAAAGCACTTTTTCATTAAAGAATTTTCTTGGCTTCTTTCTTTTTTTACTGGTTTAAATCTCACTAACTTTTACATTCACTTGAGAAAAAAAATGTTAGAATTCGCAGGCACCAGAATTATGTGTTAGAATTTTTCTCCCATAAATACTTCGGATCAGTTATTGGTTTTTTTTTCTTTTTGTTTTCTCTTTTTTATTAAGATTTTTTTTTTAACTGAATTGCATTAATTGTTTAATGAACAAAAAACCAAAATAAAATAAATTCTTTTGAAAAAATATTTTTTTTGTTTTATGCTCTTGCTTGAATTTTCCGATAAAAATACCACTCTCTCGCTCGAACTCCGCAACGGAATGAAGAAGATTTTTAATTTTTGACAAAGTGCATGGAAGAAGGAGGATAGCCGATAACAAGCAAAAAATTGTAGGTGTGAAAGGGAAAAAGAAAAAGTGACAGAGAGAAAGGGTTTTCTACAATTTTCTTCAGAGAAAAAATGTTGTCTTTAAAGCGATTGCAGAGACTATAGTGACAGATCTTCAAAAGAAATGAGTGCATTCAGTGTAGACTACTTTTAAACGATGCAATTATTTGCACGTTAGTGAGATAGTCCCCTTCTACATGAGGACACAAGTTTGTGGAGGTTTTTTGACGTTTCCTTTTTATATCCAATCTCCATCAATCGTAGACCGTTGAACCCTTTTACTTGGTGCCCTTCTCATCTAGATATTGAAAGTTGCTGGAAACTTACAGTCGTATCCATTAGGCCAGGCGTACACATGCATCTTTTAGTTTCGAAACATTTTGGTTTTGACTTTGATTCCCTATACAGCCCAATTCTGCTATCCGATCGAATTTTTTAATTCACTTAATTTGTCACGAATTATTATTTGAACTCTTCAATATTTCGAGTTCAAAGCTCTATCTATAATTATTTTTTAAGTTCCTGAGAGAATCTAATTATTAAGCCTTAACTACATTGACCACTCTCTGCAAAATTGCAAAAGTAAAAAGATTTTTTTCCACTAGCGCAGTTCTTTTGTGAAAAAGAATATAAATTATTTTTTTAAACCGAAATTTAAGTTTCCCTGTTTCCCAGACAGAAACACTATTCCAAAATGAGTTTGAAAATTTTCACTTTTCTACTTTTCACTTTTTTGGCCAACGTAGTTAAGGCTTTACAATTTTGTTTTTACTACAATTTATATGCTTTTTGGTACATTCGTTTTCCAGATAGCAGAATATAAAAATTCACGTGAAAGTGTAGCAGAATAGGGCTGGCTTATATGAGACTGTTGCATGTGCGTGCCTGGTCTTAGACATAAGTTAGAATTGGTTTATAAATAAGACAATCATTTTCCTTTTTTGAAAGGGGAGATATACGTCTGTAGAGGTCGGGGTAAAGAAAATTGCAACTTCTTCTTTCGAGAAACTAGAAGAACCAAGATCAAATCAAATATCCAAACTTTATTCAACTCGATCTTTCGATCCTGTATATAAAGCTAGTATTGGTGGAATCAATGTGCTTTAACGAACTGAATGCAACTGAATGCACTCATCGTCATATAGAATAATACTAGGTCAGTTCCAGTTCATATTTTTGAAGCTTCGCAATTGTCAAAAACTGAAACAAATTTTGTACTTTTTTTGAGTGCTCAGATATATAATCTATACAAATCAAAGTAAAAACTTAAAATCATAGAAAGAAATAGAATATTGTTTTGTTGAAAATTGAATTGAATTAATTGAAACATGGCCGAATATTTGGCATCTATTTTTGGAACCGAAAAGGACAAGTAAAATTTTGGATTTGGTTCTTCATTCGCAAAACAAAACATATAATCCCGTTCCCGTCTTTATTTTAGGGTTAATTGTTCATTTTACTTCAAAATAGGAGCATGCCGACACGGTGACAGATGCTCCCGCATCCATAACAAACCTACTTTCTCCCAAACTGTGGTCTTACAAAATTTGTACGTAAATCCACAGAACTCTGCTAAATCTGCTGACGGTAGCCATTGTGAGTAAACTAACTTAATTTGTAGATATGGAATTACCGAATCAAAACATTTACTTGTTCCTCTTTTTGTTTTCAAGTGGTTGCTAATGTATCTGACGAAGAAATGCAAGAGCATTATGATAATTTTTTCGAAGATGTATTCGTTGAATGTGAAGACAAATATGGAGAGATTGAAGAGTTGAATGTTTGCGACAATCTTGGTGATCACCTTGTCGGCAATGTGTATATCAAATTCCGCAATGAAGTAGACGCAGAAAAGGCAGCCACGGATCTGAACAACCGTTGGTTCGGTGGACGACCTGTGTATTCTGAGTTATCGCCTGTCACCGACTTCCGAGAAGCCTGCTGTCGTCAGTACGAAATGGGCGAGTGTACTCGATCGGGATTTTGTAACTTTATGCACCTCAAGCCGATTTCAAGAGAACTCAGAAGGTAAAATAGATATCCTTATTTAATTTGTAAATTGGTTGATATAAATTTTCATTCTAGATATTTGTATTCACGCCGTCGTGGACGCTCATCACGCTCAAAGTCACGCTCACCAAGAAAACGTCGCTCCAGGTCACGTGAACGTCGTCGTTCTCGCAGTCGAGACAACAACAATCGATCTGACGGGCGAAAAGGTCGTTACTGAAATTACTTTTAAACAAATTTAACGGCATAAAAACTATAGAACTACACAAATATACACCGCATATCCACAGTCTACCAGAATTGTGTTTTTCAATAAACTGCAATTTTTTTTTTGGAAAATTGTTAATTTGTGCTGATTATTTAAATACAAACTGTTGAGTCAAGGAGTTATTCGTACGAAAGTATCCAACCACATTTCTCCATTGCATGAAAACAAATACACCTATGGCCATTAAGAGAACTCTCTTAAAAATTGGTATACAATCGAATCTCGATTATCCAGAAAAGTTTTTGATCAACATTACGAATCCCAGACTATGCCACCTAAAAACAATATTTATTCCGGATTCGGCATAAAATTGTAAGTTCCTTCCATTCCTGACAACAAAAACAATACGATAATGGTTCACAGTTTGTCGCGCCACCAGACTTATTTTATCCGTGATATTTATTGGTTATTTTTATTCTTTCTAGTAGGTATTGTTTACTTGAGAGCAATGAGCATACATGATATCGATATCATTTCATAAAATAAAATTTAAAATTATTCATTGGTTTAATCATATTATATATTTATATAATATACTTACTTTATTCGTTTAACCGGGATTTTTAATCATCATGAGCCCGGTCCCAAACATCTCGATCAATAGGAAGTGACCTACATGTATTGAAAAGGAGGGAATGGGAAATAATTAACCATTCAGTAGGGTGAAGCATAAATTTGTTTTTCGATTTTAATACTGGGATATTATAAATATGTCGCATAATTACCTAACTTCTTACTTGCGAACAGAAGAAACTAAATGGTTGTGATAGATCCCAAACAGTTGTCGTAAAACTGTATCTAGCTTATGGAGCGGCATTTGCAATAGGTAATTATTATCTAAACTCCATTGTAAGTATTTTCTGATATCACTTTATTCTAACCCAATTTCATCCGCTTATAAATAACAACATTTTGAAAAGAAGATATCACTTAAACCATCCTCTAGGAATAACCTTTAAAACACAAAGAATTTTTTGAAATCAATACCTTGGTTCTGTAAGATAAGCATCGATAAAATTGATCGAGACACGTTGAAAAATAAAAAAAAATCATAATTTCTCTCAGAATTGTTACAGAACGTAGGCGAAGATATAAAACCTTTATACCCATATTTCACCCTATAAATAGTTTTAAATATTTGAATGCAGCCCTTGAGGGATATTTTATAGTTGCTACTTTTAAAACACAAAAAATAATCTTTTTAATAGGATTTTTTGTTCTTTTTTATTCTATTTCACCCTAAAAATATCAATTTTTTGTAAAATATCACAAATTAATGTTGAACATTAAGTTCAATAAATTTAGTTTAAAAAAATTTTGAAACACCTTACATAAGCTTCACTTGAATCGGCACAGGCTTGTTTTGTTTTTGTTTTAAAAAATACAATTTACATTTATTGCAATCTATTTACAATTGCTTCAGGACCTGCAATTAGGATTGATCACTGCATTAAAAACTGAAGCACTGTTTCTGTTTCAAAGCCAGTAGTTCATTCCTTAATTGTGTTTTTAAATGAATAAATTATTTTCAAATTCAAAGTTATTTATTTGTTTATTTATTCAAAAACTAAGCACTAAAATAACTTCATTTAAAACGCAATTAAAGAATGAACTATTGGCTTTGAAAAAGCTATAACATAATATTGTAAGTGTTGCCGTTGTGTTTTTATTTTCTATTTCTATTTCTATTTTATGTTTTTATTTTTATTTGCCCCTCCCACATATGGTGGACATATAGAGTAGGCCAATATTTCAAAATCATGTTCATATAATGTATAAACAATTAAAAAAATTATGCATATCCAATTTTCAAAACTCGCGGAATACTTTCCACGTAAAATTACCAAATGACTGTAGGTACTAGCATGTAAATCCGCAAAACTAATTTCTCCAGTTTAACACTGAATTCATCCATCGTATTAAATTTTCATTTGTGCGCTTTTACGGACTGAATATGCTCATTATCACAAAAAGTCGCCATTTATTTATAATTGTCACAGTAGAATATTCGTGTATGGTGTATTTGTGCGTAAAACTTAACTTTATTCCTTTCAAAAGCAGATAATTATAGTTTAAAAAAGAACTAATTAAAACTAAAACACTATTGAATTGTATATATTGAAACATGGCCGAATATTTGGCATCTATTTTTGGAACCGAAAAGGACAAGTAAGATGTTGAATTTTTTTCATCATAAGACTATAATAATCCCTTCTTTATTTTACTTATTTTAGGGTTAATTGTTCGTTTTACTTCAAAATAGGAGCATGCCGACATGGAGACAGATGCTCCCGCATCCATAACAAACCTACCTTCTCCCAAACAGTGGTCCTGCAAAATTTATATGTAAATCCGCAGAACTCGGCAAAGTCTGCTGACGGTAGCCATTGTGAGTACATCAATTCCTTGTTTGAACATGGAACTATCGACAGAAAAACATTTATTTTCCTTCATTTTATTTTTAAGTGGTTGCTAATGTATCTGACGAAGAAATGCAGGAGCATTATGATAATTTCTTTGAAGACGTATTCGTTGAATGCGAAGACAAATACGGGGAGATCGAAGAGCTGAATGTTTGCGACAATCTTGGTGATCACCTTGTCGGCAATGTATACATCAAGTTCTGCAATGAAGTAGATGCAGAGAAAGCAGCCACGGATCTAAATAATCGTTGGTTCGGTGGACGACCTGTGTATTCTGAGTTGTCACCGGTCACTGACTTTCGAGAAGCCTGCTGTCGTCAGTACGAAATGGGCGAGTGTACTCGATCGGGATTCTGTAACTTTATGCACCTCAAGCCGATTTCAAGAGAACTCAGAAGGTAAAATAGATATCCCTATTTAATTTCCGAATTGGTCATCTAAATTTATATTTTAGATATTTGTATTCACGCCGTCGCGGACGTTCATCCCGCTCAAAGTCTCGCTCACCAAGGAGACGTCGCTCCAGGTCACGTGATCGCCGTCGTTCTCGCAGTCGGGACAACAACAATCGATCTGACGGACGAAAAGGACGTTACTGAAACTCCAATTATGTATTTTTACTTTTAAACAAATTTAATGGCATAAAAGCTACAAAATATACCATTTATGCCATTTATAGACTACAAGAGTTGTTTTTCCAATAAAATCATGCAAATCCTTAGAAAAGGAAAGAGTATGTTCTTGATGAAAGCTTTGTCCATTGATACTGTTCAGGACAGAAATATAATCTAACTAACTCTAAAATTATAGAATACATAAGAACAATTTAATCCAAAAGTTTTGATCGAATCGTAAGCAAAATGAATAGTCATCAAAAACCTATTTGTATTTGATAAGCTTCAAAATTTTCCGATCCAAAAGCTTTGATATTTTAAACCCCTGTATTTTTTCCCTTAATCTTCAAAGTTTAGAAAACAATATCCGCTATTATACGGCTGAAATAATCAATGTAACACTTAACATTTCTACGTTAGGCTACGTTTTCTGGGATAAAGTGGCAAGTCGCAAAAAAGGAACTTTTTTTTACTAATTCCAGCCAGATCGTCTATACAATAAAATAGATTGAATCAAATTAGGTTCTGCCCATGCTCGATTCTATGCACTAAACTTGATAGTATCAAGTTAAAAGTTCGAACTCCCGAATAAGATGTACAGTTTTACAAGAATCCTTCAGTTAGATCGAGCGGACAGTAAAACAATGAAGTGAAAAAAAGATAAGTACATTGGATAACATGAAAAAAGTAATAGGTACCCAGTAGGTTGCTTAAGAAGAGTTTGGCAGACCGTGTTTATGCTCAGGGCATTGGGCTGCTCACCTGGTCCAGGATCCCATCGGTATTCGATAGATCCAGAACGGGACCACAAATTCAGATGCAACGATGAAATAATTTCTTTTATTGAATATTTGCTTGTTCTATGTAAAAAAATACAATTTATAAAAGACTTAAAAAAAACGAGGATAGAGATATGGTATAACAATTTATTAATAGAAAAAGTCACACAGTTTTTAATTTTTTATCGCTTAAACCTTAAATTATAGATCCGTACCAAAAGTACGCTATAGAAACTATCAATACAATAGACAAGGTAGTGCAAAAAAAAGAATCGGGGAAACAAAATTAAAATAAATTAAAAGTACGTTCACATATGGTAGAACTTTCTATAAATTAAGTCGATTGTGTTGAATACTCCAACATCTAATTCCCAATTTCACTCTTTCCATCGCAGGCAACTATTTTAACTTTGTCGACCTTGGCAAACTCATGGACTTCTCGGAATTCGACGTCGTTCAACATTAATGTCCAGACATTGTCACAGAATCGATAAGTATTCAATTTGTTAGCCTTAAATGTCACACGAGCCTTAACTCGTGTATTGAGCGCAGTGTTAATACATTTGTCGAATTGCAGGAGAACCTTAAATGCTAATGCGGGTGTAATTTGTCCAAACTGGAGAAAAAAAAAAGTTAAATTAGTTAAAAATACCTATGATATTAAAGAACATATCAGTGCAACAAGTCGAGTAGGAATTTTTTCTTACTTGAATAAGTTCGTCGAGGCTTTCCTGGAGAGTATTACCAAGAGTGGTGTTTCTGTAGAGTTGATAAGACATATTCACTACAAGTTGTTGATATTATTTAAATGAAATAAATAAGTTTTTGATATATTTAAAGAAAGTTTAATTCTGTTTACAGTATGTGAAGTTCTGAGAATGATCACTATCGTAGTTAGTAGGCAAAGTAAAGTTGTCAAAGATTTATAAAGAAAAATTAACATTATACGAAGTTGGTTGTAGTTTGTTCCGTTAGAGAGAGACGAAAATATCATTAAATAATAATTAACGCCCCATAGATAATTTTCCTTAATGGATACTCCACATCGATTATTTTTGGATTTTTGGTTAAAGAAAATAAATTTCAAAGCCTTAACTACATTGACCACTTTTTATAAAATTGCAAAAGTAAAACATAATTTTTTCCCGCTTGCGCAGTTATTTTGTGAAAAAGAATATACAATTTTTTTTTAAACCGTAATTTAGGCTTTCTGCATCATTTTTATAAGTTTCCCAGTCAGAAACACTATCCCAAAATGAATTTGAAAATTTTCACTATTGTACTTTTTCACTTTTTTTGCAAATGTATTTAAGCCTTAAGAAGCTATATCTATTGTGTCAGACCCAATATAAGAATGTTTACATCAGTGGGCATTGGGCAATAGAAATTACTGCCGCCGCCGGGTTGATAATAGTGGTTTATAAACCCCCCCCCCCCCCCCCTTCCTCGCTCTGATCTTCACATATGGTCAGGAAAATATTTCAATTGATTCTGAGAATTCTCTTTCTTTTAATTTTCGTAAAGCTGACTATTTCATCCATCTTCTCAATAAAACTGATTTTGGCCTTTATTTTAAAGAATAACACCCCCATCGACGTCGCGCTCCCTTTCTTCTACTCAGCTATCTTTAACTGTCTCATTTAGTGTGTGCCATATGCACCTCTAAAAAATTGTTCCTTATGGTATAATAAGAAATTAAAAACACTTCGTAACGTCAGAAACAGACTTTGGAAAACTTACCTTAAATCTAGGTCTGCTACAGATTTTTCCTTCTACCAGCAAGCTTCTTCTAAGTTCTCCATTCTTTGTGAGTCACTCTACAACGAATATTTAGACAGAATGCAGATTAGTCTGATCTCGGATCCCAAACGTTTTTACCAATTCTAAGAAAAAATCGAAACGAAAAACTCACCATAGATTTAAATTTTCTTTTTTAAGTTTAGTTTTAAGAATAAGTTTAGAAATATGTAAGGTTCGCTTGCATTAAGCTAATAAATAAATAAATGCAATAAGATAAATTAATAAATTAATGCATGAAGGCATGTATGGCATAAACATTCAGCTATTTTCGAAGTTAACTTGATTTTTTACTTGATGATTATCGCGCAACAAGTTGATAAACAACAAAATATTTCATTTACTTAACTATTTTTTAATTAAATCAATTTAATTCATGTCGATTATGGAATCCGCAATTCTGGATCCGCAGTGATTCGCAGTGCAGTGCTCTTTTCTTTTTACCGATTTGTCGTGAAAAGAAAAGAGAACACTATACTGAGAATCACTGCGGATCCAGTATTTCGGATTCCATAATCGGCATGATTATTTAAAATTTCAATGATCGAAATCGATTTCAATAAACAGCTGATTTTCGTTTCAGAAAAGTGGGACACAATCGTTTCAATGAAATGTGTTCGACTTCTGTTTTATGTCTCATTATTTCGTTCAGTGATCAATTCTAACTTCAAAATAATTTGTTGTGAGTTGTTGTGTCTTGTATGCATTATTTGTATTGTTTTGTGTTTCAATTTATAAATTTAAATTTTCTAACCCTGTGCCTACGTTCTGTTACTCTCGGATCGATAAAATCAGTCGAGGAACGATAACGACAATTTTATCAATGCCAGAGTTACAGAACATAGGCAGAAATTTGTAATTGCAGATTTTTTTGGAGAAATCTCCGGTTTTTTCGCATTGATTTAGTTATACAAACTATTTCTTGTGTGTGGAAAAGACGTTTGAATTTTATACATAAATTGAAGTCTTTTTATAGTATTCTCTATAATGAGATTCCTTGGCCTGACTGATGAAGTTATCCCAATGTTTTGTGTCGAATTTAGATAGGAGGCAGTATAACTATTGTTTAAGATGTATTACATCTTCCAAATGAAAATTCAGTGATCCCCCCCAAAGACTCAGATAAGCTTATCCATGATCTTACAAAGTTAAGCTTATTTGAATCCAGATATCGTAACCTATTGTTGACTAACCTCGACAATTCCCTTCGAAGTTTTTTAAGAATATAATCAAAATCTATAATCTACTGTTTTGTTACAAGGGATTACAACAACTCATACTTATCCGGATAGCTTTCGATTGATCCCTGAACGCTACCATTTAACCCGATTCTAATCCAATTCACACTTTAAAAGTCATATGAAGGTGCTGGAGCGAGATGTCAAAAGCAGCCCAAGAACAAAAAAGAACTTTCACAGAACTTTGGACTAAATTTGATAAAAATTGTCAGTTTGTAGCAAATTTGTATTGTAGCAAATTTTTGATTAATTTTTTTAATTAAATATTTAGTGAACAAAACACTCATACATCACATACTTCCTAACATAATTCTTGACTTCTGGAACCGGTAGGTACAATCAATAATTGCTTTGGGATTTGTGTTTTACATTGTAATTTAAAATTTTTGTGCAAAAAAGTTATCGACTCAGAAATCAAAATATTTTTGCTGTCACTTTAACTGTATATACATTTAAACATGTCTCATATCTACGAAAGTGAGGACGATAATTTGTCATTCATTTTTGTTCTTTTTTAATAAGAAAAAAACCAAAATTATTCAGAGCACGGACTGTATGCATAGCTTATTGTTTCTCTCATAATAAAAAATCGTGCCAAGTTAATCAGGCACAATCTCTTTTTGATGGAACCAAAAGTAAAGTCCCAGATTTTTAGTAATTGAATCTGGGTTCTCACTTTTTTTGGGTATTTATGGATGACTCAAAATAAGGGAAATTATAATTGTACAAAATCAAAAGCAGAAACGATAATAAATGGAAACATGGAAGTTTTATTATTTTATTGTTACCGGGTTCAGGGCTTTGATGTCTCACAAGCGTTTGGTAAGTATATCGACGGACTCAAAGCAGGTCAATTCTTTGTTGGCGTGAGTTATTTTCAGGCGATAACAATGGAAATTATAGCTATTGAGGTAATATACATATGTACCTATAGAAACAGATACTTGAATATTGGATTAAGCTTCTGATGCAAGGTAAGAATAAGAAGGTGATGGTCGTCGATGTGGTGGAAGATAATGATTTATTAATGCTTTTATAATTCATTATCCACGTTATGCATATGAGTAAAAATATAAGTTGAAGTCAAGCATAAGTAACTGATGTTACATCAAAATAAGAACTTCACACTAGACTACTAGAGGGCTACAGACCACAGAGTATAATTTAAGAAAAAAAAAATAATGAAATGAAAAAAATCTGCCTTGAAATTTACAATCAAAAGAATAATATAATTAAAGTGCATCATACAAATCTTATCTTTGGCACCAATACTTAAAAATCGTGCCGACCAAACTTTATATACATATATACTAATAATAGAAAACCAATCAACCAGATAAGGCATTTATTATGAATTAAGAAACTTCCCGCTACATAACAATTAACAAAGAAGTATAAGTATACCATAAAATGTACGATAAATTAAAAATTATTGCAAAAAAAAGTAAAGACAAATACACAATAGCCTAGCTAGGCTAGAGTGTTTGTCAGTATCAATCTCAAAACTGCCGCAAACCATGATGAAAATGCGCAAGCAAACGTTGCATAAACATTCGTATAATGCTCGTTTTGATTATTACAGAACAGCTGCTATGTGCGAAGCGAATTAGGTTTTCTTCCGAAACAAAACTCGGGTGTACCAAAAAGTTGTCTCTCACTTAGAATTCTATCTTTTAGTTAGATGGAGAGAATAAACAAGCATTATCTGTATCTAGTATATGAGTTAAGTTGTTACGTATGCCGGATTGCCAGCCAGACGTCTTTGTCTCCTCAATCTGGTTTTGTATCATGAATGTTGTTTGAATCCCGAGTTTATTGAGGGGTCTGCGTGTGGGGAAGGGCTTAGAGATAGACACACAAGACGGGCCGACGAGGGCGCTGACGTTGAACTTTACTGTGCCAGTGCTCGGGCTGCCTGGCATTCGGGCAGCTACAGTAATATGAGTGTGGTTGTTTGGTTTTCGTTGTATGGTGAGTTCTGTTACCGCCACAGTCAGCTTCAGAGTTCAAACGTACCACTGACTGTCAAATGGAACGCTACAAACGCCAACTTACTAGTGACACTGCTCTCAGTCTCAGTCGGTATTAATCATAGCTAGAAGCCAGTTGTCGGCCGTCGTCGCCTGTGGATTTTTTTGGCTCTATATATGAGGAAAGATTTGTGGTTTTGCTTTTCTGTTTTCTCTCACTATATCTACTCATTCGCTATCTATATCTTGCCCCCTTTTTTGTCCATTCGTTTCCCCCATCTGACGGTTTTTATTTTACCATAATCAAGCGCGCTTTTAAGTTAATATACTTGGTATAGTCGCGGTGGTAACTTATCGCGGTAAAGTGCGAATCCAAAAAAACAAAAGGGGTTAAAGAATTGAGAGTACATAGATAGAGCACATGTGTTTTTGTTTTCTATACTTTTGTCATACAAATCCATTTGAAGTGCTTTTTATAGTTTGATCTCTAGAAATCTGAGTGACAAGTGATCTTTATTTTTTTAAATTTTTAAACACAATACCAAATAAAAATCAAACTTATCTACCATGGATTACATTGTCAGACGTTACAAGGATTGGAAATTGCATTCACAAGTAAGTTTACATATGTCTTTGTCTTTGTCTTTGGCAGAAACAAAAGAATCTATAATCTGAATTGTTATGTTGGTCTAAAACAAGCATTCCATAATCAGTGGTTGTCTTTGTGGACCATAATAATCTAAGAAACACATTCATCCGTTGTTAATTTTACTGTTAGGTTTATGTTTGGAACTTTGGGAACGGTGATATATAAGTAGGCATTATATTTATATACTGATTGTAGTTTAAACTTGAAGCAGAAGAGAAATTGCGTCTTATAGGTAGTTAAACTTAAAAAATATCAACTAACAGGGCAGTAATAATTAAGTTATAAGAGTTATAAAATGTCAATAAACATGTTACGTCATTAAATGTTGGAAAAATGTTTGCATCTATCTTAAAAAATATCTACCGTATAGAAACAGTAGACACAAAAACCCGTCTTATGATATAAATAGGTATATGTGGTGGTACCCTGCAGGGTACCTGTATACAAAAAGCTATACTTAAAGCCTCGGACTGGGAATACCAGATTGATATAGGTAGTGCCCGAGTGAGTGCAAATTAAAAGTTATAAATGTATGACATGATTTCATTTGTTATTTTTTTTTGTGTTATGATCAAATTTATTTTAAAAGATTTTATTTTTTTTATTAGTGCAATTGAGTTCGTAAATTGGTTTTTGTTAAATTCAAAGTGACATCCCTGAGTGATGTTAAAATGATCATTAACATCATGACGATATAATATTGTTATGCCTTCATTATAGGATTGCAAGTATATTTGACTTGTTTATTATTTAGTCAGGTGAATCTTTTATTTATTGTGTAAATATAAGAGACACAATCATGAGATCATTGGAACTATGAAAACAAATAATAAAATATTGTATTAAATGAAGTTATAGGCGTTAAGTACAAAAGACTTCCTAATGAACTTAAAATATTCACTGGATCATTTATATACCTATAAAACTAGATGTTGTATATTTTACTTTCATTCTTAATTTACAATATTTGGTGAATAAAAATGTTGCTCGTGATTTATTAGAAACATAAAAATGTCAAATCCCAGCTGCCTTTTTTTTATATTCATTTAACAATTAGTCAAAGTGGCAAATAAAACTACATAATGTAAAAAGTAGTTAGAGCAGCTGATATTTTGTATAAAAGTTAAGTTAGTTATAATGAGGCGAACACTAACTTTAAGCGAAAGACGTAACGATGATCGAGAAACCGCAAAAAGAGTGTTTATAATTGAGTCGGATAAATGGGCCATTTGCACTTAATTTATCAAAAGACCAACTACCAATAAATTGGCACATAGTTAAAATGAGTACCTATCTAAAAAAAAGGAAAATATCAAGGTAGACTGAAGGTGCAGATTTTAGAAACTCGCCACAGTACATTCATTATTTGAATGCCCATAAAAATAAAATGCAAAGCTTGGCCGTACGAACTTGCCTACTTGAAAATTATTGTATTTATACAAAATTTCATGTAATTATTAGCATAGACTTTTCAAAAGTTCGAAAGTACATTTTTTAATTGCTAAAACAAATTTCTAGGAATTTGAACTCTTAAACTATAAATCTATCTTATTTCTTTCAGTCGTATTTATTAGATTTACTTAGAAAACTCTTGGACAGTTGTCCAGCTAGCCATTGTCTAAATAGTTGGACATCCCCTTTTTTATAAACACATTCCAGCATTTGTCTAAATATGTTCTCATGTACCTCCTGACATCCCTGTAATCTGTCAATGTCGTGAACATTTGGATACGTTCAATGAACATTTCATTAATTTCAAGATAATATGATAATTCTTTGCTCATTGAACATAGGCACTTTAGAATAGGTTTGGACAACCATTTGCAGTGTCTAAGTTAGACAACCGATGGATCATGTTTATAAATAGGGCCTTGGAGTTGGACAGCTAGGCACTTTGGATCGTTAGGTAATTTGGACAGCTGCTGTTTATAAATAAGACTGTATCAGTCTAATTTATAAACCCATTCCAAAGTATGTATAACTTTGGACAGCTTTCCAACTCCAAAACTTTATTTATAAACATTTTCCATCGGTTGTCTAAAGCATTGACAGCATTTCGCTGTCGTGTTGGAGACAACGAAAAATTTCGATTTTCTATGCTTTGGCTGTGTAATCGATATAACAATGACGAAAAGCAATATATTATTAGCTCCAAAGTGCTTCATAAGATTTTCTACGTTCTATTTATAAAAACAAATGCTAATCGTTTTTGTGTATTAAAATTAAAATGAGTTGTTGGCATTTTATTATTTTTTTATAAAGGCCAAATTATTCTTAACTTTCTATCCGGAATTTGATATTTAAATTTTCTCATTTATAGACAACATTTTCATTTACCACAAATACAAACAATGCTTATGAGTAATCTGTTAAAAGACGTTTTACTTTTCTGACTGAAGATGAATACATATATACCTACATATATTTTTAGAGGATTTAAACAATTGTAATTTGTTATTTAACTTCAAGTTTACCTTGGAATATATACATATTTTTTTTTAACCAACAACTTAGCGAAAGCACCTACATACAATGTATGTACTTCAGACTTCAGTGTTCGATATGCAAATCAATACTCGTTTTTTTTTTATTTGAGAGATCAATGAACCAAATTCATGCTTATATACCAATCATGTGATCTGTGGAGAAAAATCCATTGAGTCATGTTTAGGTTTGAATTTAATTGAAGAAACTTTTTATATACCTAATGTTTGTATTTCTGTTAATAAATCAACTTCCGGTTTAAAAATGAAAATTGAACCGGCTATGCACTTAAAGCACAACGTTTTAACACTTTGTTTTAAAATAAAATAAAATATTATAAATTATTAAAAAACCCAAAAGTTTGAAAAAAAAAAATAAAAATTTATTTTTTTATTAATTTAAAAAAAATATTTAACAACATACGTGATATATATCTATAATGATAATAATTTTTCCATTTCAGAATGAATGAATATAGTATGGTTTATCCATTAATAAATTGAAAAGTGAGCTGTCAATATAGTGTCAAGCTTTATACTTGTGTTATTCATTTCGGTACATTCCCGTACCAGCCGTTAGATGAATACAAAAACACCATTTCCGCATAAATCTTATAATTCCCATAGTCGTTTAAAAACCCCTGACTTGAAAAAAAACTGGTTTTTATACTCTGTCCATATTTATTCTATATAAGACAGCGTTCTAATCAAAATTTTCCCAATGTATTTTATTCATCACGATCTTGACCTAAGCACGTGGTATTAATTTGCACACAAAACCTTAGAAACCTCTATACCAAGAGAACAAGAAAAAAAAACACAATCAGATAACTCTTGCAGAAACTCCATTCTAGCTATTAATCATTGTCTAGTCTCAAGGTTTTTTTCTTGCGATATAGTATAAGTAGGTAAGGTACTTTATTTTTTTTTTGTACCAAGAAGGTCTTGAAGCGTTACGATAGAATGAATACATTCAGCCAAAATGTTTTTTTAAGAATAAATATCATTCTCAAGAAATTTTATTTGATTCCCAGCAATTTTTTTTGTTTGCTGTTAATTTAAATTCAATTATTATTAAATAATTCAAAATGGAAAATTGTCACATCACCTTAAATATGAAAATAATAACACAAAACCCACAGTACCTACATATATATGTATTTTATACGAGTAGAGTATACACGATAAATATAATGGTAGGTTTAATTGCGCTAATGGTAAATGTAACTAAAATTATGTTTTTTTATTTGCACCTGCACTCGAATTCATAATAATAATGATATGTTAATAAGTTCAAACACAAAAGTCGAACGACCGACAGACGGACGTGTCGTCAGCGTCATCGTGCTGACAATGATAGACGCCATCATCGCCATCGTTGGCCGTGAATAGGTTATTTCAACAATTTGCACTGTTTGCCGAGAGTATATAGGAATTTGTGCATTGCTGGCGATGATGTTTCTATGGTTATATCTTGATACATACTTATGAACGTACTCGTATAAAACAATGAACAAATTGATATCAATGAACAATTTATATTACTTTCAGCAGGTATTTGCAATGTTAATTTGCATTACAGACGTGTAAGTGGAATAACATTTTTCCTACAATATATACATACAAAGGTATAAGGTACCTAGTCGAAAGTGTTACAATAACTTATGGTTGTTATGAGATAGAAAACAGGGTTAACTACACACACGTGTAATGTGTGACAACCCTACTTTATCAACCGCACAATATCTAATTTTAGGGCATTTTTTTAAACAAAAACAATTTTTTTTGATACATGCGAAGAACATTTTTTGTATTGGATATCAAACGTGAGAACTTTTAATGGTTATGACGTAAAAGTAATGACACTTTTGGCAAACAGTTACACACAAAATAAAAATGTACCTAGGTATGTAGGTACATACATATGTACAATATTGATAAGATACAAAGAAATGAATGTTCAATTATGTTTTGCTGAAAGCAATAAAAGAGGATTCACCAATACCGCTAGCTCTTATAAAAAGTGACACAAAATTAATCATCCAATTTTGTTTTTGAATTACTTTTTTACTAATATAATAAATAAAAATATAAAATAAAATATAAAATTATAACATCTTCCTATAAGGTGATTTATTTTGCGCCACCTTGTATAAATAAAGGGGTTATTGGTTATTGGAATAACTTGATAAGATTTTTTTTTTTTCAATTTCGATTATTAACTTGTTCTATTTTGGTTATAATTATGAGTATGACAAGTTTTTATTGCATTAAATAAAATTCATATTTCTTTGAAAGTACATACCTACATTGTACCTTATTATTAACTTTAATATTTTTTAACAATTTTCCATACAATATTATAAAAAGATAATGGATCTTAATAATAATGTTATCAAATATTTTCTCAATGAACATATATGTACATAGATAGGTGTATACAAATTTGCTGCTTTTTCAATTAATTTCACAGCTTTAATGTGCCTCGGTTAAAAAATAAGTTGACGAAATCATCAACTAAAATATATCAAATAATCAGGTTCTAAATAATTTAGCTTAGTTTTATCATATTTTTATGCAGATTTTGTGCACTTGTAACCAACCAAAAAAAACCTTAATTAGAGATTCATAATGTGCATTTGGTCTTACCTACCATAATGTATAACAAATAATTTCTGCCTGTCCAAGGTAATAAAACTATTTAGACCGAGAGCCCGCATAGCAAATTTCAAGTGTGAATAATAGCAAACATTTACTGGTATTTTTATATATATATCTTTACTTTTCATATGTAATGAAAGTCTTGCACTCCTTTGTCGGTAATGGTGCATTGAAAATGCGTTTTGTTTTGGAAGCCAAGATAAAAAGTATAGCAACTAAAACATTATATTTAATAAAAGATCTGGTCGCCCTAGATATAAAAATGGGAGTCCAAGACATCTTGGGTTGGGCTTTCTGCATCCAAGACGAACCCAAATATGAGTATGAAAACCATTTCTAAATAAATTGTGGTAGAATTTAGAAATATGTTCTCGTTGACAGAAGCTTCCCCTCTGATTACGAATAGCGAAATCCAAGACTGCTTGTCTGCCAGATGCACTGAAATAATGCACTATTACTGACAAACGCCCCAACTACAGAATGTAAGCCTTATATATTTGCATATAAAATGAAAAGGTCTATCTAAAAAAAACAGTGAATTTTTGCTATCATTCACACCCAAAATTAGCTGTGGGCTCTTAGTTTAATTGTGAAAATACAAAACGCTCTCTAAAGAATAATATATTAATTTTTGTACGAGAATAAGAAGCAATTTCATTTATTCCTAATTTATTTTTTCCCATTCTAGAGATCTTTTTCAATTAAACGTTTAGGAATTTAAAGGGTCTCAAGGCAATGCGAAATATTCGGAATGACAACTAAACGTTCAGCTGTCATTTATCGCCCTGTAAATATAATATATTTTTACAGGCAAAAGTTTTGTCACCGTTCGTTACAAATGTTTTGCCTTTGTTTTGGGGAACCTTAAATGATCACATTTTGTATTGACTCATACATATGTATGATTGACTTTCAGATCAATCATACGATTTATAATTATGAAGTTTATTAAGATAAGAAAAATGGCAGAGTGAATGTTTTTTTTTTAGTGATGTGAAAACCCCACGCCAATAATAATAAATGATCAGTAGCGATAAGGAATGAAAAGATACAAAATAATTATTTTCGTATCTATTCTAAGAAGTAAGAAGTATTAATTAAATCATTTTTATAGAACTTGGAATTACTTTGCTCTTTTTTATTAAAGAAACAAATAGATACAAACAAATAGAATAGATAAGTACTGTACATCCACATTTGGATTTGATTTTAAGATAGATAAAATTTTTAAGGGGTAGTGATTTCCTTGTTCTGATTTCAAACTAACCCAACAAAAAAGGCACACATATTAAAAGAGTTGAAAATATAACATGCTCCTAAAATAAATAAAAAAATTAAACGCAGTGACCCTCCTTTGAAGGGTGAATAGACCATACACACTGCAATGCTGGACCAATTTGACTCCAGGGATACAGGGCGTATGAGTAATTTATTTATTTTTTATTTTAAGAGAAAATTATTTGATTTAACTTTTAAAATTAATTGAAATTATAGTCTTTGCTCTACACAAACATTCTGCATTTTGTCTCATTATATGTAGTTTCATTGCTTGGTCAGAAAACCAAACATTGTGTTTCCTGTTAAACTTTATTAATTTTTCGCTTATGTTAAGTTGGCAGTTACAGGGCTCGAAATGTTAAAAATTTCAAGCTGAAAACCTGTGAACAATACAAACAAAAATTTTCAATCAGTTAAGACTTTTGAGGAACAATAAAATACCAAGTCTAGCCTGTTATACACATTTCCTGATGCTAAAACCTAGTTTGTTAAAGGTGTCGGAAAAGTTCTCACCCATTCAAAAGATGCTATAATTTTTGCAAATGGCAGCAAAAATTGAAGCTATTGTTTTGTGTTCCCAAAATTTCTCTCAATAAATCTGGTTTAAATGTTAAATTTTGAAGACTTGGGATGTAATGCTCTCAAAATGAAGGAAAACTGTCAAAATATCAGGAACGGTTTTCACACAATTTCGGACAACTTTTTAAACGTCAAAAAATATATACTCGACTAGAGTTGCTGTAGATATGATGATATTTTGATATTTTTTTTTTAATTTTTAAGAATCACAACATTGATATTTGAAGGAAACTGACAAATTCTGTCATCATATATATTTCAACCTACTATTTGACATTCAACTCAGAAATAGCCAGAAAAAATTTATAGGACTAAAACTGGCAAGAAGGGGAAATGTTTTTTCTCTCGGGCGCGCTCTCTTTGTAAGATATAGAACAATTTTTGAAATGTGGAGCGACTTCGGAACAAATCTGGCTGTTTGAAACTAGATCTGGGACAGAGCTTATTATTCCGCGTTCTTTAGGAATATAGTGATTTAAGTATTACTGACTTGCGTTTGTGTAACTGTTGACATCTGCTGCCATTTGCAACAATTATAAATTATAGCATTTCCAGAAAGTAGCTCCATCAAATAGTAAGCAAGCCACTCCAAAATTTTTTTGTCTCAATATATTTTGACAGTAAAACTGAGAAATTCAACGGAGGAATATTATTCGTATGACTGAGATAGCTGAGTTCTCTGAGATCTTATTTTGGTGAGCTTGGCTATTAAATTAAAACTTTATCGACATGATGGAAACATAGACCCCTATCACACTATCTGTCTGGCATATGTAAATATATTGAATATTTTCCAAAGAAGCTTGAAGAATTTTGGCGTTTGCATACAAACAAGAAAAATTATTAAACATTTATTATTTATTATACTTACTTATTTACAGATACAGTTATATTGGTTTTCCTATCAGGAATACAAACAAGAATGATGATTAAGAAAGTAAAATGAATATAAAACCTGACCAGTTAAACTTGTTTTTTTTTTTCAATTTCAATAAATATTCTTCATATTACACTCTTGGTGAGCCTTTGATATTTTCAATTTTGCATTGTCTTCGGATTTATAAATAAAATTTTAAATGTTCGTTTCTTAATTAATTTTTGTGGGCAGCCGGCAGAACACCATCTATTAAATAATGAATTAATTAAAAATTATAAGTAAAACATCTCACAACCTCGTCTCACCTATACGTCCTCCTACATATCTTCCTTTTACCAATTAGTGATATCTCTATTTTCATAATTTTTCTGAAAGTGGATTTTAAACTTAAAATCTTTTAAAAACCTGACTTGAGTACGATGTCCAAGTTGTAATAGGGAACTTACATATGTACATATATGCTTGAGTTAGAATTGAAAATTGATTGATATTGAATTTTTTGCTATATGTTAGCACATGCTCCAAGGCAACGGTGTAGGGCATACGTAGCCATCCAGCTGAAGTAGATTGTAAATGATATTGAACACTCCGTAATTCTGAACTCATTTGGATTATTTTTCAATGTACATGGCTAGACGACCCCACATTAAATAACATCAGTTCTATAAAAATTTAAGTAATAAACCTACACGCAGTTTTTTCAAAGTGATACCTGAAAATTCTTCTTCTTTCCACCCTTTTTTTATAAATATCCCACAATTCTCTTACGGTAAAATAAATAAAAAAAAAAAAAACAATTTTTCATTGTATTTCAGTTTTTGTATATAGAATAAGCAATTAAGGAAACAAATTGAGCATAATTGGTGTGTTCCTTTACTTTGAAACTGTGTGATTTTCCGCCAAAAACTACAACAAAATCTGTCAAAGTTCATATAAAAAAATTAAAATGTGTAGTTTTGTGCAGAAAATCACAGAGTTTCAAAGTAAATGAACGCACAAAATGTTAAATCCCTTTTTTCCCTTTTAACTCATTTTAGACATGAAATTCTTACAAAAAAGGATAAATCCCACAATCTGACATCGCTGCTTTAAACACGAACTCTGCTGTCGCCAAAGAGTAATTTAGTTTACAAACAAACTTTTTCTCACAAAGTGTGAACTTTTGCGCACATACTTTCTTTATTTTAGCTTATTAACTACATACAAATGTGTCACCAGCGTTTGTTTTCTTTTTATCTTATTCGTTAATCCACCTACTTGGGTAAATTACCTGATTAACATGAATTAACTTTTGGTTTGTTTTATTGATAAGATTCCGCACTTAATTCAATTATTAAAAGTAATTCATGTTTAATTTGAGTTTATTAACAGAGGTGTTAATATATTTAAGTTTTTCTGCTCGCAGCAAACTAACTTAATCCAACATTTACTGAATTATTAGGCGTTTTTCTTTTTTAACCTCGAGCAGGGCACAGAGCGGGGCCTAAGCGATAGAGCTGGCTCCGAACCGAGCGTGACCTGAGCGTTTCGGTTTATTTGAGAAACACAATTAAACACTGAACTGTCATATGATTAGTACAATTTTTGAAATTACATCAAAATTGTATGAAGTTGATGGCTGCGCTCAGCTTCTTGCTCGATGTGCCCGGTCCTTTTCTTCCGAGCTCATCAAGCGAGCTCCGATCGAGCTAAAAAGCGTTCCGAGTTAAACAAAAGTAACATACTTCTTTTTTTGACAGCTCATTGCCTCGCTCGGGGCTAAAAAAAAAAAAAAAAAACCTGTATTATACATTTTTTTCCAGCATTCGTAAGAAATCATTTTTAATATTCAATTAATTGGTAAAATTATTATGAATTGAATTACACTGTGTTAAAATATTATCTTAAAAAATAAAAAAAAAACAGTAATTGGGAAGATCAGAATCTCAAAATGAAAGATGAGCGCCTCCTCATGAAGTCAATAATAAAATTTTTGTTTCGATTTTTTGTGCTGATGTATGTATGTATGTATATGTTTATTTAATTAAAAAATATTACAAAATAAAGCAATAAATAAATTAATTAATTTTGTTAATCTTGTAGTTTTTTTTTTCAAACCAACAGTGTGTCTCATCAATGGCAGTAATATTTTAAAAACCACTGACATGTTTTATCAAATTTTTCAGATTGATATTGTAAAAAAATCCATTAATCTTTATCTAAGGTAGAATTAATAAATATATTACATTTTAAAAAGGCTTTTAAATATTAAAGTAATTTATTACAATTTACAATCGTTTCTTTGAATTGATCCGAAGAAATATTAATAATAAAAATTATTTATGTTATAAAATTAAAGTACAAATTGTCATAAACTTGCCACAAAGTTTAATTAGCTTTGATTTTTCAATAAACATCACAGTCATATTTATGAACCTCGTAATTATCTATTAGTAGATAGCAGAGTATCATTTTTAAATGTCAATTAGTTTGATAAGAACCTTCAAAACCACCTTCATAGTCTACTTTGGAACCCGAGAGACTTCAAAATTTTTTTCATCTTGAAAAATGTATTATTTATTAAATGCCCTCGTAGTAGAATTAAAAACAATTAAGGGAAATATTATAATATGTACCTACATACATATACATAGGTACATACCTACATATATTTCTAAATTATTGAAATGTGTAGTGTATGTACATTGTATATGTACATACGTAATTTTAACGTTTTGAAATATGGTAGCAACCACAAATTATAGTGTAGAAATTGCAAAAAATTATAATTTCCTAAGTAATTCGTATGATTGGGTAACTTAAGACTTATTTTAGTACTAAATTTTGTACATACATATATTACTTTTAGTCGACATAAAATATACATGTACCTATATACAATATTGATTAATTGAAATAAAAAATTGTATGATTTAAAACAGTACCCTATAATAAAGTCCAGAAATTGCAAGATTAAAAAAAGGTTAAGCAATAAATATGTCCGATTAATGAAAAAACTCAAGGGTAAATAAAAACAAAGCAGTTTTCGTTGATAAGACCTCTTATCACTTTGTGTTTGTTTGGGTCGGTTTTTTTATTTTATCCGCCTTTAAAACAAAATACGATTCCCATCATCACGAATAGATCATACAATTTCTATGCAAACTGAAATTTCGCAAATATTTTTTGTTGTTGTTATTCTATAGTTTATTTTTTTAGGAAAATAATAATTATATTCATGACGAAACATCTGAATTTTGTTCTATGGATACTTATACAAATACGACTTATCTATATCAATGTACACACTACTTTACTTAAAACTTAATTTGTCAGTTTTCATTCATTATCTTGACACTTTTTGTTCGTGAATTGAAACAAATTATTATATTCGCAATAACTTAAAGATTATATGATTTCTATTAACAAAGTGTTCTTGTTTTGTGCTTCAGAAAAAAATTTTAAATGGCAATGCTATATATATTGGGTAGTCTCTTATGTAGGAATATTTTTCCAAATTGGAAAATTTTAAAACAATGTTATTTCCTCATGAACAGCAAAGTCACTAAAGTTGGTCGACTTTCGAGAAAAACATTTCCACTTTATTTTAGTGCATTTTTGCGTTTTAATTCACCGAGAGATTTAGCATGAACGACTGGGATATAGGAAGAAAATAATTATAATATGTACCTACTTTATTCGTAAATTATTATTGTTATTATCGCGAAATGTATTTTTTCTTGTTTATTGAAAAGAAATGCACAAGTATTTAACATATATGTACATAATTAAAATTTTCACTGAAATAACATTTTTTTAAACTAAAAACACAACTTGTCTTTTTAAAATATCGCGAAATTTAATTTGATATTTAAAAAAAAAACGTCAAATCTTGCTAGTATGTGTGCAAATCGGTGTAAATTCTTTCTAATATCTTGCAAAATATACAAGATTAGTTTTGACTGAAAGAATTTGATTCTGTTTAGAAAAATGTTCTAAATCCTCTTCCAAAGGGTGTTTTTTTTTTATATCTGTGCAGAGTTTGAGCAAGTCTATAGTACACATTATGAGCAAAATAATGTTCAGAGCTCTCCGATTTAATTATGAAAAACATTTGAGGAAAAACATATGTCAAATTTCATGAAAAATCTTTTGAAGTTACATATCTGCGCTCATCTTTAAGCTCGATCTGCTCGGTCATTGGCCTGCGTTCAAAAAGCGACAGATCTGTTTTCTAATACTACCTCGGAGCTAAAAAATGAAAATGCCTAAAGTAATAAAAGGATTTTGCTTAAAAAATCGATAACTCTTGGATGAAATTTATAAAACACTCATGTCATAAATATTGTTAAGAAAAACGCTGATATCATTGGGTGTATTTTTAGTATTCGTGTGCGGTGTAAATAGTTTCAGTCGTATTTATAATCCCATTCTAATGCTTAGCTTAGGTACTTCATCACAATGTCCAACTACAAAATCTTATTTATAAACATGATTGTCTGACTTATAACGGGTGATTTTTTAGCTGGTTTGGTTTTGGCAACACTGGTTTTGACAGCTGACGTGTGTTTAGTACCTTGTGTCACTGTCAAACAGCTTCAGTTTGGTTTGCAATTTAACCATGGATCGTCTTACAAATGAACAACGCTTGCAAATTATTGAATTTTACTATCAAAATTCGTGCTCGGTTCGAAATGTTCATCGCGCGCTGCTTCCATTTTATTGTGTTCAGCGATGAGGCTCATTTTTGGTTGAATGGGTACGTAAATAAGCAAAATTGCCGCATTTGGAGTGAAGATCAGCCAGAAGCATTGCAACAGCTACCAATGCATCCCGAAAAAGCCACTGTTTGGTGCGGTTTATGGGCCGGCGGCATTATTGGGCCATATTTCTTCAAAGATGATGCGAATCGCAGCGTTACTGTCAATGGTGAACGCTACCGAGCGATGATAACAAACTTTTTTTTGCCCGAAATGGAAGTTCTTGACTTGCATGATATGTGGTTTCAACAAGACGGTGCCACATGCCACACAGCACGCGAAACAATGGCGCAATTGCGAGGCGAGTTTGGTGAACAGTTAATTTCACGTTTCGGGCCGGTCAGTTGGCCGCCTAGATCGTGCGATTTGACACCATTAGATTATTTTTTGTGGGGGTATGTCAAGGCTAATGTCTATAGGGACAAGCCCGCTTCGATTGACGCACTGGAAGCCAACATCCATGCATTCATTCGTGAGATACCGGCCGATATGTGTGAAAGAGTATGCCAAAATTGGACTCAGCGGATGGGCTACCTGAGACGCAGCCGCGGTCAACATTTGCATGAAATTATCTTTAAAGGTTCAAACTATCGATTCAAATAAATATTTCATTCATTTTTTCGAATTTTTTGTGTTTGTTGCAAAGTAATTAGTTAATTTTATCCAACAAGGCACCCTGTATTTGTTTATTAATATTTATACCAATTAATGATTGTAAATGTCACAATACCATATGCATCTATTAATTTCCGGGTGTCAAGTACACATTATTAAAGTAACCTTTGTTAGAAAAAGATCTGCTTGAGTTTTTATTAAAATACTTAAAGTCTTTTACTTATTTGCCATCACCGAAACTTACTTCATTATAATTTCGCATTAACATTTGGAGGCCCCGGCGAGATTTAGGCTTTGAATATTTTCTGAAAATTCAACACATTTTGCTAGATTTACGTGCATTGTGTAATCACGTAAAATGTCAGATGATGATCTTGATTTGGGCACCAAGTCCACAAAGGAAAGTTTAACATCAAGAGGTAAAAAGACAGCTTCAGAAGAAACTGAATCAGGAGCTACGAAGAAGTTAGACAAAGTGCTATCAACTCTAAAAACACGCCGTTCAGTATGTGAACAGCAAATGAAACGAATAGAGGAGTACCTAGCACGTGTTCGAGCTGATCCACTTTCTACGTCAGTCGCAGAGATGAATATTCGCTCCGAAGCACTGGACTTAGCATTTCAAACGTTTAAGAGTGTCCAAGGAAAAATCGAAGAAAGAGATTTCGACGAAATTTCAAAACCCAATAGGTCAATCTACGAGGAAATGTACTACCTAGCAGCTTCAGCTCTAAAAGTTTTTATTGCAAAACAGGATGAGAAGCAAAATACTTTAAGCAATACAACAATAGATCGGGATGAAAGGTATGATTCAATTAAACTACCAAAAATTGAACTTCAAGAGTTTTCAGGTGATGTTACCACGTGGATAAGCTGGTATGACGAATTTGTTTCATTAGTTCATAACAATGAAAACCTAACAAAATTCGCCAAGTTACGACATTTGGTTTCCAAGCTTAGCCCCACTGCCAGAGCACCAATAGCAGGTTTGAAAATTATTGCAGAAAATTATGAGGTAATATTGGATAAATTAAAAGAACGTTTTGAAAATAAAAAAGTAATTGGTCAAGAACATATTAAATTAATCTTTCAACATCCTAAAATTCTTAAGGCAAATTCTACTGATTTGAGAAATCTGATGGATAAAATGAACAACCACCTAACGGGATTAAAGAACATCAATCGACCTGTTGACGGCTGGGATGACCTCATAGTCCACATCATAACGTCCAAACTTGATCCAGAAACAGCTTTAAAATGGAATGAAGAATCACCTGTTGACAGATTACCAACGCTTATCGAATTAATGTCATTTTTGAAGAAAAGGTGTCAAATTATTGAAGGTAATGCAACTCCAATTATACTAACATCAAATTCAATAAAACACGATACTGGTAGCTCTACTAAAATTCATAAACCACCGAGGTCACTTATGACAGTTAAAAACGCATGTAATTATTGTAAAAAACAAGGCCATTATATTTATCGCTGCATTGCTTTTTTAAATCTGCCCGTACAAGATAGATATAACCAAGTCTCATTACTTAAACTTTGTCCAAATTGCTTAAAGATTAACAATCATTCAATAGCTGACTGTCCATCCAAAACGTATTGTCAAACTTGTGGTAATAAGCACCACTCTTTACTTCACCAGAATCAAACATTACGAGTATCAAGCAACCCCACGTTGCCCTCCTCAGCTCTAGGTAGTACTTCGTTTCCAAACCAGTTTATTCCGAATCGGAACACTTCACCAAACAATGAGGCTAACTCACATACTCTACCTGTCTCAAATCATATCTACTCTTTCTACAACAATTCAGCGGAAAGCAACTTATTAGGCACAGCTATTGTTTACATTATCAGCAAAACAAATCAATACATCCCGTGTCGCGTTTTACTAGATGGTGGCTCTCAGCTTAACATGGTTTCTGAGCGAATCATTCGTATTGCTGGAATTAAACGACGATATGCACCAACAGATTTTATGTGCGTAAACAATAGTTTAGGCAATTCAAAATATAAATGTTCCATTACAATAAAGTCGTTGTTTACTACATTTTCCACTACTCTGGAAACTTTAATCATGAGTCAGATAACGGGGACGCAACCTGACGTCAAGGTCAATGTGGACGATTGGAACATTCCAAGTGACATTCAGCTTTCAGATAATCTTTTCAATTACCCACAACGGGTTGATATGCTCTTAGGAGTTGACATTTTTTACGACATTTTGGAAGTAGGAAAGATCAGGCTTGGTCCAAATTTACCTACACTTATTAATACACTGCTAGGCTGGGTTGTAGCTGGAAGGTTGCCAACCTCATCAACACCAAACAGCACCAGCCAATGCAATCAATTACAAATTACTGATCATGCCAACCATGAAGATATGCTCAACAGCACATTAAAAACCTTTTGGGAGATTGAAAATTTTGAATCATCAGATCCCATACCATCAAAGGAAGAAACGGAGTGTGAATCACATTTCTGCTCAAACGTTATTCGTTTACAATCTGGACGATATCAAGTAAGGCTGCCCTTCAAAAAATCTCCACTCAATTTAGGAAGCTCTTATGACATTGCCCTAAAGAGATTTCTGAGTCTTGAGAGAAAATTTCATAAAAATAGAGAGCTTAAAATACAATATACTCAATTTATGAATGAATTTATTCAACTATCACACATGGAACGAGTTGAACATTTTGACTCTCACCAGCCTCATTACATTATACCGCACCATTGCGTGTTTAAAATGTCAAGCTCAACCACCAAGCTTCGAGTAGTCTTTGACGCTTCATCAAAGACAAGCTCTGGAGTTTCACTAAATGAACTTTTGATGGTGGGTCCGGTTATTCAGCCTGATCTATTCACAGTAATATTGCGATTCAGATTTCACTCATATGTATTCACATCTGACATCACGAAAATGTATCGCCAGGTGGCTTTACATCCAGATGACCGAAAATATCATTGTATTCTTTGGAGATCAAACGAAAGTGACCCAATTCAAATGTACCAACTCACTACTGTGACCTATGGTACAGCCCCGGCTGCATTTCTCTCTACTCGAGCACTTCAGCAGTTGTCTATCGATGAAGGTGTTCATTTTCCGATGGCTTCGAAGTCAATCAACTCAGATTTTTATGTTGATGACGTATTGTCTGGCGCCAATTCACTAGAGCAAGCACTCGAATTACAAAGACAATTGTCGGCAATTCTATCTAAGGGTGGATTTAGCCTAAAAAAGTGGTGTGCAAATCATGCTGATTTATTAAAGGAAATTCCTGAAGAAGATCGAGAAACTTTATTCAAAATAAGAAACTCTGATGCAATAAAGGCTTTAGGAATATTATGGAACCCTTCATCTGACAGATTCTTATATGAAATAAACACCAATATTCACAAATTTATCACGAAAAGGACTGTTTTATCAGAAATTGCTCAATTTTTTGATCCTCTTGGGCTAATCAATCCAATCATTGTATTAGCAAAGATATATATGCAACAGTTGTGGCGTTTAAAATTAGATTGGGACGATCCTCTTCCTCAAGAATACCAAGAGCGATGGATTAACTTTAGAAATCAATTACAGAAGTTGAATGATTTGGAAGTAGATCGTCTTGCTTTTTTAAAGGATTCTCTCTATGAAATTCATGCGTTTTCTGATAGTTCAGAAAGCGCGTATGGATCATGCGTTTATATAAGATCTATTAACCATGCAAATGAAATAAAGGTCAATTTATTATGCGCAAAATCAAAGGTTGCACCAACTAAAAAATGTTCCCTTCCAAAACTTGAACTTTGTGCAGCGGTCATTATGGCACAACTTGTCAAACGCATTCAAGCTATTTTCAATTTCATTAACTTCGAAAACATTACATTTTGGACAGATTCAACAATCGTCTTAAGCTGGATTAAAGAAGAACCAAGCAATTGGCATACCTTTATTGCAAATAGGGTGTCGATCATACACGAAAACTCCACATTTAGCCAGTGGCGACACATTCCGACGAAAATAAATCCTGCAGACATACTCTCTCGAGGTTCGTATCCATCAGACCTATTTAAATCAGAACTTTGGTTTCATGGGCCACCATTTTTGTCTTTACCTTTAACAAACTGGCCAAAATTCGAATTTAATTTGGAAAACGATGAAAATAAATTGGAAAGGAAAAGAATCAAAATTGTTCTTCACAGTAACTTTATACAAAATGAAACTGATTTTATTACTAAAATTAAGTATCACAATAATTATACTTCGCTACTGCATATTATTGGCTATATTTTACGCTTTAGAAACAACTGCAAACAAAAGGATAAGCACCTTCGCTTGTTGGGACCATTAACAGCTGACGAGATTAGACAATCCCTAAATACAGTTATAAAAATGGTTCAAATGACATCATTCACTGCTGAGATACTTACCTTACAAAGAGCAAGGGCTCTTCCACCAAAGAGCCACATTCAATCCCTTGCACCTTTTATCGACGATATAGGTTTATTGCGAGTTGGTGGACGTTTGAAATTTTCTGCGTTGGATTATAATAGCAAGCATCCAATTTTGCTACCAAAAAAGCACGTTTTTACATACGCTGTTCTACGACACCTACACATAAAAAACCATCACGCTGGTCCTCAAACTTTGCTGAGCATCGTTAGGCAAACATTCTGGCCTATTCATGGAAAAATAATTTGCCGATCAATCTTTCACAACTGCATCACATGCTTTCGATCTAGTCCAATCAAACAACAACCTTTTATGGGTGATCTACCCGAACTACGTGTTCAAGAAACTAGGCCTTTTAGTGTCATAGGCATTGACTTCTGCGGTCCGTTTCAAATATACTTCAATCGTCGGGGGATTATATCAACGAAAGGCTATATTTCAGTATTTGTTTGCTTTTCAACAAAGGCAATTCATTTAGAATTAGTCGAAGATCTAACAACAGCAGCATTTTTGGCGGCACTTAAACGATTCATTGGTCGTCGTGGTTTGTGTTCTGTTATATACAGCGATAATGCTACTAATTTTGTCGGCGCTAAAAACGAACTAACTGCATTGTACAAATTGTTCCAGAACCAGCCGCATATGAACAACATTTTAAATACCTGCTCCTCAATGGGCATAACATGGAAAACAATACCTGCACGTTCTCCACATTATGGTGGCTTATGGGAAGCTGCTGTCAAATCGGCTAAGTTTCATCTCAAAAGAGTTTTGCAAGGCGCTAAACTAAATTTTTTTGAATTTAACACTTTAATCATTCAAATTGAGTCTATCCTTAATTCCAGGCCTATCACACCAGTTCCTGAAAGTTCGAATGACATGCCAGCTTTAACACCTGGGCATTTCATCATAGGTACAGCTTTGAATGCCATTCCTGAACCAGATCTTCAACTCACAAATGTAAACCGACTACAACGTTATCAAAAGTTACAGTGGTACTTGCAACAATTTTGGAACCGATGGTCGATTGAGTACCTCCAGAGTTTACAGCGCCGAGTAAAGTGGACGAAACATGGCAGTTCTTTAAGCATTGGTGACGTTGTGGTACTTGAGGATGAAAACTTACCCCCATTGAAATGGCGACTTGGTCGAGTCGTAAGCGTACAACCGGGAAAGGATGGAGTTGTCAGGGCTGTAACAGTGAAAACATCAAATGGTGAAACACAGAGAGCAACAACCAAAGTAAGACGTCTTCCTATTGATCAGCCATTGTCTTCTCAAGGTGGGGAGAATGTTGCAAAGTAATTAGTTAATTTTATCCAACAAGGCACCCTGTATTTGTTTATTAATATTTATACCAATTAATGATTGTAAATGTCACAATACCATATGCATCTATTAATTTCCGGGTGTCAAGTACACATTATTAAAGTAACCTTTGTTAGAAAAAGATCTGCTTGAGTTTTTATTAAAATACTTAAAGTCTTTTACTTATTTGCCATCACCGAAACTTACTTCATTATAATTTCGCATTAACAGTGTTTTTTTTTTTTTTTAAAGTTCTAAACCTCTTAAAAAATCACCCATTACATTGCAATTGTTTGTCCAAACTTATCTTAATATATTTTGCTGACAATTTCATCTAAATCATTAAAATAATTTAATTTTTGTATTTTTTAATTCAAAAAAATAAAATAAAAATACTGTTGAAAACTAATTGGTTTCTATTATTAATTTTATATTTATAAATTGTAAAAAAAAAAAATGCCAAAGCAATTATTTTTGCAACTTAAAAAAAAAAAATTCTAAGAAAATAATTCATTAAATATGACGTGATTGTGTGTGATTGGTAGTCACGTACTAATCTCTTATTAAGTTGTTGTTTCACTTTACTTCTAAAAATGCACATTTCTACAACAAACCTTATTAAAAAGACACATAATTTATTTTTCGGTCACATGTCAAATAAATTGATATATCATCGTTAACATTTAAAGACGCATCTCAAACAACTTTACTGTTGACATAGAAAAAATTAATAAATGACTTATCAATCAATATTATTCAATCATTTTACGACAGCAAATATTATCTAGCATCATCAATTTGTTATACATACATACTGTATGTATTCAGACACATAATACACTTGACATTAAACAGTTTAAATTGTTTGGAAATCAATAAATAATTTGACAATTTGTATTACAGCGCAATGTACTTAATTATGTACAAGATAACTATCATGGACGTTATTTTTATTTTCATTTGTATGGTTACTTATATAACTATATACAAATATATTTTTAATTATTTGTCCCTGATTTTACCACTACAGATTTATTTTATTTTTTTATCTAAACAATTTACAAATAAATTTATAAACTATTTATAATTTGGATCTTCAATCTTTTCAATGTTGTGAAATGACTTTTGCTAACTGGATAAAGAACAGTTTTAAGAGATAAGAAAGTAATTTTAGCATTCAAAAAATGTTTAAAAATTAATACAGTTCCGAAAAATATGTTAGTAAATTTTCTAAGGAAAAGCCAACATTTGTTTACATTAAATGGTCTTTATACTGCTATGTATATTAATTATTATAAATATAAGAATTAATTAATTATATCGAGTATGTGTTGGTATATTTAAATAATTTGATTCGGTTTTTACCCGTTAATCGTTGATAAAACCACAATGTCAAGTTGAAGAATTTATTACTGTTTGTTCGATTGCCACAAAGTTCTACCGCCAAAGAACATGTTAAGGCAGTTGGTATTAAACTTCCTTTATGGTACCAAAGATGTTAAGCTTTTAAGGCAGAATTATAAAGAATATTTGACATTGATGTTAAGCTTATTTATGGAGAGTAAGCAGATAAGGCTACAATAATAAATCATAACCGTCGCTATTTTTATTTTAGATAACAGTCAATGCTATCGGAATATTTAGGAACGTATAAGTAAGAAAACAATAACTCAAATTTCAAATATTGCAAACGTATACAAAAATACTTATGTACATACTTTAAATTTTTATAAATTTTGCAAGATAGGAAGTCAAAGACAAGAACTTTTTACCATAGACAGTTTTTAAACGTTGCGATTTCTTATCTTGGGCATTTTTTCTTTTTTTTCAAAGCAAAAGCTATCACTTTTTGTACTTTTTCTTATTTTTGCAGTCCGAATTTCTTCCGAATTTGTTTTAAGTACCTACGTTGTTATTTTCAGAGCCAGAGCTATTACTCTTTGCACTTCTTCTTATTTTTCAGTTGGCTTTATTCCGAATTTGGTGTACCTTGTTATTTAAAGGATCATGACGTGATATAGAATAACAAAAATGTCGAAAATGTTTGTTTTATTTTCTTCTTAAAAAGCCCCTCGGATAATACTTTTGTGGAGATTTTTTTAACATAAGAAAAGTACCCAAACTAGTGCGATGAGAGTTTATAACATTCTTCAGTTGTGGCCATAGATGTTTACACATCAAAAACTCGACCATTATTTGTTGTTTGTGAATGTGCAAAATGTTTAAATTATAACTATATTGTATTCATAGTTATTACGTTTGTTTATGCTGGCTGAAAATCAAGCTGTATATCCACTTCACGTTAACCGGCATTTGCTCCGTTCGGGTACTATCCAAAGATATCTGCATAAGCATAGGTACTCGAACGCGCGGAATGTTGTTGGTTTCGAAATCTAAAAATCTTTAGGTGAAAAAAAATAAGCTGAAAAATACATTTTGTTGTACACTTAAAATAAAATTTTATCAGCAAGCTGGCAGTGCTGCAGCAACAATGCCCAACATGCAGTTCATTCCTTAAATGAATGAAAATGAATTTCCCTGGTAGTTTGACTTGACAGTTGGTATTGGATAGCCAGATAACATACCTGTGTAGGGAAATTTTTAGTTTGGATTTGGATCAGATAGGTAGGTCGAATAAAAAAAAGTAGGAGCAGTCATTAAACTGTCAACGTCGTTCGCGTTATTGTGGTGGTACACTTTCCATTACCATTTATTTTCCATCCTCTGATATTTTTGATTACGCTAAACAATTTATATTCATCACAATTACTTGCACTTAAAATTTTTCTTAATTAAACAACTTGCGCATCTTGTTCTACTTTGTTGGGGTAAGTTATTTTACTCTTTGTGACTTACATCATACAGTTCTGAAAAGAATAAAAATCAATTTACACATCACACACAAAACGCAATAGAGAGTAACAACACATTGATGTTGAAAAATATTCTTTCATATCATAAATATTGAAATAGAAAATCCTATATCGTCTTTTACTTTCAGTTCACAGAGATCGTACAAGACATGGACGAGGACTACATGTTCAACGAAAAACAGTCAATTCGTGAGTCAGCGCGATCTCTGAAAAAATACGGCAGCACCTGTAATCACATGAGAAACAACGACATTCTGGTTAAGCATGACATCGAGAAAACTGATACACTCCAAGGAATTGCCCTCAAATATGGATGCACGGTAAGTTGGCCTCATAAATTATTATATTCCCTTATGGGCTCGTCTAGTGCAATGTAAAATAAGTGGAAGCTATTTTATAATAGTCTCGTTGACTTGACCGTCACATCAACATTCATTCCCAAGTCCCAGCCCCTTGGAGACCATTGATTTATATTTTATTTTATTTTGTTTATGCATAGACTCAGACACAGTCTGTTCCGCTTTGAAATTTTTTGTTATTCCTCTTTTTAATGGCCGAGTTAGTGCGAATGGTAAGAGCAAGGAGAAGTTCGTGTCATCGTATGAATTCTATTATTAGTTAATGAAAAAAAATAACGCTTTCCTTGCGCGATTTAAGGAACCCACATATACCAACTTCTTAACGTGTACCTATCTTTTTCGAGGAACAACAATTTTGTATCTTGCTCGATTTGCGAATCTTTTTTCGTATATTTGGGGGGAATGATCGACTTATCGATTAAAATGAGGTCAACCAAGAAATGAGTAAGCTTCGAAAGGCAAAAACAAATAATATGTTTGAATAACATGACAATAAAAAAGACAAATTTGATGTTAAGTTTGTGTTTTTCAATTGAAATGCTTTTTTAGTTTGATGCTGTAGGTGGAGGTAATGAGTGCAAGTCACGAGGTATGCACTGTGATAACACTTGTTTGATCAGCAAACACAAAGGTACTCGGAGTAGCAATGTAGTTATGTATGTTTTTTTTCTCATGAAAAATCTGCGGGAGATTAAATAACTTAACCCGTAATGAAAAGGGAGAGGTGTTTTATACGTAATTTCAATCATTTCGTATAGTGTAGGTTAACTAGAAACAAATAAAACAAAATTTATTTGAATGTATGCAGATATGTACCTACTTATACAGCTGTAGCGTTAATTTAGACATTGTTAATTTTATTCGACTATGAAAGACCGATTTAGTCATTTTTTACATTTTTATGCATACATTCATGGCTACAGTAAAACCCCAAAAATTTCCTCATAGTAAATGATGTGCTTTAATCACATTTAAAGACAAATAGACGGCTTATTGTCAGTGTGGCGGCTAGAATTGATGATATTCTTCTCAAAAAAAAAAAGAAGATAACTCAATTTCTTAATATTTATTTAATAACTTTAGGTAAATTATGATGGAGCTTGGCTCGATTTATAATTTAATTGTTTGTTAGCTACTTGGTTAAATTGTTGGCTCGATGGCTTGATGGCTCTCAGGTTCCGTGGCTCGTTTACAAATTGTATTTTCGTTTTCCGTCTTTTCGGCATTATCAATTATACTGACGGCTGACTGGAATGTGATGCACTAGTGTGTGCAGACCAGAAGGTGAATGTTGAGTTGATTCTTTATTTATGGATTCTTTCTCTAACAGTCAGTTTTTACTTATTTAGTCAAGTTTTCCCCATTAATGTCTGACTTGTATAAAATTTAAAAATCGATATTTTTTTGAAAACGATTTCTTCCAATCATGAAAAACAGTACATATTATGTATCTCTCAAGTCCAAAACTCGACATTATGCGCTCATCAAACGTTTGCTTCAACAAATTAATTGTGGCACGCGCCGCGCCGTCTTGTTGAAACCACAGCTCCTCCACATCAAGGCGATTAAATTCACGAACGAAAAAGTTATTGATCATGGCTCTTTAACGTTCTCCATTGACTTGAACCCTCTGGCCGGCATGGTTTTGAAAGAAGTAAGACCAATGATGCCCCCAGCCCATAAAGCACACCAAACTGTCAGTTTTTCTAGATGTAACGGAATCTCAACAATGGCTTGAGGATTATCTATACTCCAAATGCGGCACTTTTGCTTATTGACGTAGCGATTCAACTTGTCAATAAAAACAGTGCTGCCAATTAAAAGTTTTTAACCTCTTAAAAGGCCCATTATTAAAAAAAAAAAAAGAAAACTTCAAGAGTGTAATTTTTAGTTAATGTTTGATAATTAAATACTTTTAATTCATTTTTCTAATTATTGTCTTCTATTTAAAAATAATAAATAACATTTAAAATTGTTTGCAATTTTGTAATATATGCTTATTACCAATTATAAACGTTTATTCTCTTTTTATTATTTTTCTTTTAACACGCGCAAAAATCTCCTGTCTTCTATCCTTATAGTCCCCCTGCAACCACAATGTGTTTGTTTGATATGTCTAAGTAATCAGTTTACTTACCTTAGCTGTTTCCCATCAATTGGATTTATATTTTACCTTAACATTCTCATGCACTCAGCTTGTTTTCAGTTCCTGACCGGACACATTATATCAATCATTTGCTGTAGGATATAAACCGACATTGAATAATTCATAAAACTGATATCAACCTACATAACATCGATAAAAAAAAAAAAAAAACAATTTCAATCTAATATCAATCAAGTTTGTGATAAATATCATATTTGATACACTCGTCTTCAACTGAATAGATCCAATTTTATAAGCTTCAAATTTATACACTGTCCTTAAGTATTTTTTACTTGCGATATATTTATGGCAGGTTATGGATTCGTAAACAAAAATCGAACTCAAGATTTTTATCAAAGTTGACATTACGATGATAGCGAAGTCGAAGAAAGTGGGTCTTGCAATTCTGTCTGTCTGTCCTGTGTTTTCTACTGCAGCCTAAGCGGGTGGGTCGATTTTCTTTAAACATTGTACCTAGCGGTTCCGTACAAATTTTATTACCAATTAATGAAAATCTTATTTTTCTCAAAAACGTGCCCACACCTTTTTTATTTTTAATTCAGTAATTTTTTTTTTTTACAAAAAGGCACCATTTTATTAAAAAAAAATCGGAAAAATGGTTATAAGTGGTACCTCCCATAGAACCATTTTTTTTATTTTCTCAAAACCATTTTATTATAAAAAATCTTTCAAGAAGTTTTTAATATCAAATTTAAAAAAAAAATAATTGTTTGAAAAAGTTTAAAATTTTTTTTTTTTGAGAACTTAATATTTCGAAAATGACTTGGTTGATTTTTGTTAAACTTGGCATTTAGCAGTTTTTTAACATTATCTAGAAGATTTTAAATACAAATTATTCTCATGACCAAAATAACGGTAACTCCCATACAAACAACCAATAAGGAAAATCTCATTTTTCTCAAAAACGGCTCATACGATTTTAATTAAATTTTTTATGTGAACTAGTATTAGTACGATCTACTGCATTATTGGAACAAAAATGAATCTATCGATTAAAAACGGTGTCTCTCGTAGAACCATTTTTTTGATTTTCGATTATCTCATTATCTGTTGAACCGATTTTAATGAAATTTTTTGCACGAGACCTTCTAACAATTTTAAATAATATTGCATATCAAAATTTTCAAAACAAAACAAATTTTGGATTTAAAACAAAATTTCAACATATTTCAACGTATTTCGAACATGGGTAGATAGATGATTTTTTTTTCTCAAAATTAATTTTTAAACTCCGCATTAATAAATATTGGAGAAATAATATAAATGGGGAACCAATTTTTTTTCTTAAAAATGTTTAAAAATTGTATGTATAAAAAACGATTGTTCAAGATTTTAAATTTTTTTTTTCTCATTAATTGAGATTTGTGTAAGAAATCAGATGGTGTACATTACGTTGGTGCCAAAACAGTTTCAGAAATTGTTTAACCAATTTATTTTTAATTATATTGATTTCTTAACAATTTTTCAGTCCAAAAAGTAAATACCATGCATACTTACCACAGTGTGATCGCACATAAGACCCAGTCGTGCATTTTATTAATTATAAAAAAAGAATTTTTATGTAATGGTGGATACCTTTATACATATGAATCAGATATTTTCCTCAGTGGAATAATTATAAAGTTCGAAGCCACCGTTTTCACTTTGAAATTTGACATAAAAACGAGTTATTATATCGTTCTCGATTGGATTTTCGGAGTGTTTACTGTTCTACTCCTTTTTGATTCTTCCTAACTTCTCAAATTTACACACTCATACATCTGAATGTTAAGCTGCAAACAAAGTGGATTCTTCAAGAATTTATAACTTTTGGCTTTATAATTTATGTATATTTATGTGTGTGGTACGTCTATAATTGTTGACCCTTTATAAAATTGAGAAGAAAACACTGGGAAAAAATTACTCGGAAAAGCCAATCGAAGGCTTTTGGAGTAGAAGGTATTTCGAAAGCCCAAACGAATTACGAACGAAACTCTTTCGAGTAGGTTGAATCAAAAATTTTAATAGTTTAATAAAAGTCTAATGCCTTACCAACCAACTAACGGTATCCCCCCAGATAGAGAAGAGTGAACTACCCTCTCTGAAATATAAAATAAATAATTAATCTTATGTACATAGCTCTGGTTGAGGCACAATATATCTTAAGCAGTGTACATGAACTCGAACATTTTTCATTCATAAATTCCAAATTCTATAATCGCCCTCACTTCACTTAAATGACACCTTGAACTATGGAAACCTAGAATGCCATACTTTGTAAAAACTCTAAACAAATTTCAAAAAAGGTTCAATTATATACAATGTACATACTTGTCTTAAGTAGCATAGTTTAACTTAAACAACTATTCCCGTGCACATTGGTTTTCCTTACCAAACCGTTTTTTTTTTTTTTTTTGCAAATGGGATTCTTGTAAAAAATTGTTTTTATTCTTATAAATTAGTTGCGACAATAAACAATAAATCCGTTAAATAAAATCATTATAATTATATCTATTTAATTAAACAGTAGTGTATTAATTAATCGAGCTTATTTAACCTGTTTCTGTTTATTTCTGTTTTATTTTATTTTTTTTTTTTTCAGACGGAACAAATACGCCGAGCTAATCGTCTCTTTGCATCTGATAGTTTATTTCTGCGTCAATATTTGCTTATACCCGTCGATAAGTCATCACCCTATTATCCAAAAGATGATCGACCTCAACAACTACCCACAAGACCATATTCAATTGCGGGTAGTGAAATGCTAGCTAATACAGAACAATCTTCACCACAACAGAACCACACAAGCAAAAATGGCAGCAAATCAATGGATTCAGTTACAATGAGTCCGGAGGAAGAGAATAGAAAATGCATAGATGAATTTCTGGGTAAAATTGATTCTACAATAGCCGAGTCCAAGAAATATGTAGAAAAGTCACAATGCAACAGAACAGAGTGAGTATGGTGGATTTTTTTTTTTAAATTTTTATTTGTATGTTTTGTATACGTATTCTTCTGAATGTGGTTAGGAATTAAGTTTTATTGTGAAGTAATGAGTAAAAGGAATTAATTTTTTTTTTAAATTATAAGATGGGTAGTTTGTAGAACCTTTCCTAAATTATTTTTCACATTCTTTGCGTTTACCTCGACCTAAAGTTATACCGCAGAAATGATTTTCTTCTTGGAAGATTTTCTAGTGGGGAAATCAATATTTATTTTCTAGAATCGGTTTTGATCAAATTTGTTCGGTTGTATTTAGAAAAATTCTTACGTTTAGCGCCATTTAGTAAACAAAATTTATTTTTTTTCTTACAGTCTTTTAACGAGTCAGAGCGATGACGATCTTTTTACAACCGGCGGAGTACGCCGAATAAAAAGTCCCAATTCCAGCTCATATAAACAACACTATCAACAAAATAACCAGACAAGTCATACTCGTCACAGTTCTTCAGGAAGCACCTCCGACACAGCGCAGCTCCTTAATATTACCCAAGGCAGGAGAGTGCAAAACTCACTGCAACGCCTTGAAAAGCAACAAGATGAATTCTTCGAGTTGTAGCATAAGGCAAACGACATCAAATCAACTTACCATTACTTTACAAATTATTTACAATTAAATTGCAATTAATTCCTAAACTGTGTTATAAAACAAACAAAACAAAAAAAAAACAACAACAACAAAGCAACCATACAAAATACAACCAACTAAAAAACAATACATCTTAACACTCTTCTTTTACACATCTTTCTCAATTTTTAGAATAATTTTTTTTAAATTATTCTTTCTTATTTATAATTTATTAAATTATAAATTAATTTATTTTTGGTCTCCTTTATTTATATGTGATGTGAGAGAAAATGGAATTTTTTTTATCACACCTTCACACATAATATATTTGTTTCTCTTTACTTTAATCTATGATTTTTCGGTTGTTATCGATTTTGTTTTTATATTACATAAATAATAATGTATAATATGTTTTCTACTTAAGTTTGTTTGTTATATATTTTAGAAAGAACATAAATAGGAAATATTATACACGTTTTTAAATGTATTTTTACTTTAAGAAAAAAAAAAAAACAAAATTAGCATCTTTAAAATTTATAGCGAAAATAAGATGAATTATAAATTTAAAAAAAAGTATTAAAGAATTGATTTTATTTTAAAAGAAAACGGTATTTGTGTTTTATTTATCGTTTTATTTTTATTTTTCTTGTTCTTCACACTCTAATTTTCAATATTTCTTATCTTTTTATGTAATTCAACCATCGTAACCCTTTAGGAAACGCAAATGTAATTTGTTGTGTAACGTGTTTCATATTAAAAAGGTTTTCGTAATATTTAACATTTAAACGTACAATAAAATAAAATCTTGTTTTATGTTGTGTGCGTGTTGTTGCGTTTTTCAAAGAGAGCAAAGTTCACTGCTTAGTTAAGAAAGAATATTTATATTATATATATTAAACAAAAGGCCAGCTTTAAAATTAAATAAATAATATTGTTTAAGTGTAAATAATAATTTTAGTTGTATTAAAATATTTCGTGATTTAAAAAAATGCATTTTAAGGCCTTGTTAAGTCTTAATGAAAGGTATATTGTATGTTATTGTATGTATAATTAAATAAAGTACTATTTGTTGTATTAATTTATAGTTTGAATAAAGCTTATGGAATATTTTTCGCACATACAAAAAATTAAGGGGATTGATTAACCACAATTTGCATTTTTTATATGAAATGAAACAAATTAATTTAAAATGATTCAAGACTTAAAATCCTATCTCAAAAGTTGTTTATGAGTCACAAACACTTACTCTATGGTTTCTTCATATTATTTACTTTTTCAATTTTTAATGAATCAGAAGAATTCATTTGAAATAAATAAAAACACATTCTTGGTTTTATTATAATAAATACAAAGTTTTTTCCATAGAAACCATAATATATTTTTCTGAAGAAATTTGATGCCCTGAATATAATTCCTATAATGTCCAGGTTTTCCAAATTTTTTAATATAAAAATTAATCAATTATAAAACAACCAAAGATGGAGAAATTTATACCATTTAATTCTTTCACATTTTCATTTTGCAAACTGGGAACGTTAATGATGATTGAATGTCCCTCTGATTTTTGTTTGGATTCCTACATTGGATTTTGTTCTACAGAAATTTATTCGAGAGAGATTCACGATAGCAGAAAAAGATTTTTTTATTGAGCCCTGAAGTTATCCGGGGTCGCCCTAAAGCGTTTTTTGAAAAACCTGAACTTACCCTGACAATTAAATTCTGTGTTTTTTAGGACCCAGGGGCGCCTTGACTTAGGTTTTTGTTGTGGCGAGTTGAAGTAACCGACACTGCAAACTATGTTTGCTACAATTTGTTTCATGAACTTCATTTAACTATGTTTAACTACATAAACTTCGTAGCAAATGTAATCAATGTAGTTAATTCTAAAAATTCAGTTCGGACAACCCTGGATACAATATTTTGTTTTACGTGCTAAACAGCATTATGTATAATATAATGACCGAAATGAGAACGTGGCACCGACCAGCACCACTATTTTGTTGTTGTGTGGGTATGGGTAAACAAAACACAAGAAATGATACTACAGTGGGTTGCCAAATTAATAGGGACAGTCATGGATTTTAAGAAAATTGTATGTTTCCTTATTAAATTAATGCTTAATAATTAATAATTTATGTAATTGATAAAAAGATTTTTTATTAAGATTAGTTATTATTACATCAAAATAAGTTGTTAAATAATATTTTTTTAAATTAGAGTGTGTAAATTGAGAGTGTGAAGTATCTGAATGACCAAAACAACCAGTTTTATGCTGGCCAGGCGATTCCCCTGGCATGAAACCCCATTGAAGAAGTTATTACAACCAAGGTAAGTTATAGACAAAATAGTCTGGCACCACTGCCCTGCAATTATAGAGTGCGGTAAAAAGTGTATTGATAGCATTCCGAGACATATTCAAGTAGAAAACGTTAAAAAATATTGATTTTTTTTTTAAAGTTTATTTTGATTAAGAGCTAGTTTTAAATATTATTAATTTAAAAAATACTATTTTACAACATATGTTGATGTAATAATAACTAATCTTAATAAAAAAATACATATTTATCAATATACACATAAGATTATTAATTTGATACGGAAACATACAATTCACTTAAAATCCATAACTGTCCCTATTAATTTGGCAACCCACTGTATGTTCTCACCCAAGACAATTTTATGAACACATAAGTATGTACAAACTCATTTTGACGCTTACATGTATCGGAAAATGTTTTGTCTATAAGTAAAATTCCAACTAATTTATTTAACTTATTCATACATATGTATGTATTTGAATTTTTAGGTTTTTGTTGTTTTTTTTTTTAATTCTAATTTTTGTTGACGTTTTCGGTTGTTTTATTAAATAAATAAATACCTATGTATATTTAAAAACGTTCGGTTTTATTTCCGTTTAGAAAGGTTTTTGTATTATTTTAAATATTACCTGAATCCCGGGATTATCCCGGGATTGAAATTTTCGAATCCCGAAATCCCGGAGCATTCCCTAGTTGTGAGAAAATTATTTTGTTCGCTTGCTGGAGGTAATTGCTAATTTTTGAAATAATAATAAGAGGATAATAAATAGAAATAGAAAATCGACAGCCGCCCAAGTTATAGATACACATTTTTAGTTGAAGTTTAACTTAGGCAGCGGACTCGCTCTTGGCTAATGTAACATTTAATTTAATCTAATAAAGCATATTTCCAATTATTTCGGACAATCAAGACATGTAACTAGTCAAAATTCTAATTAATATGCCTTACGGCCAGTTTTTTCACAGTGGGTAAATCTACACCATGACTTTCAAAGATTCGAACGAAATAGCCATAATCAACCAAAAATGACTGATTAACAACTTCCATGATTAACAACTCAAATTTTGGATTTCTTAATAAAAATTTTGCTAAGCATAAACCTTCAGAGATTTAACAGTTGCAATAATCCTTTATTTTTAAGAAGATCAGATGTGAACAAACTGTTCCTTATAGATATTGCAGACCTATCAAACTGATTTTATGCCGGCAAAGATAACCGCCGAGCTCGTTTTCGATTAGAATCTCAAACATGTTGTCGCAGATGTGGGGCAGAGGATTTGCAAATCGATAACCGACTTTAATAAAGTAACCTATATCATAAAGGTAATTCGAACAAGCTATACCTCCACATCATAGATCCTCGTTCAAGTCAGCAAAAACACCTTTAAACTTGTCTTAAATATTTTCTCTAACTACCTACTTATAATATTGTACAATGGACACCAGATAACATGACAGAGTACAATATCAACAAGTTGTATAAAAAAAAAACGGAAATCTTGTGCGTCGAATCATCCGTTGCCATGCAGTCAGGCAACTTTGTCAAACATATCAAGTACCTACTTTTTAATGTCATATTAAACAATTTATTTTAATCGCAATGTTATCAAATTTTTTTGTTTAAATATTTTACCATGTCCGAGATTGATGCAACAATAATAAAACGAACTCAAGACACACTAGGAAAATATGTGAAGAAACCAATACTAAGTGAAAAATTATTAAAGAAGCCTCCTTTTCGATTTTTGCATGATGTTTTCAATGCGGTAAGTAAAAGTATCGTCATCTTTATTTCAAAACCTTGTGAGTCGAAAATAGAAAATGCACATACAATAATATGTAGCTAGGATCTAGAAGGTTTTAAAACTAGTTTTATTGTACATTTACAAGTTGATAACAAAACTCTAACTCGAAAAAGCTGTCTTATTTCTGATATAGAAATTTGATGATTAATCGTTTGGCAAATGCTTATTATATTACTTACATATATTTTTATATGAAGACCTAAAAGCCCCAAAGGTACATACCAGAAAGTAGTAATAATTCTACCAACTATTTGAAAAAAAAATGATTAGCCTATTCCCTCTTCGATGTTCATTCTGTTACCCCACCGGCTCTGTGAAACTAGTCGTCACGGTTTCGACGATTACGATATGAAACATCGCCCTAGACAGAATATGAAAAATGTCCCCAGCATTTTGTATGAAAAATAAATACAACCAATTTTTCTCATTCCCAGGAATTTTTTTTGTTTTTGTTTTGGGACAAACTTCGCATGAAAAATATGCTAAAAGGAACAAAGTTAGTCGGTATCTACAAAAAAAAAGCCACCGAGATTTAATTTTAATGACTGTAAATTCATTTTATTGTTGGGGTCATTATTTCATTATTAAATTGGGCTTGGGAAAGTTTTTCACGATGTTAAATTGCCTCAAAATAAGGAGTGAAAAATCACTAAATAAGAATAATAATATGCAAGTCCATATTTAATTTAACATCGTGAAAAACTTTCCGAATTTATTTCACTTGACGAATTTATTTCATTATTATTTTTTATAAATTTACAGAATAAATTAAAGGACGAAGATTTTTGTGTTCTTCTCTATTGTTTTTTTTTTTTTTTTTTTGTCAAAATTTTCTTTTTATTTGGGGTTATTTTGCAATCAGACTGTGGGGCTTTTTTTCATCATTATGAATCCAATTTTCGAATCCAATTTTCTTTTTCACTGGTGTGAAATTTCATTTTTTTAAATGGGACAATTTTTCGCTTTGAAATTGGTCCCCTTTTTTATTTTTCGGTTGGGGGAGATTTTTCATTGGGGACTAACTTCACGGATCCTAATGCACCAAGTTCCATGAAAATCATTACAGTTATTGTTAACATGTTGGAGCCAGACAAACGGTTAAATAGGATGCATTAGCATTTTCACGTATTGACCACAAGCTTACATAGATTTTTGAAGTTGATATCGAAATCCTGAATTTGGCATGTCAAATTCCGAGCGACAAAATTCCGAAAAACAAAATGAAATTAAAATCTGGAACGACAGAATCCCGAATGCCCTAGCACTTAGAACGAATATTTTTTTAAGGAAAATATAAAGTAGTTTTTCTGAAAAAGGTACTACAAAAAATACTGAAAAAAGTAGGAAAAAATTTGGTATTAACAACGAAAATTTTTAGCATTTCTAATTTGGGGCTTTGTGGTTCGGGATTATGATCTTAAAGTTATAAGAATGGACACATAACCAAAGAACACCCACTTGTGTTTTGTTCAGGTTTTAGAGTATCTACATATATTGAATCTAAAAGTCTGGAAGGACTTTTCACAGCCATTAGTTAGGGTTAAAAATCTATTTTTTGTGTGAGGGGTATATCTATCTAGGTGGATTTATAGGTCCTATATCATAACTTTTTGAATATATGTTTTTGATTTGTTATTTCCTGCAACATATTCAAAAACAAGCCGTTATGCCTTTAAAATTTTATATTACAACAACAACATTAATGTCCTATATGTTCGCCAAAAGTCGTTTATCGATAAAAAAAACGACAATTGCAATAACGGCGAATGAATGATTTTGCTTTTTAAACGTCTTAAAATTCAAAATTCAAATTTTCAATGACGAGTTTCAATTATAGTATGGCTATGGCCCTTTAAAACTTAGCGAATATTTTCAAAATTTCCATTCCACAGGTAATCAGAGAAACGGGATATTTTGAGGGTCTTTACACAGCCGAAGAATTGAACTACGAGAACATTAGTGATCGTGATGGAAAGATGAAATTTTTACAAAAGATGATCGATACCATAAGTAAGTCTATAAGCAATTCAATTTAAGATATATTTACATATTCAAAGTATTTTTATTTAGAAATTATTACGAACGAAACATTAACGGTAAGAACATCAAAAATTGTTGCCGGTCATGAACCAGAGAAAACTAACGAACTGCTCCAATTTATGGGGATTGTTATCGAAAAGAAGCTCGATTGGAAGACTGCCGTAGAAACGGTAAATAATGGTGGAAGTCCTTTAAGTACAAAACAAAAATTCAAAGAAAAAGATGTAAAAGAAAAGAAACCCACAGATAAATCACCGAAAGTTGTTGCTACCAAAAAATCGGACAGCTCAAAAGAAAAGGCTAAACCGGAAGTTAAAGATAAGATTAAATCGAAAGAAATTAAAGAAAAATCTTCGAGAAAATCATCAAAAGTATCGGATATCGAAAAGAAGGATGAGAAGAAACTTAAAAGTAAGTCGTTAAATAAAGAACCAACAAAAAAGATTTCGCCAAAAAAACCGCCTATTGAATCTCCTGACAAGGCAAATTTTAAACACGAACCACAGGTAGAAGTGAACGCTAGTCCAGAGAAAATTGATATCATCAATAAACAGAAAGATGAATTTACAAAACAAAATAAAAGCTTAGAAGAAGAAAAAGTAACGAATGAAATAGGGGATGAACAAAAAGTTGTTTCCCCAACGAAAATACTTTCTCCTTCGACAGAATTCAAGAAGAATGAAATTCGTGCCAGTAAGAGAGCAGAAGAAATAAACGCAGTAGCAGAGGATGATAACGCTGGTAATGAAAGTCGACGATCATCAGGCAGTAAGCGATCTTCCGGGAGAAGTCGTAGATTAAGTGCTGAGAAGTCTCGAAAATCAAAACCTGATGACGACGCAAGTGCACAAATCTCTTCAGATCCCATCGATCCTCTCAAAACAGTTGCAGAAGAACCTCCAGCAGAAGCTCTGGTCAATACTTCCTTAAAGTCTCAACCAACTCTAGTTTCAAATAAAAATTCAGATGTTAAAAGAGAATCAACATTTGTCAGGGAAGACTCAAAGGAATCCGCACAAATTACTGCTCGACCGAGAACTTCTCTGAGACCCCCAAGCGCTAGGCCAGCATCAGCAAGACCGGGAGCTCCTCGTCGAAGAGACAAAAACATTGAAATAGTTCTTCAGCCAAACGATCAAATTAAACTATCTGGAATAAGTGTTAAATTAGAGACTTTCAATTCAGAGCTAGAAGACGATGGCGAGAATTTGGTTATAATAGAGAATCCAAATACAGATGATCAATTGCAGGGAAATATCAATAAGGATCACAATTCTGGCGAAGATGATTCACTACATCAGGGTCATTTGGTCCAACAGATTCTTGAAACTCAAAAAGAACTAGTGCAAGGTTCTTCTCCTGATACCGAACAGAAAAGAGACAAGGTATTTAATTGGCTTCTATTCAAACTGGACTTAAGAAAATAAAAATAAAACAATTAATTTGCAGGAGAACGACATTTCAAATTTGAATTCTCGACAAAGTTCTGCGCGTCAAATGAACAGCCTACGAGATGTCATTCAAAATCTAACAAAATCGGTTAATCCATTGGGAAAACTAATGGATTTTATTCCAGAGGATATCGATGCAATGCAATTAGAACTGACCATGTGGAGGGATGCATATAACCAATCTTCGATTGAGTTAAAAAAAGAAAGAAGGTAAACGTACCTAACTCTAAAGTAGTATTATAGTTCTATCAATATTTATAAATATCTTTCAGCTTAACTGAATCAGTTACAGAACCAATGAAAAATCAACTTGTTACAATTGAAGCCAACATAAGGGAATATCGTGAGATGATTGATAGCTGTCGGGCGAAAATATTACAAAATGCTGAGAAAATCCAGCGGTTATTAACAACTCAATGAGAAAATGTATGATTCGAAGATAGGTCTCGTATTAACTAAATTGTAGTATTTATTTAACAGTTTAACACAATTAACAGCCCCATAATGGATGAAATACTTTGCTGTTCTTACTTTTCTTTGTTAGCTACATATGAAGTTGGGAAGTCTCGCATTAAATGAAATCACGTGTTAATTATTCTTAATAAAGTTGTTTATTTATCTCACAAACGAACAATTTTGTGTATTATTAAGTATTGTATAATGCTGATATTGTTTTTTCATTCATGAAACAAATATTTTTATAGTTCAGAATGCATTGGGTTGCTGTGCAATTGTATTGGATATTGGAAAAAAATATTTTTTAGATGATATTTTAAAAAATAAATAATATATAACTCATATTTCTATATAAAGCTGGATCCACACTTATCTCTTGTGGTGTGTTGTGGAGCCGTGTTTCGCTATCGCTTTAATGTATTTAATATGTTTAGAACCATATTTGTCTCGTGTGATGTGTTGTGTCTAAATCAATCTTTTACCGATTGCGCCATAACACACTGTGTCGGAGACATATTTTTTTCAGTAAGAAAGATAAGAGAGTGTTCGAGGAAGAGAATACGTAAGAAGCGAAACAAAAAATGAAAGTTTGCAAGACAAAATTCTAATTACTGTGCACATATTACTCCGCATACACCACACGAGATAGGTGTGACTACGGCTTAAGTCTTAAGAACAAATAGACAAATTTGAGAGTGGACGTACATAAATAAATCATGAACACGCGATATCGAATACAAAAGTGTGGCAGGTATTGTTCTCGCATTCAGGGGGTCGACTTTAATTTTGAATAAAATCTCAAAAATAAACGATAGGGTTCGCTTAACATATTAGAGATGTATTAATTATTAATATACGATATATGTATTAAACCGTTATAATACCAGCCAGGTTCTACATTTCACTTTCACTCGAAATAGAATTGAAATCAATTGAAATTAGATTGACTTCAATTTCATTTCGAGTGAAAGTGAAATGTAGAACCTGGCTGTACATCTCTAATATTTTGAACGAGAAAATGTGTAAATAGTCAAAAGAACGTAAAATTAATTAAATGCAATATTATTTGAATTTCTTAGAAGTACCGGAATACAAAATTAGCAAAGTTTTTATTTGTTCGTAACTTGTTGTTAAGACATGCAATCGAAAACAAATTCATACTTTTAACAAAGTACCCTATTTTGACAAAATGCGTCAGTTGCAAAACCATAAATTAGGATAACGAACAATTACAAAAAATAATTATGCCAAAACGATTGCTTTTTTTATTATTAAATTTAAGAGGAAAATATATTTATTTTTCTTTATCTTACACCTAATATAAAAAAATACTTACAAAATTTTAGTTAAAAAAATATTTCTTAAACATGTTTACGTAAATTACATATATCTTTTTAGTTTTAAACTTAACATTTCAAATTTAATAATTGCTTTTTTTTTATTATTATTATTTACAAATAAATCTTTTTTTAAAACAATGTAAAATTAAATTTCAATTTTTAATCATCAACATCATTATCATCATCACTTTCATTTGAAAGAACAAACTCAATTACCTCATCGATTGGATAATTATTCAATAGCTCCTTTATAGTATCATTTTGTATAACAACAGTAAAGAGTAACTTAACATATTCCCTCATCCTAGTGCAATAATCATCGGTAAATGTTGTCTGCGTCATATTGTATCCACAATTCTCAATAACTTTACAAAGGACCTTTGATCAAAAATTAATATTTATTCAATGTAAAACGGAAATATTTACTTCAAAATGTTTATCTTACCTTTTCAACAGAATCCGCGGGCCAGCCGAACTTAGTTAGTGTTTCAGCGTCTACCAACATATCAAGTAACTTTCCAACATTTTCAGTAATCTGTATTTCCTCGCCGGTTACATCGGATTCAAATTTCTTTGAACTCGGTTCACGTAAGCATTCCGCCATAGACTTTCTGAGTTCTGATCTAAGTTTGGTTTTTGTCACTGTTTTTAGAGGTTTCACACATTCTGGAGAAACTTCATTATTCTTTGCAATGATTGTGTAACTCTGAACGGTTGGTCTTTCAGGAAGTTCTTTTTCTTCTAATTCGGGAAGTGACTCTAGAACGTATTCTTGAATAATAATTTCTTCGTTCTCTGTCTTCACCGATTCAACATCTTTTGTTGATCTAAAGTTTGTAAAAATTGCTCAAACATTAAAAAAAATGTATATTTTATTAATGCATATTCTAACTCACACATTATCCATTGATGTCTCATGGTATTTAAGTACATGGAATTGGAGAGCCTTTGTATTCTTGAGTTCTACACCGCATATCTGACAACGTTTTTTTGCGTTTTCTAAAAATGTTCGTCAATATCGAGTGACAAAATTGAGAGAAAAATCAATGAAAAAAAAATCATACCCTTATGATCTGCAGATGCTTCATGACGCAAAAACGTAAACACTGTTCGGAAGCTCATATTACAATCTTCACAATTGTATTCTTTGTGTTGTCTCCTTTTAGGTGCGTTAGGGTCGATCGTTTTCGAAGTTTTCTTGGGCTCAGCTTTCTTTTTTTGAGTTAAATGTCCTTTGGCGTGTTTTTCTAATCTGGATAAAAAAAAGAACATAAACATGTTTTTCTTTCTTTTAAATATGTACATATACTTACTGAATTCGGGTTTTGAATTTCTCAGGGCATTCCGTGCATTCATGTGGCCTCAAATGCGTTCGAAGATGATTTTTTAATTGGGTGGCTTGAATGAAACGTTTACCGCATTCATCGCAGCAATGTGGTTTTTCTCCAGTATGACGTTTCATATGTCTATTAAGAACTTCTTTGACCGCAAAGGTCGATTTGCACTAAAATTAAAAATGAATTCTTAAAACTTATGTTTGTTATGCGGATAAGTCATAGCCCATAACAAAAAAAAGTGACCAAACTTGATTTATTGAAATTGGAGGAGTGGCGTCTTATACTGATTTTTTTAAATCGGTTGCCACTATAATTTAAAAACTACGGATCCGATTGAGCTGAAATTTTGTGTGGTATATTCAATACATTGTTAATATTGCGCTTAACTACTTATTGGTTTTTTGTTGTCAATTAAAAAAAAAGACAAAACCGTAATTTAAATATTTTGAATTGTTTTTAGTTTAAGTCATGAGTTCGTTAGATGACTACCCGAAAAAATTGAATTCCTTTTTTGCTTCTAGAAAAAGTTCGATTCCTTTCATGTCTCCTATGTCTCCTTTTTAGCTCATCAATTCAAGAAGGAATCAAATTTTGTTTTGTTTTTTGATTTCATTAATTTTTAGGTTTTCGATCTTAAAATTCTTCAAAAATAAATAAAAAAGTTTTACAAGGCGGTACTTTATATAAAGGCTTTAGCTAATTTTTTTTTTGTAATTTTCGATTTTTATATAGGAGCTCCTTCAAAGTTTAATTAATATTGGATATCGAAATTTTGAAAAAAAGAAATTTAAAACCAATGAAAAATGACAAAAAAAATGGCCCAAAGTTATTGAAAAAAGAAACGCAAATTATAACGCAAATTATAACGCAAATAAAAATAAAAACGTACGGCGACATTAATTGATTAATTTTTACAGTTTAGGTTGGTCTTTCATATTTTACGGTCTTTTTCAATTAAAGACATATTTTTTTTTTATTTTTGGGAAAAAGAACATAATTTTGAAACTCACCACCGAGCAAGTGTACGGTTTCTCGCCTGTGTGAAACCTCCTGTGCTTTTTCAAAGCAACCAATGATGGGAAATTTTTATCACATAGATCACAATCAAACGGCCGCTCTCCAGTGTGGGTGCGAATATGAATACTAAAAAAAATAATAACAATTAAATTTTAAAGTTTGTTTCCCTAGTGCATTTTATTTTAACAAGGCATTTTTATAACTAAACTTTTCTTCTTACTTCAGTGTTGACAGGCTGTAAAAGCATTTTTTGCAACATGGACACATGTAATCCACTTTCTTAGTCGTTGACCCTTGGCCCAGATGGGTTTTTAAATGCGAACGTAAATTATCCAACCGAGCAAAGTCTTTTCCACATACCTTACACGCCATCGTATCGGCTTTTTTTCCACCACACGACGAAAAATTCAGATGACGTTTCAAATGGTAATGTCGAGTAAAGTCTTTGCCACATATTTTACAAGCAAACGGTTTACCACGTGACACATGCTGGTCTATATGAAGTTCTAATAAGGCTTCTGATCGAATTTTACCATTGCATATTGGACAGGGAAAATCATTATTCTCCGAATGAATTAAAAACATGTGACGTTCAAGACTTAATTGAGTTTTGAACGTTTTGGGACAATCAGCACAATTAATATGACCACCCTGGAAAAACAAAAATTATTTCTTAAGATATAAAGACTTTGAACGAGACTATTTTATTATTATTATTATTACATGACATGTGTCGTAGCTATCACCACAACAAAAGCAAATATCCTTCCTATGCATATGCAAAGATTCCTGTTCAATTTGCTTTAAATTCTTTAGCATCTCTTCTCTGCGTGTTACTAATTCAGCAGTAAAAATGCAAAAGGCAATGTGTCGCTTTAGAGCCTGCCAATTAAAAAAATATTAGTAGTATTGTTATAGATATAATTGAAAATATGTATGTACATATGTATTTCTTTTTTTTTTTTAATCTTACCTTTAGTGTGCGAAATGTGTTAAAACATTTACCGCAAACGTGTTCGACAATTTCTTGTGTTCTTACCACCATTGCATCTACTTCATCATCATCAACTTCTTCATTCTCATCTATTTCTTCTTCGATTTGAATTTCCTCCGTGCATTCGGTCTGTGGTCCTTCATTTTCGACATTAAAATTATCCGTTAGTACAAAGTTAATTTCATTCTCTTGCTCCTCGTCGTCATTTTTGAACTCAGTTAAGACATAATGTTCAGTTGGAGCTTCAGTCTCTGTGAGTATAAATTCTACATCTTCATCTAATTCGGCTGTTCGAATTGGTTTTTTGCTATTTAAAAGATATTTTTTCATAGACGTTTGTTGTTTGGGTTGTTCTTTCAAGGTTTTACTTCTTGTTGCTCTCGTAGCCCTAAATAATGATACAATTTTAACAATGCAATTAAATATTTACTAAAATATATCGTTTAAAGAAGTATTTTCTGCGTAGAGCAAATACATAAAATGTGATAAGAAGAAGAGACAAGTACTACAAGTATTTACTTTACAAGTGAATTTATACAAGTAAATTACATTTGTGTAAAAAAAATACGACTAGTCGACTGGCAATTATACAAGTGTAATGTAATGGGCAAAAAATACGAGTGGGAAAAAACTGATGGCTAAAAGTGGAGTAAAAACAAAATAATTCTCACTTCTAGAATACGAATTTTTACAGGTGGTTTAAAACTGGTAAAATGCAATAGTTGTGATGCAGCATATCTAACATAGAAGTATTTTTTGGTGTACAATCAATCATTTTTCAGTTATCGCGTAATTTTTTTTTTTACCAAAAAAGAGTGATAACTATCACCGATTGTAAATGATCACAATAATGACATTTTTAGTCTCAAGCCGTAGTTGCGGGGATCTAATCCCAGGCTATTCTACCTTAAAATAAAAACAAGTTTTTGTCTTTTTAGTGGTATTGCGACTGTCTCTTGTAAGAAAGTGACAAATCTTGTTATAATGAAAAAGTGGCTCTCATCTTAAGAAGTTTGGATTCGGTAGAAAATTGTAGTTCCCCTCCATACTTATCGGTTAAAAGCACACACGCAGTATGGCGATTATTTTAAAGAAACATTGGATATTTATCAAAATTTTTATTTATTTGTTTATTCTTTTCAAAATAAAAAAAAAATATATTTATGTACATATGTATGTACAACAATTTTGTAGGAAGGAAATTATTCATTCGTTTAACCGGGATTTTCGATTAACCAACATGAGTCTTCAAAAGCTAATAACAATATTCAAAAAAGTAATATTAATAAGTTTCAAGTCAAGATGTTATAAAATACTGTGCATTATGAATGTTCCCTTAAAAAAAAAAACAATTGTTATAACCGAGGCAGACGATAAGGAATTTTGTTCGGGCGAAACTCACAATAAGGCTGATTGTTTCGATTATTCGAAAAGAGTAGACATCGAATAATTTTTATAATGTTAATAAACTTTAGTATTTTGGAAGTGTTTAAATTGTAGAAGTATTATTACAATTTTTGTACTAATACGTATGTACACGGACATATTTTAATGACACATTTTTGCCATTCAAATTGAAATATCTGTGATAAATTTTAATAAATAAAAAAAAATTGGGTCTCGCAATTCTGTCCGTCTGTTTTTTGTGTCCTTTCGGCTGCACCCTAAACGGGTTAACGGTCCTGCAGGACGAATTTTTTTTTACTAAATTACGAAAATATTGTTTTTTTTTTTAAACATTTTTTTACAAAAAGGCTAGGTAATAGTTTATAAAAAAACATTTTCGGAAAAGTGGTTATAAATCGTACTTCCCATTGAACCATTTTTTTGATTTTCGATTTTTTTTCCCACAAATTGAAAATTCCTAAAATGTTTGAACATCATTTATGGAATGATTCTAAAACTTACATTTTCACAAAATATTCAATACATAAAATTCGGCGAGACGACTAATCGTTTATCAAACATAATTCTCGAGTCGGAGTCGGGGTGTAGGTACTCGGTAATCGGTATGTGTTAGCAGACAAAAATTTATACAAATCTGCGTGGTTGATTACGGACGCTTGTAAGTTTTTTTTCTTAGGCAAACAAAAAAACTTGTTGCACTGTTGCAGGCTCTGAAACAAAAATCTACATACTGGTACTTTTTTCTTTCTATGGCGGAAATATCTAATTAGACATTTCCCTTAACAAAGAGATTTTTCATTAAATGTCTTTCCAATATATTTAATGTATCCCTAAATGCAAGCAATAAAAGTGAAACAAATAAAGATGAGAGGGCGCATTTTCATTTTTATGAATAATCAACATCAAGTGCATCAAATTAACACAACTTCGAGTAGAAAACATGTTATTTATTTTAGTTGTTAGGTAGTTTTTATTACATTTTGACACACAAAAATTTAAGTAAAATTTAATACTTTAGTTAAGTTTTTGTTTCGGAGAAAGTTGATTTAGATTTAACTTTGGCTCAGGCAGGAAATCAGATTCGCTCCCGGATGAATCCATCCAAAAAAAGAAGTGAAAATAACCTACATTACGTCGAAATATGAAAGATATATAATTAAAAGGTTTTACTCACATTTTGAAAGTTTTGATTCTACTTCTAGTATGATCCTTTTTCGGTACGTGAAATTAAAAGTATAGACAAGTGAAAATCTTATATTTTTATAGAAATGCCTAAAAGTGTTCTACATAGGCTGCTTTATTGACAAAAAATTTTCACTCACGACACGACTGCAATTTTTCTATTTAAACAGTTTTACAATAAAGTTCCAGCAATTCGAACAAATTACAATTGAATAAGAGTTAAATTTTTTAACTTTTTCAAGGGAGTCTAATCAATTATTGCACTTTAATTAGAGTTTTACCTAACGCTATGCACCAAAAAAAAAACAAGTCGATAGACAGAAAACCAAAAAAATCCATGAAAATAAAATGCGATAAAATAAAAAAAACCTAAGTGAAAAAGTTAAAAAAAATATGTCTTGCCAATGTAGTAGAATTGTTTTTATGTTAAAAATTGAGACAAGTAAAATGTAGTAGAATTGAAATTGGCGACTAATAATGGCATGTTTTCATCAAGACCAACTCGTTGTTTTTAAAATTAACACTCATGTTACACCTAGTAGGTAATGTTTAATTGAAATCTATAAAAAAATTGAAAATAAAGATGAATAAGAGCGTGTGCGTTAAATCGGCAATTTGATTATCATAGAATCTTATTCCATGATTAAGAATTTTTACTCTTCTTTGTTAAATATTTAATTGATATCTCATGTGATCGCCAATGAATATCTTTACCAAAATATCTACAAAGATATTCAAATTTTAAAATTTCAGCAATTTTTGCTATGGTTGGGTCGATCAAATGTATTTTACTAGCAATTCTGTTCACTCAGCAAATGGCAGAGATGTTCTCAAATACTAGCCTTTTCTTCTTTAAAACAAATCGTACTGTTCTTTGAGAGGGGAACTATATTTCCACCGTGTTTTAGAACTTTTAATTATTTAATTATTTGAAACCGATCCCTGTCGCTTTTTAATGGTAAAAGTAGAAAAAGTTCTTTTTTTATTTCGCACCAGAATGATACCTACATCAAAAATCAACCACAGACTATGTACACAGCACCCTACCCCTAATCAAGCATGAACAAACACAATACCCAGTAATCCTTGATTAGTAACTCAAATCATGAATTCCTTGATTAAAATTTTAGTGAACAAACACAATCAATGATCACCAACTGGAATAATCCTTGATTAAAACTAATAAACTGGCCCTATATGTTTTTAACATTATTATACCAATGCCTCGCCTTGTAACTCTTGCATCAATAAAATTATTCCAGAAATCATGTAAATTGAAACAAATCATATGATAAAAGTTCGATGTTGAACGTAGGCACAGCATGCAATTACCTTGCGATTTTTAAGCCCGGGGACGTATGTCGTAGCCAAGATAAACCAAAACTTTTTCTTTGTGCTTTTTCTTATTGTTCGAGGGAAATGGTAAAGAGTGTGGAGAGATGTTCCTTTTCATTTAAAATCGCAGGATTTAATATCTTTGCAACCACAAGGAAACCAAAAGAGAAAGAAGCTGCAAAATCACTGTCGTCTCCTCATGTGAAATGTTCAGGAGATCTAAGAAAAAAATAAAAAAGGATATCAAAATACCAACTACAACTACATTTTTATTCCTTGTTGTTTCAAATAGCCAGTAGGTATATTGTATACGCCTGATTGGAGTGCTTTTAACTGCAATTACCCTCTGCAATTTTTAAGCATGTTGGCGGGGGACGATGTGGTGTCCGGGGTAAACAAAGTTGCAGAGGTTGAAATAATTGCAGAGTTATCGCTCTTTCTTCTTTGTGCTTTTTCCTATTGTTTGACACATAAGCGGAGTAAAGAGTGTGAAGAGATATTTCCTTCTCATTTGACAAAAATTGCAGCTATTCAAGTTTGCAGAGTTTAAATGGATGCTGCAATCGGAAAGAAACTCAAAAGATAAACCCCGTTGAAAATTGCAGTCGTCTAAAAGCAGTCTTGGTAGCTTAAATTTTTAACAAGTTTTCCAAAACTTTTGAACAGCAAATCTTGAAAATTTTTGCAAATTGATAATTCGTTATGTTCGAAATGTACTAGTCAATAAGAGAAACTATCGAATTCCATTTCTTATCCATATTGCACTAACACGTCGCTTTATATTTATTTATTTTGACATTCGCTGTCAAGGTATTTTTCATTGTTTTTTTTTTTTTTTCAAAGTTGTTCTTGTCCATTTCCATTTTCAGTTATTTTCGGAAGGTGGATGTAGAGAGGTGTATTTTTAATTAATTTGATCCGGCTTTAAAAAAAAGGAAAATAATAAAAAAAATATTAACTTAAATGCACTCTTTAAGCGTGAACGAAAAGCTGAAAGGGTTCCGCCGATTTCTGCATTGGGGACCAATAATAGCTCTGAGTAAGTGGCCTATCATCGTTTCATCTTTACTTATAAACAAACTTAAAATCTATAACATTAGAATTGATTAATCTATTTACCTACAAACAACACAAAACATTACTTTGTCGGCATTATAGTTGTAACTTGAAATAACAGACGGAAGGTTTTATGGTTCTGCTTATCTGGCCCACGCCCACGTCTCTATCCCAAATTAAGAAGTGTAAATATAAGAATACAAAGTATTGCGTGCAAAATTTCTTCTCCTTTCATAATAATATTTCGAGAAATACTTTTCTTTCTCTTAATCAATTTTCCAGCAAAACCTATGTACATATGTCATTTCTTTAATAAAGGTTTTTTGTTTCATTTAATTTATAATAGGCATAATCAAATGCATTACTTTTATGACATTGTATATGAACTCGATGTGGTGGCCACCAAATGGAAGTCTCGGGGGTCTGCTGAATCAGACGGTATTCTTGTTGTTGTCGTCGATAGCGACGTTTAATTATGCTATGGCCACTCTCCATGGACCTGGTTTTCTTCCGAAGGGTTGGCGACCGAAGGTGAGTTCTTTTGTTATTCGTGTTTTTTTTTTTGTTTCTAATTCGTTTACGTTTAATTGAGATTGCTATCGTGGTCGGCGGTGGTTGGTATAATCACTTTGGGTGACTAGTTGACTTGTTGTTCAGCTTATTGCCCGTGAAATTAATAATTTTGCATGAGTGGGTGCGTGCGTGCTCGTAGGTTGTTGGAAAGAGGCGTGCAGTTTTATTACATTTTTAAAGTATATTTTTAGGTAGATTCAGATAAAGTTTAACCGCCAAGCCAAAATTTGTTTTAATAACTAAAGAAAATAATTTTGGGTGAAAAGAGTTACGACTTCAAACACAGGATATATTAATTTGAACTACTTATTTACCTACATTTTGAAAAGAAAGAACAAAAGAAGTGAAGTAATAAAAAAAATATGATTTTACTATTGGTAAGAGGTTCGACGTCTTATGACGATTTCATGAATAACTATGCATATACTAAAATAAATAATAATGAATAAATGACTTGCAAAAGTTTATCAGCATCTAAATTGACATAATCGACCAAAAAATTGTCTTAAAAAGTGTTTGCCTCTGTTTTAACAATCGCCTATGTACATGTACATGGATTATTCAGAATTAAAGTTTTAAGGAATAATAGGCGGAGTTTCGAATTGCCCAAATAACTATCGATGACATCTCTGTCTAAGAAGTATTGCTGAGACACTTGTGGAGTAAAAAAAGAATATAATATAAAATAAATATTATAATGTAGATTTAAAGAATCGCCTGGGATGGAACTTAATGCCTGAACACAACACAATGGAGACGGAGCTCCAGGTGCGTCTACATACCTTGCAAAATATTCAATATACACAAATTTTATATTACGAACACAACGCAACTATCTGCATTCCGTGCTGCAAGAGTTCAACAAATTTTAGTTTTTGACGTTTCAATTTATATGAAAAAAGACCTGAAAGAAAATATAAAAGCCCTTTGTATGTAATTATTTGTTTCAGAAATAAAATGGGAAAAAAAAAGCCCGTGATTGTTTTTTTGTTTTGTTTTAAAATGTACAAAAAACTGTACAGCCGCATTGTGGCACGTAAAAAATAGCAAGTACGACACTTTTTTTTACAGTTGTTGCAGCTCTAGTTCCAGTTGCAGCATTCTATTATGTTCAGGCAGGAAATCAGCTCTATATAAAGAAAAGAAAAATCTTCTCGATTTTAATTTTCAAACCCTAGCCACATTTAATATGCTTATGTATATAAAAGGGTAATTCGCATTAAATGGCAAAAAAGGCGGCAAAGGCTTTTAGGTTGGTTAGAATCAGAAAAGAACGAAAATTCTATTGCAGAGGTGTCTAATATCCTCCCGTTTATCAAGAGGGGTAATCTTCGTATTTCGTTTTTCAAATAGAAAATAGAATCCCCCTCCCATAAATAAATAAATGCCCCACCATCTGTCACATATTATACCAATTACATTATCCCTATATATTCGTATTTAATTATCCGTTAACTGCGGCTATAGGGGCTGAAAATGAATATCTGAAAATATGAATGAAAAAAATATGAATTTTTTGAGTTTCAATGAGAATTCCTGTTATTTTGCATTTATGGCCTTTTATTTGATTATTACCGTTTATCTGCTTAATGGCTCGACCGATTTCGTTTCAATTTTGTTCTTCAACATAAGCAATTTAATAATTTACTTTAAAGGCACTTACAAATTTTTATTTATTTTTCGGTATTTAAAAAATTTGATACTATTTGCAGTTGCCATCCGTTTGAATTTAACAGGAATATTTTATTTATTAATTAATTATTAATATTAAACATTCATATGTTCTTTGACTTCAAACAAATATAGTTCGGATTCTGTTGTAATCTTTGAAGAAATTCAAAAAGAACTAAATGTTAGCTTTTGTAGGAATACAAGTTTGATTGACTGTATGTACTAAATGTACATACATATGTACATATACAAATAAATTTTAAACAAATGAATCCACTTTTTTCTAATAGCTTTAAAAGCTTTTTTACAACGTTTTAATAAATATACAAATGAAAAAATCATGTTTCTCCAAAACACCACAGATTTATTTTCCAGACATACAAACATTTTATTACCTACACGCAACTCTTGCTTTCTGGCAAAATTAATCAATCACGTCATACAAATATTTGCATGTCTGATTATTATGTCGTATTTGCTAAAGTTCGACAGTATCCATGTCCGTTTTGAAACAAGCGCCGGAAACAAATGAATTTATCATCCAGCAAAAATCAGTTGAATATTAATTGCAACCACCTGCTGTTTATGGCTCAATTGAGGTAAACAAATATCAAACAGCCAAATAAAAAAGAAACCAAAAACAATGAACCAAAAAAAAAGAACAAAAATACAACAAAAACGAATAATAAAGTGCTAAATGCGATTATAATTAGACCGAAGTATGCACCTCTAATTCGTGTTTTGGAATTAAGAAGTTATAATGTTTATAGGCAACTCTTAAAGGCTAGCTATTATTCAATTACCATAGTAATGTAGTATGTAAGGTCAGAGTGCTTTAATATCTTACATGCATTTCTGAAAATTTTTAAACGAAGTCTTTGGGCGGTGGGTGGTTCATTCTACACAATTGATCCGATACCATCTGAATGTCTTCCGATTGCAATTGAATTTAATTGTACGGAGATGAATTTGTGATTAGTTAGCACGAATAAGACCGTGTTAATTTATTATACACAATAATATGAATTTTATTATTAGTTTTTATGAGGTTGTTTTTAATGCATTTAATCTTAAAGCTGCTCTAGTTCACTAGCATTTTCGTGGACATAAAGAATGTGAAATTTAAATTCTTTATATTCAAGTCATGACTACATATTGATTGAAATACAAACAATGACTAATCGTACAACGTACATTGCCTAACATGTTTTAATGGATTTGATGTCCTTCGAACCTTGATGTGATTTTCTTTGGACAGGTACTAAATTTTAAATTTAAATCAAGTGACATATAAGAAATCTTACCTTTATTGGTGTGTACCTAGTCACCTACTTTTTGGATCTTGGTGAGGAAATGGTGTTGTTTTTGCCTTCAAAAAGGTTTTAATTATGTATGTGACCCCGATTACTATTTTGGATTATTACCAATGGAATCGACATTGTTTGATTGGTTGTGATTTCTGGTATTGTGTAATGCAATTGTTTTGTGTATACCATCACATTTAAGTAATTATTCCTTGATTGGTATAAACTGGTCTAACCGAAAAACTTAACTTCTTCAATTAAAAAAAAAAAAAATCGACAATTATTAAAAACAATTTCTTTTTAGAATCCAAAAGATGAACAGCACCTTCAGTATTGTAAAGTATGTGAAGGATTCAAAGCACCCCGAGCTCATCATTGCAAAAAGTGTAAGAATACGAAACAATGGCCAACGAATAATAATTAGTTAAATTTTCTTTCCTAAAGGTAACCGTTGCGCAATGAAAATGGACCACCATTGTCCATGGATAAACAATTGCGTTGGTTGGGCAAATCATGCCCATTTTACTTGTTTCCTAGCCTTCTCAATTTTAGGCAGCTTCCATGCTTCCATTTTGCTCATATGTTCATTTTACCGTGGCATCCATCGATATTATTACTTAACCCACGGACTGAATCATCTGGCAACCGTACAATTTGGCTTAGTAAGCATTGTTATGTGCATCTTCAGCCTAGGCTTAGCCATTGGAGTTGTGATTGCCTTAGGAATGTTGTTGTACTTCCAAGTAAGTGTAATTTGAATATTAAAATATTCTACCCAAAAACTGATGTAATTTTTTAAGTTAAAATCTATTGTAACCAATCAAACTGGTATTGAAAGTTGGATAGTCGAAAAAGCACTATACCGAAGAAATCAGAATACAGAAGATGAATTCGTGTACCCTTATGACTTGGGTGCCAAAGAAAATATTAAACAGGTCCTTAATTTATTTTGCCAACCAGTTGGCGATGGCATCGATTGGCCTGTTTTAGAGTCATGTGATCAATACACTCTCACGGTAATAGCCATACCAACTGTTCCAGATTTTCAAAGATATTCAAAATTAACCTTTTTTTCAGAGAGAACAATTATCTCAAAAGCAAGAGAAACGGGCGAGGACCAAAACATTCAAGGCCATTCGTCCGGCGACTGGAAGTTATGTTCCTTTATTTTCACAAGGATTTCGAGTATGTTTATCCCCGCCATGCACAGACGAACCAAGAATCAAACTACTTCCTGGAGATATAATCAAAGTAACACGCTTCCGCAGACATTGGTTGTTTGGGGAACGCGTCGTCGAAGAACTTGACAAGGATCTAAAGCGTACAGGTCCCATACGAGGATGGTTTCCAAGACGCTGTGCTGTCGAATTGATTGAACCAGAAATGCCTTCTGAAAATGAAAATAATAAAAAATCAAATGGAGCTGTCAATCATCACAGTAATAAAAAAAAAATTAACTAAAAAGAAAATGGGGGGCCAAAATGAGACACATTGATTCCAAGCCATACAAACAAGAATTACTGTATATTTATTTCTGGTCAACTTAATGTAGTTACAGTTTTTTTTTTTTATTACGATCAGCACAAGTGGCACACATTTTTTTTCGGTTTTGTAGAGTAATAATTATAAGCCCAATCGGAATGTACTTTTGAAGTGACAAAAATTAAAAAGAAGAATTTATTTTGGCCAATCGTGACAATTTTTTGAAAACGATTGATTTTTCCGAATAAATAAAAACAATAAGAACGAAGATGAGGAAAACTACAAAGAATTGCTTCTGGCCGACCAATTCCCCTAAAAAATAAAATCAACATTCATGCTGTGATTTGTTTAAGAGTCGATAAACATCAGCCAAAATTTGCGTCTTGGAAGGCTGTAAGTGGGCGAAATGCTTTTTGGCGGTGAGGTCACTTAAAAATATAAGATTGCTACCGTCTTATTTATTAAAAACTTAAAACTTTAAAAGACAAAAATCAACTCGTAGGGAATGAAATTTTATACAAGTTCAAGTTCAGCTTAACCAATTTTGAATTTTGGTACTAGTATTGCTAGTTTTCGAGTTTGTTTAGAAAAATTTGATTAACGTCTATTATAACAAAATAAAGTTCAAAATAGTCTTTCGAACTCGTCGCCTAGGCATACAATGGATGAAAGCCGAAACCAAATTTTTTGGACTGAAAAATTCTTAAAACAAATTGTATAAACAATAATTCATACATTTTTTCAAAAGTTCGGTTTTTCCCAACGATGAAAGTCCTTTGACGAAAGCATGTCTATTGGGAATCAATTGGCGTGTCCTTAACGGCGCGGTGGTACTGTAGTTGCAAGTATTTCACGAACAATTTGGCGAAATGTGTGCAATGATTTTAAAGTCATGAATGTTTTGCTTGTGGCAAGTGTTTCGTGAGCAGAAGACGTAGACGATTCAACAATTTAATTGTATTAAACTTTTTCATCGTTTCGCACAAGCTGGAGAAAGATGTCTCGATGTCTGTTATTGGTAAAGGATTTTTATTTCTAAAAGTTGTATAACGCACATTCAGTTTTTATCGGAAAATTGACTTAAAAATAAACGAGGTTATAGGATAATAACCTTATTTTGGGGATTCAGTCCAAAATAATGGTATAAGAAAAATTATAATGATTAAAGTTGAAGAAAATTTAACTTTTAAATTTTGTTTTGTGCAATTTTAGTTATTAGGTAAAAAAGTGCGAGTTATTAAATAAAAACAAATTTGCCTAAAATTTAGTATGGCGGCTAACACAAACAAGCTAGAATCCCGAAAAGTATTATTTACACTCTCTATTTGAAGAAATCCCCTTTGTAATTTTTGTTATTTAAGGCTTTTTTTTGTACAATCCAATTGGACTAAATGAGATGTAAACGTAATCAAGCATCTGTTTGAAAATTTAAAGTGTGTATATTAGGGTGGTCGTTATATCGTTTTTTTTGTAAAATTTGTAAGTTATCGCGTGTTAAGATAAAATTGGTTTTAACAAGCTCTAAGTTTTTTCCGCATCTTATTTGAATCACGCTGTATAACAATGAATAACGGACATCCTATTGTACATAACATTGTACTATGTACTTCTTCTAATGAAAGTGATATATACATCTTTTTTATTTAAGTAAAATTATTTAAAATATTGTATTGTAGTTAATTAACCTAAAAATAAAAATGCTTAATATGTGTAATAAATTAATTTGTTTTTCAATGTTATTGAAATAATTATGTAGAATCATTGATTCAGATATGCTTTTGAAAAGTTTCAATCAAATTTTTTATTTTCTTTTACATTCTTCTGGAAGATTGGAATTTACCGACAATTGAGGATTGGCTAAATAAACAAAAAAATAATACACAAACTATCATACAAAATTTTACGAAAAAGTCATATTTTGCATTATTTCAATAATATATCAATTATTCAGCCTAATTGTTTCTAATAGTTTCAACCCAGCAACATTCCACCCAGAAATTTTAACATTTCACTTTCCGTCTATGTGGCTAACAAAAAATTTAAAGGTGAAATATCTTTCGGATGCAACTCACAATAAGGTTGAATGTTATGAATGTGAAAGTTTGTTTGTTTCTCTGACTGTCTGTTTGTTCCTCTTAATCTCTGATTTCCTTGATTAATATAAAAATTGGTAGGGCGAGAGATTGAGAGTAGACGATGGACACAGGCTATTTTTTTTGTTGAAAATTTACACACAATTAAAAAAAAATAAAAGTGACAGTTAGTTTGGCTCAATTTCGAATTTTTCTAAGTACCCTTCTCTTTATTTTATATATAAATGACAACTGATTTGGTAAAAGGAGGTATTACTATGAGAGGAAAGAATATCCCAGGACTGGGCCCCTATTCCGGTTCTGTGAAAGAAATTCGAATGGATTCTTCGTGTCTCTCAAAATTCTACGCAATATTCTCATTCTAAATCTGAAATTAAAAAGAAAAAAACTTATTACATTACCCACATATTTTATTTTACTTGCACAAACCTTTCAGATCTTCTGCGCTCTTCATTAAATGAAATATGAATTAAAATTGAACCTATTTCAATCGAATTTATTTTTTGTTTAAAAAATTACAGACAAATGCAAAGACTCGCTCTGTCAAATGACTTTTTTTTTCATTCAGCCACATTCAGCACACATTCAGAACAAAATCAGCTGATTTTATCATAGGTGAAACCAGAATCAACTTTTTGGGTAAAATGTGATAAAAAATTTATCATTTCATTTTATCATATAACCGGAATGGGGGCCCTGATGTTTGCAGACGATATAGTTTTTCTAGCTGTAACTGTAGACGGTATGCAACTGATGTTAAATAGGCTTCAACTCTATTGCAAAACCTGGAATCTATCGGTAAATCTTTCTAAGTCAAAAATGATGATATTTAGAAACGGTGGTGGTAGATACTCTAAGAGGGAGAAGTGGACGTTTGAAGACGAGGCGATAGAAATAGTAAAGAAGTATAAGTATCTGGGAGTCTTGATTGCTTCTATCTGAAGGTAAGCGTGTTATTTGTTCTGTATGGAGAAGTTGCATTGTTAAGAATGATATTTCTCACATAGCTATGTAAATATAAAGTCTTTCGAGCTACTGCAATCGCAATTCTGTTTTATGGAGTCCAAGTATGGGGATATCGTTCGTTTGAAGCTGTGGAAAAGTTCCTCCGTTTTGAGCATGGAACATGACAATAAACTTAAGCTAAAAAAAAGAAATAAACCAAATGAGAAACTAACAACTTGTGTGTGGATAGTAAAAATGTTGGTTGATTCAAATGTAGTTGTCGAATAATAAAACCTTAATTGAGATGGCCCTGATCACGTCGTGAAACAGCTATAACTTCAGCCTATAAAAACATGGTGGTAGCTTACTCAAGTGTTTGTTATTTCATTCAAACCTTCAATAAAAAAAAGTTTATTTGTCTGTTTGCTGGCTGTTTTTTTTTGCATTGCACTCGGGCGTATACGTACTTTTTTCTTATTTTATATGAAATATGGTGGAGCGATATGCAAAAGGTTCTGGAACTTGGCCTATTGTTGGTTGACACTGTTGTTTGACAAAATCTATATAAATATAAATGAGGCTTTGTTTGTTTTTTTTTTCTAATCTCAAATCTCCGAAAGTTCTTCACCGATTTCTTTGAAATTTTGACACAAAATTGCATTTGAATTCGCGCGAATTTTAATATACTTTTTTGTTTTCTTAAACAACGCCAATTGTTCGGCATGAAAACAACACCCGTTATACTGAAATCTTAGCAAACAAAGGGTAAGGTAGTGTCGAGCCAAGTTTTGGAACTCAGGCAATTTTCGAAACCCCTCTAAATTAAGTACTGATAAAGTCAGAAACTTCAAAGTCGGAATTTTTTGCTAAGCTGACCAAGCAAAGGCGCATACAAAAGAAAAAATAGAAAATTTGCGGTTTTTCAATCATTTGATTCTTTACACATGTTTTAAAGTTTTTTTTATTACTTATAATTCAAGACGTTTTGAAAACTTGACAAGTGAACCTCCTAAATTTTAGTCAGTAATCATTAAATAATATATTTCTCTCATAACTTGGAGTTTTTTTCAAAATTACTCTACTTTGAATATTTGATATTAAACCTTCATAAAGTGAGGACTTGGTGCACTTTTAGATCTCACTACTTTTCACGATTGACTTGTTACATGGAGATTTTTGTATAGAAGAACTTAGCTGTTTTTTTAACAGTTATGGTTTTGGTCTGATCTTAGTTACATAAACAAGATTCATAAGAAAAATTTCTCATTTTTACTGTAAAAAATTGAAATCGCTTGCTCGAACTTTAACTATGTATAGGGTATTTTTGCTGTTTATAAGGTAAAAAAATTAATTAGATTTTAAAAACTTATTTCTGTATTTAAAATGTCTAATGTTATATTTAGGGAATATTTTTTATTGAGAAAAAAATATAAAAAATGTTGGTAGGTTGTTGGAAAATTTCAAATATCTGCTTTTTACTTGCGTTTCACATTTCACATTTATTTTTTTAAGTATCTATCAGCGAACCACATCTACTCTTTTTACTCGTGATATATTTGTATGCACATTAGGTACTACATATTATGTACATATGTACATACATATATACATATATGGAGACGTACAATAAAACGAACTTAAGATTTTGAACAAACTTGATATTAGGATGATAGCAAAGTCGAAAGAAGTGGTTCTCGCAATTCCTTCCGTTTGGTTGCAGCCTGAACGGGTGGATTTTATTTAAACTTGGTACATAGCGCTTTTTGGGCACTCGCCCGACAAGGTTTAAAATTTTTTTTTGGACCAAATAATAACGGTAACTGCCGTTCAATTTTTTTTAGCTATCAATGAAAATCTTATTTGCCCACAACTTTTTGGAAAACAGTGCAGGTATTTTTTTTTACAAAAAGATAGTAAAAAAAGTATTTCGAAAAATAGATATATGTATGTAAATGGTACCCTCCATAGAATAATCGTTTTTATTTTCGATTTTCTCAAAAACTGTTCAACTGTTCAACTGATTTTGGTCAATTTTTTCATAGAAAATGTTTCAAACAGATTTAAAAGTTTTTAACCGATTTTAATGGATTTTTTTACAAAATATTGAATATCAAAATTTAAAAAAAAAACTAATTTTGAAAAAAAAAAAAAAAATGTCTTTAAAACTATCGTACATAAGAGCAAGTTCGTAAGACCCAGTCGTGTATTTTATTTTGTTATTATACGACTTACCATAATGAGGCAGAAATTCACCCACCAAAATTTAACTCGATTATACTTTACCGTGCGGATAAATTTTCTCTTAAAAAAAATCCATTAGTATTAAATTTAAACTCTGATAGTTTTATATAAATATAAATTTTATTCATTTTTCTTATCTCACAATACAAAGGGTTCCTTACTTCTGATTTTATCTTACACATTCAATATTTCCTTTCTTTCTCTTTGCAACGATGAGGGTTTTATTTTATTTTACGTTTATCTCTCTTGTGTAGACTATTTGTATATAATTTTAATAACAAATAAAAAAAATGCACACACAAAAGAAAACTCGAACCTAATATATGAGCAACAAAACTTTATTATTTGAAAATAATATTAATAATAATAATAATTATAATATTTAAAATAGTGTCCATTTATTTAATTATATATATATAAACATTATCTAAACTTAAAAAAAAATTATAACTCAATAAAAAATGTTCAAACTAAAATGAAACTAAAAAAAAATATAATTCAATATATTTAACAATGTAAATTTAAATATATGTATGATGTAAAATAATGTAAATCGCAGATTTTTTTGGATTTAAAATAAAACCCTTATTTTTTATTTTTTTGTTAATTTATAATTAATTGATTTTTCAAGTATTCCTTAAGCAAAAATTGTCTTATTTTGTTCATGTTGTATACAACTAGTATGTATGTGTATAAACGGCATTTATTGTTATGTTTTAAGTCTAAAAGATTTTATAACTTTTTTTTTCATCTTTAATCTTTTCACTTTTTTATTAATTTAAAGTTAAAATAATTGCTTCGATAGTTTTAGTTACAAAAGACAAGAGATGTCGCAGAATAAAATAAATATATTCGTATTTTTTTTTTTTGTGATTTGTTTATAAGCTAATTTAGCAGCAGTTTTTTTGTTTTTGGCAAATATATATCGTTTGTTTTTTTTTTTTTTTTTAAATATCAATAATTATGTGTTAGTTTTTGTTTAATTTTTTGTAATAATTTTAATATAGTATAATTATTATTTTAATAGATGTAGAATCGACATTAAAATTTCATACGCAATTATATTCCATGGAAAGCTGTTTCAAATCTGAAGGAATAAAAAAGAATATTTTAATTTGTATTTCTACTGAATTCTTCAAAGAAGTCTTGTTAAACTAAAAGTATGCAACAGACAAAGATACATGATTGGAAAGCTAGATAGAAGAGGGCACTTATCCGTTAGTAAGATTTCTTTATAAGATCTCTTGAAGAATATAAAAACATAAGAGTTATTGTGAATGAATTTTAAAAGGTTAGTTTTTAAATTAAAAGTACTTAAAAAAAATTATTTTAATAATTAAATAAACATTAGTAAAGTAATTTAATAACAAATAATAATAAAATTGAAAAAAAAAAGTGTTAAGAGCTTAGTTTTGTATTAAACCTGTTTTTACTGGGCTGAATGGGTGGACTTTATCGACAAGACAAGTGGACTAAAGAAGCCGACAAAACTTTATCGGTTTTAAATAATTAAAAAAATGGGAGTCGTTTCTAAAATTTTTTTCTCAAAGGGATAGTCAATTATTTGTGTAATAAAACACATATAGAATACTTTAAAGCACTCGTCTGACTTAACAACAGCAACAACAAATTCCTAAACGCAAGATTTGTAAAAGTAAACACATGCAAAGCAAATGCAAAAAGCAAGTTGAAATGTCGAAATCATGTTTGCATTGCAGGCATATGCCATTCCGGAACCAACATTTGCCTGAATTGTTGATTATTACTGGTCTACCAAAAAAAATAACTTTAATAAATTCTACCTACATTTTTTTTAATTTCTTCAACCGTTTTTATTCAAAAAACAAATAAATAAATCCCAGACACGTCCAACAGTAAAAAAATTCATTGGTTTGCACCACTACCTCTATGTAGCCAACGTTACCCACCACATTTTGCATTAGTTTTAATATCGAATATGAAAAATTCTTTAGAGATGAGCTAGATTTGGGCTTTGGGATTCTTAAAAGTTAATCCATTTATATATTCAGGATGGGGAACGGGAATTAAATGGGAAACGCATGCTTTATTCTATTTGAAGCAATAAGAATCTGCAATTAAATCATATATTTTTTACCAACTTAATTCATTGGTACGTGTCTATTTTTCCTTTTTTAATGTTCATTATGATGCTGCGAAAAACTTTGCACCTTAACTGCTTCTATGTTTTAATACAAAACCCCTTTCAATATTTGCTTGTTTACAAAAATAAACTCATATTCCTAACTTTAGCTTGCATTCAAAATTAAGATAGATCAAAAAAACCTAAAAATAAGTCATAATTCTTTATTTTAAATAAATATAAATTCGACTAACGGAAAAAAAAGAAAAAGAAAATAATTAAAATAAGACCACAGTATACGCATGCATACAAATAGAAATGAAAGCTTTGTGTGAAATGTTTTGTTTGTTGTGTATATTCATAAGTAATTCATGTGCATAATAATTATGATAGTACATAAATCAAAAGTGTTGAGGTTAAATAATAAATTCAAAACTGTGCGCTTGCTAAAAACAAAAATCTATATTTTTTATTATAAATTTGCACGTACATATAAAATAGAATATTGTATTCAATTTATAATATACTAAAAACAAACTAAAGTGCTATTACTTTGAGATGAAAGAATACAATAATTTTTTTTTAAAGAAATATTGAACAAAAAAAAATATTACATTCAAAATGTCCTTTTAATAGTAAATATAATCGCATGCTTTATAAACTATCAAAATATATATTATATAAAGCATTGCCCATGTCATTATATGATGATGACTTGAAAACAACATACTATTTTCCTGACTTACATCTGATTCGTCGATTTGACTCGATCGTCGACCACTGAATGTAATACCATCATTTACTACATCATCTCCTCCTAATGTGCCAATTGCTCCTGTGATCATTGGAGAGGAGGCTGATGAGGTTGGCCTTAAGGCTGCCCGCTTGGCAACAATCTCAAGCATTTCATTAAGTATTGCCCCTTCGGCGGCCACATCGGCTGAACTTTTTTCCAGTTCTATTTTTTTATATATAGTTCATGCGTTTTAGTTAATGGTTAACATGCTTATTTATATATATATATGTATTTTTTTTTTAATATAAACAAAAACTTATAATAAATATTGAATTCGAACTACTTACTACTTCCAGAAAGTCGAATATTCAGTTCTTCTTTGAGTTGTGCGTGTCGATGTTCCAATTGTAGTTCTTGTTGTCTGATGCCAAGTTCTTCATCTCGTTTTCTTGAAAAATTAAAAAAATGTATTTGTTTATTTATTTTTTAATTTAAAGTAATATACAAAATGACTTACTTTAATTGAGTTATATTCCGCCAGATTTCTAAAAGTTCCTTTAGTAAATTTTCATCATTAGCACCCATGTTTGATGCCTCCAAGCTTTGAAAGGTAAGTTTTTATTTTAATATATTTTGACTTTAATATTTTAAATTTTAAAACCCCCCAGTAAAACTAGAATTGATGGCCATAAATCGTTTTGTTACAAAGTTTCATTCGTGTATCTCCATGAGCTCTATCTTCCCTTCAAAACTAAACAGACCTCTATTCTCTGTTCTCTGTTTACTTCCCAAAAATGACATTTTCTACTAATTTTAGACAAAGTTCATATAAATGATTGTTACTTTAATGAATAAGTTTACAAATTTAGCTTGATCGGAATTTTTTCGAAGTCGTAGTCTAATTTTACTGGGCCATTATTTATTTCAAAAGAAATATATACTTACTTATCAATAGTTTGCCCCTCTCCCCTTAAAGCTTTTTCAATAAGTACGCCTCTTGCTTCTAACTCCTTCAACTGAACTTCGATTTCCTCCTGTTCACGCTGAATTTCTTGAGCGATTCTTAATCGCTTGAGTTCAGCTTGACGCGTTGCCTTAGAGATTGCACGCTGCTTCTTCTGTTCTCTAGATTCGGTGGCATAGCTCTCGTCTGTTAGATTTTTTTGTTTTAATGATAAAATGAATTATATTATGAAAGAAGTCAACATAATTTCGAAATATTTAAAAGAAAAACACAATTTCACATATTGTTAGATAAAAAAAACATAAAATAAATATATGTATGTATATAAAACAATAAGAACTTAAAACAAAACAAAAAAAAAAACAATGATAAACAAACCAACCATCGGATCTCTGATAATTTAATGGCAATGGCGGAATTGGAGGCGGTATTTGTTCATCTGTGTTTTTGAAAAGCTGCGGGCTTGATGCATACGATGATATTTTTTGATACTTTTGCTTGGCAATGCAGTCTTGTGAATTGCTTCGCTGATCGTGATGGTGTCGATATTGGTGTTGCGGTGTAGTAGCGACAGGAGTTGTAGGCGATGATCCATTGTCCTTGTGTATTTTACATATATTTTTATTAAATTAATATCAAGTTTTTTTTTCGAAAAATCCAATTATTTTTTTTTTTAATTAGAAAATTTAGAAAAATAGCGAAACATTTGTTTAAAAATTAATTTTGAAATTAAAGCGGCTCATCTAGGTTATCAATGAAATTACATAATTTGTATTATATTTATACAAATTGTGTAGTTTGTGTGGTGTAGTGTTGTTTTTTCTTTTTTCAACGTATATAATTAGCGGTGCAGAAAGCGGAAGTTGTATTAGTTTGAAATATACATATGTATGTTGAAAGGTCTTTTTTTTTTAATTAAGTAATATAATTTCATTTGTTATTGTAGATATCACCCAGAGAGCCACAGTATTATATTTTTTTTTAATTTAGAACAATTACTGTCAATAGTGCAGAAATATATTTCAAGCTTTAGGGAAAATGCAGCCATTAATAAATAAATTAAAAAAAAAATACTTAATACATAAGGTTCCAGAATGCCAGCCGAAAACAAAATCAAAACCAAAATATTTTCAAAGAAAAAAAGAAGACCAAATCCAAAATATTCCTCGCCAAATATAAAATAATTTCATTATAAAATTCAAAATATAAAACAAATACAATATAACCATATCCTATTTTTTTCTTTTATACATACATTATATATGTAGTAAAAACATAAACTTACTAAAAAAAACGTAAACAATAATAAAAAAAAAAAATAAATTACATAAAGTTGTCGACAGGATGTGCTTTAAAATATCTCCTTTCAATATTTTCAAAAGTGCGCAGTTTCGGTTTAATTGTTTTGTGTTTGTTGTTCATAATTATGTATGTTCTTAGCAAGGTATTTAAGAGTTAGGTGTGTTATGGAGTAAGGAAGTGCTTTTTCTTTTATTTTTACACTAATTCACATTTTCTCTTTTTCTGCAAGAAATAAATTTAAAACAAAAAAACATAAAAAAGAGAGTGATTAAGGAGTTCAAATGATGGTTTGATTTAATTTTTCTAACAGTTATGAATACTTATTTTTGTATTTTCTAAGTGAGCAGTTACGTTTAAAAAAACATCTAATACATATTATTTACGCTATGAATGAACTGTGTTTAAGGCCTTTGCTGAATCTATAAAATATTGTTATCTATATTTTCTTATATTATAAAAATATTATTTTTTGAAATAATTAGCCAGGTATTTTAAATTATAAATTGTTAGTAGCGGTTTCACCTCTAATCTGTAACTTTCGGTTAAAAATCCGCTAGAGATAGAAATTAGGCTATTATAACAATACAAAAAGCTGCGTTTATGTATCATGTGCTGTGAAATAATAATTATGTTAAAATTATCATTTGTCATTGACTACTATCAAGTTTTAATTTTTAGTGATTAACTTAATTAACATTATGTTTAAACTATGTTTTGACTATGAATACGTTTATCCACATTAAGTTTTTGTTAACTACTTTTTTTTAACATTAAGGAATTACAAGTAGCAAATACAGAAATCTTATAATAAATAAGGCTAGGAATATTTAAAAATATCCTTGGCAGATACCTCTTGTGGTAATTTGCAAACATTGGATTGGATTTGTCTTGTTGGTTATCAGAATTAAATACTTAGTTTAATATAATGATCTTTTTACTTATTAAAAATAGCAAACTTACTTACAATTTATTGGTCTACGATAATTAATTAAAAGCACGAGAAAAATTAATGAGGTCGTATGTCCAAATTGTGCGTAAATGAGAGACCGATCGAGGTACTGTCGAGCGAAGTAGGCGTTTCGAAACCAAGAAAAAATTCTCTTCCTTGGCAACTACAATTTATTTATTGTTATTGTTGTTATGAGCTGGTTATGCTCATCCGAAATTTTTTTGCGGTAACTGCGGTAATCCAATAATTTGTAATGCTGTGTAAAAAATAGGTTATCACTTTTGATAGGATGCACTCAATACTCTCTGCAACATCTGTTTATCGAGTATCGACTAGTAAATCGTTCAAGAAAAGTTGGTCGACTGTCGTCTAGTGTTCGCAGTCACTGCCAACCCGACTATTTAATCGGCCCAGTGAGCGCATAAGCAGCCCAACCCGACCAAACTATCTGTCGATAAAAAGTCTGTAGTGTGCGGGGGCTCTAAGTGGATAGCTATTGATTTTATTATTGTTCATTAATTTATTAATAAAGCTGAAATTTTATATTGTTTGTTCGAGTGTTCGTATGTTCAAACATTTACAATACACTTGTACGCTTTTAAAATTTCCATTTTTTTTTTAAAAGAAATATTTAGAGAATGGACTTTGAGGATAACTTCAGGGCTAGATATATTTTAAAATTTTTCATCTTATAAACTGAGGCAAAAACGACAGAACATTTATATTTTTAAATAAAGAGTTTTGTGTTTGAAAGTGTAGGCACAGAGAAAGGCTTTAGGGCTAAATATTTCTCAAAAGTGTAATGCAATGTAAAAGATTGATTTTGAAACTAAAACGACACATGTAGAAACTCGATTAGACACTCTATTACTTTGGACGATCGACTCGAGCTGTAAAAAAGACAGAATCTATATCCAATGCGATCGCTCGTTCTATCGTCCAATCAGATTGCCTGTTGTTTTTAAAATTAACGGAATAATGTGAAAACGAAATCAAATGCAAATCATTGTAAAAGACAGAAGCAAACAGAAAAAAAAATACGGCAAAATAAAGAAATTTTCAAATTTTGTTTTTTTTTATTGATTTAAAAAAGTTAGTTTGGCCTGCATGATGGCTTCGTGTTTACATATAAAATATACCATATCATCGCTTGAATTCAAGAACTAGGGGACTTGATTATATATTTTTAAAATATCTCAACCAACGGTATTAATTATGTTTCTAGTTTTTCTAGACTTTTCACCCAAAATAATTCAGAAATAGCAAAATATGGGATATTCTTGAAGATTATTAAAACGAAAAATTTTAATTTTCATATGCGTCAGTTAGCTGGGAACCTAAGAAAGTCACTATCACCAAAATTGATAAAGTTACGTAATACGACGCAAAATGGGTAGGTAAATATGTTCAGTACATGTGCAAATGAAATAAGATCGCGTTCCTTTTGGTTTAAGCCTAGCACGTACAGGTGGTACAAGAAAAATTATTTAAAACATACAAAGCGAAAATTATAACGTAAAATTTCTTTCTACACATTTAGATGATGGAAATCGATTTGTCCGTTGAATTAGTGAAATCATTAGATTTTTTTTTTTTGCAAAAACTAATAATTAACATGTTAAATATTGCATTGATAGGGTAAAATACAAATGTTTTCTCTTACTCCATTGTCGACAACTTATTTAATTAATTCATAAAAGTTTATCCAATAAAACTACAATCTATAAATTAATACGAAAAGCCAAGCTAAAATTTACTTTATCTAAACTACAAGCACAAAACTAAATCAACTTAAGCAAAAATACATTCAAAGAGACCAAGGCAAGAAGGCCTGAAACCAAGGTTATTAAAAACAAAATTATATTTGAAATATTAATCTTACACCAAACCCGATATTCCTCACATCAAAGCACGACTGTAAAATGAAAAATTTCGAGAAAAAAAAAAACATAAAAAATTATTTCACCTTGTACCAAAAACATTGTTCGTATTAATTATTTTGTATCATTATATACTTTTCTTAGACAACATTTAAGACCAACGATAATAATGTCAGTAGACAAATTTATTTAACAATATAAAGACGATCGAAAATTTACAAAATTAACAACTAAAGCGCTGAATACATAATAATTGTAAATTAAATAAAAGCAAAAATGTGCAATTACCTTAGACTTCTCTTTAGATTTCGGTGAAATTCGGAAGCGACTGAACATGCCATCCCCTCCTCCACCGTTGCTGTTAACAGTGGCGGCACTACTGTGGCTGGTACCTGATTTCTCTGTACCAGAGACTGGTCCAACAATTTCTTTTTCTTTTTTATTGCCCTTTTGGAAGAAGCTCGAAAATGTCTGAATGATACTTTTGCGTCGTTCGGGATCTTTTTGTCGACGATTGATCAACTTATTCTTCGACATGCTATTTACCTGCGAGAGATTTGGATCTGATGTAAAATCAGCCACCAAATCACTTCGGACGGTTGTTGTGTTTGAATTTTCATCTGGCTGCAAGGTCATTAGTTGAGCTGTTGCTATATCATTTACACTCTTGGATGAGATCATTTTGCGATCACGTGCCCGCAATTCTTCAGATTTCAATTGAGCTGCTTCTGCGGATGCTTCTTGCAGATCAAGGTGATAGCGTTTCCGGAGCAATTGCAACTTTTCCTCAGGACTCAGACCAAGATCATGATTCGACTTAAGTCGTGCCCGGGCTCGAGCCTCAGTGCGAAGCTTATCTGCATTGGATGCGGTTCCTATGGTGTCATCTTTACGACTTAGCCTTGATGACGCCAATGGTGATGCATAAACTGTACCTAAAACATGATGACGGCTGCCGTTGGACTCGGTTTTGAATGGAAAATTAACACCTCGGCTGGAGTATGTGAAAGATTGCGTTTTGCTCAACTTGCACATCTGATCGTCAATACTGTCAGGATCGAAGTTCTCACTAAAAGGCCGTTGTTTGGCCGATCGAGGAGGAGCTTCAGAAAACATTTGAACTACGTCTTTTGTCTCCTTTGGGGAACTTTTGGTCTTCTGCCCTGCTAGAGGATTGTTTTCTTTACAACTACTGCCACTATGATCCCCGCCAGACGAAGAAGTCACGTGGTAGGGGGACGTATTTGTGGACGTCATCTTTGGTGTTGGACTAAGACTACTGCCGGTAAAGTTATTTCCAAACATGCTGCGATTGCGGCTGCGATTAAGTCGCTTTTCAGCGTTAAGCTGCTTCTTGCACTGGAGTTTATCCATTACGAGGTCATGAATCAAATCCTTTTGCTTTGTTCGTTCTTTGGTTAGCTCTTCTAATTTACTAGATAATGTCGGGATGACAGGGACCTTATGTACATCCTGAGACACATTAGATGCCACATTAATCGTCGATAGCACAACCTTCGGCTGCACAGTCGCCGAAAAACCACCTTCAAATACGCTTAAGCCCTTAGCGCTTCCACCCTCTATCACAGAATTAGCTTCACTTCCCTCGCCCTTGGAGCTCTTTCGCCGATTTTGTTTTCGCACATCAATCGAGTCGCGTGCATTACTTATCTGTGTGATCTTTTGCTGTAATTTACGCACATACTCTTCGTAGCTCATTTCTTCCGACTCCTTTCTCTTCGAATTGCTATGTGTTATCAAATCCTCATGCGATGACTTCCTTGTAGGACCCTTACTTGACGAACTCGTAACAGGAGTTGCTGTCGTATTGCTACTCGGTGAAGTTGTTTTTCCAATTTGCTCCGAACTACTAGCGGTCAATTGGAAATTCTCTTGAGTTTTTGGCGATGACGAGTCCATGGGACTTGTAACCACCGTCAGGGCTTCACTCTCCTCTGTCGTTGTCGTTATAGTTGTGGTGTTATTCGCTGTAGCACCATTTGAATTGGTCAACATGCAAAGACTATCTTCATCGATGTCATTTGTGCTGTCTGTGAGTGATTGTGATAGACTTTGTGTACTGTGTTGTGTTTGGGACGGAGAACTTTGTTTTGGCGGTGTCGTCGTCGTTATTTGTTGCGATTGCGACTTTTGTGACAGCAACACTGTGCTGGGTAGTGTTGGGCATTCGTTAACTGGTGTCTTGAGCTCATGTTCGGTTGGTGCTCGATTGTGACGATAGTTCCTAGGCGATCCAGTATAATCGACGTATCCCCGATTGCGAAGAAGAGCAGTGTTAGTAGCGGAATACGCTTCAGCACAGCTTCCTTCGGATCCAGTATCCATGAATTCAATCTCTTCAATGTCTAGATTCTTGAGTATTCCGCATGGTTCCGGTTCTGGTTGTGGATCAGGCTCATGAGTGATTGACAGAGACGATTGCAGAGGTGCTTTCTTCTTGGATTTTTTATTGCGCTTTATTGTTCCTTTGTTGGAATTCAGAACAAATTCAAGATCAATAAAATTCTCGGATATCGCATCATCTGCCGTCCAATCAGAGAGTTCCGTTTCAGTTAGGCCCTGATTAGTAATTTCTGCATCTGAATCTGAACCTCGCGTAATCCCTTCGGCTGTGGGGGTCTTGTCATTGTCCGAATCTCCTTTTAATTCCTGCATTTGAATACTGAGACTATCTGGCTTGACAACTCCAATAGTGTGATCGTCAGATTTTTCAAGAATCAAGGGAATATTTTTCAAAGTATCGATTTTATTTTCATTTTTTGTATCGAACTTCAGCTCGGGCTTTTGAGGAGGCGGAGAATCGTCTCTTCTCTTTTCTGTGATGGGTTCCTCTGGGGAGGGCGATTGTGTGGGTATTTCAGGTATAATCATACCCGGCGGGATCTCCATGTTTTTGAGATCTTCTGGATCGCCAATGTACTTACCATCGATGATCATGAGACTGTCGATTTGCATAAGAGTTCCAGAGCTGTCGTGTACCTCTAATCGCGGTACAATCTGACCAGTTTGAGTATCAGGACTAGTTGTAGATTCAAGCATAAAGTGTTGAATATCTCCCACACTTGAAGATGATGAACTAGAAATGCTATCAGATTCTTCATTGCATTTTTTGATAGTCCACGGTATATTTGGAACTTGAATGCTTGTCTCTTGGATGTCATATTCGGTTTTTTCGGGTGAATCTTTTTTCTCCGTCTCATGGTCCAACAAAGCTGTCATCTCCATGTTAACTTCCTCAATGTGTGTAATGATATCTGGAATAGCTTCCTTGACATCCTTTGAGACATCAGGTTTTTCAATAACTTCTTCAATGACAGTCTTGTCACTTTTAACAGGGGAATCCAGGGTGAGATCAATTATTTTATTATCAGGCACTAAACTATTTTCTTTTGAGCTTCCATCTTCGGCATTAAATTGCAGATTTTTGATGAATTCCATGTTTGATTCAAGCATTTTCGAAGGTATCTCCACTTCGGTGAGGTCGATAATAGGAACATTTTTCTCTGGAGAAATTAAATCAATTGTCTCGATAATTGGAGATGGCTTATTCTTGCTCAATGACTCTACAAGAGTTGTATTCACAGTCTCCGAATATTCCATTCCTTTATTGAGTTCATTCTTACTATTAACAAAGACATTCTCCTTTTCATCTATCGCAGTCTTTTTGATTGTTATTTCAATTTTTTTATCAACAGCTATTTGATTTTCACTCGCCTTGGTACGATCAAGGAATGGCTTCATGCTACCTGCATTGAGCAGTTTTTGGCATTCCGATATATTCGAATGGAAACTTCGAATTTTCGAATCCAATATGGAAGTTGAACCGGATTTTTGAATTTTATTTCCATTGCCTTGTTCGCCGAGTAGATAACGTTTTTTGAGTTCCAGACTCTTCTTCGACGCTATACCCTCTGTACTTGCAGTTTTATTGAGCAGATAATCACCGGGACGAGGATTTTGTAATGGCATACGATTTGAGCTTAAAAGTGATGGATCAACTTGGACTAGAGGTTTAAATTGTGGTTCACGTTTTAGTGGTTGTTCTTGTGTATGAGTCATGCGATTGTTTATATGATATTTTGGTTGGCCCGTACTTGGAGCTATTATTGTTTGCTTAATCTTTAAAAAGAGATATGTAAATGAAATATTAACATATATTTTAGAGTTACTTTTAAAATAGGTTTACTTGAACTTTTGTGGGTTTTCGCAGATGTGTATCATCGATGAAAATTTTCGGTGCTTCTCGGATAATTTCGTCATGATCAAATTCAGAATCGGTGGAAATTTCTGTGGCAGAATTAAGTTCAACATCATCAGCTGACGAGGATTCAGAATCACTTTGAACCTGAAAGCAATAAAAATGATTATTTTGGTCTAAATATTGCTGAATAGAAATTGTGGACTTTTGAAAAAAAAAATTAGTGCAAACGAAATTGACACTCAGCAACGCAGATAGGGAAGATTACAACATTGGGATAAATATTGTTGCTTTATTTATGTAAAAGTTTAGAAATCCAGATTTAGGTTTTAATATTTTTTTTTTAACAATCAACGTTATTTCAAAATTTCAAACTGTTTCTGGTTTTAATTGATTTCAGTTTAACAATAATTCATTATTAGATAGTAGAAAATGATTTGAACCCTGAAGCCCTAGATATATGATCAAAATGAAGACACGACACGGTAAGAAACTAGGTCACAGAAAAAGAAATAAAATGTTTTTACAATAAATAAACTGCAGTTTACTGAGGCATTGTTTTAGATGCTTGTTTGCGCATTGTATTTCTGTTAATAAATACAAATTTTTGTTAGTTTGTTTCATTTGTCGTTCCAGTCGCTTTGCGTATCTTGTTATTTCAGTTGGATAGATATGGAGAAGATTCGCTTTTTGTTGAGGAAAAAAATATGTTTTGGAAGTACTTAAGAACTGTTTCTATCTGGGATCCACTATAGAGATGAAAATTCTCCTGGTAGTGGGGTTTTGTTGCACCTACCGAACTTGGACTATAAAATCGAGCGCCAAAGAATTTAAGTGCAGCAAATTTAGCTGAAGTTTCTGTCAAATGAGATGACTGTTGATACATGTTTTCGTATCAACAAGAAAGTCTCGTTAACCATTTAAAAAAAAAAGAATTCCAGTTTCTTCGTGCGCAAAACAGATTTAAGTATTAAAGACTTTTCTTCAAGATATAAAGGAAACACCAAAAACAAAAACCGCTGTCAGGCCAGTACCTTGTAAAGATAGAATGAAAACTTGGTGGCTTGGCATAACATATCGATGTAGTGTGAAGAAGATTCTTTCAACGACCACCAATACGATGTACACAGTGACGTCGACCTAACTAAAAAGATGAAATTACAGGGTCTCAGATGACCGATACATGTGGAGATTATGGAATTCATGAACAAGTCTTCTAATATATCCCTGCTCTTTTGCCCCTAGCTTCAGGTGAAGAATTTAGAATTGCAATATTCCTATTTTCTGACTTATTCCGTAGATTGTACCAAATATACATATCTACTGCTTATAAATCTTGCCAATGAGTTATTCGATTAAAAGCTAAATCGGAGCCGTACCTTAATAAATAATTGAATTGGCTAAGTGAGGTATATTAAGTTAAATTTTAGTTGAGTTTTCTCTAAGAGTTACAGATGTTTGCCACGTTCAGTGTTGGGGGTGTTGAAATTTTTTTAAAAACTTTTTTAAACATTCATATATATTAGTCCAAATTTGTTTGACGCACCAAACTCCTTGAAGATGTATTGGAGAAAATCATTTCAATATGGGTGTCTATGAAATGATCTCAATAGTTGTCGCAATTAACTTAAAAATTATGAAATTAAATAAATTTCGTATTTGTAATGCAATGTAATAGATTGATTGTGAAACTAAAACGACACATGTAGAAATTCGGTTAGACACTCGATTACTTTGGACGACCGACTCGAGCTGTCAAAAAGACGGAATATATATCCAATGGCAATGGTATTGTTCGTTCTATCGTCCGATCAGATTGTTTGTTGTATTTAAAATTAACTGAATTATGTGAAAACGAAATCAAATCATTGTAAAAGACAGATAACAAACAGAAAATACCGAATACGGCAGATTAAAGAAATTCTCAAATTTCATGTTTTTTTTTTAATTATTTAAATATTTTAAATCTTAAAGATTAGTACGTAGCTCGCGCTAGATTTAAGCTTCCTCTTTTTCTCTTCAAACATCAGCTAAGACTCTAGCTAGATTTTAACATATGAATCCGCTTGCTGCAAGTAATTGCTTATTTTTGAAATAGAAAGTAAAACATAAATTGAAGGATAATAAATAGAAAAGGGAGATGTTTGAAGTTGTTTTAATTCATTTTTAAAATTAATTTAAAACAAATGTTAAGTTTGAAGTTGTTTTAATTCATTTTTAAAATAAATTTAAAACAAATTTTAAGTTTTAATTACTGAGCACAAAACTTCTTGTTTCTTGTTTGCACCCTCGATCGTTTTTTGAAAACCGATGAACACAGTTTTTTATTTTTGACAATTCTTAAAATAGTGCTAAGTCTTCTACTTGGCTGATGTATTTCAGTAGTAGGTATAGGTATTATTAAAAAAAAAACTTTCCTAATTCTTGGGGTTGTCGAGAAAACCTGGGGTGGAATCGTGTAAGGTGATTTGCAATAAGTGAGAGTCACAATCAACCAATTCAGTCTGATGATATCACATTTGCAACCTAGCTAAAGAGCTATCACAACAAAAATGTGATTGTAATTGTAATTTTCCAATTCCAACAAATTTGACGTTTCTTCCTCAGTTCGACCAGAGTTACCATCAGCTTACACAAATTTTACAACCTTTTCGGGGTTCTTTTTTTTCAACCATTCATATAAATAAAAATAATCATTCCTGTGACCAACAAAAGTTTACTACATTCCGGAAGATGAAGAAAATATAAGAATTTTATCGCAAAGACGGAAATCTGTTCTATAATTTCGATAGCTTATTACAAATATTTGAAAAATTCACTATGGCAATCATGTTTTTGACAAATGTCATGGAAAAGTATTTAAATGAATAGAAAACTCAATGACAATCACATGTGACTATGGTTGATGTGACAATCACTTATAACCTAAGACAAAAAGAATACAATGTCTAGTGACACATTTGTCATTTACTAGCTTAAATGGAAAAGTGTATGTATATGCAAGAGTTCACCTTTAGTAACAAAGTGTATGAGAGCAGATTAAATAATAATCTTTGGCGACAAAAGAGTTCTTGTAGAATATTGTAGATTATCGGCAAGATTTGCTACTTAACGTGAATTAGCAGTTAAATGTGTATTAATAAATATTTTAATTCGTAAATTAATTGTTGATCAACGTTTAAGTTTAATTTTGAATTGGAAGATAATTATTATTTTTTTTAGAGCCTAACGAGTATTTGCAAAGTATTTCTCTTCTAGATTTTCCCTACTGAAAACTCTCCAGGGCCTTGGCTACACTTAGCATATTTTCAGGTGGAATGCTATGCTGAAATGTTTATGTTTGTTTTGAAGTAAGTTTTCAAAGGATGCTGCCTTAACTTAAACAACATTTGAACCGAGAAAAAAGACTTCTTTTTTAATGATATTAATTTTTAAGATTTATATTTATGTTTAAGATTAAGTAGCCACTTGCATGCAGCGACACAAATAAGTTATTTATGTTCAATGTTTTAGTAGATTTTAATGTAAAACAATTAAATCCTTTTAGGTACGATCCCAAAAAGGCACAACAATTACAAAAAAAAAAAAAAAAAACAAATGACTTGAATTTTGTTTTTTTTTTTCTTCAAACAAATGATGTAAATGATTTTGGTTTATGAAATTAGAAAAAATATATTATTTTGTTATGATTTAGAAAAAAAAAAATCGAGCAAACTGAAAAAAGTAAATGCTAATTAAATCTGATTTTTGTTGAAGTTATTGCATTTGGTTTAAAACAGCAAACGAAACATATTCGAAAAATTTAGCGCAAAAAAAAAAAAACACCACACAAAGGTAGAAATCAATCAGCAAGATTTTATTTAAGAGCTTCTTTGTCGGGATGCATTTTTTACCTTTGGAGATCGTACCCAATTGTTCGCATCATTTTAGCAAGGGAACGTAGCTAAGGAAACTTGTTCATATTATAACGGTTTTTTGTGTGGCAAAAGAAAGACGAGATATTGAAGAGAGATTTTGTAAGAGATTTTTTTTATTTTCTAAGATATTACGCAAGAGTCCTTGCTGGATTCGCGGCCTTTATAATGCGGCGGGCTGCGTTTGAAGTAATCGACAAAATTACGAGATCCTGCTGAACTGGACGTAGATGTTGCAGAGAAATGCGGGTAGTATGGACGCCGGCTGGTGTAGTCAGTCGAAGAAGAATATTCGGGGTATCGAGGTTCGTGTCGTCGGCGGCCTCCTATGCTGCTGGAAGTGGGGAATCTTGGGGTGGTATGATTTTTGGGACGGTAACTCTCAAGCGTATAATCAACTTCTACATCTTCATCTTCGTCTGTGTGTCGCGACACTTTTTGAGCTTCGATCACTTTTTTGAGATATGGATTGTTTCCGGCGATTTTTTCTTCCATGAAGTCACGTTTCATATTCCGCAGATGCTTGCTGCGATCCATGAGGTACTTTGTGTCCTTGTCGACTCGGTTTTCAGGTAAAGTCGTCGAGGATTTATTACGATGAGGACGCGATGGAGCTATATGCTCTATTGATCTAGATAGACTACTTGTCGGACTATATGTCCCTGAAACTGAATCTTGTGATTTGTGACGATAATTAGATAGTCGATGATGTGAAATCGACGCTGTTGGTGACTCATAAACGTCCGACTCTTCTGGGTCGGCATCTTTTTCCGTAGATCTACGAGTGAATCGGGCAAAGTCTTCATATGTGGCTTCAACTGATTCAGTTTTTTGGATTTGCGGTTTTCTTTTAACGGGAGTGGGTGAGCTCAGAGGCTCTTGGGTTTTCAAAAGTTCCACGACTTGTTTCTCTAAATCGTTGTTCGAGATTCGTTTTGATAATTGTGGGGTTCTTGGTCGGGATGGTGGTCTTGGAGAGTCATCTAGAGATTTCATTGAATCTCTTAATGTTTCCTGCTTAATGTATTCTATTAGTTTTGAGCTATGTGGTTCGTCCATTGACTCAAGTCGATTTAATTGTGGATTTTCTTGTTTGGGTTGGATTCTAGGTGGTTCTATTTTTGAAGATTCTTCTTGAACTTGGTGGGAATAATTTTGATCTCGTGCAATTAGAGCATGTCTCCTTTCACGCTCAAGTTGTTCAATAATTTCCCATTCCTCTAGACGTTTAGTTGGAATTCTAATGTCTGGGGCACTTTTACCCGATGATTGTGGAAGTTTTGGAGTACTACTACGTTTCGGAGATTCTTCTTTTTCGCTGTCATTTTGAACCATAGGCATAAATTTACGCCTCGGCATTGGGCTTCTAGGAAGCTGCTCCATGTCCCATTCTAGGGAACGCTCTCTAGATTGGCTTTGATTTCGTGGAGTCGGAGATTCAAGCTTCGATCGCAAAAGATCTCTGTATTCTTTAGATGGTTCATTGCTTTGGATGAGTCTCTCGTTGGAAGAATCTCTTGGAGAACTTCCTGCAGACTGATTCTGAGCGAAAAATCTAGCACGAGCCGATTGAGGAGATTCAGGTAATGATGGTGTATTGGATTTTGACAAGTCAGATTTTCTTAACCTTTCAGAATCTGGTTCATTAGCATCGGAATCATTTAATAAATCAACAATGTTAACCATTCCTTCGGCTTTAGGAGGAGACTTATAAGATGTTTTGGATCCTTCTCTAGATGATTGCTGTATTTCAGCACGAATGTTTATCATACCCTCGCTCTTAAGAGGGGATTTTGTAGATCTTTCGGATCCATCTCTAGATGTTTGATCATTTCCAGTTCGAATGTTAACAATACCCTCACTTTTAAGAGAAGATTTTGTGGATGTTTGTGATCCTTCTCTGGGTGATTGTTGCATTTCAGTTCGGGTGTTGATCATTCCCTCGCTCTTAAAAGGAGATTTTGTAGACGTCTGGGATCCTTCTGTAGGCGATTGTCGCATTTCAGTTCGAATGTTACTCACACCCTCGCTCTTAAGTAAAGATTTTGTAGATGCCTGGGATCCTTCTCTAGATAAATGTTGCATTTCTGTTTGAGTTTGAGGCGATGCAGATAATTCTTTTTGAATATTTTTAATTGAACTTGCAAAAGAAGATTTGCTTGAGGAATCAGAGTCTTTTCGTGGTGTTGTATGTAATTCAGGCTCGAGAGAGTCTTGTAATCTATTTAAATTTTCATTGGAAGAATTTGAATCTTTTCCCCATATGTCAGAGTTGGAATTGTTACGTAGAGGGGACCTTGGTGTTGATGCTCTTAAAGGTGAATCTGATTTATTTGATGCATTTGAGTCCTTTCGAAGTTTGGATTGTAAGGAAGAATCCCCCCGAACTTTGGAGCTTTCTCGTGAACTGTCTGAAGGCGAAGATAGTTTATCAGTTGGAACTTCTTCGTTTTTATTTACATCATCTGACAAAACTTCTTCACTTTTATCAACTAATTCCACTTCAGCAGGGGACATTGAGTCCTTTCGTGGTGAAGCAGGCAATAAAACCGAGTTTCGTCGTGAAGAAGGCAATTCATTGATATTTGGAGATGAGTCTATTGAAGTTCTAGAGCCCCTCCTAGGTGTAGGAAGTGATGCAGGCGATCCAACCATTAATACTTCTTCGTTATCTCTAAGCGAAGTTTTGGAACTCCTTCTCGACATAGATTGTGTATCTCTATTTTCAGCCAGCTCCAGTTCCGAAGACACTCTTGAGGCTCGACGAGGTGAAGGAAGTAATTTGGGTGATCCTCTTTGAGCAGACGGACTTTCTTGAGAACGCTCGACCTCCACCCTATTGCTAGAATCTTCTTCAACTGTGACAGAATCTTTCAAAATGAATGTCGATTGTTCAATTAAATTTTCAGAACCTCTTCGTGAATTAGGTCGTTCAGAGTTTTCGCGACTAACAGCAGGTTTGATTGGAGGTCGAGCACTCTCTGGAATGGGACTGGGTGTTCTTTTACGCTTTGGCCATGCTAGCTCATAAACTACTTCTAGATGTTTCTCCTTCGTTGATGGGTCTTTTGTTTTCGCCGAAGGATCAGGAGTTTGAGTTCGGGATTTTGAAGAATTGGAACTTTCATCTTCTGAAACTGAATCATAATAGATACGTCGAGGGAATGCCACCGGTCTTGGTTCACTATCTTCTCGAGGAATCATAATTTGCATCATATCCTGAACAGATGGCGGCATATTCGCGGGATTTAGCTTTTGAACAATTTTTTTGGTTTTATCATCCGATCGCCCCGGACTGACACTCAAAGAGGATGAAGAGCTTTTGGGCAATGGTTTGGCCTGACGTGGAAATAGCGGTTCAAATTTAAGTTTGGCTTCTTTAATTGTAATGGGTTTTTCTGTATGTTGTTCTTCTTCTTCTTCTTCATGATCATCTTCATCTTCATTCACTAGAACTGCTCTAGGGGTTATAGCTACAACTTCATCGTTTGAATCGAATTCGACGTCAACTAACATATCGTTGGTGAATTGACTGAAAAGTTCTTCAATGCTATCTTCTGATGCAGATCGACTTCGCTTTATATCATCATTTGGAGGTTGCGCAATATATTCGGATTCATCTGCGATTTGTTGTTGCTCTTCTTCTTCTTCCGCCGCTGCTATAGCAATTAAACTTAGTTCTTGGGCTGTATTAAAGGCTTCTTCTTCATCTCTACTTATCTCGGTTATGATTTTATCGAAAATTTCATCAACGTCATCTGTAGCTTCAGATGGCGGCTTACTATTTTCTGTTGTCGCCGAAGCTCTCCGACTTAGTGGAAGTTGTAAAGGCATTTCTGTTGTGGTATTCTCAGTCAGCGAGTCATTTCTACTAAACTGTTGGAGAGAAGTTTCAATTTGAGACAGACTTCGACTTTGAATTGGTGAGATTTCATCTTTCTCTTCGGCTTGGGAACTTCTTCGGCTAGAGATATTCTCATCAGCTGATACTTGATTCTGAGATCCTCTTCGACTTGGGTGTTTTGGAGGTGTTTCAACTGTTTCACTTTGTAATCCATTGTGACGTTGAATAAGTGGGCTTGTCAAATTTTCAATCACTGTTTCGTTTTGATTACTATTTTGACTTGAAGATATGTCTTGAGCTGTCTCTGATTGAGCTTCACTTGGACTTTTCGTTATCACAACATTAAGCTCTTCCAGATTTTTTTTGTAAAGCTCTTCATTTTGCTCGGACTTGACTTCTTCTTTACCAATTTGTGATCTTGGTTCTAGATCAGCTGATTTCACAGAGCCAATAACATTAGTCACTTCAAATTCAGATACTTCCCTGGTAATTGGTACAGCTTCAACCACTGTTATCTTTGATCCTTCATCTGCTTGTGCACTTCTTCGGTTTTCTTTTTCTACAATATTAGTTGGCGAACTTATTGGACTATGAATCGATACATTATTTTGCTGAAACTCTGGACTTAAATTGGATTGAGAACTACTACGGACCAAATTCAATATGGTTTTTAAAGTCTCTTGAGAGCCTACTCTACTTAAATTCTTCACATCGTTTGTAGTATCTTCAGCCTTATTTTGTTTTCCTCTCAAACCCTTAACAACAGGAGGTTTAAGAACATCAGCCAGTCCACTTGAACTTGAACCTCTTCGGCTCAATATTTTTTGGGTCGTATCCATCATGTTTTTGTTAGAGTTTAATTCCTTATGGCCTTGAACAATTGGAATTTTTGATGAAACATTTTGGTTAGTTGCCTTTTCTGCAACAAGAATATCCCCTAGGGTTCTTACGATATTTTTATTATTATTTAGTCCATTTGTTAAATCATTTTGACTACCACTAGCTTTGGCCACCACAGTTCCTTTGATTTTATCTTCCTCGGCTTTTATTTTCTCCTCAAACGAAGCCGTTCTACTACTCACCGATTCAACTTTTTTTCTATGTTTTATTATCTCTTCTCTGGGTGACTTCTTTAAGATTTTAGCTGGTGATTTTCTCTTTCCACCCACTCCACCCTTGGTCGGTGATTTTCTCTTTTCTGGCGATCTATCTTTGATTCCAAAAAACTTTGAATATTTGGTATGTTTCCATTGAGCTTCGGGTTGGTTTTTCTTTTTAGCCTCTGCTTCAGCTTCGGCTTTCTTTTCATCACGATTTGCATAGAACGTATCGCGTTTCTTTTGAAGAAAATTCGTAGCTTCTGTCCTCCATTCGGATTTCAAATACTCCATGGTCTTTTCTAAATCACTCATTGAATCTGAATTGCTTTTTAACGAACCACTCGATTGAAGAGACTCTTTCGATTTATGTAGATTATTTGAGGGAAGAGATTCTTTAGATTTGTTCAGACTGCTGCAAGTACTGCTAAAGTTGGTTTTCCTCAATCTAAAAGAGTCGTCGGATTTGATTGAACTCATCGATTCAAAGCGCTGCAAGATTTTTTGCACACCCATAGGACGATCACCATCTTCTCTGGAAAAAGTTTTCTCATGAGTTCGCTTGAACTCTTCCTCTCCCAGACTTTTTGTTTTTAGTAGTTTCTTTCTTGGATTAGGAGGAAGACCCAAGTCAATGCCAGTTTCCTCCAGGATCTTCTCAATTTTTTCCGATATATCTTCACTTGGAGATTTTTCCTCAGTAAAGAGTTTCTGATATTCAATACTTGGTGATCGAACATCTTGTCCATTTTGAAGAATTTCATCGAGAATCTTATCGGCTTCGTCTTGAATTTTTTTAACTGGTGCAGTTTTCTTTGCGGTCTTGGTTCCTTTTGGAACAATCTTCTTTACAATTTTGATTCCACCTTTCTTTGCAACTGCCCTTACAACGGGTGCCTTTTGAACGTCTATAGCGCCATCTAGTTGTTGTTCATGCATGCTAAATGTTTTATCACTAATCGGCGCGGCTATGGATTTTTGCCTTCTTGGAGGGGCTTTAGGTGGTTCACTGATATTAACTACAGCAGTTTGAGATTTCTTCAATTTATCCCCACCAGAGCCAATAGTAATGCTTGCTTTTCTCTTGGGAACTGGAGATTGAGGAAAATACTTCGTCAAATCAACGTCCTTTAAGGTTTTCTGAGTTTTGTTCAAAGAAGCTGATGATTGCTTTTCTTGCTTGGCGTTGGGAAAGTACTTCGAAATGTCTAATGTCGCTTGTTGACTTACTGTCGGCATAACCATTTGAGCCTTTATTGTATCCATAGTACCGGCAAAACTTCTTACTTCGATTTGATGCAGAGCATCACTTAAACTACTGACTTTTTTATGCTCAGCGTCATAGATCATTTGTCCAGGGTCCTTTTTATTAGGCTTGGGACTTTCCACGGTCTTTGGTAAGGGTTCTTTAGATTGCTCTATGTACGAGATATCCATCATTTTCACAAAATCAAGAATACCTTCGATTTCCATTTTTTCAGATGCAATTTTGGCAGTTTTTTCTTTTTTGGTTTGTTCTTCTGTTTTAACTTGATCAGATTTTGTTGAATTACCTTCGTCAATCATATTTGATGAATTAATATTCAAGCCATCACCATGATCATCATCACCATTTGTAACACTATCAGGAGCTTTCTCAACTGTGTTCTCAGGTATGGTCAAATTTAGGTCTTCTTTAGCATCCTCGATTTTTGTAGCCTCCGATGGTTCTTCACCGTCTTTATTAGCTACTTTTTCTGCAGGAAACCCCAATGCTGAACTTTTGATTCCTTCACTCACGCTATTGTCCAGCAGCCATTTCTCCTTCAGCGAAAGTTTCTTTAAAATATCGCTCTTGACCAGATTATCCTTTGCCATACTCTCAATGTCTTTGTTCAATTTCATTAAACTATTCAACCTATAAAGCTTCTCGCTTATTGCATCTACATCTGCACTAAACCTACGATCCGTGTTTTGTTCGATTTTTTCAATATCTGCCTTTGATGGCGGTGGAGTTTGAGATGTTATCGAAATTTTATCCGAATCGCGTTTAAATCTCTCACTATCACTTACTTCGTTATTCTTTTGCACACTAACGCCATCTGACGGCGGCACCACTACCACCTGTTCTTGATTCTGTAGTTGAATTCAAGTAGTACAAAATTAAAATAGAACAAAAATATGGTTTTCGTTAAGTTTATTTTTTTTAAGTTTGGAAAAAAAATCTTGCGCCGTTTGTTACGAAGTTGGTTTTCCAAAATCGGCCCAAATATGTATAAGCTTGGAATTGTTAAAATAATTAAAAAATTACCTCAGTTTCTGTATCTGTTGGCAAATTGGTAGGCAGTGGCAATAGACGTACTTCTTCGCGGCGCATTTCCCGAGCCTTTTTGATTTCCTCGCCTTCTGTGTCATCTTTTCCATCGTCTTAAAGAAAATAATTCAAAATCACGTTTAAAAGATCAATTTTGTTTTAACTCACCAGCTAATCCCTCACTAGAATCGTAGAAAGAGTCATCACTGTCGTCACTATTACCATTCGAATAGTGTTGTTTGCCAATCCAATCGTTGGCCAATTGAAGTGTTTGTTGAGCAATTGGCGAACCATTAGCCTCTTCAAAGATATCCGATTCGGAATCATCGTCTGATTCATCAGAGCTTGAAGAAAGATCCGACTCAGAGTCAGCACTAGGTCGTAAGAAATTACGTCCCGACCATTCGTTTTCATCTATAATATGCTCTTCGGAGGGTTCCCCATCTGACATGGCATCTGTGTTTTCGAATTCAATTCGCTCAGGGGTTTGGCCGCGATCAAGTAGATCCAACTGAACAACACTTTCGGTGATTCCTCTTGGTTTTTCGGGTGTCTTTGCATCCAACCCGGTGGGAGCATGAGAACCATGAGCAGTAGATTTCTAAAATAAATTAATAAAACAAAAATTAAAATATGAAACCAAACGTTTGTCTCTCAAACTTACTCTTTGACCAGGTTTTCGTACAACCGGACGAATAGCTTTAGCAGGTAACCTAAAGTGCTGTGTGCAATAGAACCGACCATCAGGATCATCTCGATCGAAAGCATAACCACCTGGTCGTAGATTTGTGTGACAATGATGACATTTCAAACAGGAACGATGCAAAATAAGACCTTCTGTAGAGATTTTTTCCATAAGGTATACAGTTTGTTTGCAGAAATGGCACTTTTCTGAAGCTGCTTGCTTTTTAAATGCAAGTGCTACTTTGGAATTCTAAATAAAAAAAAGGAAAAAAGGTATTACTACAATGTGATGATAAGATTAACAAATTCTCATGAAGCATTTTTATGAAGCGTGAAACCGTTGAGAACACGAAAATGTTGCTGGATTCAAATATGTACATCGCATCATTTCAATCGAACCACTTCGATATTTTTAACAAAATTTTAAAGAAAAAAAAATAAACAATAATAATAGAGCCAATTTCTTAAAGACAAAATGTCTACATTCAGAAAGAGGAATAATTTATATATTGACTTTTTAACCTTCAGACTTGAGAAATTAAACGGCTTAGGTAAACAAAAATGGGGGCAAAAGGTATCTTATTTTCTCGAAGGCTTATTAAAGCGTAGTAAATGGATTTATTACTTTAAGAACAAGTTATCCAAAAACACATTTTTTTATCTTGATCTCTCAAAACACTGATTTTGACAATTTTAACCTTCCAATGGGCAAAAAATATTGGGAACGTTCAAAAACAAACGTTTTTTTTTTCGCTTGTAATTTTGCATATCAACGGTTAAAGTAAAGAACCTCGTAAGTCAAAAAATTCAACAAAAATAGTCTTAATTCAAAAAAATCAGAGCAACATTTCGGCATTTTCAGCGTTACAATAATGTTCTGAACATTTTAAAGAAAAGGCAGAATTCAAAACCACTTGTTATAGATATAGATCCCCATACAAAATTTGGCAGGTTTTTTGTTGATTTATGAAAAACATCCAAAAAGGACAGCCATGTTGGACACTGACAGATTGGGAAATTTCTCTATTGGAAGGTCACAATTGAAGCGTTTAGAATGAGAAGGTGTTATGTGACAAAATTTGATGTGTTGATTTATGGTCTATAAACGACCTTTTTTGTTAGAACTGCTTATACATTTTTTCTTAAGGCTAGGGAAATTTAGAAAAAGGCCATACAAATAGAAAAAAATACATAATTTGTGATGTTTTTATTAAAATTAAGATTTACAATATGCTTTAGACAAATATGTCACTTAACACCTTCTCATTTAATTTAATTAATTTTATTTTAATTGATTTTTTTTACTAGTGGCTAACTCTATTAATTATTCGAGAAAAAGTTATGGAAATTTGAATATTGCTTTCAGGGACATTTTTTTAAATTAAATTATTTGTATTGTAATTTTTATCTGGTTTTTCATCATTTCAGTCTTGATAAACCTCGGTCAGATAAAACTTCAAAACCAAAAAGAAGCTAACCGGTATTCACGTGTCAAAGTTTCAAGTCAAAAAATTCCACTCTCTGAACACTTTTGCAATAAATTGGAATTTAATTTTGAAAACTTAAATAAAATTTTAAAATAAAATAAAATAAAATAAAATACAAAACAAAAACACACACGTCACAACTACTCACAGATTTAGCAATAGGCTGTGTTGGTGGCATTTTCTCTTCTGACGTATCATCTTTCTTGACAAATTGCCCAGCAATCGAAGCAACTTTATTCTTGCCTCGTTCACCAACTTCCAACACAGAACCTTCCTTTAATTGTTTATCGAGATTTTTCAAAGTTTGATCGATTTCTTTGAATTTCTCTTCACTCGAATCCTGCCGCGTGGGCTTAGACATTTTCGATTGTCTTGCAACAAATTGTTCTTTACTCCACTTGGGTACCTTTTCACGTCCCTTTAAACCGATTTCGGTTTTCTTTGATTGTTCGATTTTCTTTTCAATTTCTCGAACATTCCAATCATTTGAATCGATCTTTCCAATTGCCCGCATTAGGTCTTTGGGCTTCTTTTCCGTGCCATATGCATTACGCGATGTAATTTGTTGTTCCATCGATTTGATACGATCGCTAAATTGTTCGTCAGTACCGCGAGGCATAGCCGATGATATTCCTCTTTCACGATCCTTATACACAACAAAAATAAGTAAGATAAAAGAATAAATGAAAATCATAAAAATTAAACCAAGAGAAACTTAAAAAAAAAAAATATTTAAAATTAACACTAATAAATGGTAGCAGTTAAAAACGCCGAGGGTTAGTTGAAAACAACAAAAACAAGAATTTGTTTTATTAGTTTAGGTTAACTGGGGAGAATTTGTTTGGAAAATAGCATTCTTTTATTCAGCATCAGCATATCATTTATATCATTTTGGAGTTCTAAATTAGGAGAAGACAGAAACACCACAACAAACACAGACAAATTATTTTTGCTTGGCACACATCCTTACGGGATAAAGAAGCTTTCGTTCGAGCTCTTTGACACGATCGTTGAATATAGGCGCTTGCTGGCGGTACATGTATATCGAATAGTCCTCAAATGGACTAGATTCATCGCTTTCTCGTAATAGGGTGTTCACTTGTAACATGTGAAGACTTTTGTAGAAATTTTGGGTCTGTTGGAATCGCTGCATGCGACGTTTACTCTGTCGGTCTTGACGATTCTCTTCAATTTCTTTAAGACGTTGCTGTCGCTCCTCCTAGGTGTTTTTTTTTTTTTTATTTGAAATATTATGTAAGGTGCAATGGGGAATAATATAGTGAGATTCAAATAACGGACGGACAATGAGAGTATTTTTTTTTACTAAAAATCTTTTAATACTTACAATGTTTGTTGTTTTTTCAGCACTTCTTCGCTTTTTTGCACGTCTTGGTGTGTCCAATTGAGCTGGAAATTGAACTGTTAGTCAGTATTGGTAAACAAATTTTTCAAAAATTACCTGGACCAGGTTCATGCTTTCTCTGGCGTTTGACTTTTTCCTCATCGAGTACAGAACGTCTTTGTGTTGCATGCGGTAAATCAGCAACATCTTGCATTGGAGACTTCGCCTTTCTTGATGTCATTTGAAGAAGCCTTGAGAAATCAGGAACATTGTTTCTGTTCTTCTCTCTCAACTCGGAAACATCAAGTTTCGGGTGCTTAACATGTGGAATCTCACCACGGAATACTTCACATATTTGTTCCAAATAATTAAGCCAAATCTTTGAATCGATTTTATCCAAATCAATTGAATCTTTTCCACTCATTACCTTTGAGATTTTCAGTTCTTTATCGAGAATTTTAAAAGCTAAGTCATTGCATTCGGCAGCGGGTAGTTCTTTAATTGAGTTAAAATCGACTAGATCGGGGCGATACCTGTGTTTAAGAAATCAATAAAATAATCATTGAAAAATAGTCAAGAACGATCAACTAAAGTACAAACCTATTGATTAAGGCACATAGAACCTTTCCATTTGTGAAACAATCAGACACTTCATTCAAACCCTGAACAAATTCATACGAATGCAGCTGAGCTTTAATCCATCTGAGAAGAACCGCACTCAATGGCAATGTATCACCTGTGCGCCTCTTCCTTCGGACCGGTGTATCTGCTTGTGATGCTTGTAAAGCATTTGTATCCATAAAAGTGTGCTCCAAAATAGCTTTGTCATCGGTATCGATGAGATGCTTAACTTGATACATATTAACCGAAGTCCGATTAAGATTAGGATACCGTGTCGCTGGATCAACTGTGTAGGAACCTATGTCACGTTGAAGGTTTTCGGGTGTAGTTTGAGCCAGAAGTCTAAAAAAAATGAAGTTAATGTTATCAGCATAGGTATTCTTTATAAAAAATTCAAGCGCCCAAACTCACCTATAAATACTCTCCCTTTGAGCCAAAACACCGAGTATACTATTTTTGGGATTATTCCACAGTTTTATTGCATATGCTGCATCCATACTCGAGAGAAATCCTCTCGCACAACCTGAACCTGTTGGCCAAAAGGGCTCTAGAAGACTATCACCGACTAGACACTGCAGAAGGCGATAATTTTTACGAACAATCACCCGACTTGATGATTCCGCTGCAAACATTGATGTAAAATCAAACATTGCAACGTCTGGCTTGCCATAATGGTTAACGGCGAATTCCAGATTTGGCATTTGGTATTTGGTTGAGAACTCCGCTGCCTCCCGGGCATAGTCCAGGAGTTTGTCTGTATTTACATTTTGTGAAGCCAGAAGTTCAGCTGGGTCCGCAAAGTCCTGAAAGTAAGGAAAAATGAAGTAATAATTGTATTTTCCCATACTCAACCGCCCAACATACCTGCATTATCACACCCTTATCTATAAGACTGTGTTTCTTTGCAGTCATTACAAAATAATGTGTTTCATCTTTATAGTAAACTATATTCTCTAAATCTATTCCAGTCGTATGATAGAGTTCCTTGAAGAATGCTTGATTAAATATAAACGCCACACCACTAATTTCCTCGGCTTTTGCTTCGGCTTCGGTCTTTTTATTGATGAAATTCGCTGTAATGGCAATAGCCAGCTTGCCACGGAATTCCTTGCGTTTAAAGGCTTCTAGAGTGTTACGTTTGCCATCGGCTCCGATGAGTACATCGAATTCATAATGTGAGACCGCATGATCTTCGGGACTAATAGCGGCTCGCCAACCACATCCCTCACTTGGTTCGATGGTGCCTTCAAATGAAACACCCTCATGAACTTCCACGCCCAACAGAAGGGCCACTTTCAATAAGATACACTGTATCTGTCTAATGGAAATATGATCAATTGAACCAGCACAGAACTTTCCATAGAATTTCTTTGCTCCGAGATTTCGAAGATCTGTGATAACAAAAGGCCACAAATGTAGGACATTATTACGTGATATTCGATCACGTTTCTCTACCACCACCACTTTAGCACCAAGTAGTTGTGCTTCTATAGCGGTTCGCAGTCCGCAAGGGCCTGCTCCAATGACTAGGACTCTCGTGCCTGTGCATGCATTACCCTTAGAATAGGCTCTGTGTGACGCACGGGCATCGAATTTCTTCCATAGTGCTTGTGCTTTCCATGAACGAATTTTCGCTTTTAATTTCGGATAAAATTCGTTGAGAGGAGCTGGCCTCAGGCCTATTGTGTCACACATATTCCGATGCAGTCCCAATACTTGACGCATTGTTGTTGCTAAACAGAATAAATCGAACATTTCGGCAGCCGCTGCTGCGGCATCATTATCAGCCATTTGTTGTTGTTGCTGAGCCAGCAGCTGTTGCTGTTGGCGTTGATTTGAAGATCGACTCATTCTGTAAAAGTAAAAAAAGAAGAATTTGTTTAGTGATGATAATGTTTAATTATTAAACAAGTGAAAGAGAACAATAGTGAGCTTTATGGCACCTTCGGAAAAATCATTTCCTAATTCCCCTTGAAATTGTTACGGGTGTGAAAGATAAATGTTACAGATGTGGGCTAGTTATTTCCACGCGGAGTAGATTTCTTTAGAATTCAAGGGGGAGCTTGTCGGAATATGGTTTTTAAAATCTGTTTTTTTTTTTTTAATCTTGAGAATAGTTTTAAGATCCGCGTCTTCTAAAATACTGAGTTTTTTTAGAATTGCTGTTGGTTGAGACATACTGATTATCATAAATTACATTGTGGAAGAGATAAAGGATTTGATTTGTCTCTTTATTATCTTTACATTCGCACCTGAGTGTTATTGTCAGGAATTTTCCAAAACTGTCACGTCGTAATAACGTGATTCAGTTCTGCGCATTTTTCAAAATAGAGTTATTATGGTGGAATAATGGGGAGAAAATGGTGGATTCAGTGCCCCTTTACTTGTATTATTTAAATATTTGTTTCCAATGATGCGTATTGAGTTCCTGTAGGCACTCGAACAGCCATTTTTAATTTTTTGACACTTTCACCATTGACAACCTGAATATATTAGATACCATAGATTTGTCTACTATGACCTGATAACTCCTTTCAATCATAAGTGTTAACATTTTAGTACCTTCACTTTTTAGTTAAAAATTTTAATAATTTGATTAAATAAATTCAACTAATTAAAAAATAACATACAAAATTGATATCCATAGGCCAAAACCATAATCGAATTCATCAATGTACCTACAGGCTTCTGCTATATTCGTTTTCTCAATGCGTGAGCTAAATTCACAATCAGACCAGAAACATTACAAAAGCAAAAATTGTAAAATTTTATGAATTTGAATTTTTATTTTAACCTGTGCAATAAGTTTCCGTCTCATTAAATTGCGCGTACGTATACTTTTGTATGTGCATAAGCCCCGTCTTATTTGGTGCGCAAGCTTTGTGTGCAACATGTGCATTCTGCAACTTATACATATGTATAGGTAGGTACATAATAAAATAAGAACATAAATTTAATAAGCAAATCCATTTTTACCGTCTGTGATAAAATAATTAAATTAAAAGTCCGTTTTTGGACAAAGAAATAATAATCAAACACAGATATAATAAAGTTGTGCAATGCACGCGTCAGCGTCCAGATAGTAAAGTAACTTTTCATAAATAATTCATTTCGATTTTCATTTTTAATTTATTGGACGACATCATCAATCTTCTGTTCGTGAAGCATTGACTTGAGTATATGGTTTCCCTTTTTCAAATAAAGACTTATTGCAATTGAAATTCTTTTGGTGTGATATCGGAAGCAGAAATAGTAGATATTCGCATTGATAATATGAAAGAAAATGTGTGTTTGGATTGAAAGATTATTTTATTTTATTTTTTTTTTTTTTGAAATTGAAATTGACATGAAATGAAATGATTATGTCATAGGAATTATTTATATTTGATGTTGACAGTCAATAGATGAACTCTCTTAAAATTGCTTTCTGTAAAAGAAATGCGGGGGATAAAGGAAAGTGTGGTTTTTTTGTATTATAGCTTCACTAAAGAATTTACTACTTCTGGATTTCAAGGCAAAAAATGCTAAAATTGGTTTTTTATCGATGGTGAATAATGTCATGTCAATTTGATATGAAAATTGACTTTGGCAAGTTCATCGCAATAATAATTTAAAAATATTTTAAAGGATTCTATGGTACTATTAAATAGAAATAAGCAGTTTACCAATTAATTATGTAAAATGACAAGTTTTCGACATTTTTTGGCATGAACATTAAAAAACCCCTTCAATCAGTTTGGTTTATGCTGTGGAATTGAATCATCTGCTCAATAAACGTCAAAGAAAAAAGTAAATCCATTTAGATGCCAAAAACAATCAACAAAAAGAAATAAGTTCAATTAATAATACTTGCTTAATTATTCCTTTTAATTTAATTATTTTGAATTAAAAGGTCACGAAAAAGGAATAAATATTATAACGGAGGGCATGCCGTATTAACAAGAATATTTACAAATTAAGGATTCAAAGATAATAATTACTTTAAATTTTATTTTGTATGAAATCCGATGTTTATCGCCAGCTTCGAAACGATAACTACAAAACACGAGCCAAACATAGATATTATTTCTGAACACGCCTAATTTTAAAAGTCACAATGACGTTTGTTCAATTTTACCAATTCACAGGAAATTCATTGTATAGGTACTTTATTTTATCTCCATTCACCGACATTATTTATAAATAACCACATAATTTTGTTGGCGTATAATATAATATACTTATAATTTTGTATGCATATTTATCTCATCGTAGTTTTGATGTTCTCTACTATCTTTATTTTTAGAAATCTTCTACCAAGTTACAATTAATCGGTAGTCATGCTTCAGGTCGGACCGAAGCAGACAAAAAGTAAACGAAACGGAAGTAATAATCTAGTCAACGTTATAATAAAATATGTTTTTAGGTAACACAGATTAAATAAAGGTTATTCCTAGTGTCCGACCGAAGCTTCGGCTTCGGCCTTCGGCTTCGGCCGAATTCGGCCAAAAAAACAACATTCGGCCAAACCTTCGGCTTCGGCATTTAAGGCCGAAGTTTTGGCCGAAGCCGAAGAATCTGTTTATTATATCGAGCATCGTACTGGGCGCCGGAAAAAATTTCAATTTTTGAAATTTTTGAATAACGAAGAAAAGATTGTAATCTTTTCTTCGGTAGGTATTCAAAAATTTCAAAACACATGTGTGCCATCATAAAAATTATTACTAAAATGAATTATTTATTTCTTTTTTTCTTTATAATTACTTATTAGTTATTAGTTATTTTTATTTTATTTGTCTTATGTTTTTTAAGCATTAAATTTTAATAAAAATAATATTTTTATCCAATTGGAAAGGATTGACTTTTGGAATTGACTTGGAATTCTTGACTTTTTTCAACCTTAGGCTTCGGCTTCGGCTTCGGCCGAAGATTTTCTTTCAGCCTAATAATTCGGTTTCGGCTCCGGCTTCGGCTGAAAATCGACCTTCGGTCGGACACTAGTTATTCCTTCTATTTCGAAGATGTTTTGTTTAAGTAACTCGAAATCAACAGATGACCTTTTGTAGCAGAAATATAAGGTTAAGTTTTCACATTGTTCGAAACTTCAAACGGAGTAATTTATTCCAATTGTAAGAACGTAAATAAATCAACTCCACTACTCGGCTTTTTTTTAGATCTACTCCTTTTTTTCCACACTGGAAAATTCAAAAACTCTTAACCAAACTACAAACTACTTTTCTAACCAACTCTGATTCTGAATGTTTGAATCTAAAATTCTATTCTGTTCTGAAACGGATGAAATTAATGTAATGTATTTTATGTTTTTCTTTCGTTTTCAAATCTACTCCTGAAATTTTGATTTTTTTTACAAATCTGCTCCGATTCAAGTTCTAACTTTAACATCAAGAATCGAATTCAATTTTTGACATTTCCTTTTCAGTGATCGTGTGTTTTCCATTTAAATAGATGCTAGGCAGACGAGAAGCAGGAGAACGACAGACAAAGAGTGAGTTATTTTATTTTTTACTTCTATTTTTCTATGTACAAATCATTAATTCAAATTGATTCAGAATGAATTTAAATAAAATCAACAGCAAACATAAGAACATCCTTGCCTATTATATGGAACAATACGCCGATTAAGCCAAAAATTATAATTTTTTGAAGAAATTAAAATCAAACCAAAATAACATAAATGGGTTTTAAAAAACAGTGGCGCAAAATTTTAAACAACCTATTGTTAAGGGCTTAGCATATTACTAGTTAGCAATTTGCTAAACATTTAGTAATTTACTAGCTCTTCGGAAATTTGAATCCTTTTTTTCGTTTTACTAACTAGTAAAATACTAATTCCCTTTTATTTAAAATGGTGCATCTAAACACGACCAAACAATGACAGTTCGTGAAAGAAAAACAAAGCAAACAAACCTAAACCTAGGGAAGTCCTAATAATTTGATTTACCGTTGGCCAGATACACTCCAAAACCTTTTTCAATTTTCTTAATTTTTGCCATCATGAAGAAAAATTTAAATCATTTTGGAGTGTACCTGACCAACCATAAATCGTACAGGGATGGTTGATACCTTTTTGGGTGTTTTCCGATGATGTTTTCCGAAAATATTTTATTTACTTTGAAAACCAACGAATCATAAAAAAAAACACAATTTAACTCTTTGCCAACAATTTTTTTCGAGGAAAATGACAGATTTCATATGAATTTAGCAAGTTACTAAAAGTTAAAGTAGCCATTTTGCGATTTTAACTTTAGTAAAATGTTAAGAGATAGTAAGTTGCTAAAATCGTTTAAAATTAGCAAAATCTTCTTTTTAACTTAGCAACTTACTAAAATGGCTTTAACATTTTACTAAATCGTTTAAAATTTTGCGCCAGTATCTTTAAAGCACATGAACTTTCCGTGGATTTTGAATCTTATAAGAACTAAGAAATAATTGTGTATTTAACTCGTAATATCCAGCGACAATAAATATACATGGCAACCTTTCATTGCTGAAGCTAATAAATACAGACATTATGTTGTACATAAGGTGAAGTTGGCAACAATAAGTATATTCATACCTAAGATCTAAAAAGCAACACTTTTACATAAAAAACTACAAAAGATAGTTCAACTAAACTAAAGAATAAAATAAAATTCATGCAATTCTAACAAAAGGATACAAAATTTATTATTAAAACACCAACAACCTTAATTTGAATATTTTCCAATAGCTTTGTTGAATACAAAAACAACCCTCTTGCTTTTCTTGTCTGGCGAATTTTTATTTGCCGGTAGACGGTTTTTTATTAGATTGGCATTTCCGTTCCTAACCCAATACAACAAAGGAAAGTAAGAAAAACACTTTTCAATGTCAATAGACTTTTCTCTTTATATATTGATTGCAAAAGTTCTCATCTTTCATTTGACTAGCCACAACAACTAATAAATGAACAAAGAATAATACAAAGTTGGTACAGACGATAAGACTTCTCAAACCCATCAATAAAAAATATTCTATATCTTATAATGTTCGTCGAAGAACGACGAGCGACGATGACCTTTTTAGTTCTTAATGCGTCTGAAATGAACTTCTGTCATTTTTTTAAGTATGATTCACCCCAAGTTCATATTAAATTGCACTTTGGTTGCTTTTTTTCGTATTTACATGTGAAAAAACTTTCCCTGATTCAATTTTGTTTTTATTTTTGTAAAATATCAACTTCATTTTAAATCCTTAACTGAAGACGTCGCGTCGCCTTTTGTGAGCATAAGTCAGACAAAGATGCCAAAATTAGAACACAAAGGTTACAAGCGCCACAAGAAAAAATGATGAATTACTTTTCCTTACCGCAGCAAAATTATAAATAGATATGAGCAAAAGTTTATTGGCATCACTGCTATGAGAAGTTATCGTTATTATACTGGGCTTGGTACAGGAAAAGAATAGAACTGAATAAATTTACAGTACGGTTCCATACATCAGATACACTTTTAAAATGTCTATTTTAAATGAATTGAACATTTGACCAATGTTTGGTAATTTATCCCAGCAGCAAAGTGAGCAACGTTTTATTATTAATTTTATCGATTATAGTTTAAAATATCATGTTTCAACCTGATTTTTTCTAATAAATAAAAAGATGTTTTTTTAGAGGTGGTGAACTTTAAATTGGCAATATTGTTTTCTGTGACAGATGATTTGATAGTTGAATAAACTCACTCCGGAGCAACGATTGCAAATTGTTCACATTTATTTTGAAAAAATAGTTCTTTTTTTGACAGCTCGGAGCTAAAAAAGAAAAAAAATTTCAAAAATGTGACAGTAGACACATTTTTGAAATTTTGGTCCAAATTCATCGTTTTACATAATATATGATTGACATAAAATAAAATGAGGTAGGGATATTTGGATGGAAGTCAAATAAATTTGTGCCTATAACTTTAAGGGCATTTCCACAATATTTGATTAAAGTTCTTATTAGTTATTCCTGATATAAATATTAACGCCAGGTCATATGTTCCCAATCCAAAGAAAATTGTGGATTTATTTATAACCAATTCAGGTAGGACTTAAAACAACTGTGAATTTAACTCCTCTATTGTGGCAATATTTATGTGTCGGATAATTATTTAGAAAAAAACCTTAATTATCGTTAAATATTTTTTTCATTGATTGTATTTTTCACAGTTCATATCGAAGGATATTCATGCAACGTCGGAAAACCATCGTAAACGTGGTAAACATTGGAAAGTTTACGATGTCGTAAAACATGGTAAACTTTTTTTTTAATGGTATTATGACATTATGGTTGAATTAGCTGATTGGTTTATCACAACATTTACGCAAGATGTTAAAACGGGCGTTCATGAAACGTGTGTTGGAAACTTTAAGGTTTTACGACGTCGCGTCGTAAAGTTTCCGACGTTGCATGAATACCCTTACTATTTTTGTCATTTTTCCAAACTTCTTTCAAACATCTTTCAGCTAAAATGTCATTTAAAATATCAGGGCTGCCATGATTTTTTTCTTATGCGACGATGTGGTTTAATTTTATTTTAAGCGTATATACTATACAAAAAAACTAACCAAGTGTCACTTTTTTTGTTTACTGTTTGCAAATTTTCACTAAACAAAGAGAAGATAAGATGTACGACTCGTAAACATCATTTCATAAAAGACATCTTTTTCGAGGTTTTGAGTGGAAAAGAAAAGAGATTAATTGGCCACACTCACTGCCCGACAACAATATTTCTTGTCGTCTTGTTGCATTCAAAGATTAATGTCTTCCTTGACATTTCACTGAAATGATATCTACATATATGGGTTTTCTTTTTATTTAAGAGCGATGCCCCCTTATAAAAGAATGAAGAAGTCTTTATGGTAAGTTGTTGTAGTTGTTGATATTGTAATTTTAAAATGTATTATTTAATTAAATTAAAATGAAAAGAAATACATCACAAAATTTTTTTTTTTCTTTTTTAAATGACTTGGACAATCATTAACATTGAGGGAGTTCTCGCACCCGAGGTGAAGAGAAATCGCATCACTCAGTTGAAAAGTGTCAAATTAAAAATAGACACCGATTAAAGATGAAACACTAAAAAAGAAAAGAAAAACCTTTACGGCGGTGGACGCTGCGATGGGTAGATGTAACGAGATGAGTTAATTGATACATCGACACTGCATTCGTTTGTGGGTGTCAGTTGATTGGTTGCGGCCAGCCGGCCGGCGGCGGCAGCGCGGCGAAGGCGACGACTATCTTTTATAATGATTCGACAAGTTTAGCTATATAAGAAGGCGCCTTATATGAATCTTATTATAGACAACGATTTGGTAAATAGTTTACGTGATATTGATACAAAATATGTATTGTGACGCATCCAATCAACACAAAACGGTTAATGTCCGCTCTCTTCTTTGTCATCATACGAAGTCATTGAATTCTATTGAACTTAACGAAATTTATTTCAATGTCTTATTAATAATAAATTATTAAAAAAACGAAAATAAAAAATTAATTGATCTTAATTAGGTGTGAAATAAGCTACAGTCAAGGCGTTTGTTGGTTTATTATTGATTCTAACATACATATTCTATATTCTAGGCCTATAATTATGTATGAATAGCTTCATAAGTGAATTATTGGAATTCTCCGACTCGAGCCCCCGTACGTGAGTAAAAACTGTTATTTTTTCTTTTACTGATGGCGCGGCGCAAACAATAGTTAAATTTGAATTAAAGATTTGTATACAAAATTAATGCAAACTCAAACATCATATTCATATGAATGTAATTTTAAAATCCTAAAAAATCATTTCTACATTTGAATTTCCGCCAGACAAACATATTTTTACTTGCTCACGTGTCCATTTAAAATAATAAAAAAAATAAAATATCTTTTGAAACATTGAAAATATATTAATTTTGTTTATCAAAACAAAACAAAAAAAAATCCACTATTATATTTTTGGAATAAGGAATTTTATTTCACCGATATGACATCAACTACTGTTTGTCATCATTTTTATCATCCCTTATTTGAAACAAAAACAATGTTTTGGATAACGTCCAAAAATGCAAAATGCTCTATTGCATATGCACTTGTTTTCCCAGCAAAAACATCTCGACACATAAAATCGATTCTTAAGAGCATCCATTCTCGTGCATTAAAAAAAAATAAAATGTAAAATAAAAAAATAGATGAAATATATTGTGTTTTGTTTTATTTTTATTGAAAGGAAAGGCCCAAAAGGATTTGAAAAATATGGCACAACAAATGAATGAAAGTAGTCATTTGGAAAATATATAACAAATAAATATTTGCTGTGTAATGAAAATTCGTGGACAAAAATATTATCTATGTCTGTGTTATGATGATGATGAATACAAGTTAAAAAGCATTGAAAGAGGTCAGAAGGGTAAATAATTCAAATCACTGAAATGGTATTTTTTTTTGAATAACCTAGATCTACAACTAAATGGAAATATGGAGGGGTAATGTTTTATTTGGTAGGACCCATAAATGCAAAACTTGATTGCTAAATATTTTTTTTTGTAAAATAGAATTCAAAAGATATGATGAGAATGCAATGAAATTTAAGTACAAAAGTATTTAGTTACTAATTTTTTCTAAGAATTTTTATGAGAGTTATTTGACTTTAATAAATAAATTTGGTGGCTTGATAGATCGTGAATAAAAAGGTAGAAGGACTAGTAACTTACAACCATGATTGATGGAGCTGTCACTTTTTAGCAAAAACAAAAAAATCATTTATTACATTAATGCTATTTAGAATATGTAGTTAAACGTAGTTAAATGTAGTTAGTAAAAAAAATTAAGCAGACGTTTTTTAAAATGGCAAATGATCTGTCAGTTGTCACTTTCAAGTTTGAATTTTTAGTGAAAATGTGTAGAAAATGTAGTGTAGTTAATTTGGCCAACCCTCCTTACAACCGAAATTGGTAGAGATGTTACTTTTTAGAAAAAAACTACATTTGTTACTTCTGCTACTTTGTTTATGTAGTTAAATGTAGTTAATCGAAAACATTCTAGCAGACGTTGTTTTAAATGTCAAATGATCTGTCACTTTGAAGTTTTAATTTTATGCTGAAATGTTCGGTTTTTTTTAATTTAATTTCAATTGTTTTTCTTTATTTATTGTGTATGTAGATATGTTAAAAAAAAAAACTGTGTACAATTTTGTGCATCCGCTCAATTTATGTCCCACAAGTCTATTTTTCTAACGCATTTAATGGATTATCTTCTTAATAAACAATTTCGTCCGATGCGCCCCCGAAAGCTCTTCATTAAAAAAAAACACTTTAAATGTCCTTTAGTAATAGAAATGCGTACAGCCGAATTTTGTTAGGTATACTTAAATTGCTTTTTAACTTTCCTTGTATACCTAATAAATCGGATTTTATGAAACCCAAATTCAATGCAATCATTGCTACTCAATTTCATTATTTTGTTATTGTGACCTAACACTAATTATAGCTTTGACAGATACCTAACCTATGCAGAGTTTGACTAGGCAGGACTGTTTGCCTTCGCCAGTTTACCTCGAGATCAGTTCAGGTAGTGTGTAATTGTGAAACTAGTTCAGCGCTTTCTCAATCCATTGACCCATTTCGCGTTTGTAGACTATTTAGTGCAAATTATTTCCCGAAAGCCCTGAAACGGCGTTTTTCCCGAGCTAAATTACTTGCTTGACATGCTTATGTTTTCAATTAGTCCCTCTTAAAAAAGAATGACGCGAAATTAAAACTATACTACCTCTTATTTATTGACACCGATTTATTGCACTTTCAGACTAAATTTCTGCACTAGAAAGAACCATCCTGTAAGCAAAAAAATAGGTAGTTCTACGTCACATTTCGCACTACCTGACCTGCTTTCATGGTAAACCGGCGGCGGAGGTAAACTGCCAGATGTAAACTGGCAGAGTTAAACTAGCAGAGGTAAACCGGCGGAGGTAAACAGTCACGTACCGGAGTTTGAAGCGTAGTTGAACAATGCTCCCAACCAATGTATATAATATATGTATATATTTTTGTCAAACCGAAATGTCTTTGGTTCGACGTTAGTTCGAATGCAAACAATTCAATCAAGAAAAAAATACTTAAATCATATTAAGAAGTGCTACAAAAAAATCATCGTTCTTTTTTTTAAATTAATTAACTAAATAATATATGACACGCAAATAATATTAATCTTACCAATCATCGTGAATATGTAGGTATGTATTTAAATTAGGTAATGCGGGAAATAAAAAAAAAAAAGAAAATCATCGTCAAGACAAAATGACGGAAGAGGCTGGTTGCTCTAGTGAAGAAGATAAAATAATTTAGAAAAAAACTATATACAGTATATATGTCGTTTTTTGGTTAGGTTAGGTTAGGTTAGGTTAGGTAAGCGGGCTGACAGTTGATCTTGTTACTGTCACACTTAGATCAATGTAGATCCATTGTGATACCCTAGGGATATGATCCCCATAAAAAGAAACCTATGATAAAAGTCCTGTGACAAAAAGGCCCGTTAAGGGCGTAGTTGAAGTTTCAGCGGGGTGTAGCCCGTAAGGTCGGAGGGTGCCCTCAAAATAAGTTGAGTTAGGAAGTTTCTGTCGGCACATAGTCACCTGGGTGAGAAGGGGTTAACGCATCATTGTCTTATTTGGACGTGCTCCCCTCCTTAGCCCCCACAGAGTAAATCATCCCTCCCCAGGCCTGCAACGTCTGGTGGGTGGATTAGATAGGACGGTGGTTGGTGTATGTGATCGTGATGTTTTGTTGGGTCAGCTTGTTAACGCTGGTGTACAAAGCAGAAGCGGCAAAGGTTGGTGTAGGGCGAGGTGCCCATTCTCCTCTAGTTGTCACCACCGCAGTGCGCACCTGCGTTTTTCCGTCGTACTTAATCGTACTATCAGTGTCATCCTGTATCCTTTTATGTCTTTTGGACTATGTTTGAGGAGGCGAAACCTGCCTGTTTGTCGGCTGGGTTGATAGGGATTACGAATCTGCAAGCCATTTTGTAGCTTTAGTGAAATTTAATAAGCTTTTGCTCGGAATATCGGAGAGGTCCTCTAAGTCACTGAAGAAATGCCTTCCGAGGAACTTGTTTCTTATATGGCATAGCGCAGGGCAGTGGCACAGGTAATGAGTAGTGTCCTCATGTGTATCCTCGTCACCACAACCTCTGCATAAGTCATCCATACTGAGTTTTAACTTCTTCTTATGGTAGCCTAATTGGTTGTGACCAGTGATGATGCCAGTGATGATGATCGTTTTTATGGATTAAATTTATTTAATTTAAATAAACTGAATGCTTCTCTTAAAATAATTGCTTCATCCATTTTTGGTAAACAATAAACAAGTTTCTTGATAAACAAATTTTTACGTTTGACAGTCAGACATTTGACAATTTTAATCATGACAATTCAGTGTTCAAGTTGTTTCAAAAATGGCAAAATGGCTTCTTTAAACATTATTTATTACTTTTCACAAGTAATCCGACTTATTTTCGAAGTAGAATGAGTGAAAAGGAAATGCGAAAGAAGTACAGGTCTTATAAATGCAGCATAATTGCAATGTACTATTAAAAAGAAATAAAAAAAAGTAAAGAATTTTTTTGAGAAAAAAGCAATCTATATAGTTATCTATTTTATAGTTATCGTGCTTTCGAACTCACTGGAATTTTTCCAAGTCATATTTCTGCTGCATACCTACCTACATTATGTTTTACGAAGAGAACATTAAAAACAAAATATTCAAACCGAAAGCTTCACTCAAAAATAGAAATCAATTCTTGATGATTATGGCCGATGAATTTCAATTGTTCGACCTCGATTTGCTGCTCCACAAATCATTTCTTGCGTTTGATTGTGTACATACATATACTCTTGTATATAGTTAGCACCAGAAACTGAAACAGAAAAATCTAACAGCCAGATGTGCGCGCTGTGCCACTATAAACGGCATAATTGAACAAAAATTTATCATCATTCATCGAGATTCACCATGCGAATCAATTGCTCTTGACATAGAAACATTGCTTCCAATCACCACGCGCCGCACCACAACCACTAACAGTAGTAGTAGTGAATTCTTTTAATATCGAAAATTTCGAACTAAGTTTACACGTCACGTATTTCAGAAAAAATATTAATTTTTGCGCGATTTTTCTAATGTCACACGCAGTAGCATAACATACAAACGAACCACGCCCGTTTCAAGAGGCATATAAATGTACAAAAAAAAAGCCTTTTTCAAATATGTACATATGTATGTAAGGTACTATAGCATATCACGTTCTCACAACATAGCACGCTGCAAATGCCATCACTATGCAACAACATCGATAGAAACACATCAATAATACCGCTACTTACTATACGAGCATGCTGTTGCATCTATTTACCTTCAGGTGTATTGAAGAAACGATGATGATGGTCCGACTGGTGGAGCTGAGCTGTAGGTATCTGGTGAAGCTATTAAATTCCACGAACACGTGCAACAAATGCACTTTGGTTAAACGTAACGTTCCGCAAGTGGAATAGAGTGTTCATTTAGTGAATAACAAAATAAAAACTAAACAAAAACCAAAACCTCAGAGCTTGACATTAAAACCAAAACTGGGTACGGTTTATGTAGGAAAGTAAGTAAGGTATGTGCTTTTGATTTTGGATTTTACCTTTGCAGCTTCATTCAGTGTGCACACCTGTTAAAAGTTTTAAGAAGTAACGAAAGGTAAGTCTTTTGTGATTTATATTTAAAGATAGCAAAGCAAAAGAAAATTTGATAGATCGTCCCGTGGGAATTATAATGAGACTTATAGAGAAAACCATCGTAATGCTGCTTGACTTTTATGGGAAGATTTTAAGGCACTTTGTGACACATTTGTAAAGGATTACACGTCTTTTGAGCTACGACGACAAGTAACAAGAGGCGCCAGATTTTAATTTATTATTTAACATAAAATAGTCAAATCAAGAAAAAGGAAACATTTATTCATTTTACTTTTTACTATATACATAGATCTGTTTCTTCAATGTTTGAAAAACTTTGGGATCGAGCTTTTTGATGTTGTTGTTGTATTTTTGGACCAGGAATGAAAAGTAAAGAAACACATTTGAGATGTTTCATTGATTTGTTTAATGGATAAACGTCACATTTGACAACAGGAATTATCAGTAGTTTGACAAGCAAGAAATGGTAGTAGGTAAAATGTTCGTGTAGATTCTTGCTGGAAGGGAAATGAAATAAATTTAAAAAAAGACAAAAGCTCTGGCATTTTCATGGCAAAAAAAAATAAAGAAAAACATTTTGGGTCAAAAACAATGTTTTCAAATCAATCACTTTTTGTTTATTTATTTTCTATATTGTCAGCGGAAATTATATAGATTCAAAAAATATGTGGGTTGTGTCATACGGAAGATTTCTATGGGAATACATTTTTATTTTTTGTATTATATTAATAAATGTTCAAATTTAGATTTTGAAAAGAATATTATTGATGTGATTCACATTAAGAGAATGTATCACAAATATTTCAACTTTTATTTTCATAAATGATGCCGTTTGACAAAATCACATTCACATTTTCACCATTTTCACATTTACAACTGCCTTACGAAAATATAAATAAGTTTTTACTTTCGATAAAAAAAAAAGTAAGTCAACTTGTTTAGTCTGTTATGTCGTTTTTGCTTCAACGTTCATGGTAGGTACTCCTTTTGAACTCGCCTTTTGCTTTAAAAGGTTACGGTTTGTTGTTCAGAGTAATATTTTTTGTATTGTTTTTGTGTTCCCAATTGCTTAAAGGATTAGCCGATCAACACACACTTGAATACACATCGACGACGATTAAATTGCAGGACCCCGTACGTCAATAAATTTAACACTTATTTGGCAGTTTTTTTTTTTTGATTTCTGAAAAACACGCAAACACCACTTGCGATGTTCTACACTTTGACCGTTGATATATCTTTTTTCGTGGGATTAGTTGTCAAAAGTGATAAATGCTTGAAGAAGCCATTTTGTTAAACGACGACATTTAGTAATGTGTGTGTATTAGTTTGGCAAGTTGATGTTTTCACCATCGATTTAAATAAAAAAGGATTTAAAACAGTCCAAAATTCCAATCGAAAACGACATAAGTCTATAAAATTTTACATTAGAATTAGTAAAGTGCCTTGAGCATGACTTTTAACGAATTTGTGTAAAAACCTTATACATAATTATTGTTTAAAGTTTGTTTAACTTTTTTCTGGTTTTTAAGACTTTTTACATATACATATGTATAAGTTTTCATAAACAGCAAGTTTTTTATAGAACCTAGTTGCAAATGTGAGATAAATTAAACAAACACACCTTTTGAAACATTCTGTGCTAAATCAAATTGACAGTGGCAAGTAATATTTGTATAGATCTTTTATTAAATAAATAATAATTGGTTTTATTTACAGAAATGGAAGTAAAAAAAAAAATTGTATTGTAGCGTCATTCTTATGGAACAGCTTCTCTTCCACATTCATGTCACTGAATCGGAAATTTTAAGTCATCATCAATTATTTCTCTATAGCAATGCCGTTGGCCGTAATCACTTAAAACTAAACATTTTTCTTTTCGGTAATTTCATGTGAATTATATTCGCTATACAAATGCGACAATTTAGCTTATTGACATAACCACTGAGCAAAAAATGAGCCTCATTGCTGAATTTTAGCTTTGAAACTAAATTTTTTAAGTTGTAGCGTGCATCGTGAAACAATTGCAAGGACTTCTGAACATAAATGACACTGACAATTTGCAATCTGACGATTAGTTTGACAGATATACGTAACTGTCAAATAATTTTTTTTTTAATTGAAAATAATAAAATTTATTTATAAGACAAACTTCCACCATGAAGAAATTGTATTCCTTGTTCTGTGACAGCAAAATTGAAATTATATATGTATGTATTTGAGTTGTACATACATATATGCATGTATACTTGAATTCGTCACCACAGCCAAAAATAAGATTGGTATATTATCGCTTTAAGACTATCATGACCTTTTAATTGAACCTCTTTCGTATAAAAAAAGCGATACCAACATTTAAACTTTCCATTCATCCGGTTTAACTTGAGCCGCCATAATTTGATCAAATATAATAAATTATAGTTTGATGCGGTGAAAAAAAAAATTCCAAAAAGTATATCACTCTCTTGAAAGAAATCCATCATCACCTCAACACCTGTGCTATTCATCAAAGCATGCAATTTTTATCTCAATATCTGACTTTCATCCATCATCGTCATCATCATTATAGAAGAAGTAGTAACGCAAAAAAAAAAAAAAAAAACTGCATTGCTGCAACATTCCAAATAAAAATCTAAGTAATTCCACAATAAAAATACTTTTAAACGGCACATCTATGTATGATTGAAACAATAAACAAACAAAAAAATAATTGTCTTTTTCAAACGAAATAGAAAAGCGTTGTCAGTTGAACCGGCTTGTCAACTTGCCATTTCGTTAAGCCGTGACATGGTCGATCGTCGCGTCTCGTCGTTGTTTGCCTCATCACCACCGCGCCGTGGCTCATTTACCATCAGTAGATGTCATTAGCCTTTCACTCTCAAAAGTCGATCAAAATGAGTAATCGTTTCGTGAGAAAATACCTCGTCCCGTTATATACTCGTTTGCCTAACCAATAGTCGTCAAAATGTAAACAGGAAAATAAATACCTTCTTAGTTGTCTTTATTTATGTTTTTGTTTGCTTTCCGTTATTCATGGCTTTTTGTATAAAGCTTAACGGGTTATTGATATTGTGGTCGATGAATATCATTATGTGCTATTTGTTTCACGGTCAATTGATGATGGCTAGTTCACTCGGGCGTATGTGAAACTTTTTTTTTTATTATTTAAATCGATTTGTCGACTTTGGGTTTAGATTTGTAAACAATTTTTATTTCAATTCCAGAATTATAATACTAACCTACCTGACCCTAGTTACTCAGGTATAAAGTTCTAGTGGGCACCTGGTACGCCGGCGGCGGCGGCGGCGTGCGTTGCTCTGCCTTTCACTACGGTGGTCAATTTTTACAAACATAACCTCGATACTTCATTTTTACTTTCGATATACATAGGTACTATATGGCAAGTCATGTATACGTAAAATGATCGAACTCGAGATTTTGATCAAAGTTGACATTACGATGATAGTCAGGTTGAAAAAATTAGGTCTTGCAATTCTGTATGTCTGTGCTTTCGGCTCCAGCGTAAGCGGTTTTTGGGCATTCCCCCGGCATGTTTCTTTTGTTTTTTTTTTTTCAGACCAAAAATAACGGTACCTGTCGTACAATTTTTTTTACTAAATTATGAAAATTTATTTTTTTCACAAAACAACTTTAATCAAAAAAACCGAAATTTTTTACAAAAAGGCCACCTTTAAAAAAAATTTCTGAAAAATGGTTATAGTAAATGCTAGCTCCATAAAACCATTTTTTTTTTTAATTTCGATTTTCTTAAAAACCAATGAGCAATTTTTTATAATAGAAAATATTTCAAATTTGTTTAAATTAAAAGTATTCTTTACCAAAATTAACAATTATTTTTTTTGAGAACTTAATAATTCGAAAACGGCTTGGTCGATTTTTATTAAACTTGATATTTAGCAGTTTTTTTAACTTTATCTAGCAGATTTTAAGTACAAATTATTGCTGTGACTAATAATAACGGTACCTCCCGTAGAAGTGTTTAAAAACCGGTAAGGAAAAATCTGATTTATCTCATTATGTGAACTAATATCGGTACGATTTGTCATATTACATATTGGAAAAAACATTATATGTATATCGATTAAAAATGGTATCTCTCATAAAACCATTTTTTTTTTTAAGTTTTCGACTATCTCATTATCTGTTGAATCGAGTTTTTACATAAGAGTTTCATAAGTTTGAATAATATTGCATACCAACATTTAAAAAAAAAACGAATTTTCGAATTTAAAAAAATTATTTTTTGAAAATTCGATATAGGCTCCCATAACTAATCGATTTTTGAAAATGTACTGTAATCGATTTGCCATAACAAAATTAATTCTAACATATTATAACTTACAACGGAAAAAGTCAGATGTGCGAAACAAAAAAAAAAAACTTCTAAAAATTTTGGACTCTCACCAGTCTACCGCCGCGCCGTGAAAATAAATTTGGAAAGAAAACACGTACATATCTTCATTTTTTCATATACATATTTATTTATTTATTTGTGTGGAGAAAGGAATATTTTATCATTATTTTCTTTTCATAGAAAAGGATAAAAAATCTTCTCGACAGGCGGCGCGCCGCAACACATACAATTTTTGTTTACAAAATCCTGACTCTTCATTTTTCCTCAGTAGAAAGGTCGAAAGTTAACATAAGTTAATTTAAGAAAAATAAAAAGTTTTCAGATCCTTTTTTGAATCACAAAAGCTAAAAATTTATACTTGTTGTTATTGAAACCATCCAAGAGGCAAAGTTTATTTTATTAGTTTTTTTGTTTATCTTTCAAATTCAAAAATCACATGGATATTGCATATACAGTGAAACCTCTCTTGGGCGGACACCGACGACGACGGTCGCAACATTTTTGTCCGTCTAAGATAATTAAATTTTAGAAATTTCGTGTGATATTCTTGTCCGTGTCCGGTTAAGAGAATTTCCGCTTAAGGAATCATACAATTTATGAAATTTAAATCCAAGATCAACGGTCCTGAGAATTTGTCCGCTCAGTGGGATTGTGTTCCGCAATAGGAGGTTTTACTGTATGATGGTTTTCTTAGAATTTGTATTTTTTTTAAGTTCTTTAACTTATTTCATAATTGTATAAGATGTACATATGTATGTAGTTGTATCTTTGTCTGTTTTCTTTCCATTAACATCAAAAAGTTTTTTTTTTTTTTTTTTGACTTTTAGATTATAAACTGCTGTAATAACAAAAGATTTAATGATTAATTCTGGCAGTGTGTGTAGACACTTGGTCTCCTGGGATATACATATAAATACTAATGTACAGTACATATAACGTCCTTGAAAGGAGTGTTTTCTCATCACTATATCGATTTTGTTTTGTTTTTGCCCTTGTTATGTCACCATCAATGAGTCATCCTTTGTTTTAGAGTATATTCAACAACGAATAATAAAATCCTTCGTTTGTATAATATATATGAATCATGTCTTTAGTATTGTTTGGAAGAGTAGTTTTGTTTTTTTGTTAAAAGGAAAATTTAAAGACTTTTGAATTTTGATGTGTCAAATTTTATTGCTGTGGTATTAATTTGTATTTCCATAAGGGTGGATTAAATTAAACGAAGTTGTTGCAAAATTCTTGATATCATGTAAAATTTATTGATTGGAGTTTGAAGAAAAAACTCAAGACATTTTAATTCATTTTGATTTTACAAAAAAAAAATACATGGTGGCGCAAAAATTGTCACTAGATGTTCTTTGGCTGTAATGTTTTTTATAAATTAAAAACTTTGGTTAGAAACAATTATTCCGCATTCTTTAGGAGTATATAAAAAGTCTTCCCAAAGGCACTTTCGATCTACGACAGTGGATAGCGGTCATGGTGTTGAAGCTATGTCTGTAAAATTGGCTGTCATTTATTTAGTCTGTTTTGCCAAATCATCATGGACGCATGTAGCATTCAACACGTGCAATTGATAAAATTGTTTTATCAAAATGAGTGTTCTGTTCGGGCAACGTTTCGCGCGCTTCGCCCATTTACAAAACCTTCTGTTTACTTCTAATAATTTTAGAAATTGGCTGTTGTCGGAAGTAAACGAACAGAGTTAATAACTCGTCGCAGTTAATTCGCTTTATATGTATGTCAATGTATGCCGTTTTCATATTGTAATCTTTTTGAATTTCTTTATTGAACTCTTTTTCTCAGTCCTACTACTTACCCCAAAAGCTTTCGATTGACTGTTCCGAAAAATGTTTTCGAAGTGTTCGCACATACATACATACATACATACAAAGTTTTTCGTCATATTACTTGTCAAAATGTATGTAATGGCGAAATTTCAAAGCGTATGTGTGTGTAAATTAAGGAAAGTGATGTTTATGTTAGATCTGTTCCAGACCTAGTTTCGAACAGTTTCAAACAGCCATATTTGGTCCAAAGTCGTTCCACACTTTAAAAATTGTGCTATTTTTTGCCAAAAAGAGCGCGTACGAGAGAGCAAAATATTTCCCCTTGTTGACAGTTTAAGTCCGGGGAATTGTTTCTTCTGGCTGAATGTGAAATACCGGGTTGACATCTATCAGATGACAGAATTGTCAGTTGCATTCAAATATCAATGTCGACTAAGGATTGCCCAATTGTTAATTTTAATTTTATTTTAGTTTTGAAAGATAAGCATATTTTTCATTATTTTATTAATCTTTTAACTTATCAAATAATTTAAATAAAATGTACGTATATGTAAAATAGCAAAACTATATATTAAGAAGAAAATTAAGATTGAGTATTTTTTATAATAAAATTATATTGCTTTTTGAAGAAAAACACGCTTAAGCTTCATAATTTAATGCATAAGATTTTTTTGTTCTTATATTATAAAAATAACCTTGATATAAGCAGGTACGTTTATTGTTTGTTAATATTTTATTTTCTTGGGTTGTGATTCTTAAAAATGTTGAAACAAATTTAACATTGATCTACGGCAACTCTAGTTGAGTATATTTTTTTACGTTTAAAAAGTTATCCAAAATAGTGCGAAAACCGTTCCAGACATTTTGACAGTTTTCTTTCTCTTTGAGAGATCTTCAAATTTAACGTTTAAACCAGATTTAGTGCGAGAAATGTTCGGAACATAACTATTATATTCGCTTGAAATTAAAAAGGAGTAGAACAGTACCAAAATCCAATCAAAAACGACATAAATAAAATTTAAATTATGTATATGATATTGCTGACTCACACATGCAATATAAAATTGTTTTCTAATGACTTAAAACAAAGAACGTAAAAAATAATTTAATAACAAAAGAAAGTCACAATCTTCTGATCAGAAGAAAAAAAATTGTCCTTTTCTGTCAATTGAACAAAAACAAAATGAAAAAATAATAAAAAAAAGAATGCTCTCATCTGACAATGGTGACATTTAATAGAGATAAAGCTTCCTATTTATCTAGCACAAGTGCCGTGTAGAAGGGAATGTATATATGCATTATTATGAACTCTTCCTCAAGTGACCTACATTAAGACATGGTACATAAAAAAGCCTGCATTTTCAATCGGGATCTGCTATGCAGAATATAAAGACGTAGGACAAAAAAAAGAACTTAATGTAATTTCCCAGCTGAGTGCGACACAAATGATAAAATGAATGCTCGCCACGATGAATGCACAAAATGCACAGGTGTGTTCATCAAAGGTACTAGAGTGTATATGAAGAATAAGAAATCTATGCCAAAGGTTGATGATTTATATATAGAAAATACATTTACATGTATATAATACGTTAGGCTTGTAGCTGAGTGAATTAATGTATACTCGTCGTACGTACATACATATGTACATATACATATGTACATATACATATGTATAAAAGCACACATGAAATTTTGAACTGGGAAATAAAATATACAAACTGAAGGGCCAGAGATCATCATTCATCAGACAATGACGTGTGAAAAGTTACCCTGGTGTCATTTACATGAAGTATGTTATAAATGTCAATGCTCTTTCTCTATCTTTGACTCTGAGGCTGGCTTTCTTTTTTATTCTTTTTTTATTCATATACATAAGCGGCAAACAAACATGCTGTGAAAATTGGATCAAAGTTCCAGACAATCCCCATTTGTCATGTTAAACATTTTAATCCATTTTAATTTACTCATATAAAAAAAAACGAAAAGAATTTTGTCCTGCTCTTGATGCACATCTCTTAAGTACCCAACTGGGTATTCTATTACATTGTCGTCTGCTGACATCACGCAATGATGGAGGCAATCTCCATTATTGTTGCGTGCTGTCATAAACGTCAATTTGTATGAGTTTGTTTTATACTTAAAAAATGGAAAATGTATGTCAAAGGGAGATTGAGAAACTGAATTTATTTTGAAGAACTATATGCTAGGCGAGTGAATTGAACGCAGACGATGAAAACCAATTGATAATGGGCTTAAAGTCTCGATTGAAAATAATGTGAACCTACGTTAATTTATATAGAACAATTATGTCATCGAATTAAGACATTTTAGATCTTGTTGACCGTTGACATGACATAAATCCTGCATGTCTATTTCGATTATTTTGCAAACAAACACATCAAGTTGCAAACCACTTGTAAATTGCAATTCCCATACAAACTCACATTTCGAAATGAAGCAATTTAAACGAAATTTGCACAAAATTCGATAACACCCAAGTGGAGAATCAATTCAAATAAAAATAGTAATCAGAAAAACAGAAGTGAGCTGTCAAACGAAATTTAAATTACTTTATTTTGGCTTTCAATTCAATTATTTATAAACATTTACTTTGTTTAAAGTATTATGCAAAAAGATGTGTTTATACAAAATAACAAATTGATTTGACAGATTTTAGGCGTTCAAAAAATGCGAATTAATATTTCTGACATTAGGCCAGTTCAATTTACTTTGATTACCTCTTTCACCCATATGGAGGTACGTACATATACATATGAATGAGATTGATTTCAATAAAATTCTCTACCACTTTCCATTGACATAAGTGACTCACAAAGTCACACCGTATATTTAAGAAACCGAATCTAAACAATTTTAATCTCAGCATTTTTAAAACTTATATGAACATTTAACCTGATAATATATCGATGGACTAAATATTGTGTGGATATCGTCTGATTGATTCTCAATAATCTAAACACACCTACTTCTCTATCTGTCAGTTGAATGCTTTGTTCGAATTTCCGAACCACTTTTTTTTACCAACTAAAGGTTTTTTTTAATTCGAATTTTTACATTGGTAACAATATCTCTGTTCGGTTACTTTCCAAAACTACTAATTTCTAATAATTTTAGTCACCGTTCTGTCAAAGTTCATATAAAAAAGTAAACGAGAAGACCTAATGTTAACTGTCAACAAAAATCAAGTTGAGTTTGGGTTGAAATTTGGTAGGCAGTTCGAACTCGCCGCGTTCTGTGATGTAAGTTTGAATATTTAATATTTTAACCGTGAGTACCGGCACTCACACTTTTTTCAAACTTCGTGTTGATATTTTTTATTGAGAGAGTTTTAAGTTGTTAGAAAATAATTGAAAGCTAAAAACTCCTCATAATCATGATGTTGACTAGACGCCAAAACGCAATCTCATCCAATCTCTTTATCAGTCCTTGAATAATTTATGTAGTCTACTTAAAAAAAATACTGTCCTCAATGAAACTCAAGCCAGCTAAATTTGTATTGCTACTCATTATAATTTCAAACAAAAGGATGTGCATGTAAAAAAGAAATTATATATAAAGAACAGTTTTAAATCCGATTATAAATATGACTCATATATTAGTGTACTTATCTTAAACTTTTTGTCCTATATAAAACTTATCCTCTCAAACGTCAAAATGACATTAGAAAAACAAAGAGAAGAAATTCGTGTAAAGAAAAACACACACTTCCATTATAACGTTTTTCCTGCACAAGCACAAAGAATTTTCTTGAAGCTTGAACTCATTTTCCCCAAAGACAAAAGGACAAAGAATCGTCGTTCATTATTCTTTATCTGCACTCTCATCAGGTCGAACAGTATAAAGCTAATTAAAATATTTATGTTATCCTGTGTTCAAGTGTCTGATGATGGTGCCCCACCCACATTTATGCAACACAAAAGCTGAACGACATTGCACTTTTGTTGAAAATAATTAAAAATGTTAAATAACCTTATGTTGCCAACGCAATGCAAAGAACGAACAAAAAAAAACGAAAAAACCTTGTTGAGTTGAGAGTTTTTTAATTAGTCAAAACAACTTTTTGACAGTTCAGCTAATTCTGTCAAAAGTCCATTGCACTGATTGACAGCGTCCAAAAGTTTCATATTTGTTTTCCTCTTCCGCTGTCAATGAATTCTCTCAGGAGTGCTTATAAATAAAATGTTAATAATTAAAGTGTTGTTGTTTCTAAATTGCAAAAAGAATTTTGATATAAAAAGTTTTCTTTTTTTGTTTTTTGCTCTTAGCTTTGATATTTTGGGTTTATGCCAATTTGTTTTTCTTTTTAAATAAAGCACAAGCTAAACCTTAACGTAAATAAAACTATTTTTTTTTAAACACAAACATATTATATTTATTTTCTATTTCGTGTTTTTTTATTTTAACTATACAAAATTTTTTATATTTCAACGATGTAAACAGCGTCTTAATTAATTCGTTTGCAATTTATATGCAAAATAGGGAAGGCATTTATTTCAAATGAAATTTATCTCAGTTAAATTTAAAATCACTCTTAGGGATACGAAATAAATGAAAAAAGAAAAAGTTTTTCTTTTCGTTCGTTTTCATCTGTTTTAGCTATGGCTTTGTGTGTGTTGCCTTGCAAATATCCACCCCACACTATAAAAGGAATAATTTTTATGGGAAGACATTTTGTTGAAAGAAGTCAGTGGTGGTGTGTGAAAATTTTGTGTGTTTGTGGATTTTTTGTTCTTGTTCTATGAGAGAGAGTTCAAGGCTATACTTTTATTTATTCAACTGAAATAGTTTTATCGACGAACAATGTGGGAACAAGAAATCGAATATTGAAGGAGGAATACCAAAAAAAAAACATATTAACATTTTCATGTCTTCCAATAATAATAATTAGATAAATGACGTCAATTTTCTTGAATCACAGCAGATGATTTGACGAGCCCAATTTAATGCATTTTTGTTAAATAATGGATTGATTTTTATTTAAATTATCCAAACCGCAAATATGAATCAATATTGATTTTTTGGAAAAAAATAATTCCTTATTTTGTGGAAAAGAATAGTTTATGATAGTTTTTTTTTTTTAATTTTTGTTCTCTTAGAAAATACTACAAACTGTCAATTTCCTTAGAGACCTCTATTGGGAGAATTAATTGTTGCATTGAGATGTCCATTTCTACCAACAGCAGGCTTAAATTTTAAACATTTGGTAATGTCTTAAGTTGTTACCGATCATAAATGTGCAATGTTGTAAGTTGGGAATACCTCTTCGAGGGGTATCTGATGCTGTGAAACAAAGAATTGGCACCTTTAAAAAAGTTCGGGACGATCCGAAAATAAGAGGTTAATAAATTTTTTTTTAAATATTTTATTTTATATTTATTTAAATATTTAATTCGCCTTTTTAAGTTAAATGACATTACATTTTAATCTACAAAATGGCGCAAAAATAGCGAATGGCGGCAAATTTCAATTCTACTTTGACATTTGTGAAGTAAACAGATACGGAATACACGTCAAAAAGACATAATTCACTTTACGTCAATTTTTTTTTTTTGCGGAATAATTTGCAAAAATTATAGCATCTTGCGATTGGGTGACGGTTTTGTATTGGTCTTAACTAAGCGATAGCAATGTAACTTGCGCAAGAAAAATCACAAATCTGCTAATATTGCCCTTGTTCTGTATTTTACTTAAAGTGAATTCACACGACGAAAGTGAATATGGGTTTTCTACAATTCGTACGAAATGCTTATTGTGAATTGGAATTTCGAAAATGACAATTGATGTAAAACGTATTTCATCCACTTTGATAATTATATTTGTGAAATTGGTGCAGTGGATTTAGGTTTATATTTTTGGTGCAAAATGTAAGAAAACTTAATATTTTTGTTTTTTTAGTATTTGTTTATTTTAGTAGAAAACATAAAAACATACGAAAAGAGGAATTAAAATTCATTAGAAAATTTTAATTTAATATAATTTAATTTAATTTAATTTGGATACGCAAAATTGTTTTCTAATTTTTAATTTTTTGTTTTGCTTCCTTTTTTTCCTTAAAAATATTCTAATAATATTGCATCCATTCTTATGCGCAGTGTAAATTCACTAATTCAGTTCTTAAAAGATTTTAAAATGGATGCACTCTTAATTTTGACAGTTCGAAGTAATTGGGAAATTTTCGATAACAAACGAATTATAGAATATAAAATTTTATAATTTGAGTGAAAATCAATTTAATTACTATCGAAATGCAAATTATAAGCGAATATAATGTATATCTAGTACATTTCTTAAAGGGTTTTCTAATAAAGCTACGATTAGACGGTCAATGCAAATGGTCAACGCGTTGACTCTCTGACGTCAAAATGACGTTTAATTGTGTCCCAAATGTGTCAAGTCGTGTAATCGTCATTGCAAAACGTTGACGGTAGCGTTGACAGTAACGATACATTTAAGAGTCAACGCGTTGACTGTTTTTGTTTACCGTGTAATCACCACATCAAAACTTTTAGGACACATTGACAGATTTGTTCGCACTGCCCGTCAACGCGATGACTAAGTTTCATCGTTGACATACCACACTTTTCTGCCGAGTCAACGTAGCTGGCGTTGACTTTGTTTTTCGTTCATTGTTTTCATTGAAAAACATCAAAAACCTCGCTTTTACTTTTATTTCGGAAAAATTATAGTGAAAACAAAAAAAATGATTCGAAACACCAGTGAAGCGGGACACCAAGAAGTGGAGTCGCCTCCTGATGTTATTAAATCGAAGGCAAAGGTGGCGGAGAAACGAAAAAGAAAATTAATTTACGGCGTTTTCGTGATGACCTTAGATTTTCTCGAATGTCGTTATTGTCGTCTTCTTCGTCTGTGCTACTCTCAATCAAATATGTCGCTAAAATTGCCATTTCTAAATTTTTGTTCGACATTTTTATTTCTGCAATAAATAGGAACACAATACACAAACCGAACTAAATCACATTTGACTATGTCAACGCCCCCGTTTGAACGTCAACGTGAAAAACTGCAGATTTTTCCTATTGTCAATGGTCAAAGTGCGCTGAAGTGGCCAGGTCGTGTGATCGTCAACGATTACATGTCAACGCATTGACACTGATTGGGACTAATCTCGTTGACACATATTATATGTCAACGCATTTTAGGACAACATTGACGGACTTGCGTCATTCGTGTGATCGTCAATATTTTATGCGTTGACACGGTGAACGTTGACGGTGCACTGCCAGTGTTTTGAGGGTTTCTTTGGTGACGTCAGAGAGTCAACGCGTTGACCGTCTAATCGTAGCTTAAGGATTTGTCAACTTTTTTTTTCAAATAAAACGCAAACCATTTGAGATATTTCAAAAACTTTATTATCGGCTTGAAGTACAATCATATGGCCACCGCGGGCACGTTTGCAGCGGTCGATTCGTTGGACCCAATTTTCGATGTCTCGGCCACACATTTCGGCCGCTATTTCGCGTTTAATGTTGGCTCTGAGCTCTTCCAACTTCATCGGCTTGTTGGCATAAACCAATGACTTAACGTAGCCCCAAAGAAAATAGTCTAGAGGCGTTTCCCATTTCTTGAGATAACACGCTCATTAAACTTACTCTTCAATAAATCGATTGTAAGGTGTGCTGTGTGGCTTGTGGCCACCATCCTGTTGAAATCACATGTCGTCCAAGTCCATATATTTCAATTCGGGCCAAAAATAACGGTAATCATGGCGCGATAACGCTGGCCATTCATAGTAACATGACGATTGAAATCGTCCACGAAAAAAAAATGGACTCCGAGTTTCGGTAAAAATTCTTTATAATTTGCAGACGTTGCTCCTTCGTGTACTTTACCATGATGAAAATGTTGAGTTTACTGAATAAATTAACTAGTGATTAGTGATTAGTGAAAGGGTGCGTTCACAAATTAAATTCAAAGTTGTCCCTATTGAAAAACCCGATACATGCTAGGCTAGGTTAACTTTATCGAAGTGTTAGGACCCATACCACGATTTTTGTTTTAGAATTAATTATTTCAAAAACATCAAGGGTTGCTATTTGGATTAAAAATTTATTGTAGCTGTGCCTTTTAAATTGATTGCAATAAAATATCTAGGTTTTCATCAGAAAACTGATATAATGACGTTTTATCCGAAAATTTCTTTTCAAAAACGCCATTTGGGTTAAATTCAACTCCTCGAAAACCCAAAACGAAATTTGTATGAAAAAACGTGTTTGTAAACGTCAAATAAGTTTTCGAGAAAATTGCCGTTAAAAAAAAAGATTCTGTGATGATTGCAAATTTGACAATAGCAATATTTGCAATATGACGACTATTTAAAGATAAAATTGACGTTAAATTTGACGTTTTTGAAAACGACTTAAAATGTTTAAGTTATTCCAGCTTTTCTCGTTAATAACTATGTTTCATTTTTGTAGCCAGTATTTCTAAATGATCATATTTTATTGTATTTCTCGCTACTAACTCAACCGATTTTGTTCAAATTTTGTAATTATATATAATTATATAAAAGCAGAGACAGATCTTAACCAAAATTCCTACACACTGGATATTTATGTTTTAAGCTAAATAGAACATGCTATAGTGATTTACGAAATCCTCTATGATGGTGTTTTTAGATCTGATTTTTGGGAAAACTCTTCATTCCTTTATGTATCTACGTATCTCAACTTTTATAAAAGAAAAAACTTGAAAAAAAATTTATTTTTTATTTTGTTTTATATGATTTATCGATTCATAAAAATTAATAAATTGTTTTTCCCTCCGAACGAACGAATTCACCTGGTTTTTTTGTTTTTTATTATTATTTCTATTTTGTTGTTCGTATTTTCTTTTAATTTAAAATTCAAAGCGAGTCGTGTTCTTGGTATGATATAATAAGAGGATGGATTCAACGAACCATCCAACCTTAAGCATCTACGAGTCGAGTATGTAAAGTAATTTTATTCTTAGCCTAGAATTTGGGTCAGAAAACTTTTGCATGAGAGAGATATACAAAAATATTTTTGTTATTCTTCTTCTTATTTTGTCGGTGACATTTTGTTGTTGTTTGTCATCGCGTTTATAATGCTGCAGAAGAGCAGAGTAGCAAATGAGATATAAAATATCGGCGACCAGCGCGGCGGTGACTATTGTAGTCGTATAATTTATTTTTTTTTTTAAAGTTGCAGCTATTTTTATAAACTTTCAATTGGCTGCAAATTGATTTTTTGGCTATAAATGAAAATAATGAAACGAAGTGTAAAATTGTTCCGTTGTTAGTTTAAAAAATAACATAGATACGATACGATACGATACGATACGATTATAGAAACAAAGAGAATCTATGTATCGTTTCTTTTAACCAACAACACGAATGATGATATCGAATTTCATTTAATTGAAAATTATTTTCGAATTGAATAAATATATATGTATGTATAGGTAGATGGTTTACAGATTTATATACGGTCAGGGGAGCGGGGTTCCATAACCTCAACAGGGATAGAAATATTTTGTGGAAATAACTTACGCCAGAATTAAATTTTTTTTTTTTTGTAATTGAATAAATTTAAATTGTTCAAATTTGAATTCCATAGTGGTTTTGGCAGGGCGAATGTTTTCGTTCGCCCTTATACATTGAAAGCGCAATGGAGAGTGAAAAATTATGCATGCAGTTGAAGATGAGGGTTTTTTGCGGTAAATTATAGAGACTTAAGAAATTTATAGATAAGAAAATTATTAGCTCTGCTCATTTTTATTACTTACATTGCTTAGTCGCCTTCTTGATGTTTGTGACAGAATTTCATATGCAAAAATTTATCTGAAAGTAAATAAAATATGAATATTCAATTAGAATGTGGGACGTGGAAATATATTGTTTTAAATTTAATGAAATTCAAAGTTCTAAAATGAAATAAGTAATTGAAGACAATTGCAATTGTCATTATCAGAAATATGTAAAATATGTAAACGTTTTCTAAATTTGTTGAGTAACGAATGATCGAGACTCCAAGTCCCAGTTTTTCACGGCGAAATTATCTTAGTTTCAGAGTTAAACGCGAGTTAACTTGTGAAATATGTTTTTCAAATAATTTAAATAGATATATTTCTGTCAGATTTGTGTCAAAATATTGTCCACACAGAAAGGACGACACTATGGATGTCATTCATACTGAAAAACTGCTTCTAAGTTAGATCGAGTTCAATTTATTAGCAGGATTAACTAACTCTGATTTAATTCAGTCACTGAAGAATTGACTCTTTATTGCGTGTTTTATTTGTTCATCGATAAACTACTTTTATCGAAAGTTAATAATAATAAATATAAAATATCTTAAGTTCTTATGAACTCAGAAGTGCTCAGATTTTTTTAAAAGGGATAACCAGTAACATAAAGTATAGTGAATACAAACTTTAGTTTATGCGCAATTGATTCATACAGTGGTAAGTGTCACTCCCGTAACAAAAAAAATGAAATATTTGATTGAATTTAAAATTATATTGAGCTTTAAATTTAAAACTTGAGTCACACTCAACACAAATTTGTGTAGCTAACAGATACAAATTCAATTGATTTTTTACCGCCATTTGCAAAAATTGTAAAATCTTCCTATAGGGTGACAACTTATTCGCCACCTTGATCAACCGTTATTGATCATTTTCCTACTTATAAATTCTAAAAATTATCTGAATGTGTTACTCACGAAATATATTAATTATCCAAATTAATAACAAAAGAATATTTTATTATTGTCATTTGGAAAGTATACTGCATGACCAGGCACGTAGCCAGGGGGGGGGGGGGGGGGGGCTTGAGGGGCTGAAGCCCCCCCCCCCCGAAAGTCTAAAATAAAAACTAAAACTTTCTAATATACAGTATTATTTCCTTTGTAGAGCTCTTCAAATGCATATCAATAAGTCTTGAAGAAATAACGAGCAGAACGTGGGCGATGTCTTCGAAGGCATCAACACTTTTGGCAGCGGTCCAAAAATTTGATTTCCTAGTTAGCCCCATTGTATGCGAAAAGCTGTTCAGTTTTACGCTGCCCTTATCAGTTTTCCTACAGAACAAATCCTTAGATTTCGTTTCTGCAATCGACCGCACCAAAGAAGAGTTCTGAATTCTCTTGAGAACATCAGAGAAAAAGCCGAAGATTTTTTCAGAGAGGCTTTTCAATCCATATCTAACCTTGCCGAGGACTTATTTAAAGTTGAATTAAGACTCCAAGAACTTCATTGAAACAAACCACGCGTTCCAATCCAGAAACCTCTTCTACTGAATCCTATTTTAGAGTGTCTGTATTGATTCCTTGAATAGATTCGTTAATACAAAATCTTACGGACAGATTCATTATCAACGAAGACGTTCTACCATCGTTTCAAGCTCTTCTCCCAGATTTTTCTGCGGTTAAGTGAGTCAACGAAATGGAAAAGCTAACATGTTACTTTGATAATGCAATTTCGTTGTCAGCTGTGAAAGCTGAGTACATTCTCTGGTGCGAAAAAATATCGCCGATTGATCCTTCTATCGAAGTTTTAAAATTGCTTGATACATATATGTTACAAGACTTACTTTAGAGGTATAAACTTCTTGCTTACGGTTTTGGCCACGCCTCCAGTGACCACATCTAGTTTTGAAAGAACCTTTTCAACTATGAAAAGGATTAAAACAGTGTCCCGAAGAGTTATGGGGAATGCAAGATTAAGCTCACTTGCTATGATATCTGCTCATTCAGATATTAATGTGGATCCAGATAAGGTGATTGATCTCATGTCAAAAAGAAAATCAAGACGTCTTCTGCTTTGATAAAATGTGTGTATAAAAAAAATAATTTAAGTATATGTTCGTTTGAGTACATACAATTTAAAAACTAATAAAAATCAATAAATTGGGATATATATAGTTTTTTGTTTAAAGAATTCCTCGTAAAATTTGGAAGCAAGCCCCCCCCGAACCAAAATCCTGGCTACGGCACTGTGCATGACATCACTTCTTGAAATGCATCGACATCAAAGTTAAGTGTGTCCCACCTATATAGACACGATGAATAAATTTTTGAAGACTGTGATTGAAGTCATAAAAATGTGTCATAATATTTCAATCATAAATAAAATCTAAAATAATTTCATCATTATTTATTTTTACAACAACCATTAAAAATCTGATTCAACTAATTATTTTGCTTTAATTTTTCAATTAAATTTATATAAAAAAAAGAAATCTACATTTTTATTTAATTTAAGTGTTTGCAATGATTCTTATTTTCTGAATCAAAACAATCATGAAATTTTCTACAGTACTTAAAAGTCATCGATTAAAAAAAAAATGCTTACAAAAATTATTTTAATAACCCAGTAAAATTAGATCAAGAAAAAAAAATACCCACATAGCTGAATTTTGACAAAGAGCTTTGTTAAGCTTATTCTAAAAAATCGTAAATTTGAACAACTGCTTTAGATTTTGTTGAGTTGAAGGGAAGGTTCTAAATTCAGTTTTTTTCTCTTTTTTTCATTTCTCGAAAACAATCAGTTTATTCAAACAAATGTCAAAGCAAAAATTGTAGGTTATGAAATTCTACACAAAAATTATTGCAAGAGTAATAGATTTTGAGAAAAGACCCGTGTACAAGGCGGTCAGTACTTTACCCCAGCTGTGTTATGGCAAATAATAAATTAAATAAATTAGCATTTTCTTAAAACTACTACATGGGTCTGATGCATCCCTCATTGATTGATCAATTTTTGAGTGAAGTTGCATGCGCTTAAAAAAAATAGATTTTTTGATTTTATCTGGCAATATTTTCATGCATCCATTATCGTAAGCCATAATCGGTCCGTGTCATGACTATCGTTTTTTTGTCTTTCGTTTCGTAATTTGTAATACAGGCGGTGAATACTTTTTCGAAAAAAAACTAAATATATTAATATTATGTGATTATTCCTTTTTCGTGACCTTTTAATTCAAAATAGTTGAATCCTAATTTTGTGGGCTTCAGGTCTATCTTTCTTGGTTAGTTTTATTCAAATAGACGAAGTTTGGTACGTGTTCACGTACTTCCTCAGGTCTCAACTTCTCTCAGGTCAACTTTACAAATTCTCAAAAATGCATATAGGGCTTTATATTTTTTTTTTGATATTTGAGTTTTTCACTTTTATAAAGGTCAACGGTCAACCTTGCAATGGTGCGTTCTTTTACGAATAACATGACATTTAAGATTATTTTTAGGAAATGGTTTTAACACATACTAGTGGGCCAACTTCCAATTTATTTTTTGGCCTTTTTTTTCCAAAAATATCAGGTTAATTTTGGATATCATGATTCCGTTTCCTTTTAAAATTATTGCATTTTTTTCCTTTCGGTCCCCTTTTCCAAGAGTTTCGGGGGGAATTTTACTTCTATGATGTAAGCCTTTTGAACACAAAAAAAAAAAAAAACTGAATTTGGTTACAAAATTGTTTGACGCTGTTTACACTATTCGTTTTTTTGTTCGTCTTGTCTTTTATCTTTTTGACAGGCACGTATAGTCGTGATTACATGATTCTTTTTTTTTACATTTGTGAAGAATTGTTCGTTATTTTGATGTTCAGAAACTTGGCGGTGAATTTATTTGAAAATAAACAGTAATGAAAATTAAAAATGTTTTGTAATCTCTTATTCGTTAAAGTATGAAAAATTGTTTTGCATCTCGAAATTAACACAATGCTTTGATGAGCGATTAAATTATTCGATTTAAAATCAAAATGTATAGAACCTGAAACATATCGATGTTTTTCAAATCGATTTTCGTTCTTTTCTATTTTGATAGTTAAATACGTTTAAATTTTTTTTTTTAGATAAAGACCACATAGTTGAGGTTGCTCTGCATTTAATTTACGGAAACCATTTTATTTGTATGTTTTTGTATTTTTTTGTAGTCGATGTATTTAATCTAAAAATCGATACCGAAAATTTTTCTCTACATTACGATTTTTGCTGACATCATTGCTCATCTCTACTTTGTTGTCAAATCATAAACGTCAATGTTCAACCGGAAAAAATCTTAAAATTTTCATTTCTGCTTTCGTTACTTCATTCTCCCTACCTACACCCCTCATCCAAGTTGTCAAAAAGACGAAAAGACCGAAAAAAAAGACTTTTTCTGAAAATTATCGTTCTTGCTATAAATTTCTTAAAAAGTTTCGTGCTTTTAGTTTTTAATCTTTAACTTTTTATCTTACGATTGTTAAAAAGTTTAAAAACATCATGTTGAATCTAAATATATTAATAAATATCGTAATTTAAGGATACAACGTCTCAAATTATTTCAACTGCAATATCTCAACTTTTGCTTTCGTCCTTCGTGTTCCTTAAACAAAATAGTAAAAAAAAAAAAAATATTAAAATTAATGTCAACTATGCACATACATACACACAATAATGTATAGGTACATATATACATATTTCCCTTTTCTCATCGTGAACTTAATTTCAAATGACAAAGAAAGAGAACAAACTTTTAATCCATTTTCTTCTTTTTTTAAAAATATTTTCCATAAATATTGCAATGAGCTCATATACTTTTGTGTCCTTTATAGTTTCTCGTATATTTTTTGTTGTTGTTTTCAAACCAATCTTAATCTCTCTTCTCTTGCAATGTGGGTTTACAATTTTCCATTAGAGTGGGTGTATGCAATATAAGGTACCTACACCGTAACCGTACACTATCACCGTACATAACATAAACTTCATTCACATTTTCATTTGCCATCATACAACATTTTCAATGTTTTGGTCCTTATATTAGTCGCCCTAGTTTAGCGTGAGCGCAATAGCACGGGTTTTTACGTTTTTTTTACTTCCTTTCTTCACTTTTTCTCTTCACCTTGTTGTTGTAATGTGAGATTCAAAAAGGAGTTAAACTTTGTATATACGCTGTTTTTGGTTTGATAGTTGAATGGAAAAAATGAAGACCAAAATGGACGGCCTATATTTCAGTTAAATTGCAACTCATGTCATGTAATGAAAAAAAAATCCATGTAGGCTTGTGGAGAAAAAAACATCAATCAGCAGGAATTTGTGAAAACATCGACCGACACTTTAAATGAAATAGGAGAAGGGAACTTAGCTCATTTCAACCCGCAAGTAAAAGTGAAACTGATAGTGGAAACCCTATTCAATTAATTTTAATAGTCTTGCAGGCAACGTTGTAAAAATTTAAAACTATTTTATTTTTTAATTAATTTTCTTGGAAGTCCTACAGTCTTTTTGCCTTTTTGCTTTAAGCATTTGAAATACATATCCATGAAATAATTTCAAAATAATCAAATAAAAATTTAATTTAATTTTAGCTTACTTCAAACCATTGATAAATTGATAAATATAAAAAAAATTAACAACCCAATTGATTAAAGTTTTGATAATTGAAAATGTTGAAGATCGTGTCGTGAGTTCAAAGAAAATTCATAATAATAATCAATGAATTTGAATATCTATCAATAAATCAATTTGATAATAATTGTCAATCGTACAACTTACAAATCTACAATAAAAAAATTCATTAAAATCACGAGCGGCAACCCTTTCTTCAACTAATAACCCTTGTTTTCATTGCCAACGTTATCTTATCTATTTTTAAAAGAATCACTTTCATAATACAAATCTTAACCACAAGAACTTAAAATAAGTCTTTTTTTTTTTTTCATTTGACAAATAGAAATTTTAGCTAGAAATTCATTCAATCAAAACCAAATAGATAATATTTTTTGATCTAATGTTTAGATTGTTATCGAATGTGTTTTTGTTTACATACTTTCAAATGATTTATCAGAAGAATTTGAAATTAATTTATTTTATTATTATTGCTAGATATTTTTAATGAAATTGTGTAAGTACTGATAAAAAAATGGAAAACATAAATTTAAAGTTTTTTTTTACCAAAACATTTTCCATAGAAATTTTCCGAAAAAATTATGTTTTCGAAAACGTTTACAACAATAACTACAGTTTAACAATAATAAGTAGTAAACATGCACTCGTATTTATTAGATTTTTGTCTATTTAGACACTGTCTAACTATTTTCAAATTGGTGGAAATATGCTTTATTTAATACAAATAAATACCACATTATTTACGGTTAAGACAATCTACTCTTGTGTCTAAGTTAGGCAGCTATAAGGCAACAATAAACCAGGTTTTTGAACACATTTTCCAAAGTTGGAAAGTTGTCTAAAGTTAGACAACGTTTATAAATAAGACCAATAGTATTCTAAAAAAATTTAACTACTGCTTTTAATTTTATGAGATAAAAATGGTAACATTTTTGTAAATATCTGCAAAACGATCCATTTTTTCTTGTTGAAGAAATTAAATAGAAAAAAGATTAGATAAGTAAGAGCAATAGATTTTTAGTAAATTATTACAATCACACCTATTACAATTGTCAATTATCATTTGATAGTTGATAAATAATATTGAAAATCAATAAGGGTATTCATGCAACGAGATAAGTTTACCAATTGTGTAAAAAGATAAGTTTACGCAAAAGTTTGCGTGAACGTCCTTTTTATTTATTTGGATAAATGCTGCGTAATTGAATCAGCTGTTCGTTAAACGTCACGTTAAAAGTCACAATGACATTTGTATAAGTTTATCCAAATAAATTTGTATAAGTTTCCGCAACAAAATCCTTAGATAATTTTATCCAATTTGCGTAAACCATTTCCCATACAAAATTTGACAGTTCATTTACCAAAAGATAAATTTATCCAAAAGATAAACTTATCTAGTGTTTTACGACGTTGCATGAATCCCCCTACTATTTAACAAACCATTTGACAGATGTTTTTGATCATTGGGAATAGTGCAGCAGACCATTGTGAACAGAATAATGAACCATAAAGAATATAAAGATATGATAGGGTATTATCAAAGTGAGTTTTTCGCCCACATAAACGCCTACTTTTTAATAAAGGTCATCTAATCGTCAAATTTGATAAAAATGAGGTGTATGCTTTAGGTTAGGTGTAGGTTTTAGATAGAAACTGTTTGACACGCCCACTTTTAGGGGCTGTTTTTTTTTTTGTTTTAAATGTTGTTTTCCGGAACAATTTCTATAAGAACACAAAACGAATTTCCCTAAAAAATGTAAAAATAAAGGAATTGTGCAAAATGTATTGCATTGCCTGAAATTAAAGATTTCCTTAAATGTGTTTTCAGCTATTTGTTCCTAATCTCTTATTGTTGCAAAACTACAATGTGGTAAGCAATCGGGGCTTTGAGGAACGATTTGCAGGTTGAAATGATTTTGAATGCATCACGGCGCCTATGTTTCAGTGGATCGAGCAGCGCACGTCCAATTTTATAGATTGCACCTGTATAATCTTTAATATCAAAACAAATAAACAAACCCTCTCGGGAACCATTTTCAATCAGTTTCATTCTTTTTTTTTCTGGCTTTCACTTTAGGTTCGCTTTCGTTACAATACACTCAGTATCATTTGATTACGTGCAGGCAATATACATATATTTTTTAAATCTACCTGAACATAATCTATATTGATACAATTTTCAGGCGCGAAAATAAATTGTATTAGAAATTATATAATTATAATGATTCCGCCTACTGCCACGCCCAATTTAAAAAAAAAATGTAATATCGTCTCAAAAATTGATAAAAATCCAAGATTTTGTAAAGTAAATGTTGACAATGTTATCTATATGAAGTTATGTTTCAACGCACATTTTTTGCGCGTTTTTTTCTCGTATGAATGCGATAAAAGCTGAACCAATGTTTGCCCTCTGATATGCCCACAAAAAAGTTAATCTTACCTCAATTTTTGACAAACAAATTCCATATTTAGGGATTTTTACTTTAGTTTCGGCTTCATACACCAATATTTTCTATATTCTATATTGTAATGCCAGAACTTGGCTTTGATAAATCAGCACTTTCGGTAAAAAGTAAACGATTTTTTTAACCTTTGTCCCACATTTCAAAGCATTTTTAAAATGCTCACGTTGTTCAGAGCCTTGATTTGAAGTCTTGTCTTGTTTCTTATATGAATAAAAATGAAGAATTAAGCAAGGGTATCTAAAAAATAAAATCACACAAACAAATAGTGCGGAAGTAGAAATTTTCTTTTATCATGGTTTCGATTTTGTCCTAACACAAATTCTAAACAATCTCCCAACTGTCTCAAGTATGTGAAACATCACTTTGATCAAGAATTATCTTTTATACAACACAACTCCATAAAACGTAGACAAATTGCTTTTGTTTCAATTTATTTTTCAAAACATACCGTTTCACCTCTTCGTATCTGTCTAGTCTTCTTTTTTTTGTGTCAACCAGCGTAAGCAAGCATAGTAAAATATCTTATCTATCATACTTCTCCCCCATCGAATCGTGCCATCGTTTCTGTCTAACCTTGAAATGCAATCGGTATTTAAAAAAAAAAAAAAGAAAAAATTAACGGAAAAGAATATTCAATTCGAATTCATCCAAACCAAACAATAAATCAATAAAATTTTACATCGCAACATGCGATACATATCGATTAACCAGATATAGACGTTGTTACATTGCACCAAGCTACTCGTATTGCATATCTTATACCTTATTGATCACAACTTGTATATACAGCAGCAGCTAGCTACTTTGCATGATTAATTTGTTCTATTCTAGACATTGTCTAGGAAATACAGTTAACTATCCGGCATCACAATGCGTATCACTTCCCATTATATTATGCTGCTATTGAAACGAATAACGGCTTCCATTTCATTGTTGTTGTTCGAGTCCGAGAACTTGTCACTTTACGTTTGGCCATCACAAAATCATTGCATTGATACCATAGATGCATTTTCAATAACTTTTTTCTCAAGTTTCAATCAGCAGTTTTTTTTCATTTTTCAGGAACGAGGTGTTAAATTCTATAAGATACAACAGTTATTATAATTGATACTCAATAACACCACAATGTATTTATTTCAAATAATAATTGACTTGTTCGTTTAAGGGAGGCCTATTCTTTTTTTGAACAAGAGAAAATTCAGACAAAATAAAATCTGGTGTCGTTGTCGTACGCCAATAATATTGTAAATGATGTGGTTATTTTTGTTAGATGATGAGGGAAAAAAACAGATTTTTGAACTTTTACCCATAAACAATATCGTCAGGCGCCAACTTTGTGATATTTTCAAATTTATAATTTTTTTTCTTTGTTTTTGTTTTGAAGGATGAGGGCGGGAGATGGTAATTTGTGTCGGCAGAATTTAAAGAATTTAATCTCTCTGTCGAAAAAATCTAAAATTAGTAATTTTTATTAATTGGTCTTTGTGTTCTACGGTTTATTTTTTTGTTTTTGTGTTATATGTATTCTTATTATGGGGGCAATATTTTTTCATCACAGCCAGCCAACAGTAAGTTAATTTTGGTTATCATCGCTGTACAATTTAAGTTACACAAATACACCTATGCATTTAATAGCCCCTTGATTTATGGCGAGGTAAATGAGTTGTTAAGGTGATATTTATTTTAAAACATTTTTTTTTTTTTTTTTTTTCAAATGAAAAATTGATTCAAACGTTCTCTTTTTTGTTCATTTAGAGAGACATTTTTGTTTTTAAACGATAGTAACGTGTAGAATATGTAGCCAGTTTTGTTAACCTGAAAAATAGGAAAATTTATAATAGCTTAAAATTCAATTTTTGGAACGCCATACGATCCCGGTGAAATCCCCAATTTTGAAAAAACGTCAATTCGTTTATATTTCTACCTACCTACTGTTAATAATAGATACATAGTTCTACAGAAATTTCCACGTTTTTAGTTTACCCTACTGCCGGCATAGATGTTTACATCACATCAAAAAAAAAGTTGTGGTTACGTTTTTGAGGAAAATTATTTAAAAAAAATTGATCACGGATACCGTTATTTTTGGTCCAAAAAAATACTAGGTATATATACCAAAAAACGAAAAATGAACCACCCGTTTAAGCTGCACCGGAGCACACACACAGAATTACGAGACCCAGTTTTTTCGACTTCGCTATTATCGCAACCTCAGTAGTAAAATTTGGAAGCATATTTGTAAAAAAAAAAAAAAGTGGAGTAAGTAAATGGAAAAATTCCGCAGTACATTTTAAAATAAAAGAAAAATTCAAGTAACTGTATTTTTAACAAAAGACTTATTTTAACAAAACCGAAAACTTTTTATTTATTTAATAGAAATTTGTAGTCTTGTTGGATATAGTTGAGACTAGATATTTGTCATGAAATCTATGTAAGATGAACTGAACTTAACAAAAATTGCGTATTGACATGGCCCTCACTAGTCAACTGATGAGTGCAAGTGAGATCGCCGGAACAAAACGCCAAGAAATTTGTGTGGACGGTCGTTAAAAGCTATTTTGAATCAATAAAATAGAAAAATAGATTTTAAGTCTGGGGTGAGGATTCTCGTGATGCGCGAAGAAAACATAAAAACCGGACTCATGAGTCCCATTTGTTGGTTTTTTAATGTGCGAAATGTCAAAGTCATTGTTGTTTCAATGTATTTTAAGGCGCCTGAAAGTTTCTAATGTAAACATGATGAGACTCACCAGCCCAAGATTAATCTTCCCAATCTAAACAGGGTCTTAAATATTAAAGTACTGGTATTACCTCACAGAACGTTTGAACTGTCAACCAAATTGCAACCCAAACAAATATTTTTTTTACAAAAAAAAAATAACTCACTTAAATTCCATTCGTCACAGAATGGAATAGAATTTGAGATTCATATATTCAGCGCTGTCATTTTCTGTCATATGGTTTGGCTAAGGAATTTTATAATTTTTTCATTGTGGAGCATAAAAGGAGTAAATCTTAGAAAAGCGGAGTAGATTTAATTTCTTTTTTTAAATTGGAGTAAATTTACTCCGATTGAAGTATGGTCTTAACACTGACTGCTGAATTCTTCGAGAGGTAGTCGTTCGAGTATGTATTGTATGGATGAGAAGATTCAAATGATAATGAATCATAAATTACGGTAGTTTCTTAAATGACAAAACTATCATCATTTTGGAGACGTAAAACAAGTACTAATGGTAGGTGTAAGCTTTTACTTTTTGTCACAGAAGTAGGTAATTATGTTAAATGACCAATTCCTATTACATAAAGAAATTCAAATAAAGAAGCGGCTAAAAAATTAACATATGCTCTGATAGTTTTTTAATCTTAATGATTTGCATTGATAATGATATAATTTACGCTAATTAACTAACATAACAAGTACAATATTGCGATTAACACTGCAATAATTGAACTCTCTACAGGGCGGGCCAAATACAAATTTCTTTTTAAAAATGCAATAAAATGAACAAAATTAAATTTTTTTTCATGTATTATGATTTCATTAGTAAAAGCAAACATTCCCATTAATTATGGAACACAACGTCGTTCAAGTGGCTGTCTCGGCCGGCTTCGCAGTAGCGCATTTCGTCACTGCAATTTTCCAAAACCTTATTAATGGTTTCGGGCTGTAGCTCATACATTGCTTGGATGATATTGGCTTTAAGTGCTTGAATCGTTTTCGGATTGTTAGCATAACATCGGTCCTTCACGGTTTCCCACAAAAAAAAGTCCAAATGGTTCAAATTGCAGCTCCGAGGCGCCCAATTGGCATTGCCAAGACGGCTCATAACACGATTTGGGACTTTGGTGCGCAAAAGATCGATTGTAGCATGGGCTGTGTAGGATGGCGCGCCATCCTGCATGAACCAGAGGTCGTCCAAATCCATGTCTTCAATTTCTGTAAAAAAAAATCGTTTAACATGGCTCTGTAATGTCCACCGTTAACCAAAACGTTGTTTCCAGCCTCATGGTTCAATGATACCACCACACTACAATCCGCACCAAACTGTCACTCTCTGTGGATGCATTGGCTTATCGACAATAACTTGCGGGTTTTCCGAGCCCGAGATTCGGCAATTTTGTTTGTTAATGTAGCCACCGAGATGAAAATTCGCCTCTTTTTAAAAAACGCACTGTTTGGGCTACACAACACTAACTTTGGAAATAAGTTTTCAATATTTCCCAACGTTGTTGTTCAAGCGTAAAGCGACTCATTTTATTCCGCGGAGGTATGATACTGACTTTCTGTCAAAATTTAGATCGGGAAACAGCTGTCAGTGTCAAAATAACTTATAATTTAAAAAGAAACCACTAGATGGCCCACCCGTTATATATTGAGTAATTTCATGCGCGCTAATTTACAATCACAATTACCCTGAAATAATAATATATTACTTATTAGTGCGCAATTGTGCGGAAATATTTATTCAACAACCAAATTAGCACAAAAGACTCTCTCACAAACAAAGGTGACAGTCTTTCTCTTATCGATGAAAAAGTGACATCACAAAAAACGCAACAAAAAAACAATTACTTCCAACAACAACAATTTCTTTTTCGTTAATTAATGAATGAATAATTTTTAACACAATCTCTTGATAACCATTATACGAGTCGAGTAGGTACTACATACATAAATGCACTTATATATACTCATCGTCCCATTTGATGCTCATAAAATTGCTTTAAATAAAAAAAATAATCGTGTTTTAACAACAATTAAAAATGATGAACAATTCAATTAGTTTCCGTATAGATAAATATGTACATAATATAGGATTCAATTATTATGTACATAGGTATATAGACATAGACAGTTAGACACTCTGACAACATGTATGAAAAAAAAAAAAAAAAATCTAATTCCAGAAATGGAGGTAGGGAAACATCACTGCATCCGCTTTATATCATTACGAATTACAATTACTCTCCTCGACATATGTACAATGGAAAACACTATTATCTCGGCGATGATTATGATGATGATTTGATTACATTAAAAAGTTCATTGTTAATCCCCATAGTTGGAATTATTGTAACTGGGAAGCTGGTTGTTTTTTTTAGCTAAGCCATGATCTTCATTGTGTGTATAGATGTTCAAAGTTCATATAAAATGCATTCTATCTTTCTCGCTCTCTCGAATGGTGATGGTTTTTTGTTGCCAGTTGTAACCACCAGTATAAATCGCAATTGACCCTGGCCCCTGATGTGTAATTAGTTCGAAGAGCATTGGAATTGCTATATGAAACTTCAAAAGGGCGGGGAGACAGAAGAAAGATAACCAATAAATAATTAAAATGAATTTAATTAGAAGTAGGTATGTATGTATGTATAAAGAGTAAAGATATTTAAAAATATTATACAAACTTTATAATAATTTATTATTGTTTATTGGAAATTATTTGTTTTATGAGATTTTTACGAGTTTCTGAACTTATAACAAAATAAGCATTAAAACAACAGCATCGATAGTAGTTTTACGATATTTAGTTATAAATCAATCATTCAATGTCATCGGAATTTGATTGAATTATCGGATCACTTATTTTAAAAATGTTCCTTTTGTTAATTGTACTGACACGTTACAGCCAGCATCACTGGTAAAAATTCCGAATTTAGGTAAATATTTGGTCAAAAATTTAATTTAACAATTAATTTTAAAATAGTAAAGGAAAGTTATACAAAAAATACAAGCTTTGTGAAGACCCAGGGTCATAAGTCTATAGGCTAAAAGTTCACAATGGACTCTTGACCCAACTGGGTGGGTTACAAGCCCACAAATCAATTGTGGACTTATAACCCACCCTTATGAGCTAGAAGTCCACAAAAAAGTGGCTCAATATTTCATAATTTTAGAAATAAAGTAAGTCATAACTTCTCAAATATTTTCTGGAATTTTTTAAAATCATACTCAAGGTACTGTTTGATAAGAAAACAGTACATACCCTAAGCAGAGTAACGGAGTTGCGTGAACGGTACATCAGATGACTCAAAAAGGGAGGTAAATCCTTTGAACCCACGAAGCGGGCTACCCGAAGTACTGGTTTTCCAAGAAAATGCTTCGGGCACATCAACCTTGAGCAGTTTTATAGGATTTAAGCAAATAAATATTATTTCCTATATTCAACTCTTAAGACGAATCGCTTCAGCTTAAAAAAAGAAAAATAGATGGTCTTTAATAATAATAAAATGAATATTTTTAAAATCACCAAAGTAAGTCAGAAATCCACAAACGATGCGCCACAAGAATTTCCTGTGGATTTCTGGCCCACCAAGGTGGGTTTTTAAAAATTCAGAAGAGATTAGTGAACTTTTAACCCACCTAATTGGGTAAAAAAACCATTATGGATTTATGACTCTGCGCTGAGCTTATAAGAAATGGCTCGATTGAAATTTTGAAGTTCAAAATTTAATTAAAAATTCATAGCGAACTTATCATGAAAGTCCTTTTCTCAGCAACCACGCAAGCTGAAAAACAACAATAAGGCTCCAAGTTTGCAGTTTGTTTTGCATTTCAAGAAAAGTCTCGAGATAAATTTAGAAGTCTTAATTTAAAAAAAGAAAAGTTAATACGACACTGCTTTCTTTATTGTGAAGTTAGCATAAGAAGCTTTTCTCTCATGCAAAAGCGCAAGTATGAATTTGAATGAAAAAAAAATTCAGAATTCTTATCGTGGCCCCATTTATTTGGGAGAAAATTTGTATGCTAACTTCACTGATGCTAAGTTGGCTTGTCCAAAAGGCTTTTCATATTTCTACGAAACTACCAACTTTTTTAAATAATAATTGTTGTTAAAAATTTATAACTCATTAACTAATGGAAAAGAACTTTCTAAGCTAAATTGAAACCCAAAAACTGTCAAATTCCTTGATAAATATAATTTTTACAATAGCTAGATTAAGAGATTCTTGAAATTTCAAAATTTCAAAAACTAATAAACATACGAATTAAAAAGTGTTAAATTCTAATATGTATAACTGTTAACTCAAAGGTTTTCATATTTAAACTTCCATCAGTCACTTTACATTAATCATAATATACATTTCGTGAACTATAAAAATTCACAATGACCATTTTTTTTTTCAACGATAAACCGTTATGCAATCAAGCCATAAAATCCCATAAAATATTCAATTATGTATATTCCCTCTCGTCCCTCATTCTTTATATCGCCAGTATAATAATGAAGATAGCCTATAGCCCCACACAGATACATATATATATAGAAATATTCGATCCGAAGCAAATGGATAAATGCAATATCCATCTATCGCCTTCTTTGATGAGTATAAAATTATCTTTTGTGCCATATGCTTCGTGAATTTTCCTTTAACCTCGTTTTTAAAATAAAATTTCCCACCTAACGGGGCTTAATGGAAAAATAGAAATGGGCTGTAAGAGGGGAAAGCTTTAAAAATAAGTATTTTTGTCTTAGGACAGGTCATAATCGTTAAACGGTTAAACCCTAACGAATTCAGATTTTTTTTTTTATTTTACTTCTTTTCCAGAAAGTGATTTGAAATTCTTCTTGTTGTGTAGACATTATGCTCCTCTTGGACACTACTTTGGAATAAAATGAAAAACACATTTTAGGAGCACAAGTTTCAAGTCTATTGAAATCAAAGGAATGCAGCGCAAAAAATAAGTACCAAGTGAAAGCGTGAAGCTGGTTGGGCCTCAATTGGTTGCCTTTCCTTGACTTGACTGCCACTCGCCGCCGCTGTTTTGTTTAATTCGAAGAGGATTCACCTGTCTCTTTGGCAACAGAGGTGCTATAGAGCGACCGACGACGACTACGACGGTACTCTATTCAATTGAGTTGTGCTCGTTGCAGATTGCTTATAGACTCATAGTATCTGCCATAGATTCGACTTGGGCTTGACTGCTCCCTTTGTGTGCCTGATGTGTTGTGCAGCTGAGGCAACCTTGGACGACCAACGATGGGTGCAAATATTGTTGGTGTTGGGGTATAAGGAAATGTGTGTTGTGCGGTGAGAATACAGTTCATAACTGGGCTGTAACATTGCCAGTCGACTGTGAGAAATGAAAGGCACGCGCACAATTTAATTTTTTTTTTGTTATTGTTCAGCGACGCCACCGTTCGATAAGGTTTATGTTTGGCAGCGTTCAAGCCTCCTCAGTCGGATGGTGCAATGATGAACACCGATTTGCATTTGCACATTCCGACAGAACCAACGAACGAACTGCGCACAAACACCTGGCTGCACATTGATTATTGTGGCAATTTCATCATCATGTTTTGAGCACACAAATATAATTATATTATTATTGTATACAACAAAAATAATCTTGATGTCTAAGTTGTTTGCGGAGAGAAATGCTAATAAATCGGTAGTTTCCTGGATGTTTGGAGAAATAATATGCTGGTTGATGAGAGAAGATATTACGATGAATGCGATTGAAATTATTTTAATTTGGGTCTTGGGTTCTTGAAGATTCTTAAAGAAATCACAAAATCTATATCAAAGAAAGGAATCGACACACGGTTATCTGGTGACATCAGTTTAAAGAAGGCAGTTTTTGACAGTTTTCGAACTAAGACCGAATCCGAAAACTGTTTTCCGAAATTCTGTGAATTAACAATTCAGTAGGTATATTCAAAATTTTGTTGGTATAACAGTTTTCGAAATATCAGCAGAATTGATTTCATTTGTAGAACAAATCATAGCAACACTATTAGAAGCGATGAGTCTTGAGTTTGTTTACACTTGTCTACAGTTGAATTCATTAAGTTTGAACTACATCATTCGAATTGGATGATTAAAGAGGATTTTAACGTCGTTTGCATACATATGAACTAAGTTATCTTCAACAACAACAGGAGGATCATTGATAAAAATTGAGAATAGAAGTGGTCCCAAGACAGAATCCCGTGGTACTCTTGAGTTTGCAAAAAGTAGGGCAGATGTGCCACTTTCATTTTATTTTATTTTGCCTAGTTGCTGTTCATTGTAGGTTTGTAATAATATAATAAATAAGTTGCTAAAATCGTTTAAAATTAGCAAAATCTTCTTTCTAACTTAGTAACTTACTAAAATGGCCGTAACATTTAACTAAATCGTTTAAAATTTAGTTAAAAATATCATAAGCGTTTTCATTTTTATTCGCTTCTGCGTATCTGTCAACATCGAGGGAAATCGTGGATCCAGGGCCCTTTTCTTGTCTAATTTCAAGATTTTGTTGTTGTTTCTAATGCTGTGGTGAGTAGTTCTTGTAGATGTAGACATTCGAACCGCCATTTTAAATTTCTGACACTTCTAACTTTGACAACCTGCGAGATATATTACCTTAGATTTGTGTACTGTGAGTGCGTACGAAACCGAAAATCTTTGTTTTGATTACCAACCTACGCCACCTAAAAAAAAAAAAGAAACGTTTTTGCACGGGTTACTTCCTCTTGATAGCAATTGACAGATTCTCCAAGGGTAATATTTTGTCATGAAAAAGTGCTTCTTATTTTAGCCGTTCAGATTTAGCAGAAAATTGTTTGTCCCCTCCATTACTGCCAATAACCCACATACAGGAATGGTTTAGAGTTGTAAGTCGTTTGGCCCTAGTTCTACAGCTGTCACGCCATCAAATTTATTAGATTTATTTTTTTTTATTATCACGCTTAGAATTCGTCAAAAACAGATCGAAAAATGAAGAATTATTTTATACCAAACCAAAACACTTAGGACTTTAAACAATCTTGCTAAAAAAAAGGTTTAACCGGTAAATTCTAGACCTTTCACATTTCATGATTTTATAAGTGACAAGTAAAAAGTATTTTCATTGTTGTGAAAGTTATCATTAAATATCACATTACGTATGTATATGCATAGAAAATAAATAGACCTTATCTCTCATTAATTTCTCCTTAAATATAAAAGTCACTCCAACAAACAAAATATTGTTAGTTTAAGATAAGAAAGCTTAAATATTAGAAATAGGGTTATTAAATGACATATTCTTCTTACAATATATTATTTGAACAAGCCAAAATGATAAAGTATATTACAGATGAATTAATTTAATTGCTGAGGGTGCAATTAGTTGTGTTTTTGAAAAGTACTTTACAGTTTCTATTCTGACTCAGATTGATTTTTTTTTTCTTTTTCCAACGGAAATAACATTTTCCAAGTTTCCAATTCTTTTATAGCATCTGCAATTTAATTGCTTTCATTTTCCTTTTTTTTCATAAAATTGAAGAAGTAATCATCTTTCCTAAAGGCGGCGGAGAGAACGAATTTCTGATGCACACAAAGTCATTATATGTATTATTTTTGCACCCTTCTTATTTTCGTAAAATTCTTTTGCAGTTATTTTGCGAAAAATTAATCAAAAACAAAAAGGAATTTCTTTGAAAATCAACTTAGTTATACTTTTCTTTCGTTGCATGATGTCGTTCCGTGTATAAAGTCTCGTGTCGTTTCGATAACACCCCAATGGCCGTTTTCTAAATTTAGCCTGTTATGGTGTGTGTTGTTGTTGTTGTTAGCGTAATTTTCTCCCGCATTTAGAAGGTACTATGCGGATTTTCCTTTCTTAGTATTTTTATGTTTTGTTCTTATTGTCACAGCAGGGGAGACAAAATAAATAATGTACATCATGTACATACATATTATGTTTGTTGTTGTTGTTGGAAAATTGCAAAGTGAGGCGCAGTTAAAGATCCTTGCTGTCATTCAAGCTGTCAGATAGAGAGTTTTATAAAACAGCAATAAACTCTTGATGTCTTTGTTTGTGTTTTTTTTTTTTTTATCGTACGGGAATTGTGTGTAGGGTTGCATGACAAGTGAAATGAATGAATTTCATTGTATAGAAAAAATTCATCATGAAAGTAAAAGGTGATTTGGTTTTCTACACCAATTTTTTCTAAATAAATTATGTAAATAATGTGGATGGAGGAAATAAATATTCTTGCAACTTAACTCCGATTTCTAAACTTATATTATTTTTAGTTATCATGACGCCATCTCTTTGATAATCAAGAAGATTTGTTCCTGTGGATTTGAAGATAGTCTCTTATGGTCTAGAGCTTATTAGCTTCAGTTCTCTCCTTGACAGCACTTTCTATGACAACATGCACTAAGGACAATTTAATAAGTATGACCTCAACTGTTTTATAGGGTAGTTTTTAATTATTGCATGTAATGCATATACATACATGTGTGATGCAAATGAATTGCATGACATCATACAACAACACAAAAAAATACAAACAACTCGTCTGACCATGGTGGCATTATGATTCTTACCTTAAATAAGATGTATCCTGAAAAGAAACAAAACACAAAATTAGTGACTGAATGAATGATTGAGGTTGAATGAGTCAAAATAAAAATATATTTAATTTTAAGGTAAACACGCAATGTAATCAAGCTCAATTGTCATAAAAAAAGCAAATACAAAAATATACATATTCCCATAAATGTCACATGCAAAAACAATTATTTTAAATTGCAAAAAAGCTTTCCGTCTTCCGAATTAAGCCACACAAAAAAGTCAAAATCTAAATCAATGTAATAAAATGTGTGCTACCTTACAAAACTGAGTTAGGTACCTATTCAGATGTAACTTACATTCTCGTATATAATTTATATTTGCGGATATGTTTATGTTGGTTTTTTATTTAGGTCACGTATAAATTGAGAAGGTACATTTATAAACTATAGAGAACGCAGTGGTCCAAAACAAAGTGTGCACCGGATTACGTAAATTTGTAGTCTTGTAGCCGCCCTGAAATGAGGATGACCCATTATTATACGGTTGGGCAGGCATTTCAGGTATATATTTACAATACAGAGCTGTGTAAAAAAGTCCCAAAATATTTTTAGAGTCGAAACTGCTGCTGAATTTCCAAATAAATTGAATGAGCAATATGTCATGGAATTTTTTGAATAGGTATTTGCGTATCTAGGAATTAAATCGTTTAACAGATGAATATAGTTATAGCTATAAAACAGGTCTTTATATATTTATTTATATGTTTTGCTATCCATTAAAAAGTCTTGGTCTGTAATAAAGTTTCAAGAACGGGAAACCTATTCCGTTTCCCTTCCCCAACTGACAAGGATTATGACTTTTGATTTTTTCCCTTATGGAAATCTTGTTTTAATCTGAAATCCAAAAATTAAAATTAAACCCAAATGTGAAAAACTGAATCTCATATCTAAAAATCTAAAATCCAGAAAACTCAATTTCGAAAACCGAAAATATTCCTGAAACCCAAAAACCAAATAAAAACCCAAAATCTGGAAAACTAAATCTCAAAGGTATCTGAAAATCTAAAATCCCGAAAATCTAAAATACCAAAAGACCGAATATCTTGAAAACCCGGAGAACCCAAAAACCAGAAAACCCGAAAAGGATTTTGGTCTTTCACGCTTTTGAGTTTACTGGATTTTGAGATTATGGGATTTGCGGTGTTTTGGGTTTTCTGCATTTTGAATTTTCCGATTGTTGGATTTTTTTCAGAAATAACCAATCTTTAAGTTTTTTGATGGATTCATATTGAACCATGTACCTAAGAACAAAACGGAGCCGAAAATTGGAAATTTCTAGCGGAATAGCGTGAAATTGCATACTTTCAGATGGTGGGGATATTTGAAAATTAAATTTTGTATGGGAAGAAGAAAATATGGATTCTAACACTACGTGATTGACAATCAGCTATTTTAATCGGTCATGAAAATGGAATCGACAACAGCTAGCGTTATGGTGGCAGACTGCTAAATAAAAATATAAAAATCTTTAGAGTGTGCAAAAAAATTTATTGTAAAGTAAAGGGTCGTTTGAAGATCCTATAAATTTAATTTTTAAATTTTTTTTAAATGTTTAAATTGATGAAATTCCGTACGAAGCCGGGCGGATCAGCTAGTTAATTATAGAAATCTTTGAAACCCTTTATGAGAGAACTAAGATTTTCCTTAACGACAAAAAAATTTTAATTTCGGTATCGCCTTAAGAAATTCTTAATTCAAAATTTAAAAAAAAAAAACATGTCGAGGGCATGTTCAAAAAACGAAAATCGACGGGTGTAACGACTCCCTTTTCTTCCTTTTCATCGTTATGTCATGTCACAAGACGCTGGAAACCCTTAAAGATAACATCTGAGCCGAAATCACTCAAATTCTTGTCACAATTCTCATATGAGTGCACAGAAATTCGAAGAAAAATGAATTCGGCTTGGATGGACTCTGTTCTTTCCATTCACCACGAAAAATATCAATTTTTAGAATATTGATTGGCCAGCCAGCAGTCTTTTAAATGTAAATTCCGAAATTTGGATTTATTAAGCCAAAACGACATCAATGCTCAAAGTTAAGTTGAAAATGTCGATTAATAATGAAGTGTAAGAAAAAAAAAAAACATATGTATATTTATTATGCTTGCCTTATTTTTCAATAAAATCAAACCAAAAATTGATTACATAACTTCTTAACAACGCACGTAGGTACTGAAAAAGTACTGAAATAAGTGCTGACAAAGTTGCTGTCAAAATAGAATTCGGCAATACTGAACCCCAAAGGTATCTAAATAATGCTGACAGTTCATCATATTTTTTTTAAATTGAGTTATGAATTTTTTGCACAGCACGTTTGACAGAAATTGTAGTAGATTCAAGGAAATTTTGTGTTGATTTTGTAAGCGAAGGGGTTGAATTGTTTTGTTGGTTGGATTTCATTTGAGTTCTGCATCGTATTTTTTTTTTAACTTTCCATCAAATAAGTGGTTTTCGACATTTATTAGTGTTTTATACCCCCCCTCCCATTATCAAACAATTTGACCTTCTAAAAACCATTTTTAACAACACTTCAACATACAATCAATCATTTTGTCTTAAAGCTCTCCAACATTTCGAATTCATAATAAGAAGAATATCTGTTTTGGTAAGACAAGTAGGTTGTCATCTTAAGCACCAAAATCTCATGTACGTTGTTACTTCTCCCACGCAGTGCCCAACTTCAAAATTAAATTTTTCTCTTATGGTAAAATCTAACTGATTTTTTGATATTTTTTGTTTCCTTTTTAATTTTCATTTGTTTCTTTGTTTAAAACATTTCCAAGTTTACGAGTATATAAAGTGCAGCCATATGTGCGACCTTAGCGTACGTTTAGCTGCTAAAACTCCCCAAGGATAGCCAGATATACCAAATGTTTATACACTACACACATATGTACATAATAGTTTCTTCCAAAAAAGGAATAAACACATATACACAACACACAAAGGAGCAGAAGTCAATATTATATCGAAGACCGTTTGTTAAGTTGAATTGTTTAGACTAATTCTCATCTCTTTTAATTTGTTTGTTTTTTGTTTGTTTTTGTCTATTTTTCTGAATAAAAATACAAATATATGTATCACGAAGGCATCGCATAGTTTATTAACAACCACGAATATAAAATTGAAACGGAACTCTTGCCCAGGGGCACAAATAACACACATGGTACATGTTATAAATGTTCACGCAGACAGATAATTTCCTGGTATAGATGTACATTTATGTAGTATATATGTAGTTAGTGTAAACACAACTAAAATTTTATTTGCGCATGCAATAGGTATAGTGTATTTTGATTTTGATTTCCGAATAATAATTTTAATGAAACCATCTCACAGCTCTCTCGACTTTTAAATTCATATCCGTTACGGTGTGCCGCGGCAATGGCATGACAATTGGTGAGAGGATGAATTTTACAAAATGCATTTTCAAACTTCCTGCTCAAGTGTCAAAATTCTAAAATATCTAAAATTAAAAGTTTGGAGCGAAGGTGTTATAATTAAATCTTTTATATGAATGAGACGTGAACTTTGTTTAAAAATGGTGCGTTGATTCATCGAACTGAGCCATTTGTGATGTAAGCGCTCATTCGGAACTTTAGATTAATGATGTGAGGTTGAAAAATTCAAATAAATTCGGTTTGCAGGTGAGCAACAGAAAAAAAATAATTTAGGCAAAATGAAATAGTTAATTGATTGGATTCAGTGAACATTTGAAGAATGCGGCTAGTAAATTTGTCAGCGAACAGCAGCAGAGCTCTTCAAATATGGTAGAGTTGTGTTGATAAAAGTGCATATGCATCGATTCATCAATCAATTGGGTGAAGGCATATACCCGATGACTGGACTATCAGCATGTAACGAACCATCGGTGTTGTTGGCCTGTTTCCTAGTCTGGATTCTAAGGCTTTCCACATGGAGGTAAAAAAAAAACCACAAGCCCATAGTCCAAAACTGAGATTCCTTGACCTCTCCCTCCTTTACCACCATTACAACCCCATGCCTACAGGAGCACGTTTCCCACAAGCATGACCATCTACAAAAAGAGATCCTTTGTTTTGATAGAACTATGGAGGCATATCCCTTCAAATTATCACACCAAAATAAATACCTTAAAAAGACCAACGAATTTCAAGTCAATAACCCACCATCTTTTCATTAACTTCAAAGCTTACAGCTCTCATTATTAGGACCTATAATTTTTGTTCATTTTCAATGCATATTATGAAAGCTGTCATCGTCAGGACCTCTATAATGGTGATGACTGAACTCTGGATGCCGGGAAAACTGATCCAGTTGTGTCGCGACATATATTTCTTCTGTCTGCCACTTTATGCACGAGTCAGTGCATCGCGGACTCGATTAATTTTTTCACTTAGGCTTCAGTTATAGCAATCAGGAAAACGCATCAGGAAAAGTTGAAACATCAAAATTGAATACTTTTTCCTGATGGTTTTTTTATAGGGAACAGGAATAAAATGTCAGTTGGCGAGTTCGCCGCAAAATTTTTCGTATTGAAATGCACAGCAAAAAATTTTTCACCCACAATTCTGTCAGTGGAATAAGTAGGATTCGGAACTCAAATCATTAGAACGATTTGTTCCATTTTAAGTAAAATGACAATCAGTTGGCAGGAGAAATGAATTGATCAAGAAAATAAATAGATGCATTTTTAAAACGAATATAATTGTTGAAAAAAAAAAAAAGAATTTTTTGAGTTATCATTGATTAATAATGCATCATTTGCGTTTCAAATCGAATTAATAATAAATAATCTATTTGAAAGTTTTTCCTTTTTCGTTTTCTTGATTGCTGTAACTGGCCCCTTAAACGTCGAATTGTCAAATGAAAGCATTCAAACAAAATTGGATACGTTTGGTGTTTAGTTTATGCGAATAGTTGACGTTTTGGGATGCGTTTAGAAATGAGTTTCTGACTTTATCACCATTTTTTCTTTTGACTTTCGGAAATAATGACTTTGCATCAAATACGCGTCTGATGCGCAGTTGAACGCATCCCAACTTAACAGTATTTAAGAATACTAGCTATATTTTACATTCTTCTTTAGTGTCATCGGCGTCACTCTTCCTTTTTGTGTGCCCACTTAAAATTATAAAAAAATAAACAAATAAATTGGGTGGCTTGTGTAAATGCAGAAGCAGGGTTTAGTGACTTCGAACTTTCAAGCAATTCCGTGTGCATTTTATTAGCAGGAATAGAGGGGGCCTACAAAACAGCTGCCGAAACAGCTAGGCTGAAAACCACTTTTTCATGACAAGTGATACTCTTGGAGGATTTTTCAATTCCTCGCAAGAAGCAGAAACCCTTAAAAAAAAAATTTGTTTTTAGGTTGCATAGGCTGGGAATCGAAGCCAAGACCTTCGGCGTAACAGTCCTACGCACCAATAGAATCAATCAATTGATAATAGAAATTTCTTCTTTTTTGTTCGGGACTTTTACTAGAACTTTCCCATACAAAGTAAAAAAATTAAAAGAAAACGTTTTTTAACAAACAATAGTTGACTCTTATACAAACCATTAGAGAACCTGAAACATATTGAATTCGATCGAATTTATGTAGAATACTTAACCCCTTTTTTAAGAGCGGAATTCTATAATTCTTCATGACAACTTAGTATGAGTAATTTTCCTTTGATTTAGTTTACACATTTGAGAGGAGTGCAAATTTATTATTAAATTTTCCCCAAACAATTGTTCGAAACACAGCGAAAATAAATTGCATCAAAAGAGTTCTATTGTATTGTCCGTATGCCCTGGCCGCTCGGTCCCATTATGATTATTATTTTATTGCTATAAGAAAGCAAAACACCAGCTCGAAGAAGCTGAGTATGAATTCAGCAACAATTAGGTTGAACATACTTGCTCTACGGAGACTGAATAGGTGTGAGATTAGAATGTTTTCTATTCAATAAAAGTTTGATTGCTAAACATATGTCTACTTTATTAAAAATCTTAATCCCATAAACCTGAAAACACAAATAACCCTTTCGATAATATCGTTAAAAATAGGAATAACTCCATACACAAGTTCCAAAAGGACTTTGAGGCAGATATAAAACAAGAGATACAATCCCAAAATCCATAATATAGAAATCCCAAGATCCCGAAAATCAAAAATTCAGAAAACCTTAAATCCAGAAAACGCAAAAAAAAAATTATAAAACCCGAAATCTCAAAAACCTAAAATCCTGAAAAGCCAAAATCTCTTAAATACAACATGAATGTTTAGGTAAATAAATAAGTCTTTAAAATAGTTTTCTCTGTAAAACAGAAAAATTGACCGAAACATTTCGGGAAACATTTTTCTCGAAAATGTGTTTTCGATATTTTGGGTGCATTTTTAGGATTTTGGTTTTTCGGGATTTTATGTTTTTAGGATTCCGGGTTTTCGGTATTCGACCCTAGACCATATAAGACTACTTATCAGTTGTAAATCTTCAAAAAAAAAAGTAATGGGCCTAAGCTATTGTCAAAGCTATTATTTAAAGCGTTTAAAATATCAACTCTGGGTGGGATCCGACAAGGTTTTCCATGAAACCAATACTTACCATTTAGGACAAGCAAAAATAATAATAATAATCACACTCTTGATTCTATTTAAGAATTTTGATTAGAAGTCATTAGTTCCATTCTGTAGTTTTGGTTTTGTTGTTGTTGGAGGTATAAGTATTGCATGCAATCAAGATACATACAAGACCGCATATTATGTCTTCTGTTATGAATTCAACTCAGAGAATATTGTCTGCTGCAATTGAGAAAGACGACTTCCTCATACTTGGATTTATTACGAATTTCTATAGAAGCACCAGCATCTGTTGTACGAGTATCTTTATACATATATGCCGCAGACGCACGCGGTTATCATTGTAATTAAATCGCAAAAAATTTACAACATTTCTGAAAAATTTTCCAACAGCATGAATATAAAGCCTCTTGACCTACTCGGTCAGACCAAATACATATATGGACATGGGTTTGCACGCAGTTTAATAATAAAACAAAACATACAAAAAAGCCAAGCTTAAAAAAAAGGCTTTTCCGGTGAATGTCTAGGCTAGCAGCACACCTTTTTTTTCAAAACAACACACAAGAACAATTATAATATTCTATGGCATCAGCGATTCTATATGCCCACTTTGCTTTCACCTCAGCAACGATGTGTGCCATTCGCAAATTCATTGCCAATTTCAATATACGAGTAGGTACAAACAAAACACGCCCAGCGGCCAAAACAAACGGTTTTTTCCAAGATTTAATGTTTTTAAGTACAGTTCTTTCTTTCGAAATAGGTACAATACAATTTTTATTTTTGGGACTTAATAAAAATATAGTAACAAAATTAGTAGAGTCCAAAAGTTGTATCCAAATGATGATGTAATAGATTGAATTCGAACACAGTGGTTCTTTTGTTGAATTTTAGCGACAAAAATCATTCTCCACGAAAATTTTTGGTGAAAATTAATAAAATTTAGTACAGTTTAGGGCAGTTGTGAAAATATTAATTGTGGTTCAGCAATTTTAACTCACCGGATTAACTAAGGTTTAACGATGTTTCAAGTATGTAATTAAATATTGTCAGATGCTTAAACCTGGAAGCATCGTTAAACCTCATTTAAATCACGGATATCGATAAGTTAAAATGTCTGAACCATATACGGATCAAATATTTAACCACCTGATACCTAACAATAATATAATAATAACAGTTTTTTTTTTTTTACAAACTTCCAACTATCAGAATTCTTAATCTGACTGTAGATGCAAACACAATAAAAAAAAACAACAAGAGGTTTAAAACTTCTATTTTAGATTATTCAAAATTTGTATTGTTGACCCACAAAATGGTTGACAACTTTTTATAGAAAAAATTGACGAATCAGATTTTATCCAAAAAATATTTTTTTTTAATAAAAAAAATTAAAAAGGCATAGCTTTGAGTTAACTCAACAAATTTGAAATGATTTTTGACACCAAAATTCAATAAAGGGACTACTGTGCTCCGGTGTGATAGACCAACGCACTAAGCATTGCGCCAAATAGTACTAACATATATTACCTAAGGGAGTACACTTTTACTTGCAAGAAGTGTACGGTGATTTTACTTGCGCAGGTTTGAGTAGCACAAAATTCGTCTATTTATTTTTTTTAAACGAAGCAAGTGTCAATATTTTCTTGGAATCGACTGTTTTTGTTTTGTGAACCTTGGCGATTTATGCTACAAAAGACATTAGGTTCCAAATGCAAATGCAAATTCAAGCCATACCATCATGACCAACAAAATAGCAACTCAAAGGAACACAAGTGTCACACATAAGAGTATAAAAGACTAATGTCCTCAATTTGTGGTTTAGATGTTGGCTGTTGGTTGACTATGTACCTTGGGTATATGCGGCAGCGCGCCAGTTTACCCAATCTGCACTTTAGGGGCCTTTGTATATGTTGTTTAGAAGACTTGTACAGCCATTTGCAAAATTACATAGTGTCTATGTGGAACCCAAGCGCAGCGTGTCAAGTGCAGATATCCGAGAGCTCAGACTTCATCTATCCTCGTACTCGTATATATGTATAGCGGACTAATGGAAGTTACCTGTGCGTTTTAGTAATTTGTTATTGTTGTCCCTGGACCCTGTATGTTCGGTCGGTGGTTGCATTTATGCGGTGTGCTTATATTTACGTCTATTGTTGCAAATCCTGTTATGACAAGCTAGGTAGGTACCTTTCTGTCTTTTGACTGACACTCTATATAGGCATGGTGAACAAGGGGCGCATATAGGAAATTGTTATTATTATGTACCTACAATGTGGCCCAATCACATTAAGGTCGGGAAATATGTGAAAATTTATATTATCCACACAAAATGCATTCATCTCGAGAAGTGTCTCTGCCTCTGTCATCAGTGTGTTTGAGCTTTGGTTGAAAATGTTGAAATACGAGTCGTGCTCGTGAGTTCATTGTTGTTATTACTTTGCCCTACTCTGGAGAATTTCTCAAACCTACATTTACGTATATATGAGCACTGAGATCAGCTCTCTGATGCTGGCTTAGGCTGGGTGTGTATTGTGTATATTCATATTATATGAATTTGATTCGTATTTCCGTTGCTAGTTTTTGTTTATATTTTTTTGATGTTTCAAGTGCACTATACGCCATTATTATTATGTGGGAAATAGCTTTGTGTGTCAAATTATTTAGCAAGTGCAGAGATGGATGGATTTATAAGTTAGTCATGAGAAATGAATAATTAATGTTTTTTTTGTTTAACTTTAAACCTTGTGTTAAACTACAATCAATCGTAATTTACATGTAGAATGATATGCGTGATGTACAATCCAAAGTTAATTACCGTTCAATTAAGCTTTTTTATACTTATGCAGATAAGGGTGGTTCTTAACAAAAAAAAAAAAAAAAAATTAGGGTCACCCCTAAGTGGGTAAATGTACTTGGCCGGTGTTCATAAATCGATTGAATCTGAACCACAAAGCAACGCAGTTCACATATTTAAAATTTAAAACCCAAAACTTCTTCCCTTAAGCTACTTACAACGATAAATCCATAAATTCACACCCAAATAGATGTAGATTTCTAAGGCCCAGTTTTTCAGTGCGAGATAATCTTCGTTTCGGAGTTAAACCCGAGTTAACTCATTAAAAATGTTTTTCAGTCAATTTAAATTCCAAGTTAACTCATCGAATTTGGTGAGTTAACTCTGGAATAACTGAATAGATATTTCTGACAGATGTGGGTGAATAAACTATCAAAATAAATAAGATGACACACAATGGAAATCCAATTTCCATACTGCCGCATAGTGTCACACTTTTTGTTTCAGTAGTAGGAAGGATTAACTTACCCTATTTTAACTCAGAATTAACTCAGGCACTGGAAAACTGGATCTTATTTTTCTTTATATCTTCATATTTGCCGTAATGGTTTTGTTTCAAATTTACAAATATGTAAATTCTAATTTCCAGTAGCTATTTTAATATTCTTTTGGAATAATTTTAAGTAAAATATTAAAGTACCTGGGAGAAACATGATCTACCCACAAATACAAGCTCACAAGTGCATTCATCCGTTTGACAAATAAAGCAGCTCCAAAATGTCTGTCAACAAACTAATATCCCACCACCACCGCCGCGCCTTCCTTTAAAATACAATCTCTGCTGCAAGTATAAACAAAACTATAAGGGAACACAAATTCACGGTCTATGCTCAGTTCATGCTTATGCTTACATCTATCATCTGATGTACTCTGTGTGTTCTATATACAACTTCCTGTTTCCGTTCATTGACATTCGGCTAAAAATCACGAAGTATAAAACCAGTGAAATCGAATTCATATTAAATGATGTGTTCTTGTTTCGTAAAATGAAACTTTAAACATCATAAAAATAATTAATCACCGATCGACGAGTGAGAGAGAAAGAGAGTCTACACACGCATAACCCCACATCACCATCACCATCAGTCAGTCAATGAACTATAGTAGGATGTTGTTCGCGCAGATTTATCAATATCAACTTAAAAACGTCCAGACAAACGGCCGCCTACTGTCACGCTAACAAATTTTCCCTTCATAGGTGGTAGAGTGAACAACTTTTGCTTTGTGATTTTTTTTGTTTCATAAAAAGCTTAGGCGTATCTCAGCGAATTGACGTAAAATTAAAAAAAAAAATAAAGAGCTCCTTTTTAGAGCCCTAACACCTAACATGTTTGAATTTTTTTTTAATTTATCAAGACTTTTTAAACTGGAAATATCTCAATCACTGGCTGGTACGACGACGGATTAAAGTGTTTAATTGGTCTTAGAGGAGAGTTGTGATTCAACGCCTAATATTCAACTAATCAAAAATTATAGCAAAATAGTTTCTCGTTTTCATTCGATATCGAAAAGTTTCACTAGGTGACATTTAATTACCGTAAAACAAATTAATATAACATCTAACTCGCCATCTGTGTGTCACATGAATTAGTTGTTGGCAACGACAACGACGACGACAACAAGTCTGCTGATATTGCATACATATATGAATGCACCAAACAGTAGTCTCACAAATGATTCGAGCGAGCGTCTGCACACCCAATATGGGAAAGAACTAACAGTTTTATGGCAAACACGCACCGCACACCCAAAGGCTGTTGTTGTTCAAAAGTGATTTGTCGTTGGACCATTTTCACTTTGCATGGTTGGGGAACAAGTTGCCATTGCCGTTGCTATTGCCGCCTTAAGGTATCCGTCTCGCGACCACAAGTGTCCAATACATATACATACTACAACTTCCTTTGCAACGGAACCGGTGCTGCATTATCTTGGTCCATACATGGCAATGTTTCAAAGGAAAACTGATATCCCAACTACAGGCCATCGCGAGTGAGTCTAGCGCGAAAATACTTTCCCACTGATCATGCATGACCATGGGGTTAGTGTCTACAATATCTGCCCAATGTATGTCTTAACTCTTTTAAGAAATAATAAAAAAAAAAACGAAACCTCACACATCCCAACCCAACTCAAGAGGTTATCGACTGTCATCATTGACGACGACCACGGCTGGCAACGCGACTAGAAATCGGTGCTTGGTTGTTATCGAAGATGTGATTCACATCGGTGGATTTCAGTGGAAATACGATAAGAAATTAAGTAAAAGTTTTTTTGTTTGTAGATATAGCCTGATGTGTTAAATGTAAAAGCAGGGTTTATGAACTTTCGATTATCTCAAAAACACTTAGTTGCGTTGTGGTAGGTTTTATGTAGGTATAATTGAGGAACTGCCGCCGAACAAGCGCGGATTTGTCCACACCAACAATTTTTAATACTTCTTTACACTTTTGGGCCCTTAAATTTGAAATATATAGAATTATGAAAACAAAAAAAATAAAAATTTATAGGACAAGTCGGATTTTGTTTGCCAACTGCTCAATTTGCAAATTTAAAGAAGACTTCTACAGACAAAATTTGAGGAACTAATTTGAGCACACCCCCCTCCCCCAACTAAAAACTTTCTTTCATACTATATCTTTATAGACTTTTATAATTTCTTAATTTTTATAGTAAGTGCAACGTTTTTACCAAGTTTAAATTTGTGTTCAAGTTTTGAAACTGAATTACATTGATACCGCGGTTGTCTTTATTAAAAAATGTGCATTTTTGTAGGAAATTTTTAAAGCTACAAATTTAATCTTAACACCGTTCAGGAGATATTAATAAAAAACCATTTTTGGGGGTCTTTGACCACCCCTTTGTAAAATTGCTAGCAGAGTGGCACTCATATGACTAAAGAATTTGTACAGTCTCATTTTTTTTTTAATTTAGCTTTAATATTACGTCTTTCATGACTCGATTAAAAGGATAACAAGTAAAAAGAGTAAAAACTCTCACAGCCATAAGTCAAAGTCGTCGGAACAAGAAGACTTCTACCCAAGATTTGTAATTACGAGTTTATTGTTGAACTCAGCATAATGTAAAAAAGATTCAAAAGAGAATCATAATATCGTTGGCTTTCTTATTACTATGAAATTAGAAGGTCTTAAAACTTATTTATAGGCAATAACTAGGTATTGGTATTAATATTCAGTGATTTTTTTCATTTTTAGGCATTTAGGAGGTTTTGACAGAATACCGACGGTATAATTTTGTATTCTTCTTCATTTTTTCTGATCATTCCAACTTAATCTCTGTTAAACCATAGCCCAAGATTCTTAAGTTTTTCAAGAAAATGAATTAGTGTGAAAATAACTAAGATCAAAATCAAATTTACTTAGAACCAAACAGTTTGTCAGAATTGAGTCCACAATACTTGATCTTAATTCAATCTCGGCGTTGGATCATCGATCATTTCAAGCTTATAACTGAAATAGAGCTTCACGGCGGCCTACACAAGCAAAGATCCATTTTAAACAACATAAACAGAATTGGCCCTAATTTAGAACCTTGAGGAACACCTATTGTATTTACTATGAAGTCAGATATTTCATCTGTTTTCTACCAGAAATATATGACCACTATAAAAAGTTCCATAAATATCGTAAGCAGAAGGAAAAATTATCACTTTTTCGGGACGCTTTCGCTCAGCAAAGAAACCAATTAAACCAAATGTCATCGTTTATCATTATTAACAATACTTCAACTGAAATCTGATAACAGTTTGGATTAAGCTTTTTAAGCTCAGAAACAAATTTGAAAAAATTGTTGTTTAAAATGGTGGTTGGGGCTCGATATAGGCATGTTATTTCTAGGAATCTTAAGAGCTTAATTACAAAATTCTAGATAGAAAAGTAGGCGTGGCGGTGGGCGGATTCCCAAAAAATACAAATAAATCTTAAGAGCTTAATTACAAAATTCTAGATAGAAATTTAGGCGTGGCGGTGGGCGGATTTCCAAAAAATACAAAGATGTACCATATATTTTATGTTAAAGAGAGCTTTTTCTTGCTTTTAAAGATGGTGAAAACTTAAAATTTAATAATAGTGAATGTAGCAATGGGCGTGACAGTAGGCAGATTTAACTAAAACAACTTTAAAGAAAAATTAATCAGAAAAAATGTATTCAAATACGTGTCACGAGTTTTCCAATTTTCAAGACAACCTTAATTCCCACCCCCCGTCTCATCATCAGCTCTACATACATATACTCAATCGCTTCATGATAAATTAAATAATTTAAAGTAAATTCATCAAGGGATTGTTTTGTCTTAGTATGTTACCTGTATTTTTAACGCTCATGAATTCAATGATATCTAATTAAGACTAATACCAACATTCTTTGTTCGCTCGTATATAATGTAAACATCTGTTAAACATGGTAATTAATTCCTTTGATTACCATTTACCATTTAAAATGTCATTGGGTTAGATATAAATTAACTGAAATTAACATCGGTAATTCACCCACATTCTTCTAAATACCCACTGCATGTGTTATTATTTTTGTTATTGTTGTGTACTTTGCTCTTTCATCACTTCAATCGAATGATTGAACACAAAATCAATTAATCTTTCTATAGTTATTATAGTTTCATGCAAACCCAACTAAAAAATAATAAAAATACTATATTACTTTACTCGAATAACCTGCAGAAGCATTTTGACGAAATAATGTAGCTGGTAATTTTGAAATTAACTTTATTCCGCAATGGATTAGGCCATGCGAACACTCACAATCAGATATTTGCGTGGCATAAATCAAACACCAACGTTAAATAATTGTTTTTTTTTTTCCTGGTTTGATGAAAATAGATATGTACATTGTACATACATATTTATTTATTCATATTTTTACCGCCTTCTATAAAACAGCTAAAGAGTGTACGAGTTTGCCTAAGGGGGTAAGCAGAGGCGTATTCAGCTCGCGATAGCAAAAATAATCGATAAAGAACAAGTTTTGATTGCGTAGTTGTAGTTTGTAAAAAAAATGTAGGTTCAGATAGTTATGACAATTAATTGCAAATCAATAATGAAACTTCACCTATTCATAAATCTGGGAATAATTTTTGAGAGCTTTTCCAATATTTCGGGGAAACTTTTTCTATACGACATTTTCTTAAGTATTTATAATCTAATAAAAGTCTGTATGTAGTGTGTGTGCATATTATTGATCATTCTATTTAAAATGACGAGCCTTTATAGAACTTTATCGTATGTAATTTCGTTAATTTATTTAAAAACATATTAAATAACCAAAAGTTTATGTGATTAAAATTTAATTTTAGGAAATAATTTTGTTTATGTTCAATCCTAACTGACTGTGGAAGTCTTGTAAATATATTACCCGAGTGAATACATTCATTTTCAGTAAATCAACTGTTCGTACTCGAACTTAACAGTTAAAAATAAGTAAACCTAAGAGAACCCTGTGTCAATACGAGAAAGCCATTTCTAATCGATAGATTTTTTCCAATAATATGATAGATCGTACTGAAATTAGCTTACTTAAGAATTTTGATCAAAATCGTAGAAGCCGTTTTTGAGAAAAAAGAGATTTGCTTTAACACTTGTATGGGAGGAGTCACAAGAATAATTTTTGTTCAAAATCTGCTATATATAAAAAAAAACTCCTTAATGTCACATTTAATAAAGTCGGCCAATTATTTTTCCAATTATTAAGTTCTCCAAAAAAGTTTTAATTTTTTTTTTTAAACCCAAAAACAAAAATACTTGTAAAACCTTTTAAAAGATTTTCTATAAAAAAATTGAGAAAATTAAAAAATATATTCTATTAAGAGAACCATTTATAACCATTTTTCAAAAAAAATTATGTATACCTATATGTATATCGCAAGTACAAACAATGAAACCAAATAACACTTGCTATAAAAACTCGAAAAAAAGTGAAACTTGTGGAACTGACTGTCCATTATGGTGGAACAAATTAGCCTTTGATTTTCCCCCATAAATACAGTCTTTCCGCTTGATAGATTAATTTTATTTTATTATGATGATGACGCCTTATAGCAGATAATATGGTATATGTTCACTTGTTCACAGAAGAAAAAAAAAACATAAACAGAAAAAAACCGGTATTCAAATTTATTCAATACAAATTCATCTTTATGAGGTCATTGCCATATTATGCCAATCAACATCATAATAACAATAATTATTATTTTTTTTTATGCTGTCCACTGCATCAGCTATAGTGTGATGTCGGTATTATCTACAGCAATATAAGTGTATAGCAAACAAAAGTGAAGTAGCTGATCTAATGACACCCACCACCAACCATGGGCTGTATAGTAACTTGTTTAATAATCAACATCAACTCTACTGTGAGAGCTGTGGTTAAATTATTATACACACGTAGCTCAAGCTATGTATTCTGCACAAGCTTAGGTATACGTAAAATCATAAAGAATGATGCAAAGATAGCTCAACTATCTAAGAGATAGATTTTCAATCTCTGCTACATGCACATTCAAATAATTATCTTATTAAGAAAGAAAACAACAAACAAACAAAAAATAAAAATAAATAATTTACTCTGAGAATGTGCAAAGGAAGGAAAACCAAAAGCAACAACAACAACAACAACAACAACCGAAACAACTGAACGAGGAACTTTGGAAATGTTAATTTTTGTTTGGATGTGGTTTTCTCCACAGCTCATTTTGTGGTCTTGGTCAAAAAAAGGTAAACACGTAAAAATAAATATAAATAATGCCTAAGCTATATAAGCAATAATATATTTATTTAACAAAAAAAAAAACTATACGTCACAAGCTACCCTGTCAGGCTTTTTATAATTATTTTTCTAGGGCACAGTTCCAGTTATAATATTCGCATGATTTTTTATGTTTAAGAGCTAAATATTTATGAGGTTACAAAAAATGATTATTTAGTAAAAAAAAATGGATGGTGTTGTTCTTATCAGGAAATCTACAAGTAATAAATCAAAAAAAGTGTAATTTTGAGGCACTAACCACAATAATAACAAAAAAAAAAAAATCTTGCTTCTCGGTGAAGGTAATTCATTAACCTTATAACAAATAACATGATATACTAAGAAATCGCGATGCGAATTTTCCTGGCCATCGCAAGTTAAAATGAATTAAATGGAATTACACGTTTATGCTCCCACTTACGATTTAAATTTCGACGACTAAAAATTTGAGTCTCAACAACAAATGAACATGAACGCACTTGTATTTTTCCAATCGCAAGATTTTTTAATGTCGCAATAAATCACAGCGATTTAAAAAAAAAACAAAACAAGTTCTATATTTTGAGCGTTTGCTAAGTGGCAAAAATCGAATCAAATGATATTGCACGCACTTGCGGTTTTTGAAACAAAATGTCTCGCAATTTTAGCTTAAATTTTTTTGCGACTAAAATCGCAAATCATTCAAAAAAAAAAAAAAAATCATCACGAAATAATTTTTTTTTAAAGTTGCATTACAATGTGTATGTTTTATTTCTTTGCGACTAAAAAATCGCGCGACTGAAAGCCACAAAAGATTGTATAGCAATTAGTTGTTGTGATCGCAATTTTTGAATCGCAACGACAGAAAATCGCATGTTCACATCTAGCCTATGATTAGAGAAAAATTTAATTTTTCTT